>OZ023326.1:64174073-64241573 GCA_964007535.1 Brachyptera risi
ATAATTATTTGTAATCATATGTTATAATCACAACAAAATTCCATCAACATATTTTTCATTATTTTTGAATAGGAATGCGCCCGAATATATTCAAAAATAACCGACTTTGATAAATGAGCTAGGCTCTCAATATTAGGATTCCTATGATCGAATGTTCACACGCAACATACAACATACCGGCACATGTAGCTTCATTTATCCGGAAGGTGAAGGGACATATCGGACCTGGTTCGATCCCCGCCATCGCCCATCTTCACAGGGGTTTTTCGTGGTTTCCCCCTGTCTGTAGTCTGGGCTAATGCCGGGATGGCTCCCACAATATAGGCCACGACTGCTTCCTTCCCACTAGCCTTCCCAATATCTAAAGAACCTTCATTTCATCATCCCACCATCTCATCAATCATTCATTCGACGCCAATTAGTTATCATCATAGTGCGTCGTTGAAACCCAATATATATATATATATATATATATATATATATATATATATATATATATATATATATATATATATATATATATTTAATACCAACATTTCAGGTGCCAAGTGACGCAATGGGCAGCTATCATCGATCGGTCGAATGTGAACAGATTATCGATCACTCAAATAAAGAAATAACTTTATTAGATTAGTATTGGGTTTGGCGTCAGATGAATTATTAGTGAGATGATGAGATGGTGAGATGACGATTTCTTAAATAATGGGAAGGTTAGTGGGCTGGACGCAGTCGTGGCTTATATTGTGGAAACCATTCCGGCATTAGCCTATACTATAGAGACACACCACGAAAAACTCCTGTACGATGGACAGTGATAGTGGTTGTCGATATGCCCTCACCTCCCGAATGATATGAAGCGTGCGCGTGAGCAACTGAGCTGCATGCGCCGGTTTAAAATTACTGTTTTCCTTTTGGTCAATCTCTCAGACTTCATTACTATGATATCGATATACAGAATTCCATTCTATCTGAAATTCAGTCTTGGTTTCTTGATCTTGACGCGGTCACACGAACCCTCTAATGCTGAGCATTGGAACTGGAACATTGGCACTACAGTCTCCCCATCCGAAAGCTGTCATAACTACTTCAATGATTTTCGTTATTCATCCACATAATTCAATGTGCTCTCATCTATTGTAAATACTGCATGGAAAGATGAGCCATTCAGTTTGTGTGAACATATCAGCTCGGTAATCAAAGTGTATGTCATAAAATATCCAATAACCAACCTCAAGAATCACCTACAAACTAATATCACTTAAAGAGACACTACAGAAAGTGTATTTGAGAGCTGCAGCTCCAATATAGTGACTGCAAGAGAGATCATGGTGATGTCAATATCAAGTTTGTTTCTCGTTCTCCAGGTCAATGTTTTGGTGGTACGGAGACGTACGAGAAGACAACTGGTGTCAAGTTCAATTTCGGAGCTTCCCAGGGCATTCTAACGCAACCTGGCACGGGTATAACACGTGACTGTACGGCAATATGTCGACAAACATCGACTTGTGCGGCATTCACTGTTGGTAAGACACTATAGGCCTACCGTATGGACTCTATACCACTTCTATTCTTGTATTCACGACAGAAGAAACTAAAATGAACTAAATAATCCTTGAAACTTCGGTAATTTTAGAGAAACTTCAGTTGAAATTTACTAAAGAAATTTAACGTTCAAAAGGAAGTGTAATAGAGAATTTCGTCATGAAAATAATTGATCCTCAAAATGAAAGACATATACAAAGAAAACTGGGATATTCACGTAATATAATATTAGTAGATGATCTTCTTCCGTATACCCCAATAAGCTTCAATATTCATTCATTCAAGTGGGACTACATCAAAACATCAACTTCGATGTATACCGCACGTTACACTTATTATAGGTATAGATTACGATTACTGTTTTTATAAGCCTCTATGGGATGGATGCACTAGTTTACTAGTCACTAATGTATACTAGTATATATGACATCACACTGTCGTGTAGGGCCTTACTTATCGTACAGAATCGGTATATGAATCGTGTTTGCTCTTCGAGAGTTTGTATAATGAGCCTGATTTTATTGCAATCTACACCACCTTGTATAGAGACTACAGCTGTTAAGTTAGTTGAGCTTATTTTAAGTTACGTCAGTTAAGCATAATACGAACCAGATACATTGGGATAAAACAATATTGCAGTACTGACTTTGCGATTGTACAACGCAATTCGGGGAACATTCTTTTCTAGTTATTAGCCACAATGTACGACACTTCACTTGATAAAGTAGCGTAATTATTGAACTGAATGACGAGCTTAAACTGAATGAAATGAGAACCATTTATATTTTTCAGATTACGAGAACTCAAGATGTCAGTCGTTCAACCTGGACTCTGTCGGTCATAGAAATAGTTTACAAGATAAAATAGGCAGTAACTTCTTCGAAAAGATCTGTCTCCGAGGTGGTAAGTAACAATTAAGTGGTATGTATGTTACGACAGTATATGACATAATATCTCTAGCTCTTCTAGATAGTTCTAGATTGCATCAACAGCTGGAACCCATCCGAGGATTCTCAGCTCTGAGGGATTGTCAAGGTATAAACGATCGTAACTCGTTTGCCATTTTGTTAAGGCAGTCTTTTAGGAGTATCAATAATCATATATAGGCCTACTACACATACAAATTTGTAAACTGTATCATATCCGTTTCAAGACGGGTGAGCGTATCGTATAAAATGACGAAACATGATATAATCAAATAATTGTCAGTCAAAACAGTCAGCTTTCAGCAGTCAACGTATTATGTATTTCAAACGATCATTATAAATGTATCGGCGTATTTGATGATGAAACAAGGAGTGGGTCAGCCGATTTGTATAAAATTGATTCAATATTTACTTCATTCAATGTGTTGAAATTTGGATATTCGGAAATTAAGAAAAAATCAGAAATACATGAAAATTGTTAGTTTATACTTTATATATATATGAAATAAAACTGTCACCTGTACGGTGTTCAAATTGTAGTGGATCTACTGAAAATGGACCCAAATAATCCCTCTACCGATTATTTTAACCATTTGAACTTCGAACTCCTCGTCGATTTTTCTAGTTTCCAACCTTGTATCGCTGTGCGGAGATCGACTGTGGGCATTTGAACGCGTCGTTGGCGCGTATCTAGAGGACTTTGACGACAGAGAAGAACACAATATTCAGACGAAGACAGAATGTGAGAAACTATGTCTGTTCGAGACGTCGTTCACATGCCGGTGAGTAGAGAGAGAATACTTATAGGAACAAAAGCATAAATATGCAGATTATTCAAGGGTGAACCAAATGTGGTTGAATGGACCTCATAAATAACAAAATGTGTGCATCTTAAAAGAGATGAAATCGGGGAAAGAGAAGATAAAGACATATGAAGAGTGAAATTCCTTACCCCCCCCCCCCCCAATAATGATTGAATTGTTCAGTATCACTGGGCTCATTATAGTTTACAGCTGTTACCAGTTTGCTATAGGCCTACGAGTTATGTGAAATTATAGTTGATTATTGCCTCTGGTGTGTCTGAATAGTCATTGTGATTCCCCGACAAAACGATCCTATAGACCTTGCCGCTCTCAGTCTTGATTGGAGAAGAATGATTTTTCGGCACGTTTCGGATGTTGAAAGAGAAAACATTTCAGAGTCATCCTCCAACAATTGAGTCAAAGATTCATCCAGATATAACTATCGTACTTTTTCTTCAGTCCAAGTTGCATGTATTTCCCCGTTGAGCGCTTCTATAAACGTCGTAACAATATCTAACCAGCATGTATTCGCGATTGAAATGTCATTAAAAGTCAGAAAAGTTATCGGTTTTTTCTCGTATCATTTGAATGAGTTGCTATGAAGAAACTTCTCTTCATTATTATTGTTAAGACACCTGATTGATGTGTCTAGTCACACCATGTAGTTGTATACATTTGAATGTCTCAGCGACGAGCCGTGTACCTGCAGATCACGTACTTTCGGTCACTTCGATATATCTCGAAACGGCGGCCATGTTCGTTGTTTACTTTTGAGCGGGACGTTTGATTGTTGAATAGTGTGGTGAATTGATATAAATTCAGTTGTAATATTTGAAGTAATGCGTTAGGGTAAATATGAAACAAGTTTCAGTACACGTGAACTGTAATAGCTAATAGGACACACAATCAGCATGAAAACGAACATGGCCACCGTTCACTCACTATTATGCGATGTCATCAAAGGGTGCGAGTTTTCAACACAGAATGATACTTTCAGTACAAATACAACTCCATGGTCACAGGATAAAGTTTCACATGAACGAGTGACGTTTCAGGTCTGCCGAGTTTGACGAATCGGCGAGTACTTGCCGACTAAGCCGAGAAGATCGGCGAAGTCAGCCGAGCGCTTTCCGTCGTATCGCAGGGAGCAGTGTCGACTACCTGGAGAACCAGTGCGTCCGATGTGAGTCAATACAACTACATATACTTTGGTGACTGACCATAATTCAAACAATAGAAGTTGCATCTGGAATTCTTCTCAAAAGATCTCCATGCATCTTATTGTATGATTCGATTTCCTATTCATTAATTTTATTTTTTTCTCATTTCTGGACTGACCAACACCTGAATGGTTGCAACTGACATATAACAATCATACAAATACATAATACATAATAGAATGAATAATGCAGTTCAAGATTGATGTCCAGAAGTATTAGGCTATTGATTATATTATAGCACAGATAATTGCGATAAAATCGATTAAGATGTATCTTCAGGAGAAAAAGTCCTGGTTGACTATTCCGTCAATTTACTAGTCAATTTCGTTAATTTTCTTAGCAGCAGAATATTCAGAATATTGATTTTTCCCCATTCTGTTACTGAAGAAAACGTTTAGGTTAACGCTCAGAATATTGATCGAATAAATATGTATTGACGAAGCTAGTGATTGATTTCGCAAACGATCAAGTTTATCTCGGGAAATAACTTCCTATATAGAACTTTATTTGCCTTTTTGACTGTGCTTCAATATGTGACATAACAGGTAATCATTTTTTTGCCTATAGCTTTGCCCGATTGCCGGTACAGCGTACGCCAAGGAAATACCGTTGTCTCGATGGATGAGTTACAGTTTGCAGCGAGTCAAGGAGAGTGTGAGGCTTTGTGCGATCAGGTGAGTGCTGTCGGGAACCGCAGACTGGCAATTAGGTAGAGACAGCTCTCCAGCGTTCATCTATCTTATCATTAGAATTCTCCGCTTGGTATGGCACCCATAATATAATAAAGCAATATAGCATTATGGTGGGAATATAGAGAGAAATGAAAAAAATAACTATTCAGACTAAAAGCATAGAAAAACTGTTCTGAAGATGAAGAAGTTGGAGAGAAAACGAGACACAGAAGTGAGAGGCTACAGTTCACGGAGTGGGCCTACTATACTGCCCTAGATTTGGTGAAAAGCAGCCCCTGACCTGATTTATGTTGGACATCTGGGTATTGGAAATGGAATAATCATATACCGAGACGCGTGGCCCAGTGGTAACACACACTCATTCATTTGTAATTTTCGTTCATTCCGTCATTCGGGAGACCTGGGTTCGATTTCCGCCATGGTCGACCATCCTGACAGGGGTTTTTCGTGGTTTCCCTCTGTCGTTAAGGTTGATACTGGGATGGTTCCTTAACAGGCCACGACTGACTTCTTCTCACCATCCAAAAACGCCTAATAAAATAACCTTTCATCTCATCATCCCATCATCTCATTCATCATCCACCGACGCCAATAGATCGTAGCCATCAATATAGTGCGTCGTTAAAACCCAATATTAAAGAAATCATAGTATATATACTATTTCTTTTTTGTGAGTGCAATGTTAATACTATAGCCGGAATTATATGCGTTTTGCGTAAATAATCTAGCAATGTGTTTAAATCATTGAAGGGAAATGTAGATATTATCAAGGTTTCAATGTCCAACTACAACAAATCTGGACGCGGGTTCATGTTTTGTTTGTGAATAGTGTTGTAGTACTGTAACTGGATCTGAGACCAGTAGATAGACTGAAGAGTATCACGTGTAGTTTGTGTAGCAGTGAGAGAGAGAGAGTTAGAGAGAACTTATCTTTGTCTCGATTTGTGAAACTGAAAGATTGAGTGAATGTTTCAGGCACGAGGATTCACGTGCCGCTCGTTCACGTATGCGATGGACGAGAAGAGATGTTACTTGAGCGGAGACGACTCTGTGGCGCTCAACAATGCTCCACTCATCACTAAACGTGACGCGATCTACGCGGAGAAACAGTGCAGCATTAGTAAGTCACGTTCACGCGATACAAGTCACGCTCACATCACACGTGTCGTCATAGATATTCTACCAAGACACTTCGTTCTTATGGCAAAATGCAAGTGAATCCCCCGTGATCGCTTCCAGACCCTCGCCTGTTTTTATAATTAGTACACGTCACCGACCACTGTCGCTGTGGGCTGAGCTCTACTAGTACAAAATTACCTAGACGAATCTATAATCAAAGCTCTGATTTATTGTAGTAGTAAAAGTATCTTCATTTTTAGCAAATATTTGCTATTCTTTATGCATAGTTACAAATAATATGAGTAATAGTATTAAAGTAGATATGATACTATTTCTAAATGATGATAGATCAACAAAATCTCATACACCCAACATATTATTCCATAGTATGTCTCATTATTTTACAATATCTCTTCTATAGGGGACTAATTACCCCTCTTTTGTTAATTCCCAACAATATCTTCTGAAATATTCTGTGTTTTTTACATCTTTCATTTGTTGAGGTATCCTGCGATATATTCGTATACCTTCAGTATAAACTGAATCATCTTCAAAATTATTTCCACATCTAATTATTTGTGAAGTTCAGCTTTCTCCCAACTACAGATTTTGTAAAAATTTAGAAGAAAGTTGTTGTCTAGTTCTCCTCTAAACATCAATTCAATAGATATTGAACGGTTACTATATATATATTTGTTTGGTATTGTAGGTCAATGTGAGGAGGGCTTGTTCACGTTCGAGAAGGTGACTGGCCACTTCCTGCGGTCCGCTCAGCAAGTCGGACTGGCCATGGCCACGTCACCGGGCGTCACGCTGGAGTGTGGTGCACGTTGCCTGGAAGCAGGGGCAGATTGTCCAGCATTCAGTCTGGACTACAATGCGATGAAATGCTTTAAGCTGGATAGAAACACGCAAGGGAGAGGGAGCGAGTTGTCGCCAAGAGAAGGACAGAGCTACTTTGAGAAAATGTGTTTGAGAGGTAAGCTGATGCTATTGCTTGCTTGGCTGGTAATCGTTGTATAAATGCATACTGTAAGTTATACTAGCTATACAGGGAGACCTGTTGGTGGACTATAAACTGGAGTTCCACAAACTGTAAAAGTCATCCTGTTGGTATTCATACTCTAGATATACTCTACAACATCTATATATACTCTACACATATACAGTACGGTACACACTTATCTGTAAATGTCTAATTAACAACATTATATAGACACACTTTTCTTCTTAACTAGTCGAGTTACGTGGAGAGATGCTCTTACCAAACCTGGGTGTTCTTGGGAATCTGTGTATACCTCATTCAAGTGCTCATACCTTATCATACAATATAACAAATTATTATGCATTCTTTGTGCTGAAGCAATTCACTGTCTCTCCCAAAATTTGGAGACTGTTCGTGAAAAGGTGGAAGCTTGAATCAAAATGGTTGTATTTCTGTCTGCGCAGGTAATGTGCGCGGTTGTGAAGGACGCGCCTGGGCGTTTGAGCGTCGTCCTGGCAAGGAGCTGCGTGGTCATGATGACGTGGTGCTGAACCTGGTACAGAGCCGTCGTGACTGCATGGAAGCGTGCTTGTCTGAACGCAGGTTCAGCTGTCGGTCGGCAGAGTACGACACTCTCACCGCCACGTGCAAGCTGAGCAGCGAGGACAGGAGGACCAAGTCGAGTGACTATGTGGATGCGCCTTCGACGACCGAGTATATTGAAAACCAATGTTTACCACGTGAGTTGTCCTGTTTTTTTTTATGTGGACGAAATGCAGTCACCTTGCAGTTTGCATTGTTAAACGAGAAGTGTAGAAAACTGTATTCTGTACTGTTTTTCTTGTACAACAATGGATGTAACAAATGTATAGCCATGTATACCACGGTTGTGATATGTGCCATTGCAATGGGAATGACTCCGCTAATCCACCATTGCAGTTTTCAATTTCTACAAAAAATACTCTATATAGGCCTACATATTGTCACACTGCATTTATAACCTCTTCTAGTAAATAATCACCACCATCAAAGTCTCTTGGAGTTTGCTACATCTATAACGTTATTTCAAGTGGCAGTAAGGGTCCAGATATTTTTTCTGTACATCTCAATGAAAATGAATCAGTTTCTAAATCTCTTATCTGACTCATTGAAAAATTAGTAAAGCCGATGAAAATTCAAATGGTAGAAATATTCTTGATTAGATAAAATAACATGGATAAAATAATGTTCAGATCAAAGATATTCTGTAGATAAAGTAACATGGTGAATCTGACGACGTTTGTTGTTTGTTTGTTCAAGCTGAGAGTCGTTGTAATTTCAAGTCTGTCGCGAACTCTTATCCGCGCTACTTGGACCTGGTTCTATCACCAGTGACCAACGAGAGAGACTGCGAGAGGTTGTGCTACGATTACTCAGACTTCATATGTCGCTCTTTCTCTTACTACCAGAGTGGTGGGCAATGCTTCATCAGCAGCGACGATAGATGTGAGTATATTATTCTACAAGTAAACTTCGGATAAGAAAACTTTCAATGTGATTAACTAATTCATCATTGAAGTTATATATCAGTGAACTTGAATTCTGATGAGAGTCACGTTAATCACATCATATAGTTTTTTTTTTTTAATAACATCGAAACTTGATACAAAATCATTGTTCCCCAATTAAGGCTATGGATGAAAGATAGGATCGTTTGTACGGGGCACCACAAGGGCGATCTTACCACCCCATTTTGATTATTTAAAACTAATGGTCTTCAACACCAGAACTGCGCTGTCTGTGACCATAATTTTTCGCAGTAGATAAAAGTCTTTCAGTATAAACACACGAATGTTGATATCCTCCACTTTGAACTAAGTCTCTTGGGCAATGATTAATTACTTCTTTCCCTTGACAGCAGATGTAAAATTGATCATTATACAAAAAGCACAAATTAAATTAGTGATAGGCCTATAATGTTATAATTAGGCCTATCGCTCTACTAATTAATGGTCGTGGCCAATTAGTACTTCATCCAAGCATTTGCTTCGAGGACTGTGGGAAACCACGAAAAACCACGTCAGGATGGAAAAAATGATAGCAGAGCATGGTTATAGCATGGCATAGCAGAGCATATAGTAACGCTATTATGACATAATAATCAAGAAAGATATGAAATAGTAAAATATAACAAATAAGGTTTAATGACAGGAATATATATCGAAGAAAACAAACTTGTTGAACGGTTATACCATACAACGTAGGTTTCTCCTGTTCTATACGATTACACAAATAAATCATAACAATATTTTGTGGAAACTGCGACATCCGCCTTGAAAGTATAAGTTAGTTACCAACCTGAAGACGGGGGTCAAATTACTTCCGAAATATTGTCTATTTTCTCAGACCCAAGTGAAATTTCCGTTCATTTGGTGCGTTGTATTATAATTATAAAATAGTTGTACTCTTAGGGAAGTTACACGACATACTCACTTTTACACATACCACTTCGAGCTTCTGATCAATTAAACAGTAAACGGAAGGAAAAATAAGTACTCAATTTGAATTCCTGTACAATCATGATAGGCCTACTCGATCAGCACCGATCTGCTCCTGCAGATCCTGAGCACCTGAGGTGCTGAGGCAGCGCTTCAGAAACTGAAGTCACCGTTGGGCGTTGGTTCGAGGCCGGCATAAAAAGCCATGGGTTCTTGTAAAAGTCCTTTCACTTATAATCACATCATAGTTTCACAATCACCTGCTCATTCGTACCCCCGTATAACCTAGCTGTTGGTGGTGTCGCTAAGCAAACAATAATCAATCTAATCTAATCAATCGATCAATCAGTCATATTAAGTAGTTTTATGCATTACGTTGGTCCAAGATTGAGTGATTGTATGTCAAGCTTATGTATGTCTTGTCGTGTCAGCTTCTGCGGGTAACGAGGCACTTATGAGTCGCCCGGGCACCAACTACTATGAGCGAGATTGCCAGGTAGGGGACAACATACCAGGCGGGATCGGAGGCGGGGGCGGGGGCGGGGGTGGCCATTCTCGCCCTCCAGGTCAAGGTGAGTGCCAGATCAACGTTTACAACAATCAAAGTTTTGATTTCATCATGCAAACAGATGAAAACTTTTGAAAAATGCAGGCCTGATATTTTGAATAAATAATGATTTGAAAATATCTGACGTGTTGAAAATATATTTGACGTTTTGAAAAAATATAACTTTTCGAAAAAATGTAACTTTTCAAAAATGCCAATTGAACCATTCGGTAGTTTACTTCAGACCCTATGCATCAGGTCACCTATTTTATACGTATATTTAACGCTTCTGTTCTCCACTGCTTGTAGGAGGTGTGGGGGGCGGAGGAGGAGGTGGTCGTTGCCACGTAGGATCGGCAGAGTTCGAGAAGGTGACTGGCTACGAGTTGACAGGGCGCCCTGGCTTCACGCTTCACCGCGATCCACTCATAGGTTTGTCCGTCAAGTGCGCAACGCTGTGCCGCGCAGATCCGCGCTGTCGTGGCTTCAACCTCGACTACAATCGCAATGACTGCGTCGGAGTGGAAAGCGACGCCGACGCCGCACGCATTGACCTTAGAGCATCACCGGGCATCTCTTTCTTCCAGGGTATCTGTCTCAGAGGTGAGTGCCGAGCAGCAAATTCCGCAATTTTCGTACATTTTCGCACATTTCACAAGACTCTCTTGAAGGATTTTTTTAATACTATTGCCACGCAACCAGCGACTGATGATTGAACTGTACACTTAGGAGCGGGCTGCGGCTTAGCGTGGACTTTCGAGCGTCATATCAGCTACGAACTGCGCGGCTTCACTAACGCTCAGTTCCCAGGAGTGACTAAGACAGAGTGCGAAGATTTGTGTCTTGAGGAGCCGACGTTTGTCTGCCGCTCAGCCACTTATAACTCGCGAAGACATGACTGTCGGCTTAGCGCGGAGGATCGGTTCACGCAACCGGCTGCATTCCAGCCGTCGCTAGACTCCGATTACATCGAGAACCTCTGTGCAACAGGTAAACAATAATTACTACCTTTGAATGTTACACAAATGCTGTGTCTTCAGTGGATCTATATTCGGCCATCGATTGTCTATATAACAGAATTTGAAGTTTTAGTCCCATGCAGGTGTTGAGTAAAATGACTATATTTGAATATTATTGTTGGTTAGCTTTTGACTTATTAATTTATTACTGAACATATGATATCAACGTACTGTTGATTGCGCAGCTGTGAAATAATACTCGGTTACCTGTTCAACATATTGACAGATTCACATAATATGACCCAAATTATTGCCCTTGAAGCTGCACTCAAAATAGTAATGTAATCACCAGAATCTAAACCTGTGAAAAACTGTGTAACAGCTAGCAAATGGTTGTTACAGTTGGTGGCAGATGCGTCTACAGAAACCAACAGCGAGACAAACAACTGATTTACACAGACAAGACGTTGTCAGCGTTTAGTGACTCGAGTTGTCAACATGCGTGCGACGTTGAGCGAGAGTTCGCATGCAGAGCATACACTTTCCTCAGTCAGGTAACACGACATGCCTTTTGATGACCATCTGCTTGGAAGTATAAAGTACAATGCTGAAATAAAATGAAAAGTACACCTTCGTAGTGCAGTCGACCTTAGAGCGGGGAGATATAAATGGGACGATTTTCTTATTTTGTCATCACCATATCCCTTATTCTCCTCTCATCTTGTTCATCATATTTGATGATTTTTTTCACAGCATCTCTTCCAAATAGTCAACTTTTCTCACCAATTTTGAAACGATGTGACTTGCCGTTCCTTATTTTATTTTAAGTATTCGTTATTTTATTTCGTTTTTAGACTGGCTCGACAACAGCGCAATGTCTCCTCAGTGGCTCGGCTGGTACTGGAGTCAATGGCTTCCAGACTCAAAGTGGTGCACTCTATGCGGAGAAGGAATGTACCACTACTCCAGGACTTCCATTACGTCCGGGATCCATTCCCATCTATCCTTCTCGTCCGGGCACATTACCGCTCGGTCCAAATCCCTCACAAGGTTACCCGGTACGTCCGGGACAGTATCCAGGTGTTAACGATAGGTATCCTCAAGGGGGTTCTGATCGTCATCCACAAGGAGGAGGCCCTGATCGTTATCCTCAAGGAGGTGGTGATCGTTATCCTCAAGGAGGTGATCGTTATCCTCAAGGTGGGGGAGTTGATCGGTATCCACAAGGAGGAGATCGGTATCCTAGTGGGTCTGGAGGATATCCATCTCGTGGTCCAGTGGAGCCTGATCGCTATGCACCACGGCCAGGAGGAATGCCAATAGACCCGGACCGGTATCCCCCTAGACCTGGAGGAGGACCAGTACAGGGACAATACCCACCACAAGCGGGATCAGGAAGATATCCCTTGGGAGGAGGAGGAGGAGGAGGAGGAGGAGGAGGAGGTGGTGGAGGAGGAGGAGGAGGAGGTGGAGGAGGAGGTGGAGGAGGAGGAGGTGAAGGAGGGGCCCAAGGGATGTTGGCGTATCCGTGCAGAGGAACACTTACATATGAGAAGGTGGCCGGGGCGACATATGCGAGTGCACAGAGGTGAGTGAAACTTACATACTTTAGTTTTAATTCCTCACCCTAGTGAGAATCATGATGTAGATAACCAATCAGTAACGCACAGTCTAGCATCCTACTGATGCAAGTGATTCAGTCTCTATCTGCACCCAACCGTTGTGAATTTCCAGAAGTGAGGCTTGATTCCTGAAATTGTTGAAAATTCTATTGAGGTTTCGTGATTTTCCTCAGTCGTTATATAGTAAATATTGTAATGCCTCAGAACATGATGAAATAACCTGTCATTTCATCTTCCTATCATCTCATTCAACATCAATTTCACGGACGTCAATAGACCTTAGTAATCGTTACAGTACGTCTTTAAAATATCATAAGTGAAATAAAAAATCTTCACATTCACAATTTTTGGAGCAGTTGATTGACTATCACTTGATAATTGATTCAGATCGGGGGTTATTCTCAACTCTTACTGCACAGTGTTGGGAGAAAGGGGGCGCCTGAAGAGCGTTTACCGGAATAAAGTCGACTCGGTTGTATGACATGGGTGTCCAACCTTACCTGAACTCGAACCAGGCTCCATTGAAAATTACCGCGAAGTTCATGTCACACGACCGAGTCGACTTTATCCCGGTATACGCTCTTCAGCGCCTCCGGTAGAAAGTATTTACTAATTTGGACTTATGGCTATACCAATCGAAAGTAATATTCTTCGAGTATGTATATATTAACCCAAGTGATTGTGGTTTATCTCGCAGAGAACCATTGCGCACGCGCACTGACATAGGTATCAGCGCCGAATGTCTAGTGCAATGCGCTGATCTACGGCAGCGCTGTCTGGCGGTATCGCTAGAGAACCAGCGTGGGGGAAGACAGAGATGTTACGCGTTAACGCGGGCTGCGGACGAGGACAACGCGCCTCTGCAGGCAGCTCCAGATCTCGCCTACTTCCAAAAGATCTGTCTGGCTGGTGAGAATTATCTTAATTTTTGTTATTATTATCTGGAGACAAACACATTAATCTCCCATATACTAAACACTTGCATCAACAAAAGAAGAAGGTTCCGAGCAACCGTCCCTCCATTTCACATCACTATCGCACGAGTGACTCGTGCGCCTTGTTTTTTTTTTTTTTTTTTTTTTTTTTAATAACATCGGAACTTGATACAAAATCATTGTTCCCCAATTAAGGCCTTGGATGAAAGATAGGATCGTTTGGACGGGGCACCACAAGGGCGATCTTACCACCCGATCTTACATTGTTTTGTGGATACAAAGATGAGACTTATACTATAGCATCTTCTTGATTGTGGTACTGTAAGAAACTCACGCCATTGTATTTAAGTAATACGCACAAATTGCGTGAGCACACGACTTTCTTGATATGAACTAATAAAATGGGGTTTGAGTTTAATACGCTTCTGCAATGCCTCTACTATTGTTAGCCACATTAGATGTGACGAGTTGGTAGAGAGCTCTGAACCTTCTCTTTTGATTTCCGCCGGCCGTCCATACTGAGGTCTTCAGTATTTTTCTCGGTTGTTATATCGTGTCTACCAGAGGCGGCGGAGCTTTAACATTATTGAGGGATTAGGATTGATAAAGTCGTCACGTTTTTATAGTTCTTTGTTTTAGTTGGACCTATCACATGACTATTGAGGATCAGCTGACCTCCCTGACCCTCCGCGCGCTCCGCCGCCCCTGGTGTCTACTGTGATGTTTCTCCCCAAAATTACCAAACTTATGCATCCTTTCAAAGATGCGTGTTCATTCCACTCAGAACCCCAGCGTAATCTTAGTTGAACGTTGATAAAATGAATGGAAAAATAGAGTGATCCGTTTCGAGTGCACTTATTATAAGTTCAGTTATCACTAACCTCTAAAATGAAAAACAGCTAAAATTCATGACAGGAAAATTATTCTTTCATTATTTACTGTTCAGCATCACTCTAATATGTTGCCGTATATTTGACAGTAACAGAATGAAATATTGCCAATGCTATAAATTGGAAAGATTAATAAAACAAAGTATATGTGTTTTTATACTGAGTGGAAAAATCTTTCTCTTCAGAATAGCCAAGATGTAGTTCATTCCAAAAATGATATCTCACGCAAAATATGTCATTCACAGAACTCATCAGATGTGTATTAATTAGATCATATTTGTGTACGTTGTGAGTTTATTAATCAGGGCTGCATCAAATTGAGAAGCCCAAAAGCATAATAGCAGTTCAAACAAATGTCCACTTTTTCCATCTCATTCACCTTCATAAAAATAAAAACCTATAAGCTAAAGATTTGTGTTTAATTGTTTGTAGAGCGTCCTACGTGCGCGAAGGCTTGGGTGTATACCCGTGTGCCTGGCTACGAACTGGCGACGCCGGCGACGGTGGAGACTCGTGACGTCACTAACCGACGTCAGTGTCAGGAGGATTGTCAGCGTGAGAAACGGG
Source organism: Brachyptera risi (assembly GCA_964007535.1). NCBI lineage: Eukaryota > Metazoa > Arthropoda > Insecta > Plecoptera > Taeniopterygidae > Brachyptera > Brachyptera risi. The sequence continues at coordinate 64,189,358 of OZ023326.1, forward strand.
TCGTGTGTCGCTCGGCGACATATTACGCGCGCGAGAGAATCTGTAAGATGTCGCCTCAGACCCGACGTACGCAGCCGCAGATGTTTAAACGCGCCACCGCTGATGTCGACTACATGGAGAATGAGTGCGCTCCTGGTGAGAGATCTAAATCTCTTATTTTAATTTGTTAAAGTACATCACAACCTTGAAAGCAGATTCCAACAAATAATGACGATATTTATTTCCCTAATTTGAGAGAAAACTAGAAATCATTATTTCAATTTCAGAAATTGAAATCAATTTATTTGTCCGTAAGGACCCGGTCCTTTTTTCTGAATAACGTAGACGTTACTCGATTCGGTCCATGTGTCTACACAGAATCGATTTTGCCACTCATGGTTTCTGTAGGACGAACAAATAATTTCAATTTCTGGAATTGAGATGATGATTTCTAATTTCCTCTAAAATCAGGGAAATAAATATCCCCAATATTGATCAAAATTTATCATCGGGGTTGTGTTTTCTTGATTTTGAGTTTTTTTCTAACGACCGTGAATAATTTTTGAGGGAAGAATACAATTGCTGAGGATTTTTCAATTCCGTTGGAGAAGCAAGAATTTTTCTGAATTTCAGGATTATTATAGAAGAGAATGGTCACAATGAAGAGTGACTTTTACGAGTGGGAAGCGTATTTTTATAATCACTCGAATGTTACACATTGGTGATCACTACTTGAGTAACACCCAGCCAATAAAGTGGGGCCTATCAACTGCCAACTGACAAGCAGCATGGCAAAAGATCATGGTTAAAAAAAGTCATATATATATACAAAATTGGTTTGACTCAACCTCAAGTGAAGTTATGTCCACAATGTTGGTGAATAAGAAGGCTGAGATAAAATATTCTGAAGAAATACATTTTAGACATTTGCAATTTATTGTTTTCGAATTCCATTTCAAATAATTCAAGAGTTTGATAAACTAGAAAAACAGCATGTTATATTGTGCATTTCAAGTGATCGTTATAGGCAGAAGTTTCTATGAAATGTATAATTATAATAGAAATAAAAATACCTTGGGACTATTCCGTAACCGCAAACATGAGGAGGGGCATTCATGTACGTCCAGCAAAGATGCTAGAGGTCGCAACTTGCGATCATCAGAAACCACCCCGCAAAGTTGATGGCAAATTGCTACCATGACAGTTGTCAAACAGGTTTCATGCCTTGCTAAAGCTTGCTAGACGTACATGAATGCCACCCGAGGTCTATGGACTTTCAAACATGTTTCTTCATCATTATCCTTACCACATTGTAAGTTTTGATAATTGAAAATTATCCAAAAATTTCCCGATAAAAATAAAGAGTGGGCCTAGTGAATATAGAAAATGTGCATGTGTATCGGTCCAACCTTTGATCAGTGGGCTTATTAAAAAATGTAACAAATAGTGAAAGATCCGATTAGTGTCTTCGCTTTTAATCATCCAATTATTTAAAAAAATGATTGTTGTTCAATGAAAAATTGAAAATGTGTGTATATTATTGAATAATGTAATTGACTTCTCAATTGGTTTTATAACAAGCCTTACTTCTGTTTCCAGAACCTCCTAACTGTGAGTACACCGACATGCCTGGCCGTTTTCTGCCATACACCGACCGCTTCATTGCGCAGGCGTTCGACGTGTCAGAGTGCAGACGCCTGTGTGATCAGGAGAGAGAGTTCTCATGCCGCTCATTCAACTATCACATGCCGCGAAGAGAATGCTTCCTCAGTTCAGACGATACTTTCGCTGCTGATCGTACTGCCCTACTGCAAGACAGGGACTATTTCTACGGCGAGCACGATACATGCAGTAACGGTAAGTTAGAGCAGCCAAAAAGTTTGTCCTTCGGCCGAGAACACTGAACCCGATTCTTGGGAGAATGACAATCCCAAAAGCCGACTTTTCAAAACAGATCTGCAACCAGAGATATGGGCGTGAGTTCGAACCTCGGCAAATGGAAATTTCCCATAGTGCTCAAGGGCTATCGGGACATAGCATTATGCTCACATAGATTCCATCAAAGGTATGGATTTCTGGATCATTGGCTTGTGATGAAGATGATATTTCTGCAAGTCGGTTTTTAAACAGAACAAGAAATAATAATTTAAATTGACAACATTTGTTTACCTAATTTCGTTTCTGTCATCGAATTGGAGAACAATGAACCTTTACCATAATCACAGCTCCAGACAACATTCGATTAATTGTTACTTTGGTTTCCAAAAAAGTTCTGCGCCGTGAGTCGAACCATGGTTCCCGAGCACGGGAGGCAGCGATTCTATAACCGAAGCCCTACACCGAAATATTTTTCACGACTTTCACTATATTATATCGTAGAAAGGATCGGAAACTTGGTCATGACCTCACACATCTTTGCGTTTTCATTGGTCACTTCAAGTTCCATATAAAAAACCGACTTGCAGCAAAATTCTCGCCATCCACTCTTCATTCTTCGCATCATTCTTCCTCTAAAAGTAGATAGCTGTTAGTGGGGTCGTTGAGTGAACAATACTCTTCCGAGTTGTTTAATAACTTCAATTGTTACATTGTCTCTAGTGCGCGTCGACTGTACCCAGGCCGACATGCTCATCACCTTCTTGTTCGGCACCGGGTTCGAGGGCCGTGTGTACGCCACTGGTAACCCACAGGCATGTTTCGAGATGGGTAACGGCCAGGGCCAGTTGGTGCTCAGAATACCGATGGGCACGCAGTGTGGCACGGTGCAACAGGTACATTATCATCATTCATCACGTATCGGTCTCGTAGATAAGAAAATTACTATTTTTGATAAATATCTTTGGAAATGGGTTGCGATATTCACACAAACTTCGAAAGTATTTGGTATCATCATTAGGGTACCAAGATTCTCAAAAAATTATGATTATAATTTATGATTTGAAATCATAACTTATAATTATTTGTTACCCAGTTGGAATCAAAGCGACTTGAGCTCAAACCACCTTTTAAGTGGCTGTTTGCAAGCCATGCATTTTCTATAACTACCGTTATTTCCACCTGAATGGAAATAAAATTCTCCCGAATGAACCACAACATCATTATCACGATTAATTACTTGGTAATATCACAAAGCAGAGCCACAATGAGTTTTTGAATTTATAGCTTACATTTTAAGAACACATTATTATTAAGAAGACATTTGTTATCCAAAGTATGTCTGAAAATAGATTTGTATAGTTGATGCTATATACTACAAAACATAACAACTACCATCTTGACTACTTTCTGAAAAAAATGAACATGACCGGTGAGTACCAGTAGGCCTAAGGCCTACAGACTGTCTATTGCGTGCGACACTCTCTTCAAACAGTTGGACGCAGTTGGAAGATTTTTCAAGTCGATTTCATTTGCAACTTTCAATTCAGTTTCTCATAGTAACTTTGTTGAATTGAAACCAAATCGTCTTGGTCACAATTCGATGTAGGCTATTTGTCAATTTTTCCAAACCGATTTGAACTGCCTTGATAACTCGATTGCATGTTTGTGCAGGGCCGAGGACGTTATGTGAATCACGTGGTCATTCAGCAGAACCCTGTGATAATGCAAGAGACAGACAAGACTGTCAGAGTAGAATGTTCGTTCGACGCCAGCGATCAGACCGTTTCTTACGCACCAAGTGGAACTAGGGAGCAACAGGGAGGTGGCATCAGTGTCACGTAAGTACTCGAAAAGGAGCTATATGTATGCCAATTTCGTACCTTCACTAATAATTACCTGATCAATTTTCAATTGCCACTTGATATAACCGCATGATTCCAAGTACTATGCACACTCAAAATATCGGAAAGATACTTATGAGTCAAGATAACACGATTGTCTCAAGTTGGATTTAAAAAAAAAAAGGAAAAGTTGATGGAGGTGAATTTTGTCTGATTCTCCTTGACAGTGTGCCATTCAAGCCATCTGGAACCAACATTGTGACGAACACAGCACCGACACCTAATGTACGCATGCGCATAGTGACGCGCAAGGGTCAGGACGCCGCCGTGGTGGGTTTAGGGGACGAACTGCAGCTGAGGATAGACATCGACCCCACCAGCGCATTTGGCATATTCGTGCGAAACCTCGAGGCACGGACGGACAACGGAGAAATTCTAACACTCATTGATAACGTTGGGTAAAAACAATCAATTATTCATAAATACAGCATTTCATATTGGCAGGAAATAGAATGAAAACGGCAAGCTTATACGTGCAATATTTTAATAGCTATAAAATGGGCGAAGGAGAATGAAGAGAGATGAGAGAGAAGATGGAACAGATAACTTGAAGATGGAAGAATTTGATGAGTTTTAATTTCGAGTGCAAACAAAGACTGGTGTAAAGTCAGTCTGTAGAGAATTCTTAACTTGTAGGGTGTGAAAATGTGAAATCAAATACCTCCAACACTTCAACTGTTCGACATCGCCATATGTTGTCCAACTTGAAGGCAAGCAATATGGATACAGCTCTGATTATTTTCTTTGTGTAGTTGTCCCCGTGATCCCAACATCTTCCCGGCGCTTCAGGCTGAACGAGGTACACGTGATCTGATGGCCGACTTCAAGGCATTCCGCTTCCCTTCAACAGCAACCGTCAATTTCGTAGCCACCGTACAGTTCTGCCAAGACGTCTGTGAACCAGTAAGTAACACTCAAGAACATGTAGCTCTGAGCTGAAGGTGATGACCCGTTCTCGTTTGAATCTGTTCCTCAAATACTGGACCTATATTCATATTATTTGAGACACATTTCATTCCACATTTTGAATCATTGTATAATTAAATTGAATCGTGAGAAATCAGTTCTCCAAAACATTGTTTTTTCAAAGGGTTCAGCCACAGTGTGACAATTTCAGCTTCAACATAATTGAATTATAAAGTGTGGTAGAGTTTATCTTCGTTTGGATATATAAATCTTTATTAGACTATGTCATGGTATACATGATTGCCTTTTGACACATGATAATAATCAAATACAAAATTAATGAAGTAGAAAAAACACATAATAATAAATCACACATGAATGATTGATAAAAAAATGATTGTAGGAAATAATGAGAGAGTAATAAACAGTAGCCTGATATGAAAAAGTAATAATATGAACAGAGATATGAAAATAATATAACATTTTTTTAAAAAAAAATGGAGAATAATTATGCTAAGAATGTGATGAGTACAAATGGTTTCTCAAAATGGCAATAGATTTAATTGTTTCGTGTCATTGAATGAACTTTTTTTCAAGATATTGTAGATTCATAATGCGTAGTTGGAAACGGTCTTCTGTGGGTTAGGAAGATATGGCGAAAGTAGTAATACTATTATAATCAACCTATTATCTCACCACATCTCTTTTTATATCATTACAATTTTCAATTGATTATTTTCTTGGACAACAATTATCTGCGCCTTGAGACATATATATATATTCATATCTCATCTTTCACTGCTAACCCTTCAACATAAGTCATACCTGTAAATCCGAGATTTTTTCCTTCAGAGTATAAGACACGTTTCTCTCTCATTCAATTCGCAATTAGTCCGACTGAGATGGAATAACACCGTGATCTGCATGATTGTGTGGTCAACAGTATATTGTGTGTTCAGATCCGCTGCAGCAGTGGCGTACACTCCTTCGGTCGCCGTCGTCGTTCACTTGGCAACAACACCTATATCGAGCAAGACCAAGAGGGTGTGTCCATCAACCTGCTCACAACAAGTCAGAACCCTCTAGCTGTCAGCACGAGTCAGAACCCTCTTACAACTAGCAGCACAAGTCCGAGACCACTAGATGCAAACATGAGCTCGCTGCAACAACACGGTCACATGGATGAGGAGCAGACTGATGGGACTCAGATGCCAACAACAACAGAGTCTACTTACTCGACCACTCTTGGTACGACAGCCGGAGAGAGGACGACGACGGAGGCAAGAAAACTCTCAGATATGATTGGTGAGTTGAGCGTCAGTGGAACGTCGATTTTCATTTCAGTCACATATTTTTTTTATTTTCCCTCTTTTCCTATTTTCAAAAAGCAATGCTTGGCATGTGACTTTATTCAACTTAAAGACACTGACGCTACCTATAGGGTTGTTGATTATTATATGCGTGTATTCAAGCGAATTCATCAAATAACCTCTGTTAATATTCTTTTCCTATTACGCTACGACTTACAAATGACATAATCAACATTTTGAGTCAGTTGATAGCGATCGAGGACGGCTTGATTAGAGCTAGATCATTCTCATGCTGTCTACTAGACTACTGTTCTTCATTCATGAGTGTTTTAATTTCCTTTACTAGAAGAACCCATCACCATGAGTGAGGTTATTTCCACGACAACACGCAGATCTGTGTCGACAACAACTAAAAATATTCCTGCGGAAAATACAAATGCAACCAAGATATCTGAGCCAGATTTGCCGAACGAGCTTCCATTACAACTCCGGGTAAGTAAACATTCAGTTTCAAGACTAACATTCATCATGGCAGAATTGTTCCAAAGAAGAAGTTATATCAAAATTTTGGCCAAGTCAGCAGTATTCATAAGAAGTAGGAAAGTTAGGGTATTATTGTTCTTCACTGCCTGAGTTCTTGGTGGTATTTTGGTGAGATTGATTACTGTTGCTTCCAGCTGGTTGTCGGTGAGGATACGATGCCCTCGACGAGATCTAACAAGAAGAATGTTGGAGCAAACAAATACAAAAACAATTACAACAATAATCACTATGACAGAAATATTAGCGACAGACCAGAGTTCATGGACTCCAGTAAGTATACTCTAGTTAATACTCTCTACTCCATACCAACATCTTGTTCAGACTATATGTCTCATACAAGTGACTTGATAATTAACATGGTTTCAGTTATTTCATAAGAAATCCAATCTCTCATATTGATCAATTTGTATCAATGTTTATATTTTCAATTATTACGATGAATATGCCCGTGGATTTAATTGAAAATTGAATTTTCTCAGATAATTCGTCTCATTCGTTTCAAATTGAATATCCTACAGGCATTATTATTTGTTCTTCCCTTCGAAAAAATACTGCCTAACACCATATAATTATACCCAAGTCGTTAAGAGAAGAACTGCATAGATCAGTCTGAAACTCTTTGAAGCGAATAACTCTCATATGTTGTTATTGTGTGACAGGTGCTATTCTTCCAACGTCCAGCGAATACGTTTGTACTTCAAAAGGTACTGTAGCCGCCCTAATCATCTGCGCGATACTTTTCAACGTTGGCTTAGCACTCGGCTTCGCTTTCTTCTACCGACTGCGTAAGAGACAGTGGGATAAGTTAGAGCACTCGGTCAACGAGAGAGCATTTCCAGTACCAGTACCGGAAGTACTCTTCAGGAGCGTATACGGCAGGTTGCCTAATAACCCCAGCACATTCAACAGGCCTATTCTAGGAAAATGAGCAGCGGAGAGCTATGAGTGTGGACAATGCATGTTTAGAAAATGGAAAGTGATGCAAATGCCGATGTCCAAAGCAACTACATACATACAAAAAACGAAGAATGTCAATGTAACACGTATGATGAACATGACAATTATGAACACGTAACAATGGTCAATTAATAGCACTCCATAAATGCCTACCTATTTAATTGGCAAATATAAATGAACAAATTATTACGTTTTTTTCAAGTGTGACATTTTTGTTCAAATGGATAGAAAATACTTCCTTCCCCTTCCTACTTTCACCCAAAAGTACTGGGTATGAAATATTATTTTCAATATAGAAATGTTGAATTTTTTTCACGAAAGTTTTGTTTATAGTTAAAATGTTACCTATGTTACGTGTTTTTGGAAAGTATGCACCGGTTCGAAACGTATCAAAAATACCGATTATTGGGCAATATTTGCAATGGAGATTGTTAGATAAATGTATTGTTTACCAAAAATATGATTGAATATAACTATTATAAGTGTTCGAGCAGTTGAATTGAATTTGGCATTAAAATATGTACATGAATTATTATAATAATAGTTAGAACATTGTAACTAATAGGCATGTAAATCTTGTACAACAATCTTGAACATGGATGGTAATTATGTAAATTGCATTCCAAACGTTACATTGGAACAATATTCACTATCATTCAAATATTGTGAAGGGCATATTGTCAAAACACTCTCGATAATAATTACAAAAAAATGACTTTGACAAAAAAATGTTTCCTTCAATTTGTAATATCTGGTTGAAAATTTAATTTAATCAGTACATTTTATTTGAAAATTGAATTACAGATTCAAATTGAAGCAATGAATTGAACTACGTTTTTGTATGATAACGGTATCGATAAATACGTTTAATGGCTTATGAATATACAAACTCCATATTTTCCAGCCCGGAGCTTCAATTTATTCGTTGAAACTTGTAATTACACAATCAATTTATCAATAGTTATCAGGCATGAACCTTTGTTTTCGTAAGCAGGTTTTCTGTGTTTTTTTTCTGAACGCACTTGCCGAATATTTTGTATTGATCAACCTTTTTATTTTACGTAAGAGTGGAAATTAATTTTTGGTAATTAATAAAAGACCCATATGAAAGTATATTGCTGAAGAGAAATAATATCATTTTGTAAAGGTCTTTGTCTTGAATTTGCTTGTACGATATTGTTTTCTACATGCATAATTTATGTAGAATTTAATAAAATATATTAGTGAATGAATTATTTTGTTGACACTACACAATCCCATTCATAGAATTATATACCACCAGTGCCCATATTCCATGCGTATTTAGAACGATTTATTTGTTAAAACGACAACGTCACAAATCCACAGCGCGAGAAGTCTTATCATGTAAAGAGCTAACTAGAAGTGACCAAGATTTATTATCACAGATATCATTTTCATTGCATTTTGAAAAATTAAGAATTATAATAGAAAGTTCTAAAAAAAATAATTGTCGGCATATCACCACTTTCGTACTTGTATTTGATTTCCCCATATTTACAACTTGGATGCAATATAAACTTATTCACTCTCATATCCTATTTCGAATTTGCTCTACCCCTCTGACGTCCGGGAGAGAAATGAAATGTTTACTCCATTCGATGTTTTTTCATTGTCGGTCATTTTAGAAGGGGCAGATCGGTAGAGTATATTGAAAAAAGTACCCCATATATAAGTGTGCTGAAGTAGATCGGGCAGTACGCTTTAGCGATGGGTTTGAAAGGTATACCGAATGAATAGAAGGACTAAGACACTATCATGCGCGCAAAATGGGCCCTCCAAATTCAGTCTTAACAACATACTCTACCATCTAACTCATACAATGAAATTAACGTTTTTTTCAAGTTTTCCTTAATTGGCATTATTTTTTTAATAAAGTTCAAGTGGAGATAACTGCATGATGATTAGGATGGTCAGGTGATTCGGTGGTATGAAAATAGAAGGAGTACAATAATTTCTCAGTGAATATATTATTGTGGAGCTATTCATTTTCTTTTGCAAGTTACTAATACATTTGAGAGTTACTCATATCATATAGTCTAAAGTCTATAGTCATATAGTCTATAGGCTCCGCATTCAAGATATATCATCGTATAGTTGTAATATGTTGACAGCAATGCTCTTCAAATTTTGTTCCCTATTGACAAGTTCACTTCGGTATTTATATATAGTTTAGTTTGTTGCCCAACTATTTTCCTGTTGATGCTGGGGAGATTCGAGATAGACATACTGACAAACAAACAACACATCAACCTCGTCCCTATATATATACACTCAGTCCTGACTCCTGATGTAATCCTAGTATGGCGTTGCCATGAAATGTTGTCGTCGTCGTTGTTGTTGTTAGGCAAGTTCAAGGTGGTTCGAAGTCTGATTTGTGTATTCATCTGATATTTTCAACACTAATCATTGATTCTATATTTAGTGTATTTTCATCTGATTTTTCAAAGTCAATATTTGACGAAACCTCGTGCTGTTGTTGTTTGCTTACCTATTGCAACCAACTTGAAGAAAAGAAGACTCGAGACTGACGACCAGTGATGTTGAATGCTAGGATAAGACGGGCAAACGAACTGGCAAGACCACGTGGCAGTGATAATGAAGAGTTCCAACAAGGCTACGTGATCAAAGCCATCTCACAAGTTGACTCGACTCATTTAAGAGTTTTCGAACAGTTGGGAAAACGCCATATTTCCGTTATACGAAAAGAAAATTATAGTAGTGGTTGAGCAAGAAATAACATATCTCGGTGAATCATGCATGTGACCATCAGAAAACACCTAGAAGCTTCTTGATCAGTTGCCAGACTGCGTATTTGGTGCTGCGGCTCTGCGATAATGAGATACATTTTATTTTTTACACAAAACCAACATACACTTGTAATTCTTTGAGAATTTGTGTTTTCATTTGATTTTGATTCTGGAATCATTCCAATTTTTGGATGAGCGAAGTAAAGACTCAATTTTTACCATACTCGAAAAAATGTTTTTTCATTTATTGTTTGCGCTCCACAGGTGAAATGAAAGTACACATTTTATTGACACTTGGCATACACATGTGACATTCAACTCGATACTGTGAAGTTTAGAGGCGCAATCGGCTGTACCACTTCTGAGAAAAAACATTTTGAAAATGTGTAAAAGAGGTTTAATAATAACCTAAAGGAGAGAGTTTGGGAAGAATATTTTTTTGGAATATTGAAAAATTATTTAAATTATTGGAATGATACACATATTATTCCAAAGTTTTATATAAACCTGATGTGTCATTTTATAGAAAATGTTTGATATCAATAAAAAGCCGAGTATCAAGATCATGATGTAAAACCAGTCGAATCGTTGAATGCTTCAGAAAATAAGCATCAAGTAGAACAGGAAGGCATTGGTGGTTTGGAAATTATAGTGTGTCTATAACTTTCTATTATATTTCACATAAATAGGCTTACAAACTGCTCATCTCACAACGCATGTGCTGCTTTTTTCTAGGTTGAACAGAATCGAAATCTTCAGATCTTGCCACAACATCTTCAAAAAAGTTACGGAAGTTTTTCAACTTCTTTCAACTCAAAATATTGGGAGCATTGAAAATGACTTCAATTTTTTGAAGCTGCGTTTTACATGACTCGTTCTATTTATGCAATGAATTTCACAACTCCACTTATCACAACTTGGGTGCAAAATGTTGTATAATTGAAGTAATCATATAAACTCTTACTCACCGTATCGTTCGTTACATTGTGTGAGCAAATCAGCCATGATGCTCTGACTAATACCGACACGATGTATAACTTCCCCAAGCCCGTTACTTATATAATCGAATAAGTTTCGAATCGAGTTGGATATATATATATATATATATCCATAGTATATCTACATATATATGTATATATATATATATATATATATATATATATATATATATATATATATATATTGAATATATATATATATATATATATATTATATATATATATATATATATATATATATATATATATATATATATATATATATATATATATATAGGCCTATAAATATATATATATATATATATATATATATATATATATATATATATATGTATATATATATATATATATATATATATATATATATATATATATATATATATATATATATATATATATATATATATACATATCGTGTATGCGTATATGGGTATTCGTGTATGTCCATCATACATCACATTCATAACAATGCCATGGTTTAGCCATGATTTTAATATTACTACTTAGTTACCATTACTTTATATCATTTTTTGTAATCAATTCCAATTTCATTGCAGTGTGCTGGATATTTATCAAACATTACCCATCAAATAAGTAGTCATTAATAATTAAATATTGATTGATTTCCACTTCATCTCGTTGGGCTCAGCTACCGTAAGGGTCAATCAACTCACTGTAGTTATTAATACATATTATTATTAAGATCTGTCCTGTCAGGTCGACCTTGCAGTTGCAGCTATAGTGGCAGTCAATATACACAGCGATAAACCAATCATTGATGAAACAGAGTGAAAATAAATGTTTGCTTTCATACATCTCATGGCAGCATTGTTATGATTATTATTTAACTTATTCGTATTTTCCTGTAAAGTGTAAATGGCCTCCGGTTTGGAAACTGAGTCACCATTGGGCGTGGGTTCGAGTGCCGGCCGCATGATATATGTTTTTTAAACATTTTCACTCATCATCACTTCATAGTTTCAATACCACCTGCTTATTCGTACCCCCAAATAACCTGTCGTTTGTAGAGTCGTTGAGCAAACAATAATCATCATCTTATAATTTCTCCATTCAGTTTTGTAATTATTTTACACTTTGCCAATGATACTATCATACTAGGCAAACGCGTTATGTGTTGCCGCGATGATGGATGAGCTGAAACATATCACCTTAGCTTTGGATTGGTTATTATATATATATATATATATATATATATATATATATATATATATATATATATATATATATATATATATATATATATATATATATATATATATATATATATATATATATATATATATATATATATATATATATATATATATATATATACACACCTTGAGATCCAAACCATTACACCACTGCCATCTTATTTTCCATTAAATCTATGATAATAAAGAAGGCTTTGTTTTAATCGCTTACATTTAAGAGGTGACACCTGTGGCTTGGATTTAATTGGTATCTTAATAGCTTTGAGTGATTTAAAAAATTACATCATATATTTTTTTACATCAAAATGGCAGATCTGATTTGAGTAAAAGTTCGGAATAATGTGTATAATTATTATATTGAAATTCCCTGAGAATTTGAAATGTCTCGGATGAAAATTATTTCACGAATATTTTCCTCCGGGTTATTCTAATGGGATTTTTGAAAACTTTAAAATGAGTTTTCTCAGAAGTGGTTCAACTGATTGCGCCTCAGAACTATAAAGTATCGAATTAGATAATGACACTTGTGTATGCCAAGTTTCAACTGATTTTAAATTTTCGTATGACCTGTGGAGCGCGAAAAAAAAAACAGTCACTTTTTTTTCGGGTATGGCGAAATTGAGTCTTCGCATCGCTCATCCAATAAAACAACGTCTGTCAATTTTTTTTTAATTACATTGAAATTTGATACAAAATCATTGTTCCCAATTAAGGCAATGGATGAAAAATGGGATCTTCTGAACGGGGCATCATAAGGGCGATCTTACCACCCCAAAACTAATGTGATGAGGAATATATTGTTCTCCCAACGACTTAGCCAACAGCTAAGCTATTTAGGGGTACGAACCACGAATAAGCGGATGATACATACACGATTTTTACAAATCACATGCTTTAAAAGGGACTCGAACCCATAACCGACTTCTTCTGTTGACTCACTGCCTCTGAGTTAGACGGACGGCTGATGAAAATAATGTCATGATAAACATTAATAATTGCTATGTTTTTGACCATCACCTATACTCCGCGTGATCACATAGATATGTGTACGGCTGCGAGCCCATGATCGTTCATGCTGTTGAATACATTTATACGTCAGTTCGAACCGTCAATGCATGCGCTTTGATGTCACCACGTGATATGATGGGCTCGAGTTATAATATCAGTCAGTGTATGATAGAAGAGGTTTACAGTACCGACTGAGAGGTGAACGGGTCGACATCGCACCATGATGAGACACATGAACTTGCTGGTGAGGCTGGGGCAGAGGGTCGAGGCAGCAGCAAACACGGACAAGTTGGCGGTGGGGTTGCAAGCCAAACATTTCAGGTACGAATTGATTAATTGGAGAAACCTAATTTTCAGTTGAAAAGAGATAATTCCATATACTTTCTAAGTTTGCCAATGTTTTGTTTATGGTAAATGTATATTTACAAGTGGAAAACTTTACACCAAGTTATTGGTCGCAATTAGGGCCAAAGGTGATAAGGTATAGTATTCGGACGGAACACCTTAAGAGTGATCTTTACCACGCCGAAGGAAATATCAGATTTTTATTCTAGTCGTATAACAAACGGAAAACAGTAAAGTAATGAGGGCGAGTCAATTTGATCATTTGTATTGGAGAATGAGAGTCTTTCGAATTGATTTTCAAGTAGAAAATAAATGTATTCAGAGCCAGTTTTACGAATCTTAGTTCCGCTAACTATTGATGAATGATGAGGTACGAAAATAACATACATGTAATCACGGGTGATACGAAGTTAATTCGCTAACTATTGCTAGCAATTCGTGAAACTGGGCCCAATTACGAAATATATATTTTGAATATAAATATGTAACACAATAATTTAACGTACGAAAATGAATAGGCCTATATAGCCTAAACTATCTAATAAATCACAAATTAGTGATAAGATAATATTTTTTTTTTACATTTTTCAAAAATTTAAAATTTAACATGTGCAAATTTGATGAACGACAATGTGAAAAATCATTTCGAGTCTTCAACACTTGACGGTGTTCATTTCGATTTGTTGTACTGGCTTTGCAGGTCGGACGTTTCAACTCTCCTTTGTTCATAATACTAACAATAGTTAGAGCATCAAACTCATTTCCTCATTTCTTTGCGTTTCATTCCCTCACTCATTTTTTTTTGCGTTCTTTTTTCTTATAATTCCAATGTCATTCTCCACACATCACCATGTTGAACTCCTGGTCTATAGTGTCAACAGCGCTTCGTTCATATATCAAACGACGGAAAATTTAATTTTTCTTCTTGTTCCCATTTTAACTTGATCAACGTAATAATTTACTTAATTTATACAGTTTACTAAATGAGTCACCTTTCAATTAAGTATTTTCTTTGAGTTGTTTTAATCGCCCTTGTTAGGTTTAAATTCCATCTGAACAAATCTACCTTGTCACTCTTGGCCGGTCTTTGACGACAATGACTTTTGTACCAAATTTTAAATGCTGATAAAAAAACATGTATTATTATTTATTAATTTTTACTTCGCCCGTGAAAGAGAGATGTGGTGGGCGTCGTCGTTGATATTGTTGCGCATAACCTAAATTAACCTCAACAATAACAATCTAATCCAACTAAACTAACCAATCTCACCTAAATTAATGTTCACCTTATTTATCTGATCTGAAACTAACAGTCATTATAATAGTGGCTCACGGCTGTTTTTGGTGAATGGACGTTTCGAATTCAAATTTATCCGACTACTACACGAGCGGTCTGCGGGCTGGCTGATAGCTGACAATCCAGCATACGTTTGACGCTTTCTAGCTGTCGGTTGGTGTACTACAGAGGGAGTGGTTTAGAGGGAGTTGAGACGAGATAAAAGTGGGGCTAGATGTGGAAATCAATTTTGATTTCAAATTGAGTGATATGTCTTGAAGTATCAATATATCCTCTATACGCTCCATGCATAACTTGCAGACATAACCAAATGCCATAGAATACATACCACAATAAGAAAAGCTACGTGATGTAAAAACGAAACTGATTACCCTCTACTTCATCTCTACTACCTTCTACCCCCATTACCATGATCTATGACATCAAACTTTTATCCATCCTGACTTGGTTTTTCGTGGTTTCCCACAGTCCTCGAAGAAAATGCTTGGATGAAGTACTAATTGGCCACGACCATCAATTAGTAGAGCGATAGGCTTAATTATGACATTATAGGCCTATCACTAATTTAATTTGTGCATTTTGTATAATGATCAATTTCACATCTGCTGTCAAGGGAAAAAAGTGATCATTGCCCAAGAGACTTAGTTCAAAGTGGAAGATATGAACATTCGTGTGTTTATACTGAAAGACTTTTATCTACGGCGAAAAATTATGGTCACAGACAGCGCAGTCCTGGTGTTGAAGATCATTAGTTTTAAATAATCAAAATGGGGTGGTAAGATCGCCCTTGTCAAAACGATCCTATCTTTCATCCATAGCCTTAATTGGGGAACAATGATTTTGTATCAAGTTTCGAGGTTATTAAAAAAAAATTATTTATGACCGCTAGAAAGCGGGACAAGCACGCTTAATTATGGATTGTAATTGGCTATCGGCCAGTCCGTAGTAACCCTGTTGTTGTTCAAAGAGACATTATTCGCAGACATAGAAGAGGGGAATGGATGTGTGCAGGGAGATTCAACTTTCTTTCTTTCTCACATATGAGCCGAATATCTGTTTGGTTGTATAGGCCTAGCTTTCCTGCATGTGTAGATACTATGGCCTACGTGTAGTTTAGCACGTATGCAGCACAGATGTAGCTTCAACCGTATGATTTTGATAAGAGTTGCTCTGAAATAATTGTAACCCCTATTCATAATTTGAAGAATAATATCATAATATGAGTGAAGTGAAGACTACATCTTACTGAACAATTGCAGTGAAATAATTTGGTTCAAAAACTTTTTTTTTCACGCTTCACAGATCGAATGAAAGGATTGAAAGCACTGAAACTTGGTAGTGTTGAGGGGTTCGGAACGAACCAAAATGTTCGGCATATTACACACTGAGTGTTGTGCCTGCTTGCTAGGCACAACACACCCCCTCGCCATCTTCCTCTTCCACTTCCACTCTCTCCACAAGCTCCCTCCATACCTCCCTATCTTCTCACCACTCTTCAACCTCCACTCTCGTCCACAATTCTCTTCTTTCTTCCACATCCCATGTTATCTTTTCTTCCCATCTTATCCTTGGTCTTCCTCTTTTTCTCTTTCTTTCGACTGTTCCTCTTTCAAACTCTCGCCTTGGTATTCGCTCACTACCCATCCTTCTCATGTGTCCATACCATCTCAGTCTCTCTCTTCCCATCCTAAAACTCAATCTATCCACTTGCAATTCCCTTCGTATTTTTTCAAAGTAAAAAAAAAAGAATAACCCAGACGATAAAATTGAGAAAAATATTATCTTTTCATAAATTCGAGTTTTCACGGAGCTCAAACATAAGAATGATACAGATTATTCCAGAGCTCCACATAAATGGAATAGTCCAATCGTAAAAAAAGCATGATGTAGTTTTTTCAGATGAATAATACAGCAATCAAGAAGATCAAAGATGAAAACAAATTGAACGTTAAACGATCTGAAAAATAAGCATTAAAGTAGAACTGGAAGGCTTTTGACATTAAGGTTTTCATTACACTTCACACAAATAATAGGCTAACTATACCATGAGCCAGAAGCCAAGGCTTGTGTGTGGGTAAAGAGTTAGAGGAAAATACATCAATTATGCTATTGATAAACCAGTAAACTACGCGGATTTCCTCCATTCTATGGAGTTGTGTTGTCTACACTCTATACAGTAACACATTTGTTATACTTTTTGTTCCATGCAGTTGTTATCAGTCATAAAGTTCATTGTATATTGATAACGCACTAATTATGTCAGCTGATTATCATCCACACCGTGATTATAAATAGAGCATAATATATGTGTCAACACTTGAGACCTTTAGTCACACCATGCATACTTGTATGCACGAGAGATGTAGGTTCCGAGCGACCGTCCCCTATATCCCACACCATTGCACTAACGCACGAGTAAAGTTCAAGTCTTCATCTTTCGTGGATACAATTATGTAGACTTGCTCGTGCAATGAAAAACAGATTGCATGATATGTTATTGATGTGATTTATTCAGGATAATAAGAGCGATTAAGGAATAATCAAGTACTATAGAGATTAGATTGAAAAATCAAGATCGCTATTCTAGTTTTAATTCAAGAGTATGTCAACAAATGGTTATTTTGTTATTTGTTCCCGCAATAAAAATATTGCAAGCGATAAAATGTCTTTTCCGGCATAAGTTATTTAAGAAATAGCAAAAAGTATGATCATTCGAATTGCTCTAACTGGGAAAACGGTATAGATTTCAATGGTATTGATTTATGGATGAATGTGTATGCCAATAAACACGTACAGGTTATTCCATATAATTTCTCGAAAATGGTCCGAGTTTAAAAAAATAATATATCGTTTCCTTTGTGTTTAGGGGGGGAGGGGGGGGGGGTGTATCCAATAACGGTGCATTCGAGACGAGTTCAATCGTTCGCGTAGTTAATCACAATTTTGGTTCAGTGTACTTATCCATCAACATTCTGTTTTGGCATAAACCCATACACTATTTCTTTATAAACTCAGTGACACAAAATTAGAATCACATTTTAAAAACTGCTGTCGTAAAAAGCTCGGTGAAATCTTACACGTCCAGTAGACGTCTGCGGGTTCTTGATATATTTTGACTTTGGGATCATCACATTTTCCCTATCGTTTTCTTTAGAGTGACACCACGGCAGAGAAATTATTTCAAAACCCTGCAATTGGCAGGTTCAAATGACCCAGTAGGACACAACATGACATGAGAGCACAACACATCCGTAAAATGATGATAAATATGTTTGATTTCTTTCTAGCCATCACTCGAACTCCAAAGAGAGAGACGTAGAGAACAAGAGCGACTATATAGAGTTTAAGACTGTTTTCCCAGATATTGTACAATATCTAACCGAGTCAGCTAGGCACAACGACGTGCCTTCAGCTACCAGGTGGTTCGCAAAGGTACGTCCTCGAAACTCATGTTGCTTAGCAACAACAAGGTGGTTTACGTCGGAGCGTTCTCGTTACGCGGTTGCTTGGCAACAATAATATCAGTCACTTTGCAAAGTTACTTTCTTCAAAACAAGAATCTTATGCAACAATAGCGATTGGCTTTTTGTTGTACTGTATTCATAACATGTTATTCACATAAGATTTGATTAAATTTCACTATTCCATAAATGAAAAAGGCTCTCGCTATGTCAAAACTTTGAGAATAGGTCTATGTTCTATTTTTGGGTTGGTCAAAATTTCGGTGAAAACTTTCATGCAGAATAGTAATTTCGTCTGTATGCAATATATGTATAACAGATATTGTACAATATCATATATATATATATATATATATATATATATATATATATATATATATATATATATATATATATATATATATATATATATATATATATATATATATATATATATATATATATATATATATATATATATAATATACAATATAATGTAATACGTATTGGTCTGAAAAGTTCTGATCTATATTGAATGTTTTGAAAATGGTTACAAAATATTTGATTTTCGATCGCTATGTAAGCTGAATTCTCACTACGAGTTGATAAGATCGCCGTTGTGCATGGCCGTGGTGCACCAATATACGATTCTACTCATCCTTATTTGGGGAACCTCAAGTTTATCTCACGTTTTCGATTCTAATATTGAAAAAGACAGAATCAAATTGATCATATTCTTGCTTTTACTTTCAACATACAAGAATATAGACCTGAGCGTATGTTTTCTAACTTTCCGAACTTGTTAAATGCCTTAATTATTACTTTGAATATTTGTATAAATTTGTTTCTGTTTGAGTCAATATTATGTACTGGGATTTTCTAGTTTGTTTGTAACACGACCGTATTGATTGGTGATGTATTTGCTTACAGTTTATTTCAAAGTATAGTGTTTGTATCCAGATTACCCACGCATATTTATAGATGAATCACGAGTAAATATATTTGCTGTAGGTCATCTCCAACATCTCTATATGTATATGCTGTTATATTAGGCATCAGATCCGTCCAAGTATTATAATGAATCGATAATTATGAAATGTATCAATGAGAAAACATACTTAAACAACATATAATGTCCTTTCCTACAAAAGCCCAATTTGCTTTTGCATAATCAAAGTCACGAAAAATACAGAGATGATAAAGTAAACACTTGCATTTCTATACAATGTTGTGAGAACCATACGGCATTGAAATGTATAGGTCCACATATAGGACATAATAATGGATACAAATTGACAAACGGCTCCAAGAGCCGTTATATTCTATGAGTCTCAAACGAAACGGAAACTGCCCATCTTTGTTTTATTCTGACGATTCCGTATGCTACAACATTCGTATTTCAATACTCCTACAGATTTATGCTATAAAAATGTGCATGAGTGACAATTATAAAATAAATATATTGAAATTGAAATGATGTATCATATGGGGTCTGATACTTTCCTCGTGTTCTTATTCTATTATTTAATAGGCTTCTGGCATGTAACAAACGGCAAACAATCGTTACTATAGCAATACAGCGAATTGGTGGACTACCATGCATATTCTGATTGGTCAATTCCAACTGGTGCACATTGTTGTCTCTCTCTTTCAACAATGGGTGACGTCACTTGCCACTTGCCAGTACTCTATAAGGGTCTCGGTGCTCACATTGGTACATTTTTTGCCACCCGCTCAACTCAGAGTGCAGACCCCGAGTCAAGAAGGGCGTGGTTTCGAGTCTCGCACAACGAGTTTCAAAGTAAACATTCATACAACATCAGTTCATTCTAATCCCCAATAGCATTATAGCTCTTGGTGGCAAAACACATTCATAATAGGCCTACTGCATATCATTAGAAGTGGTGTGGATGCAGACGTTCTTGTTCTTGTTCTATTTGACATTACAAGGACATAATAAGCCGATTTGAATGAATAATATAACTTTTTCTCATTAATTTCAGACAAAAAAAAATACCACCATCTTAATTTCAGAAGTTATGATTTATTTATTATTTGTCCTTCAGGACTCGTTCTTTTCTCTGGGTCGTGACGCAGATTCTGTTCATGTTTCGATGCAGGATCGCATGAATACTCAATCAAAGCTACGGGTCTCTGGATTAAGAATTGGCCTACATTATAATCAGTACTTCTGAAATTTAGATGATGATGTCTAGTTTTTCTCTAGAATTAGGGTAAAAGTGTGATCACAGTAATTAAAATTCAGCCCCAGGGTAGTCTTTTTTGTCTGTGAAAGTGAAACTTCATTCGTGTGGGAAGGAAGGAAGGTATAACCATATATAAATATATATATACATGTAATGCGGTGATTCCTCGATTTCTTAAATAAAAACTGAATATAGCAATTGATTATCAGAGTGCATATCATAATAATAACTTATTGTTGTTGATTTCTACCAACAGTCATTACAATATAACCTATCTGGTGGCAAGAAGAGACGAGGTCTTGCAGTTGTCAACTCTTATCGACTCCTCACTCAAGATAGGAATTTGACGCCCAAAGACGTACAAAAGGCTCAAATAATGGGCTGGTGTCTCGAGATGGTAAGCTGACCATCACACGTTATATGCACGATCTTCAGTCAATCATTTTTGTTTCTCATGTCTAATCACACAGATGATGTGTGTTCATATATCTACTAAACATTTAATGGTACCTACCTGACTCCAGAGTGCACAGGATAACAATTTCAATATAAAATACATGGATAAATAATGATAAAACATGATTAAATAACTGGATATTGAAATTATATAAAATCGAAATAGAATTGAAGTATATGCGGCATGGTATTTGTCATGAGAGTATTGGAGAATTGAATGATTGGTCAGATAAATTATAATAAATTCAAAAGTAGATTTTCGTTTCCAAGTTGAATATAAGTGAATATGTTGAATGTGAAAGTAATTGTATGATTATTAAAGCTTTTATGAAGTGTTTTATTCAGAATAGCAATTCCGCTGAATACAAATTTCAAAATGAAAATAAAAATATAACCTTTCACAGAGAATGGTTGAATGTGATTTATTTCTCCAATTGGCATCAGCAAGTTCTCTTGACCATAGGCTGATGTCGAACATCATAAATGCATTACTATAACTTCGTATTTATGGTTTCAGTAGGGAAATGCAGCATATGCATCATTAGATGAGCGAATTATGTGGAACTCATAGAATAGCATAGAACAGAATAAACTCAGAACATGAAACAGTAATGGAGCACCATATAATGAAAAGTTGTTCTACGACTACAGGGTGGTTTATAGTGTAGAAAGAGGGGTTGAGACAGAATATGAGGAGGTAACGCTTATCACTTATCATCACCTTACCAATGTCTTTTCCATTTGTTCAGCTCCATACTTCACTGTTAATGGCTGAAGACACCTTACTCGAGTCCAGAACTCGTCGCGGCAAACCATGCTGGCATCTCACGGCCAGATTGAAACCTTCACCACGCGTCGCTTTTAATGACGCGTCGTTGATCCAGTCCGGTCTTTATCAGCTGTTATACGAACACTTCAGGGAAACGCCGTATTACGTGGACGTGCTCGAACTATTCCATGACGTAAGAGTTGCGAATAGTTTCGCATACATTGTTCATTTTCATCCATTGATTTTTTTTGTAACAATGACAAATACAAAATGACAATCAGACACAAAAATCTTTCGAAAAAATTACCATATACTACACCACGATTCATAGAACATCGAACAAAAATCAGATTCATAACTTGTTTATTCATCTCAATTAAGGAAAAAAAAGTATATATAGTTATAATTCTCTCACTAATTCCAGGTAAGGTGTGTAAAAAGTCATGTTGAGTTGAAATAATTTTTTTATTCAAGCAACTATATGATGGTTTGAACAATTCAACAAAAAATGACAGAATGAATCACAAAATATTGAATTATGAACAGATTCGTCCAAAAATGTATTTGATCTGTATGAAATAAGGTGATCATTTCATGGTTTTAAATATAGAACAAATTTCTTCAATAATTATATGAGTGGATTTGTACTGACACTCTGTTTTGTGTGCAGGTTTGTCATAAAGCTATGATGGGCCAAGTACTAGACGTGAAGACAAGGGTGGACAAATCGTTAGACGAATACACCATGGAGACATATCAAGTCATCACGAAGTACAGAAAAGCTTACCACTCATTCCAGATGCCCGTGTCTCTAGCGATGTACATGGTATGAAAACAACTTTACTCACCAATAAAAAAGTCCAGGTTCACGCTGACATACGTACAACTTGAACCGAGAGTAAAATATGATTTTTCTACCTGTTTAAACCAATCAACTTTGTGATATAGCTAGCATAAATTTCACCAGGTAACCAACAAACAGAAAATGAACTTTTACTTTCGTTTCAAATTCTGTACATGCCAGAATAATACACATTTACATACGTGTGCATCCAAATATAATTGATTTAATTCAAGTTTCAAGTTTTAAATAAGTAACATTTCTAGTGTCAACGTAATACAGGCCTACAGATGATCGAGTTAACTTTCTGTTTGATTTTATTGTAGAGAACTGCTTCATACCATTCAGAAAAATATCTCCTAAAATGTGGTCGATCCATAATAAACATTCACATTAGGTGATATGTTATTTGTTGGAACGATCAGTCGTGCATGACGTGAATAAACATGGCAAAAAATCGCGTGTTCTACTCTCCTTACAATTTTGATCTCTCCACATTTGTATTTGTTTAACTTTGACTTATAATATCGATTATTTGACTCAATTGATGTCTACATCTTAGGATGTATTCTTGATTTGAACATTCATACGCATTAATAGCAGTTGAATTCCTTTATTATTATTCAAGTAACCGTTCATTCAGTACTCACATTCAAAACATAATTATTCGTCATTTTTATATTATTTTTATATTATCTTCATATCTCTGTTCATACTAATACTTTTTCATATCAGGCTACGGTTTATTACTCTCTCATTATTTTTTACAATCATTTTTTATCAATCATTCATGTGTGATTTATTATTATTATTGTGCGTTTTTCCATCTTCATCAATTTTGTATTTGATTATTATTGTGTGTCGAACGGCAATCATCTATAACATGGCATTAGTCTTTAATATAGATATATATATATATATATATATATATATATATATATATATATATATATATATATATATATATATATATACATATACATATCATACCTCTACTATTTCGAATAAATTATGTACTCATCTAGGATAGCAAGATTTTGTATCTCTTTCAATAATTGAATTGTTTGATAGTCACATCATTCATGGTTGTGTAAGCAAAGCAATCATATTTGTGACGTATTGATGTAAATATAGGCATACTAACTTATGTGTACCTAAATTTGAACGAATTTCTGAAAACTGAATGCACCACTAGGCTGCATTATGCATATATTTCTTGTGTAGATTTCACTGAAGAATAATAAAAATCCGTTCTGGCATAATTGCTTCAAATTTGAACATCAACTCAACATTTACTCGATGCATATAGAGCACTGTATAGAGTCTGAATTGAGGGTTTTTCGAAATAATATTTCGATTATCGATAAACTGAATGAAATGTGGGTTAAAATGCTTGAACTGATTATCTTCAAATTTGTAGGAAAATCCAAATATATACGCATGCTACTATCATTAGTGATCTATTCGTGATAGAAATTTGGAACAATGTTGATCAATTGTTTTTTTTTCAGACAAGTATGTTCTTTTGGTATTTATCTGTATGGATGCTTGTTTAAGGCGGGAATACGCGAACCAGAGGCACATCGTCAAGCCAAAACAATCCTTCTCGAAATGGGACAATTTTACCAAGTTCTGGTAAGTCATATCAACATATAGGCTAGTTATCACATGTTTTCATATTTCCTCGAGACATTACTTTTGATGAAATGAGATCATTGAAGTGAGTAATTAAATAGTAAAGCATTTTGTTGATTGGAGCACAATGGTTTGAAATCTGAAGACAGGTGGGCTTGGGTTCAAGTCCCGCTGTAAGGATTGCGTTTTTCAAGGCTCTTTTAGCACGTAAATCATCACTTCATCGGACTATCAGTACTCGAGCTGTTCAAGACTCGGAACGATTGAAAAATATCGGCTGTTCAGAATTCCATCCTGAATAAAGCTAAAAAGATGGGGCTGAACAATAATTAGTCTTGATATTATTTTACTCTCGTTTTTTTTTCAATACTCGGATCAAGAATAATTCATACAATCAGTTGATCGTTCTTCTCTTTTATTCAATTATCATCAGACTTATATCCGATAAAGTAGGCCCCACCATTTTTGTATTTTATAATCAACTATTATACGGGTACGCCATATAAACTATAATGTATAGGCCTACTGTATGTATGTTTATGACCATTCAAATGTTGTATAACTGACGATATCTATATCTGTATATGAACTTGAACTCAAAATACAGAAAATGGGCTCATAACTTTTTTGTCGTACATTGTTTAATAATCTTAATATTTCACCATGTTTATGTTACAAATGTTACAATATTTTCAATTATAATAATAAAACAATAAAAAATGTTTACATATGAATAGTTTTAGAATACTATGCGCCAGATTTTTATCCTATCTAACACCAAGTGTCAGGACTGAATAATATGGGTCTAAATCATCTGGTTTCCTCATAACGAACATGTTCAGAGCGTTTTACTCGGGGATGATAATTAGCCACAGTGAGTTTAATCACTGTTGAGACGCCACTAAAGACTAAACTCACGAGAAAAGCTTATGAGAGTTTCAATACAAATGTGAAAACCGACTTTCAGTCAAGTTTTTGATACGTTTTCAGTCAAGTTGTAATGCATGATTGTTGATTATCAGGAGGATTACATGGATTGTTATGGAGCTCCCTCACTGCTGGGTCGCCAGAGCTCTGGCATCGAGGACGCCAAGTGCACGTGGCTCGTGGTGGTAGCCTTGCAGAGGGCGTCCAAGAAACAGAAACGCATTCTACAGGTAACAACTTTGTGTAACAAGTGGACCTGTGGAACCTTATTCTTATGATTATTTTCCCAAAGTCAACCATTTGTATGGTCTAACCACGGCTGTCATTCATTGCTAATATAATATATCATATTTCGGATGTCATCGATAATTAAGAGAGGAATAATATATGTTCTATATCAGTCATCAAGTCTTTTACCATATAAGTGAAAATGTCAAATATATTGTGCATGTATTAGATTTCTTGACATCGATGAAAAGAAATTCGCAAGAAAAGAAGAATTTAAAAAAAGAAAGAAAGAGAAAGATCATTAAGAAGATATAGAAGAGCTAATTTACTCTTCAAGTTAACTATTGATAATTTGTTTAATGTGTTACATTAAATCAGTTATTTCCTTTGGGGCAGTGAAATCGCTTTTGTGGTGCCCCATCCGAATATACAGCTCATCAGTCATCATACTCATACTCTCCACCATACCAATTGTCACTCTTGAGCCAAGTTGAGAAAATTTTCATTGCGACGTATGAGTCAAGTTTTCAATGCATTTAAAAACAAAATACCAACGAATGATGATCAAATCACTCAAATACACCGTCCCTGTTCATTTGTTTACCCATAGTTTTATATCTAATCACTCTCTCGTATTGACCAATACAGGAATGCTACGGTTCCCGGGACGCGGATAAAATCGACGCTGTTAAACAGCTGTATAACGACTTGGGTCTACGATCTACTTACCGTATCTACGAGGAACAAAGTTACGGCCTACTGTGCACGCAGATTCAACAAGTATCGCGTGGTCTTCCACATAACCTGTTTTACCGTTTCCTGGATCGACTCTACATCAGGCCGGACGCAGACGAGGAAGTCGCCATGTGAGACTTAATAGGGAAGAGGAACGAATGTGTCTATCTAGATAGCAGTGAATCGTAAAGTTTGGGTGTTCGTAACTCGTGTGACCATCTAGTGGCTGTCAAAAAAACATGAAGGAATCGCGACAGGACTGCAGGTCCTGAATAGTCCGGTGCTTTGCGCATGCGCTGTCATATTGTCTTACCAGTTAAGAGTCCACGAGAGTAGATTTATCGAAATATCACTTCATTGGTCATAACTTTTGAACGGTATGAGATATCAAAATTCCAATACGCGAGAAACACAGATAATTATGATAGCTTCAAGATGATATAAATTATGACTATTTAAGTCACGTTGCATAACTTTGAAGCGTCGACAGCTAAACAAAAAAACACTTTTTTTAGCTGTTGACTCTTGACAGTTACGCGACATGACTTAAATAGTTATCACTTATATTATCTTGAAGCTATCATAATTATCTGTGTTTCTTGTGTATTGGAATTTTGATATCTCATGCCGTTCAAAAGTTATCACCAAGAAACTGATATTTCGCTGAATCGACTCCCGTGGACTCTTTACGTTTCTTCTAAGACGCATCCATGGCGATGTGTAGCTTTGGTAAGTGTACGATGATGCCAAGGGCCTAGAATTTACCCCAAGTTGCTTTTCATTCTTCAAACTTCAAAGGCTTTTGCCCACGTGTTAGTGGAGGTTTATTCTTCTAGCGAGTAGCGACACGCGAATGTAATATTCCTTCAAGTGCACCCACACTTGATCTTATAGCTGTAGGCCACTAATGCGCATGCTCATAACAGCAAACTATTCGGAATTACTCCGATCGTGATTGTCATTTGTCACCAAACAACCGACGGGCCAATTGACGACTTGCAGTCTTCGCCCCCTTGACGTCACAAATCATACCGTCCAATCAACAGGGCTGTTAGAACTGTAGTCAAATTCAAATATTCAATCGGGATATCTTCAAATGACCACAAATGATATAGATCCAACTGGCGGACTGGTGAAGCCACGCCCATTTCGAGTCGTCAATTCTTTCAGTATCACCGATACCAAACTTATTCGTAATAACTATCATAATGCGTATTCGAACGCTGCTGTTCCCAATAGTGTTAAAACAATCGATTGGTAGCTAACTGGAGAGCACAAGGACTATAGTCACATGTAGTTACACAAAACAATTATCTAGAAAGAGTGTCATGTATACATAAGTGTGATGCAAGAGTGTAACACGAATTATCCGATCATTTCCGGTATACGCTATAGAATACGATTTCGAATTGGAAATGGTATATGATCTCCCTTGTGGATCCCCGTCCGAAAGATCCTAGCTCGTCAATCTAGTCTTGATCTAGTATGAAATAATGACTAATTGTGCTGAGTTTTCATGTTATTAAAATTAGTAATAAAGAATTACGAAGCAATGGCAGTGATCAGCTGACAAGTGAGTTTGTGTGTGTTCAGGTTTGAAGATTCTCGATGAGTTAAGTCAATTTAATCATTGGATTGTTTGTTTATGTTTTTTATGACCATACGCAGTTTTTACTTGAGAGTACTGAAATTTTATATTATAATAATAATGTAGTCTTATACGTAATACTTTTGTAGCTATAATGCAAGTTGTAATATGGATGTAATATTGTTTTAGCGTTTTCAGCTGTTGCTTCACGAACAATCTTCTAAATTAAACCGAAAAATGTGAAAATGTGTGTATTATTTACAGATTATATGATCGAGATTTTTTTAAATGTAACTTTTTATATACTCATCAGAACGGGTATGTTCTCATTCATTGAAAGAAATAATATTTATGCATGGATTTTGTACCATTGTTTTTGCAAATTCAGTGAAAATATTCCACTCATATTACTATAGCATTAAACAATAACTGTTATATTTAAATATGCTCTTTTGCTGCTTTGCTTCTATTGTTAGGATATTAATTACGTTTGAGATCAAGATTCTGATTGAAACATAATATGAATGAGTCTGTGATACAGCGAATAAAATGCATGGATGGAAGTTTGAAAAAGGTATTGTTTCCGGCGTCTCTCCTAAAAAATGCTTGAAAACATAACTGTTCTTTTTTTATATATTCTTTTTTCCTGTTCAATTTGCATCATGAATATGTCTATCAATAGCAAATGAAAATGGACATCGTAGTTTTGATTTGTCAAGTTGTGGACATTTTCATTTTTAATTTTGTTGATATTCATAATGAAAAAAAGGAACATTGCAGCCAGTTATCTATAATTAAACCCACCCAAGATTTCCTTGAATGTTTTCGCACTTCAAACAACTCAAACAGAAGAAATAAGTATATGAAATAAGTAATACAAATAATAATAAGAAATAAGTATACAGAAGAAGTATGTAAGTTACTGAAGCAGCCGTTGCGATAATTATGGTTAAAAGCAGCTTCTGGACATCTGAACAATCATACACCGTTTGAACGAGGGAAGCTGGGGTCCGCCACATCCACCTAAGACAAGAACAAATCATACTTCATAGCGTATTGAGTTTATATCTGAAATATATTTTAAAACATATATATTAAATATATATTATATTAAATATAATATAAATAAAATATAATATATTAAAACAACTCGTATAATACTGGTGATATGTTATTAAGGTGCCGCTCCACGAAATGCTGCTCAACTTAATCAATTGGAGCCACCAATGCCATTTCAAATACCTAATCAGAATATGAATTGAAATAATATTGGCAACCAAGCTGATCAGCAAGTTGAATCTTGATTAAAAGCTAGTATCAGGGGCGGCGGGGCCGAGGGTCAGGGGAGTCGCCTGACCCCCTCAATTATCATGTGATAGACCTGACTATAACAAAGAACAATAACAAAAGTGACAAATTGATCAATCTTGACCCCTCAATAATGTCAGGGCTCCGCCGCCCGTGGCCAGTATCAAGCAGTCTGGTTAATAAAATTAGATCATGGAGTTTTATAAGTTGAGGAGAAATATCGCAATGGTTAATGCCAGTTGGATATTGTTGAGGTATATAAGGTACTGAAGTCCTAAGTATAGGTCTGGTTTTACGACATGATTGTTAGAGGCTTATGGGCAATAATTAGCAGATTTAATTGAAATCACCCTTGTGACTAATGTTATTCTCGAATTTCAGTTAGTAGCTATAGCTGATTGGTAGCCAGCTAAAAGTTTGTAAAAGTGACTGAAAAAATATCGCCAATAAATAATTATTTAGTATTATTTACTACTACTGGTATAATACGGATGTATAGTCCTTGGGTAGAAATCATGTGTCTATGAAATTTATGTTTCGATATGAGAGCTGAACTTATATTTTCAATAGCAGTTCCTATCAAACTGAGACGAGTGGCTGAGTGGTTAATACACCGAACCGTCATTCAAGAGACCGGGGTTTGATTCTCGCCATTGTCGACCATCCTGACGTTTTTTTTTTGGTTTTCCATTGTCTCTCAGGTCAATACTGAGATGGTTCCTTAAAAACAGGTCACGACCGACTCCTTCCCACTATTCAAAAACACCCAATAAAATAATCTCATTTCATCATCCCTTCATCTCATATATATATCATTCACTGACGCTAATAGATCGTATAGTCATCGGTAAAGTGCGTCGTTAAACCCAATATAAATAAGAGTTTCTATCGAATTGCTAGAATGGTATGGTATAAGAGGACGCGTCTGCTTGGCGAAGAAATTTGATACCTTGGTTACTATTTTAGTTGTATCCATGAGAGGAGAACTGAAGAAGGTCTCCGAGCGACATGTCTCTCTTCTCCCACATACACCATTAAGAGCGGGTGATTCGCTCTTTCTTCTGTGGATGCAAGTGTAGATCTACAGCTATAAATCTGAAAGCTGACAATGAGTGAATAGATATACTCGCTTGTTTAATCTTGTCATTGTATCTATAATACACGTCGTATTTGAAGAAAACATTCTGCATTAATTACCCTGCGCTGGACTATAAACCATTGCTGTTGCAACTCTATTCGGCAATCCCCTCCAGTTTCCATAGATTGGTTCAGTATATGACCGAGACGTTTTTTTTCCTTGAATATAACCTCGATATTCAGCGCCTGTAATCAATTGGAATTTGTTCAAAATTTGGAATATATAACTAATAATTCGAAAGGAGATATTATGAGTCATTTAGTTATGGTGGCTATTTGCATGAAGGTGATTCTATAAGCGTTCAATATAACGTGTGAAATATGATATAGTAGTAGAAGTGGTAGTAGTACCGTAGTAGTATTTTTTTTTTTTTCAAAGTTCTCTATTTATTCAATGTACATGACGTATTTATTTCTAGACCCACTAAGCCACTGATGTGGTTTGTCTGTAGGTCTATTTTCATGAATAAATTCTCTTTTTATATTTCTGGATCACGTACATAAACTAATTATAATATATATAGGCTACATAAAGTTTATATTTTGCATAAACTAATTATAATATAAACATGAGGTTTACATTTTGCATTTAACTTATAGTAACCTTTTTTCAACTGAACATTAGGTTTATAATTTTTACGAAACAACTTTATAGTAAAGAATAAGTACCGAGAGCACAATAACAAAAACATAGAAGATAATATTTAGAGTATAAAAAAAGATGAAGATAAAACCTACATTTCATACAAGTTGCTCTAGTAATAATTGATTTTTTAATAAATTTTTAATTTATGATATTTTCTGCGAGGAACTTACTTCCGTTGACAAAGTATTAAACATTTTTGGAATTAAAAATCTCTTGGTTTGAGTACCGTAGTTATTATAAATATCCCGAGGGAGAACAAATCTGTCCATATTTCTAGTTCGATAATGATGCTGAAGATTAATTTGAAATTCTGTTGAAAAGTAATTTGTTGTTAATTAATATGAATTTATGTAGTTGCTGTTCGACATTTAAAAATAGCTTTGAACGGATGTATTTGCATTAACTGGTATCATAATTTTGAAAATTTGTTTTTGAATATTATGTATTTGATTAATGTAGATGTCAGTAGTGCCCCCCCATGCTAGAATTCCATACCTTAAAATAGATTAAAATAGAGTAGTAGTAGTAGAAGTAGTAGTAGTAGTAGTATATAGATACTTTCCGTTCGTATATATTGTAGTGAAATTGCTCCATATTATTCAGAGAAAATAATGTCGATCCAAAACTGACATTCACATAGGCCTACAGACAATTCAGATGAGTTGACATGATAATAGTGTGACGCGATGTGCTGTGAGTTGTTTTCAGTATAAGTAGCCTACTCTGTTTGTTAAAACTAGGAAAACGTTATATACTCGTTGTTGGACGAGCGGATAGTAATGGTATGTCGACTTTTTCGCCAAACTTATGCCTACATTCGCCTACTGGGTGACATTTAAGTAAGAAATGGGTAAAAACTGCTTCGAGTGGTACCAATTTAGCACATTTTATGGTTTTTCTTCAAATGACTCACCCGATCAAGCTGAAAGTTTCTATAAATGTGTATCAGAATGTAACTCAACTTCACGCAGAATTTCATTTTTTGGGGAGAATGAAAATATTTTCTTTTTTTTCCGCTGTGTTATTCTAATGGGTATTTTTTTGAAATTTCTAAAATTCATAAAAAAAAAGTTAGCATCCGATAATGCCACAAAACTATACAGATCTGAGTTAGATGACGAAGCATGATGAAATAAAGTTTGAAGTTGATAGCTGTAGACGTTTGACCTGTAGAGAACCGACAAAAAAACATAAAAAAAACCTAAGAACGAATACCAATTTTTTTCAGTATGTCAAATTGAATCCTCGCTAAAGCTCGTCTAAAAAATGAAAAATTAAATAACATTGTTTTTGAACATTATTTTTTTACACTCGATTCAAATTTTTAAAATAGCCTGTAACAAGATTGCATTAGATACACGGCCAAGATACGACTACGAGGTTCACAGAACACGTTACTGGAAGATATAGATGGTGTGTATATTTCTATATTTCTATTGTTATAGAATTTTAGTTATGGAATGTTCGTTGTTGACTGTCTGAATATCATGTAGTTGATCAATCTGAGGACAGTAAATATATCATTATTATTATTATTGTTATTATTACACTTATATCAACGATATGAACCTTTCGATCGACCATCCCGCTCGCTCCGTATACATTACGGCGCACGAGTGGTTTGCGCCGTCATATCCCTAGAGCTGGTTCACCGTAAACTCAAATTTTGACGATCACAGTTTGTTTCAGTACACCAACAGCGACTCTATTTAGGGGTAAGAATAAGCTAATTATAGATGTATGTTCACAAAAAACATGCCTCAAACGGGACTCGAACCCCACACCGACTTCACTTCAGTTATAGTTGCTAAATCAGTGGATTTACTGAAGTGAGTTGCGCGAGTGGCTAAATAGATGTAATTATAAGTGAGTAAAAATAGATATGAATGGTAAATATCCCACGGTTTATATTTGCCATATCATATTCAATTCATGTATTGAGGCACACCGTGATTATTTTTTTATATTGGGTTTTAACGACGTA
This sequence comes from Brachyptera risi, assembly GCA_964007535.1. NCBI lineage: Eukaryota > Metazoa > Arthropoda > Insecta > Plecoptera > Taeniopterygidae > Brachyptera > Brachyptera risi. The sequence continues at coordinate 64,222,363 of OZ023326.1, forward strand.
CTATACTGATGATCTATTGGCGTCGGTGGATGATGAGATGAAAGGTTATTTTATTAGGTGTTTTTGTATGATGAGAAGGAGTCGGTCGTGGTCTGTTGTTAAGGAACCATCCCAGAATCAACCTGAACGACAGAGGGAAACGACGAAAAACCCCTGTCAGGATGGTCGACCATGGCGGGAATCGAACTCCGGTCTCCCGAATGACGGTTCAGTGTGTTACCACTCGGCCACGCGTCTCGGTCATACCGTAATGATGATAAATTTACATCGGTGAATCATAGGAAGATTGAGCTGTGTTGAATGTTCCTCATGGAGTTTTAGGGCTGCCAGCTATTACACGTTATTTTAGATGGTTTATTAGGTGAGAATGCTGATTACTTGATAGGCCATAATGTTTTCCTTATTCCCACTGTATATGACAGAATAACCAATTTCCTCTTTCCTATCAACCTTAAGGACAAAGGGATACCAATACCTCTGTCAAGATTGTCGTTCATGACAGGAATCAAACCCCAGATTCATGAATGACGGTTCGATTGGCCAGCGTAAGACTTGCCATGCAGTCTCGGTCAGGATGGGCGACCATGTTGGGAATCGAGCACCGGTCTCATGGAAGAGGTTTGCATGCACTAAAGCTGATCTGTATGCTTCCGTCAGGATGGGCGACCATGTTGGGAATCGAGCACCGGTCTCATGGAAGAGGTTTGCATGCACTAAAGCTGATCTGTATGCTTCCGTCAGGATGGGCGACCATGTTGGGAATCGAGCACCGGTCTCATGGAAGAGGTTTGCATGCACTAAAGCTGATCTGTATGCTTCCGTCAGGATGGGCGACCAGGGCGAGAATCGAGCACCGGTCTCATGGAAGAGGTTTGCATGCAATAAAGCTGATCTGTGTGCTTCCGTCAGGATGGGCGACCATGTTGGGAATCGAGCACCGGTCTCATGGAAGAGGTTTGCATGCAATAAAGCTGATCTATATGCTTCCGTCAGGATGGGCGACCAGGGTGAGAATCGAGCACCGGTCTCATGGAAGAGGTTTGCATGCACTATAGCTGATCTGTATGCTTCCGTCAGGATGGTCGACCAGGGCGAGAATCGAGCACCGGTCTCATGGAAGAGGTTTGCATGCAATAAAGCTGATCTGTGTGCTTCCGTCAGGATGGGCGACCATGTTGGGAATCGAGCACCGGTCTCATGGAAAAGGTTTGCATGCAATAAAGCTGATCTATATGCTTCCGTCAGGATGGGCGACCAGGGTGAGAATCGAGCACCGGTCTCATGGAAGAGGTTTGCATGCAATAAAGCTGATCTGTGTGTTTCCGTCAGGATGGGTGACCATGTTGGGAATCGAGCACCGGTCTCATGGAAGAGGTTTGCATGCAATAAAGCTGATCTATATGCTTCCGTCAGGATGGGCGACCAGGGTGAGAATCGAGCACCGGTCTCATGAAAGAGGTTTGCATGCAATAAAGCTGATCTGTGTGCTTCCGTCAGGATGGGCGACCATGTTGGGAATCGAGCACCGGTCTAATGGAAGAGGTTTACATGCAATAAAGCTGATCTATATGCTTCCGTCAGGATGGGCGACCAGGGTGAGAATCGAGCACCGGTCTCATGGAAGAGGTTTGCATGCACTAAAGCTGATCTGTATGCTTCCGTCAGGATGGCCGACCAGGGCGAGAATCGAGCACCGGTCTCATGGAAGAGGTTTGCATGCACTAAAGCTGATCTGTGTGCTTCCGTCAGGATGGTCGACCAGGGTGAGAATCAAGCACCGGTCTCATGGAAGAGATTTGCATGCACTAAAGCTGATCTGTGTGCTTCCGTCAGGATGGGTGACCATGTTGGGAATCAAGCACCGGTCTCATGGAAGAGGTTTGCATGCACTAAAGCTGATCTGTGTGCTTCCGTCAGGATGGGCGACCAGGGCGAGAATCGAGCACCGGTCTCATGGAAGAGGTTTGCATGCACTATAGCTGATCTGTGTGCTTCCGTCAGGATGAGCGACCATGTTGGGAATCGAGCACCGGTCTCATGGAAGAGGTTTGCATGCACTAAAGCTGATCTGTATGCTTCCGTCAGGATGGGCGACCATGTTGGGAATCGAGCACCGGTCTCATGGAAGAGGTTTGCATGCACTAAAGCTGATCTGTATGCTTCCGTCAGGATGGTCGACCAGGGCTAGAATCGAGCACCGGTCTCATGGAAGAGGTTTGCATGCACTAAAGCTGATCTGTGTGCTTCCGTCAGGATGGGCGACCATGTTGGGAATCGATCACCGGTCTCATGGAAGAGGTTTGCATGCACTAAAGCTGATCTGTATGCTTCCGTCAGGATGGGCGACCATGTTGGGAATCAAGCACCGGTCTCATGGAAGAGATTTGCATGCACTAAAGCTGATCTGTATGCTTCCGTCAGGATGGGCGACCATGTTGGGAATCGAGCACCGGTCTCATGGAAGAGGTTTGCATGCACTAAAGCTGATCTGTGTGCTTCCGTCAGGATGGGCGACCATGTTGGGAATCGAGCACCGGTCTCATGGAAGAGGTTTGCATGCACTAAAGCTGATCTGTATGCTTCCGTCAGGATGGTCGACCAGGGCGAGAATCGAGCACCGGTCTCATAGAAGAGGTTTGCATGCACTAAAGCTGATCTGTATGCTTCCGTCAGGATGGGCGACAAGGGCAAGAATCGAGCACCGGTCTCATGGAAGAGGTTTGCATGCACTAAAGCTGATCTGTATGCTTCCGTCAGGATGGGCGACCAGGGTGAGAATCGAGCACCGGTCTCATGGAAGAGGTTTGCATGCACTAAAGCTGATCCATATGCTTCCGTCAGGATGGTCGACCAGGGCTAGAATCGAGCACCGGTCTCATGGAAGAGGTTTGCATGCACTAAAGCTGATCTGTATGCTTCCGTCAGGATGGGCGACCAGGGCAAGAATCGAGCACCGGTCTCATGGAAGAGATTTGCATGCACTAAAGCTGATCTATATGCTTCCGTCAGGATGGTCGACCAGGGCGAGAATCGAGCACCGGTCTCATGGAAGAGGTTTGCATGCACTAAAGCTGATCTATATGCTTCCGTCAGGATGGTCGACCAGGGCAAGAATCGAGCACCGGTCTCATGGAAGAGGTTTGCATGCACTAAAGCTGATCTGTATGCTTCCGTCAGGATGGGCGACCAGGGCGAGAATCGAGCACCGGTCTCATGGAAGAGGTTTGCATGCACTAAAGCTGATCTGTGTGCTTCCGTCAGGATGGGCGACCAGGGCGAGAATCGAGCACCGGTCTCATGGAAGAGATTTGCATGCACTAAAGCTGATCTGTATGCTTCCGTCAGGATGGGCGACCAGGGCGAGAATCGAGCACCGGTCTCATGGAAGAGATTTGCATGCACTAAAGCTGATCTGTATGCTTCCGTCAGGATGGGCGACCAGGGCGAGAATCGAGCACCGGTCTCATGGAAGAGGTTTGCATGCACTAAAGCTGATCTGTATGCTTCCGTCAGGATGGGCGACCAGGGCGAGAATCGAGCACCGGTCTCATGGAAGAGGTTTGCATGCACTAAAGCTGATCTGTGTGCTTCCGTCAGGATGGTCGACCAGGGCGAGAATCGAGCACCGGTCTCATGGAAGAGGTTTGCATGCACTAAAGCTGATCTGTGTGCTTCCGTCAGGATGGGCGACCAGGGCGAGAATCGAGCACCGGTCTCATGGAAGACGACTCAGTGGGATATCAAAGGTGATCTACCACAGTAAGAATGGTCGATCATGACCAGAATCGAACCCCGATCTCTTCAATGACTGTAAACACGCCACAATGACTGATTCAATTATCAATCATTCATTTTGATAACACTGAGGGGAATCAAGTAATAGATTTGTCATCGTGATTATGAGTTGACCTTTGCGATGACAATTCAACTGAGATAACATGTATTGTAGGAGTACTTACATTATCAACGGAGTGTGTCAGTGTAAGCGATAGTTAACCAGGAATAAGAAGGTGAAGATGGATGCTTTAAATTTCATTCAACATGGCCCTGAGAAGCCCAAGCCGATCCTTGAGTCACATCTCGGGCAGTTTTACCTCAAACGATTGGAAGCAAACGCAAATAACGTAGTGCTCGTCACAGAAGTAAGTTGAGATGGTGTCTTATTCTATTTTGATGGTTAAAATTTGCTTACCTACATCACTATAAGCCGGAATTACCATTGTGAGAGTAGTTCTAACTGGCAATTTGGAGTGGCTATCACCTTGGTTACCCATGTTACTTGCTTTCACTAACAGTCAGTTAGAGGCTAACTGTACTAGATAATACCGGGCCTTTAGGAGCTATTGGTTATTTGGTGGTTTATTTGGTTCAATGATCATTTGATAATGCATCATTTTGGGGTGTACGAATGAGTGGAAGGTCGATGTATCAAATGTGTTGAGAGAAAGTCTTGCCTCAAGCGGGATTCGAACCCATGCCCGACTTTACTTCAAAATCCAAAACAAAGAGTTACAGAAGATTAATTTAGCCGGGCGAACATATAATTTATTCACAAATGGAGATGAATGAATGCAAGCATTTTCACATATTAGGCCTACTCAAATTAAGAAAACGACAGTGACTTTAAATGTAAAAACATTTGGGGCAAAAAATCTAGGAATGTAGGCCTATACACGTAATATTATATTGTGTATCCACATATATAGGCCCATATGAATATATATATATATATATATATATATATATATATATATATATATATATATATATAAATATATATATATATATATATATATATATATTCATATATATATATATATATATATATATATATATATATATATATATATATATATATATATATATATATATATATATATATATATATATATATATATATATATATATATATATATGTTGAACTCTGTTTTCGGGACGACCACGTTTGCTCTTTTGGATGCAGTTGTTGGATCTGAAAAGATCCATTGCTCCGACGTTTCGACAAGATCACACTTGTTATCTTCAGGGATCCGTGTTGACTGTCATCCCTTAAGATGACAAGTGTGATCTTGTCGAAACGTCGGAGCAACGGATCTTTCCAGATCCAACAACTGCATCCAAAAGAACAAACGCGGTTGTCCCGAGAAAAGAGTTCAACATCTACATTCGACCGCGAGAACATCCGAAACCACATATATATATATATATATATATATATATATATATATATATATATATATATATATATATATATATATATATATATTTATATATAAATATATATATATAATATAAATATACATATATATATATGTATATATATATATATATATATATATATATATATATATATATATATATATATATATATATTCAAATATATATATATATATATATATATATATATATATATATATATATATATATTTATATATATATATATATATATATATATATATATATATATATATATATGTATATATATATATATATATATATATATATATATATATATATATATATATATATATATATATATATATATATATAAATTACATTATTTCAGGGTAATTTTCGTCGTGTACGAATTGAATTATAGGGTTAAATGTAGGCTTATAGGTTTAATATAAGTTAAATAAAGAATATATGCTTTCAGTATATATCCTTTGAGAAAGGTTTGAACATTAAAACCGAAACGTTAGATAATCCAAGGTTTTTCATTGAACCTATATTATAATTCAATTCGTACACGACGAAAATAACCCTGAAATAATGCCATTTATGAATAATTCGGGTCGTGAAAGCATAAGTTCCAAAAACTTATATATAAACTTAATATAATATAAACTGAATAAAACTAAAAACTGAACCTAATATAAACTTAACTTGATAAACTTATATATATATATATATATATATATATATATATATATATATATATATATATATATATATATATATATATATATATATATATATATATATATATTAAACATACACATATTGTATGTAACATGAATGTTCTCAATGTCTGAAAATATTCTCACCATAGTTGCATATATTATAAGTGCTCTACACATTCTGTTCAAAAACAATATCCCTAATTATTGATCCATTCTGATTTGGAAGCTATATTCTTTTTCGTTCAACCAAGCAAGAATGTCAAGTAATACATGTTTAACTAACGTTTAACTATCACAAATTACCAAATATTGATAAGTTGATTGCAATTATTGTTTATCACAGCTATAGATCTCTTGCGCAAATTTAATCTGCCAATAATTATGTTGAAAAAGGCGTTATATTTTAATTCAAATCCATCAAGATTACACATATACTTCTCATAATCTAGATAAGAATTTTTAATTGCAAATTGACACATCGGATAAAATTAATCACATCAATCTAATGGATTATAGTTCAATGAGTCTATGAATTTTACGGATATGAATAAAAAAAATATTAAACATTAAAATATAAACAAAATATTGACAGTGCAAGAATCAAATTGAAAAAAAAAATACAATGAGGATATAATTGTATGAATAATGATAACGAATCAAATAATTGTATCATACTAAATCTAGATAGATCTTGTATAATATGGAACAGTAATACCTAATATTTTTGCTACCAATTTTCACCTCAATATATGCGTAGACCGTTTCGTACATATAGGTCCTAATATATGAATGTGAATGTTTGTTATGAATCACACAAATTGTTCGATTGGAATAATTGGAGAGAACACGATCGAATATTTGTTTCGGGAGAATACAAATGGAAATACCTGAGAAGTTGTTCATCCCCCCGGGAAGTCTTGCCTGGGAAGTTGTAACCGGGAAAATTGGCCCGTCATCATTAAAAAAACTTCAACAAATTTCACTGATTGTGATTTTGTGTTTTCCTCAGTCGTTTTAATTATTACTCGGAAGTAAAACTCACAAATTAAATCAGCCACGGCCAAATAATATTGATGAATGAATACAAAAATAATAGAAGGAAAGAAGCAAATGAGATAAATACAAATTATATGATAAAAGTGTGAAGAATGAAAATGAGTATATCAATGAATAGATGGATATCTATAGATGCGATAAATGATTGATTGAATAATAATGCAAGAAAAAGGAATCAATATGGAAAATAGAAGAAAACGAAATAGAATTGCTCATATCATAATGAATACAAGAACAGAGAAGAAAGGAGAGAAAATGAAAAATCGAGAGTATATAAGAAGAAAAAAAAACAAGATGATAAGAAGAAAATATATTTTCTCCGCGATGTGAATGTTTGAATTTTTAACCATCCCTGACATTATTACCTTGCGATTTATTATATCTTGAATGAGTTATCTTATTCAAATTATTCTTCGTGGTGATAAAAGATCACCCTTGTGGTACCCCATGCGAACGATGCTACACTTCATTCATATATAGCCTCAATTGATAAACAATGATTTTTTTTTCAACTTTTGATGTTGATAATGATTTTAAAGAATGAATGAATCGAAAGTATTCCAGAAGATACATTTTCGAATGGTATGAAGCCATTTCATCACAATATGTTCAGAAATACAACTACGATCGTTCATATTTCACAATAACACCAAAATCATGACACTGTGGGTGTAGGTTCCTCTTGATTTCTTCATCAAAACATTTCTTATTTTTCATTTTTTTCAATATTATAGAGACAGGATAAAAATACGATTTTTTCTATCGTTTTCACTCTGTAAGTTCTATGTTAATTGTGTGAGTAAATCTGTTTCAAGACTGCATTGCCTCAGAAATATTACTTTCTTCGCATCTTATCCTTTTTCTGTCCACGGTGTCTATATATACTTGATTGAGCGTGAGTCCTTATAATGGTGCTTTTTTGGCAGATTGATTTCCTCCAAATCTCAATTTTCACCATGATTTAATGTTATATTCATATATTGAGGACTAATTGTTTTCAAATTCTTAACGCACCAATTTTTTGAATATCTTGTGATCAACTACAATCCACTATTTTATGCTTTCTGTGAGCCTAACTGTATTGTCAACACTCTGAACGTTTTTGAAAGAATTGTTCTGGATGTTATTCAAGAGTCAGGTTGCACTCAAACCAACATATTACTCCTCCCTTTCTGACAGATAGCTAAAATCTGTTGACAAAAATAAGTATAATGTTCAATCAACCATTAATTGGTTTTATACTGCTCATTTTTTATTCTTTATCATGTATTTATCGTTTTTGTAGGGCTCTTTCATTACCTTCTCACCCATTCTCCTGTTTGATACAGTACTATCTGATCTTGTCTCTATAGCATTATTATGCTTGTGCTGATTCATGTGTCAATATGCTAATTCGTCTAATTCGATCAGGTGGACGATGTGGAGATAACATTGACATGTGGCGAGATTCTGAGACGCGGTAAGGTCGTCTCCGTTATCCTTAAAGAACATGGCCTAAAGTCAGGAGACACGGTTATGATCCTGTGCGGTAATACTTTCGACTTTCTTCCTGTCATGCTGGGTGCTTTCTTCACAGGAATAGCTGTCTCTCCGATCAACCCCGAGGCAGGAACAAGTAAGTGGAACTTGAAGAAAATTTTCCGTATCAGATTGGAGGTTGCTCCGATACATCAAAAATGACGTACACCGAAAATAACGTACACCGAAAATAGTGAATACCGTAAATAATACAACGTACATCAAAAAACATACACCGAAAACGTTATTTTACAATGTGACTGTACTGGGAGGCAAGATCCAAGTAGATGAACGCTTAAGGGTGGAGTTACGATGTTATATTTAGGGCCGGTATTACAATCTCTCGACAAAGTTCCCGACAAAATTTGTCCTATCGACAAGACAGTTTGGTGGATTACCACCCATCGCTAGCATTTATCCTTTATCATTTATCATTTATCTCCTTACCAAGTTAGGGTGACTACTATCTTTAGGTAACACCCAGCTAGATACCACATTTGGTAAGACATTGTAATACCGGGCCTTAGATAGTGGAAACTATTTCCATCTCTAACTATAATAAAATACTATCACGTATGAAAATATCTTTTTTTTTCGGTGAACGTTATCTTCGGTGTACGTTATTTTTGGTGTATTAGAGGCAAGTCTCAGATTGAGTTCAGAATAATTGTTCATAAAATTGTTCATCATCGCTGGACTATTTACGTTTTTTTTAAATGAGATGGTAGCAATTTTTTTCATTTGGGGTGGTAAGATCGTTCTTGACGTAGTGCTCCGTACGAACAACACTATACTTTGTTATCCGTAACTCATGACTTTCTATCAATGTAGCCTCATGTCTCCATACCCTTTACATTAGTGAATATCACTGAGACACTGACTACTCAGAGTATGCTAACAGGTATCGAATGATTTAACATTTTAACTGTTCTGATTGACCTATAACACAACTATATCGTTTGTCTAATGCTTCACAGGTGACTTCAGTCATTTTCTGTCAATCATCAAGCCCGGTCTTGTGTTGTGCGACACAGAGTCACACTCGAGCATGTTAGTCACCGTCGCACAGTGCGACATCAAACCTGACGTCATGACCCTAGCTGACCTAGCCAACCAATACACGAGACCAGAGAGCGACAGTTTCATGGTAAATAGACAATTTGGAGAACAAATCAAATTTTCATGGAATCTAAGCACAAGAATGACAAACATTATTGAATTAAATTGAATTACCAATTTTTTATTTGTCCGAAATGATAGATTTATTTTATTGAAAACGACCGAGCTGTGTTGATAGAAACGTATGAATGATAATATTCTTCTGACATTTCATCTCAATCAGAAAACAATAATTGAAAAATGGATAATTTCAACCTATACTATATTTGAAGGAATTTTTCAAATTGTCATTATTATTTTTGTCGAACCGTTTTGGCTCGAATATCATTCCAACCTCATCCGGTTTATCACTAATGCCCAAAGAACTCTCTATGATGATCGGGTATTTCGTCTGATTTGTACGCCGTTCACAAAAAAAAACACCATCAACTCGAGCACTTCTTAGCCCAGTATCTGCATGGAAATGGAATCTCCGCTATAAGCGCATCTGTTCACAAATCGATCGGATACTCTTAATAAGGTATATAGCGTATATGACTTTCAAATGAGCTGGCTTTATGATCCCACTCTACTTCAAACGCTGCCGATAGTTGCCTCAATAATTTCTTAAAATATTATATTCGTGATTAAAAGCAAAGTGGCTGACATCTGGTGACATTTCAGTGAACTGGGCGGATGCAGATACTTTTAAATTATATACAAATTGATTAATGTTTAATTACAATATTAAATGCAAAATAAAATTACTGAAATTATCAATTATTAATATTGATTACAAATATAATGTGTGTGAGCATACAACAACATGACATCTAGGCCTAACTGCCTCCGGACGGCCAATCGCCACACTTCGACAGTGCTGCCGCCTGGTTAGCTTTTAATCACGAATTGATATATCACCTAATGGATTTATTTCAGCCTTGTGAGATCACAGACCTCGCTAATCATGTGGCAGTGATAATGACTTCCAGTGGTACAACAGGGCGACCAAAGGGTGTGGAAATATCTCAAGCTACGTTATTGACGATGCTGCAAGGTTTAACTATGTAAGTATAGGATCTATTAGAACACTTCCTCTTCGAGTGATACGTTTTCTTATCCTGTATTCAAGAAGTAGTGAGGGTTGCGTTGGTCCGTCGGTCGGTCTCCTATTGTGTTCCAATTTCATACCCAGCCAATTTTGAAGATATGTACCTAATAATCGTCCGAATCTTTGTGCTTACCGATTGAGACTCATCTATGGAGTATAGTGTTACAAGGAATAAACTTTGTTTAGAGATGAAAGCAAAATTCTGTTTACTTCTGCTCAGTCACCACAGTCATGCTCAGTCAACAGTTATCTGAAATGCCAATATATGAAGTATAATTAAGGTATTCTACACTAAATTGAGCAGCGATCGATAGGATCAAGGACAATACCCATGGAATGTAACCATTTTGAAATGAAAGTTTAAGCAGCATTGGAAAAACAGTCGAACAATAAATATTCACAAATGTTGACAAATATGATAATATACTGAAGCATTATTAGACGAGCTTTAGCGAGGATTCAATTTGACATACTGAAAAAAATTGGTGTTCGTTTTTATGTTTTTTTTTTTTTTTTTTTTTTTTTGTTTTTATGTTTTTTTGTCGGTTCTCCACAGGTCAAACGGCTACAGCTATCAACTTCAAACTTTTTTTCGTCATGGGTCCTCATCTAACTTAGATCTGTATAGTTTTGTGGCATTATCGGGTGGTAACTTTTTTTTTTATGAATTTTAGAAATTTCAAAAATCCCCATTAGAATAACCCGGAGGAAAATACTTGAAAAATCAAAATTTTTAAAGACCTCTCAAATTTTCGCCGAATATAAAGGAAACTATTAAGCACATTTTGAGAGATTTTTCGCATCAATCGGATGAGAAATAACGAAGAAAACGCATTTATAATGCATTTTCCCATCAATTTAGGCTATTACGGGAACCAATTAAATCTATAGCAACAAGTGTCACCAATTAATTCAAAACGATTGAAATGAATGAAGAGGAAGGCCGTGACATAACTGATTCTCGTAAGGTTTTTGAACGTTTGGAGTGATCCAAGGTCTGTAGATGTAGATTGGGTTGACAAATCATTTTTCATTCTAGATTTCTATACCCATAAGCTCGTCTAACAACGCGCATCCCGCGTTTTCCTAGTATATATATATATATATATATATATATATATATATATATATATATTAATAATTTGTATCACAAGCTATTGAACATGGTCTTGCTGGTCTTGTACATCTTGCCTGTGATGAGCTTGGGTTATACGTGATAAAACAAATACGCTGCCCAAGTGCCCATCAAGTTGTCAAGGTAGCACGTATAATAGTGTCGCGTTGTTTCAGGTTGCCTTCTACCATGGTCGGCCTCAACTTGTCGGGACCTTATTGGGCGTCAGGTATTATCGCTCAAATGATGTTCTCATCGGTTGGAGCTAAGCTCGTGCTTTTGACTAAATTCACTGAGAAGGCGCTCCTAGACGCGATCAGCAAATACAAGGTGCATACTTAATTGACAACTCGAAATGGGCATGGTTTTACCAGTTGACCAATTATATCCATCATTTGTCGTGATTTGGAGACACCCCGATTGGATATTTGAATTTCACCTCAGTTCTAACAGCTCCGTCGATTGAATGTTAGGATTTATGACGTCATTGGGGCGGAGACTGAGAGTCGCCAATTGATGAAACTGGGTTTCGACTTGAGTCACGATACGCAAATGAGTGTCTCCTTGGAAAATGGGTGTAAGCACCATTTTGGAAATGGTTCAGGAACCAAAATGTTGTTTGAGAATTGTATTTCTTTCAGAAATATCATTGATTCTTGGTTATCAAACATAAAATGTTATCAGTATTTTTTTAATGTAATTTTACATTCGAAATTCCAGCCACATTGGAAGTGTTTTACTTCATTTTTGGAACATGTGGACGCATTTCACTATGTTTTTTTATGGAAATAGGTCTAATAAGCCCAACATTTCAGAACACAAAGTGATTTGTTGTTTCAGGTGAATTTCACATCTCTTGGTCCTGACAAGTTCACAGCACTTGCAAAGTGGCCTGATACTGACAAGTATGACGTGTCCAGTCTGATTTGGTTAGCATGCGGCGGCGCCCGACTTAGCCAAGCAATGCAGGACTTGGCCGAGAAACGTCTGAAGAAGCCTATTACTAACGGATACGGCATGACCGAGTCGTTCGTCGTCTTCGAAACACCTATGGGTGGCTTGAGGAAATCTGCATCAGTAGGAAAGGCCGCGGCGAACTGTTCAGCCAAGGTAAACAAATTTGAGGGGATAATCACTCTGGGGAGATTTTAGTCATAATGATGATAGCTTGTCGACAAATTTGCTAGAAAGTAATGTCGATGGTTAAATTTCGCCACCCTCAGTTGCTCAGTCAGCTAAGGCACCGCTTTAGAAAAGCTGAAGACTTGTTCATTATGGGTTCGAGTTTCGCATCATGGGTTTCTGCAATCGTTAATGCACCTATCATCACTTCATTGTCTCATTATCACCTGCTCATTCGTATCCCAGTAGAACCTATAGCTGTTGGTGGAGTCGTTAAGAAAACGATATAATAATTAAAATTGTAATTGTGTTTCATTAACTCGTATCGGAAAAAAATTCTTTCTGTAGCAAAACAAAGGTGAATTTCAGATGTTACTCGTGACGATGTTTTGAAGATTGTCTGATAATTTTTGGATAATTTCACTGATGATAATTAATATTAGTCGTTGTAAGTAAAAACTTTCAGTTTGTAGGTCTAGAGCGATCGAGGGGGATTTTTCCTCAAGACACAGTGCATACATATTCTGAAAGATGTAATGCAGTGATACCATAGACTAAAGCATACTATGGTGATACTTTGCAGATAGTGGATGTTGAAAGTGGGGTACCTCTTGGTCCGAACTGCGAGGGAGAGGTTTGTTTCAAGACACCGTTCATGCTGCTGAGATACCGAGGGAATCCCGAAGCAACCAAAGCCTTGTTTGACGAAGACGGTTTCATTCGTTCGGGTGACATCGGCTATTACGATACTGATGGCTATTTCTTCATCATTGACCGCATCAAAGATCTCATCAAGTTCAAGAATATACAGGTAGAGTCAACACTCATACAAAGTCACATTTTCACTACTTTTTTCCCTACTCTTATTTCATATGCGCTTTGATAAAATACTGAATAGTCTACTATAATGTCCGATGAACTAAATGAGTGAATATTCACCAAAATTCGGATTATCTTGTAATTACTCTCGGATGCTAATTTGCCATTTTTTCACTCCAATTGATAATGAAAATAACATATTTTCATTCTTCCTAAAAAATCGATCTTATAGTTTTCTCAGGTTCATTTTCGCCAGTACGAACTGATTATTAGTGAATTGAGCATTAATTGGAGAAATAACTTGTATCAACCTCTGTTTACGTTTTTTTTGTACCTTGATTAATAATCAGCTAATCTTAATGAATAGATCGTACATTAACCGGTCCTAATATATTAATTTCATGATTGCATCGTGAAGATATTTGAAATTTGAACTTTCTTTGTTGATTATATAAACACTATCCGTCCAACAATGGCAGGGGTCAGTCAAGATTCTCTGATTGGATGATATCGAGGAGTAAACCATGTGTTGATTCGTCAGGTTCCAGCCCAGGATATCGAGGAAGTGCTACTGAGGCATGAGTCGGTGCAAGATGTAGCGGTTGTTGGTATCCCAGACGATGATGACGGAGAACACTCCACCGCCTTCATCATAAAGAAGAACAACGCTACAGTCACGGCTGAGGAACTCACAAGACTGGTGGAAGGTGAGTTTTCGTATTATAGAACTTATGTTTCACCAAGAAGTAATAGGGGAAGGGGGGGGGGGGACGGGGTCACTAGCTTATCTGGAGCAATAAGTGCTGAAATCTGTTGTTATAAATAAAAACTTGTTCTTATACCTCGACTGCTCAGCGGGCAAGTGAAAATTATCATCTCAACCCTGCTACCAACCCTAGAAAAAGATTTAATGATTCCGAGCATTTCTGCTAAAAATTCGTGCCAACTTGGAATGTAAGTAATCTGTAAATAATATATATTTTCATGAAATCGTTTTACATACAGTTATTTAAATTTTCTTCAAGGAATAATGCAGGAATTTCAGATTATTGTAATGTCTGATCAATTCTCAACACTTATTTATAAAAATGTCGGCATCCGGGGCAGAACGGTGGGGGCATAATGGGGTCAGTTCACCTAACTGAATTATTAATTGAATTGCGATTTTCAGCTACCTAGCAACTTTCCAGAATGGTAAGAATAATAATGAAAATAATAATAATGATGATAAAATAATAATGTCAAATTGAACTCGATCATTGTACCCTACCCCATTTTTTCATTTTTTCCTGAGTTTTTTTGATTTCCTGATGATACATTTCTGATAAATCTCATGCTTTAACAACATATTGATGTACTTCCTGAAAAAATTTTAAGAGTTTTAATACAAAACTTACATTCCTAGACCATCCAGAACAATGGCCCCATTTTACCCTCCCCCCTCCCCCTGCTTCAGTAATTCAGTTCTGAAAATCATCCCAACCTACCAACAATTGCAACGCCAACACAAGGATTCTAGACATCATAAATAAAAAATGAATATAAATATGTAATTTTTGTTTCTAATAATGAATTTCGTCTTCGTCCTGAAAATTAAATTAGTTGAACCACTAAGTGCCACCCACACAAATTTAACGTTGATGTGTGTGCTTGTTATGTTGGTAGAATACCTTTTTCTTTCGTGACTACAAGTTTAAATTACCAATAATGATGCAAACATATTTTTATAGCTTCAAACGGAACAATGAAGACCGAATTGACTATTCATTTGATTAGAAGTACAATGTGGTATGGCAACGGTTTTAATTCAGTCTTAGATCATATTCAATTGATTTATAATAGGTTTGTTAGGATCGGTTAGATTGATTAGTTATGTTAAGTACTAAGTAGATCAAATCAATTCAGGAAGCACCTAACACTAACAACGCTTACGTGGGGTGATTGATAGACCGATGGGCCAATACATAAAGGCAGAAAAGGAAGACAGAAAATTAAATAATATTGTAACGCAGGAAACTCTTATCGTCTTGTCCGTAGACTTGTTTCAAATAAATGTGCCCTCCATAATTTTCACAACTAAAGTAGGTCTATTTATCTCTTTGCCTCCAATTTTTCAAGTTATCATGGTATATCCTGATATGCATGCTACCTCCTTATTGAATTTTTCAAAGTTTAAAGTTCGGTTCTTTCTTTTTCAACTTGTTCTGTTTCAACCAGTATCTGTGGAAGCCAAAACCTTCGGTTCTATGGATATCAATCATTCAAATTGAACTTGACTAACATCACAAGTGATGGTATGTTGTTTTCAGGAGAGCTACCGAGGGTGAAATGGCTCCATGGCGGTGTTGTGTTCGTGGAGTCGTTTCCAAGAACCGCTTCTGACAAAGTCAAGAAACGTGATTTGAGAACCATGCATGTTGCCAGCCTAACTTCAACTGCTGCCAAATCTGACAAAATGATGGAAGCGAATGCAAAGAATATCATTCCAGATAAAAATACTCTGAATAAACTGGAAGACGCTGTTTCAAACAATGAAAGCGATTTTCAAGAACCGAATGTGATGCATTTAGATGAAGGATTGCGTTATCCTCCGAATGAAGAGAAAAAAATAGAAGTTGTCAAGGCGATCCTAGATGATGAAGCTCTGATAACAAGTGCAGTTTCTGAGGCCAAAGTTGCGCCAGTAATTTCCGTTCCTGATGTCAAAGTGGATGCAGTAAGTGCAGTTTCTGAGACCAAAGTGGCGCCAATAATTTCCGTGTCTGAGACCAAATTGACGCCGGTTAGTGCAGTTTCTGAGGTCAAAAAAGATGCAGTAAGTGCAGTTTCTGAGACCAAAGTGGCGCCAATAATTTCCGTGTCTGAGACCAAATTGACGCCGGTTAGTGCAGTTTGTGATATCAAAGTGGATGCAGTAAGTGAAGTATCCGTATCAAAAGTATTGCCAGTTAGTGGAGAGTCCACATCACAAGTCCCTGTTGAGGTTAAAGTGGAATCTATAAGCGATGTACTGCAAGCAATCACTCCGAGCCTAGACCCAGCCTTGCCTTCTGTCGTCAAGCTGGCCGGACCCCAATTAGATCCTGGTCTTCTGAGAGAAGCTAATCAAGCTAATGCTGTGTTGGAAACCATTGTCGAGCCAAGTCCTGTCAAAACTGAAGCGAAGATTCAAGATGACAAGCAATCAACGCAGAACGGCAAACAGAAAAAGCAGAAGAAGAGTTGCATTTTACTGTGAATGTGTTGAAATTGATATTTTCGGATTTGTTGTTGACAATAATATCCTTGTTAATTTTAAAATGAAATATTTGAAATGTATCAAATATGTATTTCCAAATAAAAATCGAATGAATGATGAATAAATAGCCGATGGTATTGAGTGCACTATTTGTATTATAGTCACACATTTTGATTCCATGCACGAACATTTTGAGTGAACAATTGACAAAATCTTTTGGAAACTTCAATTTTTTTCAGAAAAATTGAATGTTTTCAGTAATTCTATCATCACTAAGAATTCGAAGTTTCGGAAGAATATTAACTCTTTGAAGATACAACTAGGCAAACGCGTTATGTGTTTCCGCGTTGATGGATGAGCTGGAACATATCAACAATTATCTTTGGATTGGTTATTGGATGAGCGAAGCGAAGACTCAATTACACTATACCGAAAAAAAAGTGTCTGTTTTTTTTTTTTTTTTTTTTGTTCGCGCTCCACAGGTCAGACGAAAATTCAAAATCAGTTGAAACTTGGCACACACATGAACCCCTATCTGACTTGATGCTGTATAGTTTTGAGGCGCGATCGGTTGAACCACTTCTGAGAAAACTCATTCCAAAGTTTTCAAAAATCCCATTAGAATAACCCAGAGGAAAACATTCGTGAAAAATATTTCATCTGAGAGGATTCAAATTCTCAGGGAATTTGAATCTGATAATGATACACATTATTCCAAACTCTCACTTGAATCGGATCAGCCGTTTCGATGTAAAAAAATATATAATGTTATTTGTGTTAATTATTCAAAGCTATTAAGATACCTATTAAATCAAAGCAACAAGTGTCACCACTTGATCGTAAGCGATTAAAACAAAGCCTTCTTTATTATCATATAAATTATTAATGAAAAATAAGATGGCAGTGATGTAATGGTTTGGATCTCAAGGTGTATATATATATATAATAACCAATCCAAAGATAAGTTGATATGTTCCAGCTCATCCATCAACGCGGAAACACATAACGCGTTTGCCTAGTTATATATATATATATATATATATATATATATATATATATACACCTTGAGATCCAAACCATTACATCACTGCCATCTTATTTTCCATTAATAATTTATATAATTGGATGAGCGAAGCGAAGACTCAATTACACTATACCGAAAAAAAGTGCCTTTTTTTTTTTTTTTTTTTTTGTTTTTTTGTTCGCGCTCCACAGGTCAGACAAAAATTCAAAATCAGTTGAAACTTGGCACACACATGAACCCCTATCTGACTTGATGCTGTATAGTTTTGAGGCGCGATCGGTTTAACAACTTCTGAGAAAACTCATTCCAAAGTTTTCAAAAATCCCATTAGAATAAGCCAGAGGAAAACATTCGTGAAAAATATTTCATCTGAGAGGATTCAAATTCTCAGAGAATTTCAATCCAATAATGATACACATTATTCCGAACTTTTACTCAAATCGGATCAGCCGTTTCGATGTAAAAAAATATATAATGTTATTTGTGTCAATTATTCAAAGCTATTAAGATACCTATTAAATCAAAGCAACAAGTGTCACCACTTGATTGTAAACGATTAAAACAAAGCCTTCTTTATTATTATATAAATTATTAATGTAAAATAAGATGGCAGTGATGTAATGGTTTGGATCTCAAGGTGTATATATATATAATAACCAATCCAAAGATAAGTTGATATGTTCCAGCTCATCCATCAACGCGGAAACACATAACGCGTTTGCCTAGTAATAAAGAAGGCTTTGTTTCAATCGTTTACAATCAAGTGGTGACACTTGTTGCTTTGATTTAATAGGTATCTTAATAGCTTTGAATAATTGACACAAACAACATTATATATTTTTTTACATCGAAACGGCTGATCCGATTTGAGTAAAAGTTCGGAATAATGTGTATCATTATCAGATTGAAGTTCTCTGAGAATTTGAATTCTCTCAGATGAAATATTTTTCACGAATGTTTTCCTCTGGCTTATTCTAATGGGATTTTTGAAAACTTTGGAATGAGTTTTCTCAGAAGTTGTTCAACCGATCGTACCTCAAAACTATACAGCATCAAGTCAGATAGGGGTTCATGTGTGTGCCAAGTTTCAACTGATTTTGAATTTTTGTCTGACCTGTGGAGCGCGAACAAAAAAACAAAAACAAAAACAAAAAAAAAAAAAAAAAAAACAGGCACTTTTTTTTCGGTATAGTGTAATTGAGTCTTCG
>OZ023326.1:64246573-64259073 GCA_964007535.1 Brachyptera risi
CTGCATGGAAGCTGAATACAATGACAATACGAAATGATAACAGAGCAACAGTCTCTTGAAACTCATGAATGTGGTCTATTTTCAGCCCATCTCAAGAGTGGTGCTAGGATTTCATGCTCGCAACAATAGAAATACATAAATACTGGACATGTTGCCATGGTACTTAGCTCTCACAGTGAACATTATCCAATCAAAGTCCTAGTCGCTTGGAGCTAGCCAGGCCTAGGACGATTTCTTAGGTGGCAGTCGTGGTTAGGGTCCTCATAACTTACGAAACGTTTCATTTATCACTCTCGGCTATGTTCAGATCTTTCTCTTATATTAAATAGTTAGGGCAAATCAAACTTAAAGACATTGCAGTTGGTAACTTGTGTATAAGCACTATGAACTTAAAATCAATATAATACAATTTTCAATCCATGCAAGCCCAAGCGTGAAGTACATCACAAAGTTTCTGCAGATCTATCGTCACAAACTTACTTGACTTTTCTATTGAAGTCTTCAACAGTCAGATTTCTCAGCCCGTACTGATACAGCCTAGTAGAAAATCCTTTAGTCAGCGCTTCAAGGTAAGCTAGCGGTTCGTTCCATTCAGCAGCTCTGATTGGACGATAGACGGAACGCGTCTCGCAACTTAGAAAGCTCAACGCGGCAAATAAAAACAACAACAGTGAACTAGCAGACATGTTTGGAGTGAAGCTTATTTACTTATGATGAATCTCAATATTTTGGGGATTATATATATACTTATTACTGAGTGTATATATTATCTATATATAATATAATAATGACTGATAAGGAGACGAGTACGTATAATGTACTTAAAAAGTGCAGTCATTTCTGATTTAAAAAATCAATACCGGATATGTTCGGTTAGTGTATAATACCGGTATTTAAGAGGATCTAAGGGTCGATATGAGAACGTGAAAAAGATATTAATGTATCAAAGAGAAATAACTTGATTGTTGAACAAAGATTATGCACCTGATTGGCGATATGAAGTCCTATTTCTACTTATCTTGTCTAGT
This sequence comes from Brachyptera risi, assembly GCA_964007535.1. Lineage (NCBI taxonomy): Eukaryota > Metazoa > Arthropoda > Insecta > Plecoptera > Taeniopterygidae > Brachyptera > Brachyptera risi. The sequence goes on from OZ023326.1 coordinate 64,247,602, forward strand.
CGACAGCAAGAGATTAGATGACTGCTCGTGTTATATCACCTGTAAACCTACCAAAATTGGATGGAAGGGGAAGTATAGGATCAATTGAATATATTGAATACAAGTGTAAATATTTTAAGTCTGGCAAAAAATCGGATTTCATCAATTCAAGGAGTTGACATGAATTGGGCGAGCAATTCTCTAGGTCGAAAAGAGTTTGTCTGTTGTATGATTTTGAATGGTGATTCAATTCGGTTACAGAGGCTCTTGAGGAGCATCGTGGATATGTAATTCAGAAGATTATTCCATCTTTTTCGAAGCGACCATATAAATTGGTTGGTGTATATATGTGAGCAAGCAGTGAATGGTCAAGACCATGTGGGAGTCGATTTAGCGAAATGACCGTTTTCTGGTGATAACTTTTGAACGGTATGAGATATCGAAAATCTAGAAACACGGTTAATTATAATACTTTTGGGATGGTTCAAGTTATGACTATTAAAGACATGCCACCTAAAATTCAAGCGTATGCAGCTAAATAAACAATTTTTTTAGCTGTTCATACGCTTAATTGACAATTATAGGTGACATGAGTTATGTAGTTATGTTTTATACCATCTTGAAGATATTTTAATTTTCTGTGTTTCTACGGTATTGGAATTTTGATAACTCATACGGTTCAGAAGTTATCATGAAAAAACTGATATTTCGCTAAATCGACTCCCAATTTTGTTTACGAGGGTCAGTTTTTTAGAGCGCGTCAGCAAATGATCGAGCTACATATGCCGATACGTTCCACTGTTGAAACTCAGAAATAGACTGAAGAATGAATCATATAATCATATAATGTCTTATTTCAATCATTAAAGTAATAATACAAAATTTAATAACATATTATAACTAGGAAAACGCGGGATGCGCGTTGTGAGATGAGCTTAGAAGTATGGCAATTTAGAATGAAAAATAACTTGTCAGCTCAATTTACATCTACAAACCTTGACCTAATTCAAACGTTCAAAAACCTCACCTAAAACTTGTTGATATTTATAGTAACCTGCAACCTGTCGCATAAACACTTTGCAAAACCAATTGATCCAAATATTCAATAAAATGTACACGTTTATTGCGTTTTCTTCATTATTTCTCATTCGATTGTTGTAAAAATCTCTGAAAAGGTGTATAATAGTATTTTTCATATTCTGTGAGAATTTGAGAGCTTTTGAGAAATTCTCGTTTTTCAAGTATTTTTCCTCCGGGTTATTCTTATGAGGATTTTCCAAACCTTCCGATTATTTTCCGGAAAAATCTTCCAACCGATTCCTCTGAATAACAATACCAACCTATTCTGGTATGACACCAACGTTCAGAAAAAGTTTCAAGTTGATTGATTCATTTCTCTGACCTGTATGCCGCGTACATAATTACAAAAAAAAAAAAAAAACATAAAAACGAAGTCCATTTTTTTTTAGGGTGTGAAATGGAAAGCTTCGCTACGCTCATCTAATTACATTTCATTTCTATTTTTTTTTTTGTCAATGAGAAGCCAACAAATGACAGTCGAAAGTACGAAAGGAATGGCATCCTACAGCACACGTAGACAGTTTGCTTTGAGGGGGGAAGGTAAACGCGAGATTAACCATTAATCTGTATTTCATTATTCTGTTATATTCAACGATTTGCATATACCGCATTCCTCACAATCAGAAGTTGATTGTCGCCCTCCAATGATCTATTTTTATTGGTGATGGTCAGTGGTTTAACAGTCTGCGCATTGATTAAACTAGGAAAACGCGGGATGCGCGTTGTGAGATGAGCTTAGAAGTATGGCGATCCGGAATGAAAAATAACTTGTCAGCTCAATTTACATCTACAAACCTTGACTAACTTCAAACGTTCAAAAACCTCACCTGCAACTTGTTGATATTTATAGTAACCTGCAACCTGTCGCATAAACACTTTGCAAAACAAATTGATCCAAATATTCAATAAAATGTACACGTTTATTGCGTTTTCTTCATTATTTCTTATTCGATTGTTGTAAAAATCTCTGAAAAGGTGTATAATAGTATTTTTCATATTCTGTAAGAATTTGAGAGCTTTTGAAAAATTCTTGTTTTTCAAGTATTTTTCCTCCGGGTTATTCTTATGAGGATTTTCCAAACTTTCCGATTATTTTCCGGAAAAACCTTCCGACCGATACCTCTGAATAACAATCCCAACCTATTCTGGTATGACATCAACGTTCAGAAAAAGTTTCAAGTTGATTGATTTATTTCTCTGACCTGTATGCCGCGTAGATAATTACAAAAAAAAAAAAAAAAAAAAAAAAACATAAAAACGAAGCCCATTATTTTTCAGGGTGTGAAATGGAAAGCTTCGCTACGCTTATCTAATTATTGCTATTCTGTCTAATTTATTGAAACGGTGAAACAGTGAATACATTGACATAAGTTTGAGTTTAATTCAAATTTGGCAATAAGCTGTTATAAAACCATGAAATGTGATAGGGTTGAATGATTTGCGATCCATTTTTTCTCTGAACATCACCATTGAATTATGTCAGTGGAAATTGATTGCGGGGGTCAACATCTTATTGGATCTGGGTACAGAGCGCCAAATGGTATCCCGATGAATCAAATAATGACATGCTTTTTGCATCGATTGGAGAAGTGGATAATATTCAGTATGCGTATGATGGTATTATCCTTTGCGGAGACTTCACCTTGGAAATCAATTGAGTACGTTACGTATAGTGATCTTGTCATTTCTGATGCTAGTTTGACTTACAAACCCATATATATTTTTCTTGGCCTTGTACCTCATCAGAATTGGTACATGAAGCAACATGCATAATTGCATCACCACTCTCAATTTTTTGACAAACACTCCATCCAAAATGATGAATCTTGAAATTATCCCAATGATGAGTGATCACATTGCTATTTCGTTTCGACTTCGGTGGAGTCGTAAGGCAGACTGGCCCAATCTCTGCGAACTGTTCAGTACGACAATGATTTGTGGCACTCATCACTGGCGATGAGGATGGTGTTGGGGATGCGGACCTAGGAGGATTTAATATAGTACCGGTATATTAGATCCTCCTAGATGCGAACTGACGTGGAAACCGAAAAGGTATGGTTATCATGGAAAACAACCTTCTGGAACTGTGTTGATTAGACAGTAACATATGTGTCAAATGAATATAAGAGGAGGGTACCATAGATTAACATGGATATAATAAGAATGATATATTTTGTTATTATTTTATTTTGAGCCACCAACAGCTAGATTATACGGGGTACGAATGAGCGGTTGATAATGAAAAGATAAAGTGATGATAGGTGGACGTTGACAAAAACCCATATCGTATGCGAGACTCGAGGAGTGCGCTTGATGCGTAGGCCTACATCTGGAAACTGCAGGTGAAAATAATGTAAATAAATTATGGATGTACATATACCTTTGGAGGGCAGTTCAGCAACTCAACGCTTTGACATGGAGGGGTCAAAGGAAAGGAACTCGACTATAAGTTGGCAATTTCTTTGGTATATTATTTCTGTGAGGACGTTACAGAAGATATTTCTGGATCTAGGTAGATTTGAGCCATCCTGCTGTGTACCGAACCACTAATTCAATTGAAAATATTACACAAAATAACACACCAGATCAAGTGGGCTTATTGTATTGTAAATGCAGTCATAATTGACCACTAGTGATAGGCGTAGCTAAACGCCAGGCCACCTAGATATATATTTCATGTGGGCATTTAGAGATACTCTGATGGGTAAATGTCAAATTTCCCACATGACAAACAGCCCATTTGATTTGATGTTTCGTTTTGTGACGTTTGTGGGCGGGTCAATCACTAGTCGTCAATTATTATGAATGATGTCACCAAATTGACTCAGATTCAAATCTGAATACATCCAATGGGAAATATGTGGATCGTTGTAGTTTTGCAAGAGTGTATTACTAAATTAGGGTAGTGTGTTCATTTTGAAATATTATTAAAATACTCTCGCATTTTGCGTCCTGAAAAATTTGGATTAGTATCAGCATACAAAAAAGTACAATCCACAAGATATTTCACCGGATTATCATTCATATCAACCTAATTTAAAATGAAAAATTGGACCGAAAATTGAATCTTTCAGCACGCCATTTCCACACGTTTTATTATCACCAAATTTGATAATTTAGTGCTAATCCTCATTGAAAAAGTCAATAATCATCATGATGATGATCATAATAATGATGATAAGAAAATAATAATGATTAAAGAAGTTTTCACTAGAAGAAGTTTTAAGAAGTTTTAAATAAACGTGTAGTCTCAGTGAAGAGATTATTATGAGATAATAATACTATTGATAGAATATTCATATTTTTTCATTGTGAACAATTGGCAGTCGACTTGATCTGGAATTGAGCGGATATAATGAAGCTTTTGACGTCAGAATGTTATATTTCAAATTATGCAATCTTATCTAGTCACCTATACATGCTGTCATCATAGAAATTATAGTGATATATTAATGAAGAGGGTATCTGTACAGTTGATACAAATCATATTTGTAGTGATGATAGGCCTACTAATAATGAGAAAATAATAACAGTTACAACAAGATTGATTGTTTTTTAATTGAAATTTCACGTGTTACACGATAATTCACTGGACAACTTTGGTACGAATGCGGATATAGTAGAAATTCATTAAACTTGTAATTTGAAAAATTCGAAAGATTAATTCGATGGCATTTCATCATAGTTCTTGTGAATAATTGTGTTGTTCATAATTTCAACACAATTACGATACAATACATAATTACAATACATTACACAATATACAATTAGGCCTACAATACATAATTACAATACAATAATCAAAATCATCAAGGAAATGTGTACTGTGCTAATTAATAAACTACTCTGAAGTATGTTGTCCACCATCTTGCAAGTGGATCTTTCAGTAAATGCACAATAATAAAGTGCATGGAACGAGCAAACAAATTAGATTAAAATACAAGAATGAATGGAACGATTTAAAAAAAACTAGGGATTTGAGAACTAATCCATGTTTCAAGAACATAATAGTCGTTTCAAATGTATCGAGTGAAATAGTATGCCTGCAATAATGTCAATATCTGAATAATCTTGTATTTTTCTGACATTCTCTACGGGAAAAAGCAACTAATTAACTTCCCGCGTGATTTTCTCAAATACTTCCTCAGGTAGGCATGGATCTACTGTACACATAAATTATTATTTCTATCACAATTTTCGTTTCATTCTAGAACTGTTATATTTGATTCAACTTATATTTCCCCCTACTTACTCTCGTCTGTTATGTTATTGTTTACTTCATCAGTTATTTTCTCTAGAAACTTCGTATATCTAATCCCCCTATAGTATTTTTGCATTTACTTCTACATTTAGGGTCTACTTTCTCTGACTAATTATTGTTCACTTCAATATTTATTTCCTGTGAAAAGCTCGAATTCAGTTTCCCTTGTACTTTCTCATACGTTTTTTCTGGTACAAAATTGGTAAAATTTGTTCTGGTGATTTATTATATTTTTCATCAGTTATTTTTTCTCACAGAAGCCTGTATTTAATTCCCACTGTATTCTTTCAGATATTCTCATATTCTTATTATTATAAATACGAATAGCCTCCTTCAGCGACACTTTTCTCGAAGGGGATTCCTTCATAGGTTTCTTGAGTTTCACTTCATTAGAATGATTATCAGAAGCTGGTGTAGTGTCAAAGCCTCGACTAGATTGTGAACGTTGATGAGGAACAGTTATAGATTCTCTAGGATGTGGTATGGCCTCTTTTGATGACGTATCAACGACGTCACCTTTCCTAATGTCAATGGGGTACCTCCAACCAGCTATAACTTGAAAGGGGTTATTTGATTTATCTCGCGGTTGAGTGGTTCCAGGAATATCGTTCAGGATTAATCGCGTGGTAGGCCTACTAGCATTTTCTTCGTAATGGTTGACCCGAGCTGGGGACGTAATAGGCCCTATGACAGTAGAAATGCGACCCGGATTATCCTTAGTAGTGACGTCATATTTCTTGTCATACCGCATGAAGTTGGAATACTGATTGTTGATTGGTGAGAATATTTTCGTCATACTGTAAATAACAATGAATGTTATTAAAATTCTTTGGCCCAATAGGCCCGGTTTTACCAATCTTAGTTAGGGTGCTAATCCACTAACTATTGATTAAAGGTACGAAAATAACATATGTATAACCAATGGTGATAACAAGTTAATCCACTAACTATTGCCTAATCCAGTTTCGTAAAACTGGGCCTAATATGAATATTATTGTTCCAACCGAGCAATCCTTTCAGTTATAAATATTGGCCTATGAAAAATATGAGTGTCGATTAATTTACTATAGCTCAACCAATTTTACTATCCATTAATAATGCACAATATATGTGGAATATCATCTGGAACAATGCAAATCGAATACGTGACAATTCGTAACTAGATGCAGAAACTCATTTTATTATCGTAGACCTACATAATTATCGAAGTGTCTATTTCCACGACCCTATCTTCATGACCCACGAACCGTTGTTCGGGTCTCAAGAATAGCCAACCCACACGAACGAGCTCACGAAATACATTTTTCGGTAGCAAGTAGTTCACTTGATCGCCCAGAGGAGGCACTGGACTCGGGAATGCGATATTCATGGGCCTAATGAAGACGATTAAAACGAGATAAACTCATTATTAATTCTCTATTGAATATTCGACTGGCCGGTATCGATCTCATTTAATTATAAAGCGATTGATATAAGATCGTTTAATGCCGTGAAATATTACGGTTTCGTGAGCCAGTTCGTGGGATTAGAAGTGGCCGCTCGGCCCAATTAAGGCCATGCAGAACAATAGTTCGTGAAAATAGAGATTACGCGTCCTGTCGTAACGAGGAGTTCGTGGGAATAATGTATGCTTGTCCCTACGGCAGGAACGGTTCGTAGGAATAGTATTTTTCATTGCTGTAGACACGATCCAAACGAACGTTCGTGAGAATAGAGAAAAAGAGGGGGAGGGAGAGGGAGAGGGAGAGGGAGAGGGAGAGGGAGAGGGAGAGAGGAAGAGAGGGAGAGAGGGAGAGAGGGAGAGAGGGAGAGAGAGAGAGAGAGAGAGAGAGAGAGAGAGAGAGAGAGAGAGAGAGAGAGAGAGAGAGAGAGTTGAGAGTGTGTGTGAGAGAGACTGAGAGAGGGCATTCATTACCTTCTCCGTTTACTAATATTTTGGCGTGCAGCTCTGATCTTGAATGCTACCATAGATTCTTTTAATGTTTTCAACGTCGCCTCAAGTTCTTCGCACAATTTAGCCTCTAGATGAGCAGCTTGAATCATGAGGCAGTCATATCCTCCTTCCAGCGCTAGATCCAAGACCGTCGCCATCTCACGGCGCCACTCATTGGTCAAACTGTCGAACCTACAACATATATCAGTCTTACATATCACGAGTAGCCCATCTCGATCACCTATATCATCTAAGCTTTTACAACATCAAAAACTCATTTTCCAGAACAACAATCACAAATAATATCATCTTCATATTTCTGTGACTACTGAGACGAGTGGCCGAGTGGTTAATACACTGATACGTCTTTCAGGACGAGACCGAGGTTCGATTCCCGCCATGGTCGACCATCCTGACAGGGGTTTGTTGTGATTTCCCTTTGTCGTTCAGGTCAATACTGGGACGATTCTTTAACAACAGGCCATGACCTAGGAGGATTTAACAATGGTCAACTATTGTTGATTTAACTATGGTTAAATCCTCCCAGGCCACGACCGGCTCCTCCCCACTATCCAAAAACACCCCATGCAATAATATTTCATCTCATCATCCCACCATCTCATATATCATTCACCGACGTCAAAAGATCGTAGTCATCAGTACAGTTCGTCGTTCAACCAAATATAAATGAATTCCCATAACTGTGGTTTTTGTGGGGCGATGAGCTCTCACGACGAGAACTATAAACTATATCATATCTTAAACCTTATAAACATAATTATACCTAATGGAAGAAGTTAAATTTTATAGCTGCAGTGTGAATTTCTGTACAATTACTGACGTTTGTTCAGTTAGTTCCACATTGATTCATCTGTATAGTGAATACAAAATACTAATTGATAGGTCTGTATCAAGTCGAGCCTGTTTTACCAAGTGATATAAATATAATCATGCAAGTAGTTGAATAATGATTGAATAAGGGGGCAAAAATAACATACGATGTAACCATGGGTGATTCGCTCAAGTCAATTCGTTAATTATTGGTTGATTCACCAATCATTGGTAAAACCGGCTCCAAGAGAATTTTTTTCTTGGGTCTTTTTGTTTTTTATTGCGTGATTAATTATTAAGGTACAAAAATAACAAACGCAACCAAGGGTATAATAACAAGTTTATTCGCTAATTATTGCTTGATTCACTGATCATCAATTAGGCCAGTATAACACCGGCTCTGAGAGTCTGTTTTATCAAGTGATAATGAAGTGTTAATTGGTTGATTAATGAACAAGTTAATTCGCTGATTACTGCCAAATCCACTTCTTTTCAGTGGATGAAACGTAAAACCGACTACATAATTTTTAAAACCCATATCCAACAATTTAGAGAATCCTCGCTCGCACCGACAGATGCAATACTACAACTGACGAACATAGATTCCATGACTTGTTTTTGTACATTGTCAGCGCAAATGACGTGAATATCAACACACTGTGAAACTCAAATCTCAAATATGCATTCATTCATTCCTGAATAATTAGAGACATTGCAAAATTGTATGGCGTAGCATAGCTTGGGAATATTCAAGCCATCCAAAATTATATCTATTGTATAAACTATAAAGTATATATATCATCTATATTATATATTAGATGATATTATATAGACTCGAGCGAGGGGTAAACAACTAGTAAATTTGGTGTACACCTGATTTCAGATTTCAAGGGATTTCAGGGAGATTTCACGAGATTTCAAGAAAATTTTACGGGATTTCAAGAAGATTCAAAGAAATTTCAGGAAGATTCCATGGCAAGTGTACGCCAGCTTTCAGGTGTTGTTAACCCCTCGGACTTGAGTGGATAAGGCTATTTGCTGACGAAATGCACTCACTCTTGATACCCAGGCGGTTATGTGTATAGTGACGTCACTGATTGTTGTCTTCTTCTCTCCAGGAATAATACTATTATCACCAATGACAGATAGACTATATGATGGGTCTCTAAACCTCACATGCATTGAGGGTTGTGTTGATTTGCCGGTCTCTTATGGTGACTTGTCTCCCTATCCGACCAATGTCGAAAATATGTATCAATTTATCGGTCAAATCCATGGAAATACCAATCGTGAATAGTCCAATGGTACAAGGAATTTTGTTTAGCAAAATTACCTATACGTTGGCTCAGCTGTTGCAACAGTCACCTGAAATGCCAATACTTAAGATTAGCAAAAGGCATGACGCATAGTACCAAATTGCTAACTAGGAATCACAGCACTCGATTTTTCCACGGACAGCAACACTCATAAAATAGAACAAGATTGAGAGACGAGTTGAGACACCATAGGAGCTACCGGCAAACCGACGCAACCCTCAACACATCTTGGTATGGGGTTACGGGCCACCATGGTAAAATGAGAATATATTTTCCAACGAAGCTGTATGCCTATATTCAAATGGAATATAACTGGTAAGGTGTAGTCTCAATCGTTTTTTTGTTATTGAGTCGGTCGGAATGTTGTTGACAAACCATCACAATTAGAAGTAGCCTATAACAACTTGGGGGGACATTCATGTGCGTCTAGCAGAGATGCTAGAGGTCGCACTTGCGATCATAAAAAACCACCCTGCAAAGTTGATGTTAAATTGCCGCCATGACAGTTGTTAAACATCGCAGGTTCCATATACCTTGCTAGAGCTTACTAGACGTTCGTACATAAATGCCCCTCTGTGAACGACAGAGAGAAACCACGACAAAACTCCGTCAGAATGGTCGATCATGGTGGGAATCAAACAGGGGTCTCTTTATTGACGGTTCAGCGTGCTAGCCACCGATCCAGCCGTCTCAGTATCGTGTTTTGTAAAGTGGGAATTGGACGTAACTGCTTCGAATCTGTACCTTGTTTCACATGTTGCTGTAGACAAATTATTTTTTTCCGTGGGACTTCCAGGATCTACCAAGGACACTTCTCCTCGTTTATCGCTCCTCGTCGGCAGGCTGTTAGTCGCACATTCCAAGACAATGCTGGACCCTAAAGAAACACAATATAGAGATCGCGAGTACTAATTTCATTTTGAAAGTTGATCAAATTCAGTTTGGGGTCATGCAGTTTCGCATTCCACAAAGTTCGTATTGGTATATACGCTCTTATTTTGGTAATTATCTTTTTCATTGTTCATTTCACATTGAGATTCAACATCTTATTAATTGTCACAATGTATGAAAGTACAAATATTTACTTTTTGAGCTATAAAGTTGTGAGCTTTCGAAAACAAGCGTTCGACTGATTCTCTGCACACCAATCATTTTCGAAAGTTTTTTTTTCAGTTTCAAAAAACATTTGATCGATTATCTAATTAATTCATCCAGTCCAGAAAAAATCAGTTTGTCGCCATAAAGGTCCAGATTCTGAAGAAATTGGCTTTTATTCGATACCCCAGCTCTTCCAAATTACCTTTCTGAGATGTTCATACTTGCAATTTCATTTGATTGATTAACATTATTAATTTAATCATACAGCTACTCTGAAAGCTACAATGATTGAGTTTGTGGCCACTATTAGGCCACTTTCAGATTTCTCATAGATACAAACTTCAGTTTGACTGTTTGATATCCATTTCAACAATTTCGTATGACATCTACACTCTTAATTAAGATTTCACTAAAAATTCCATTCTCTAATAATTTATCATAAAGTTACAGTAACTCAGCCTGTGGCCTGTGGTCATACACTTTTGGATTTATTGTGGTCATATGAGTACAGCAAATTTGATCCTTGATTCAGTCAAGATTTGCACAATTGTAAGAAAAATTGATGTTCACTCCTATTAGCCATGACTCTGTTGGCCTCAATGAAAAAAATAATATCAGTCACTGATAAATGTGTATCAGATATTTGTGATATCACGCAATATCTTTTGGGGGAAATGGACAAGTGTCAAACTTGGAATTATATTTTCTTTTGGATGAGCGATAGCAAAAACTTCCATCCCATTATGGACATTTTTGAGCTTAGAAGTATGGAAATCTAGAATGAAAAATATCCTGACGCTCAATTCCACATCTACCGACCTTCTATTACTTCAAACGGTCGAAATGTAACTGCCTTCCTGTTTCATTCATTATCCATTTGAATAATTCTGAATTAATTGGTGACACTTGTTGCTTAGATTTGATTGGATTCAGAATACCTCTCATTGATTAAAAAAGATACATCATGAATGTGT
>OZ023326.1:64260498-64301001 GCA_964007535.1 Brachyptera risi
TATATATATATATATATATATTTATATATATATATATATATATATATATATATATATATATATATATATATATATATATATATTTATATATATATATATATATATATATATATATATATATATATATATATATATATATATATATACACATATATATATATATATATATATATATATATATATATATATATATATATATATATATATATATATATATATATATATATATTATATATATATATATATGATTTAATTTTGATGAGCATTTCAATGTGAAACGTGTGTGATCGTCGGTAAATTATTGCTCATTACAGAAATGTCAGGCAGATGCAGTCGTGTGATGAATACAACAAAACAATCGCGAAATTATTCGAAATTGAAAAAACATTCTCAATATTTCAGCATGATAATAATAGGCCTACTGCAATTTGACCGACTTACGTACTCTAATCAATTTTATTTTCATTTCTCTCATATTTGTCCAAATTGGACACACATATCCAGAGAATACTTTAATGGGTGAAATGTGCGTCATATGGACCGTCAGAATAATAGAACTTCAAAACACATATAATTGAAATACATATAGAACATACACATTCATGATAGATACGAACATGAAATGAAAAAGTAAAATTTAATACACACATGAATATATATATATATATATATATATATATATATATATATATATATATATATATATATATATATATATATATATAATATGAATGTTTATTTATATTATATATATAAAATGACCACTCATGGCATCATTCTAATGAGTCTATGAGAACTATAATCACTGCTCTTTACAGATAAAGTTTGCACCCTTCAAAATAATCGTCAATATAGTGTAAAATGTTGGCTTGACTAAAAATTGTTCAAAAGACATTTCGGATTTATTTTTAGCATCGATCGATTTTATACTTTGGTAAAGCATTGTAAAGTAGTATAGGCCTACAATTGTACAGTTTGCACTGAGTATCTTGTTCGAAAAGATTAGTCTTATGAGAATGTCCACGTAATTCATTTGTATTTCTAGTGTTACGTGACAGTGAGCATCTGAGTTTATTTGGAATGATGATACATTGATTTGTATGTTGATAATCAGTTGATAGATTGTATATATATATATTTATATATATATATATATATATATATATATATATATATATATATATATATATACATATATAAATATATATATATATATATATATATATATATATATATATATATATATATACATATATATATATATATACATATATATATATATATATATATATATATACATATATATATATATATATATATATATATATATATATATATATATATATATATATATATATATATATATTTGTGTGTGTGTTTCATGTTCTATTCCTAATGATGAATTAAAGTCGTGAGAATATTGGAGATAATTATTTATTTGGAGATAGATAATTACCTCCAATATTCACACGACTTGACATTATAAGAATAGAACATAAAACATAAAATGTGTGGTAAAAGTTCTGAATATTATACATATATATATATATATATATATATATATATATATATATATATATATATATATATATATATATATATATGTATATATATATATATATATATATATATATATATATATATATATATATATATATATATATATATATATATATATATATATATATGAATAAACATTGTTGAAGAAGTAATAGCTAAATTGATAAGTGTTGTATTACCTTTTATTGGCTGTGCCTGCATCCTGCCGGTTCGTCTACTAGAAAGTGATGAGAATTATTGTTACTTGTCTTGTTAGGTCTATACTTCAACCAGTAATAACAACATGTGATTCCAGAACAAACATGAAGTAGGCCAGGGTATAGAATATATATTCAAGGTGATCACGTGGTATTTATTTACGATAGAGAGCTCCCTGTCGGGCTCAAGGGGATGGTAATTCCAAAGACCTTAATATCTAAATTCGTTTGATAGGGTATTTAGTAATTCCTACAGTTGGTCCGCAATAACAGTTAATACACCAGTATTGAAATTGAACCTTGAGTTGAAAGTGATTCCAATGATAGTCAATGTTGGTTGGCACTTGGAATTCTCATTTCACTTTACATTATAAGTAGATTGGAAAGTTCGAATGTTTTGCTTCACCATGTTATCTGAAAACTAGAAAACGCAGCATATGCGTTGTGAGATGAGCACGGAAATCTAGAATGAGAAATATTCCATCAGCTCAATTTATATCTACATACCTTGAATTACTCCAAACGTAAGGGGACCCGGACCTTGCTATGCTGCCCGTGTTAAATCAGTTATCTACTCGGGAATGGTTCGTTCATAGTACGTATTGATTGTTTCTATATATGTTGTTTAGACTTAAGACCTCTGTTAGGACTTGAGACGGAACAAATTCGAATAAAAAATTATTCAATTGTTTTTAACTCTTTGTGTCCAAAACATTGCAAATTTTTAGGATTTATGACATTTTATTGGTTTAGTACATTTTTAACTGAGTTGTGTGTTGTCCACTCAATGATTCCCTCATGTTGAGTTTGTATCATACTTGTATAAATCCTATGTGGAATTTTGAACAAATGTGGTTGAATTTATACTAAAAATCAATATTCTGTAATAACCGTCATTGAACAGTGGTAATTCATTTGGCGTAGCAGACCTATGAGAATATAGAGCACTGCGCATGTAACTGAAATTAGTTCCTGAACTCAAAATATTCTGAATGTGTTCAAACAAATCATGTCGATATGGGCCTACTAATCACAATTCAGAGAAAAATAATGTGCACAAACCCATACAGAAAAATATGAGAGGCCTGTGTCCCCTTAAAAGCCCTACTGGCTGCCTGTTGATGTATGTACCAATTGAGTTCAAAACAATTGTGTCACTGCCTTCCTGTTTTATTTTCCACTCATTTTAACCGTTGTAATTATTAATTGGTGTCACTGTTTTTAACAAAATACGATGCATTGAGGGTTGCGTCGGTTTGTAATGGTACCTTTATATATATATATATATATATATATATATATATATATATATATATATATATATATATATATATATATATATATATATATATATATAAATATATATATATATATATATATATATACATATATATATACATATATATATATACATATATATATATATATATATATATATATATATATATATATATATATATATATATATACACATACATATACATATATATATATATATATATATATATATATATATATATATATATATATATATATATATATATATATATATATATATATATGTATTATATATACACATACATATACATATATATATATATATATATATATATATATATATATATTTATTCATATATATATATATATATATATATATATATATATATATATATATATATATATATATATATATATAAATATATATATATATATATATATATATATATATATATATATATATATATTTATGAATATATATATATATTTATATATATATATATATATATATATATATTTATTATGGCCACCCTCAGTAGCTCGGTCAGCTGAGGCATTGAGTTTATAGTGTTATACTATTAACTCAATGGCTGAGGCAAGGCTTCAGAAACTGAAGTCACCGCTGGGGGTGGGTGCGAATCCCGCATAAGGCATGGGTTTTTGTAAATGTCCTATCACTAATCATCACTTCATAGTTCCATAATCACCTGCTCATTCATACCCCCGTATAACCTAGCTGTTGTTGGGGTCGTTGAGCAAACAATAATCATCATTCAATAATCAGATATTATGCCCACTTCGTAATGATATGGTGTCTTCAATCATTTTATATCCTTTCCATGTTGAAAACATGTATGTACCAATATACCGGCCAAATCTTCAGAAATGCCGACCGTGCGTAGTCCTATTGAAAAAAAAAACTAACTTTTTGTACAAATAAATGAAAAATGACTTACATTTGCTCAGTTGTCTGAAACAGTCACATATGAAGTGAAAAGGAGATAGTGAGCTTACATTATGCATTATTTAAATTGTGAAGTAATTCATAATGAAATCAGAAATGTAAACAATGCAACAAAATTTAGAATGAAGTGTTGTAAATTAATGCTTATCCCAAAACATTATGAAAAATGTGGTTTTTGGGATATAATGAATGAGTGAATGAAATTATGATTAATTAATCCAATTTCAGTATCAGTACTATTACTATTAGGCACAGTATTACCAAGTCCAGTTAGCCTTTAACTGACAGTTCAAACTTGTTATCACCATGGTTACCTGTGGTATTTGTTTCCACCAACTCTCAGATAAATACTAACTGGACTTGGTAATACTGTGCCTTAGTAGTATTTAGTATTTGTAATCTCATGTTATGTTCATTTTGTACTATTTAATTATTGTGATTAGGCCTAACTATGTTAAATATGAAAACTATATAAAATGTAATAATGTATGTAAATAGCATATATATGCTAAAAAATAAAATAATACAAAATAATATTGCAAGTAACGTGGGCCTACATCTAGACCAAGTAGATGGACGAAGGGACTAATATTTTTGATGTAGACGATTTATATAAGTAATCGAAATCGTGTGAGAAGTCCGCATGCTCCAAACAAATGAGTATTCGATCATATTATTTTATTTTATTGTACTAGGCAAACACAGCATGTATTTACGCAGCATGTAGATCACACTATATTATTAGGGAAGTTGAAACTGTCCATTGGGAATGCTGGGTTAGTTAATTGGATTGGAAACTTTCTTCAGGATAGAGTTCAAACGGTTCGAGTAGGTTCGGAGGTTTCAAGTGAGGTTAAGGTTACGTCAGGAGTTCCACAGGGTAGTGTGCTAGGTCCGTTATTATTTGATTTATATATAGATGATCTGACTAGGGTTGTTAATTCGAGAATAAGGTTATTTGCCGATGATTGTGTGGTATATAGGGAAATCAATACAGAGGAGGATGTAGTAGCTATTCAGGCAGATTTGACGGCACTTAATTGTTGGGTTCAGTTGAACAAGATGGGGTTAAATGAAGGGAAGTGTAAGTTAGTCACCTTTGGTAGGAGGAGAGTGAGGGCTGATGTAGTGTATGATGTAGGAGGGAAGTCACTTGAGTCAGTGGAAAATTACAAGTACTTGGGGGTGGTATTTGATAGACGTCTAGGGTGGGGGAGTCAGATTGAGAGAATAGTAAAAAAGAGTATAAATGCACTAAACTTTGTAATGAGGCAGCTTAGGGGGACAAGTATGGAGATAAAGGAAAAGGCTTATTTCTCGTTAGTGCGTCCCATGGTGGAATATGCTAGTTCAGTTTGGGATCCTTATAGATTAGGTGAGATAAGGGATGTGGAAAGGGTGCAAAGGATTGCAGTTAGAAGGGTTACAGGTAGGGTTAGGAGGTGGAAATGGAGGGAGAATGAAAGGGGGGAGAGGGTGAGAATATTGGAGAGTCCATCTGAGATGATCCGAGACTTGGGATGGCGGGAATTGGAAATACGGAGAAAGGAGGATCGGATCTGTAATTTCTTCAGGGTAATGGAAGGAGAAGAGGGCTGGGGAGAGTTGAATAGGTTGATTGAAAGGAATGAGTCAGGGTATGGGGGTAGGCGAAGTCATGATAGAGCAGTAGTTATAAAGGGGGCTAGATTAGATGTCGGTAAGTTCTCTTTCTTGAATAGGACAGGTAGGGATTGGAATGGGCTTAGTAGAAGTATACTTGAGGAGGATGAAATAGGGTTGAAGCTATTCCGTCAGAAGGTTAGGGAGGCGATAGGATAGTATTGATAGGGAACTTGCCACCGCGCATTTATGTGCAACTGCAAGAGTTAATAATAAATAAATAAGATGAACAAGATATCTGAATAAGGTATAAAAGTCATTAAAGAAGTTCTACCCTTGCTACTTTATCGACTCTGGTATTCTACACACGTTTACACATATACAAAATATTTCATCGTTGGGCAAATATTGAATCGAGAAAGCAGTGAATCTTGGCAACATAATTTTGCTATTATTTCTATATATTTGATTAATACAAACTGTTGATTACATTTTTTTCATTCAAAACGGCTGATTCGAATTGCATACAAAATGGTGATAATGTGTATCACGATAATGTGTATCACGGATCATGTGTACAAATTCAGACAGAGAAAAGTTTGAGAGAATCTATTTTTCTCAAATTTTCTTGCCCAGCCTAATCTTATGTTTTTTTTTTTAATTTTTAGATGATGAGCCTATTTCTCAAAATCGGTCCAACCGATACATTCCAAAAATTATACAGTTCTAAGTTGGATAAGTTTGCCTATACAAAAAAAGTTTCATGTCGTTCAGTCAACCCCTGCGACATGTGCAGTACTTACAAGAAAAAACCCCAGATAAAGCTCTATGAGAGTGGGATGGAGTCATCGCTATCGCTCATCTAATTATCAGTAAAAATCCTTTCTCATAAGTCTGGCGTATTTGTTCATTCCCACCGCATCTTGGATGCCAATATGCACTGCATCCACGATGTAGTGATACCAACCTATTTTATCATAATATAAAGGTGACCCAACTCGGTTCTTGAAAGTGAAATATTTCTGGGGTCAGAATCGGAGTCCATCGTCCCGATTGCCTGTAGCGCAACCCTCGCTTTTGTATCGAACTATTTAGATCAACAATGCTCAATCTCAACAATGCTACACACGGCTCAGTAGATAACGAGAATTATTGAATTTGTTAGTTCAACAATGCCACCGGTACTGTAGCCACTCCTATTGACATCTAGTTCACAAGGAGATCCGCTAAATCGCGACAGGCAATCGGGACGATTGGCTCTGAAATGACCCCAAGAAACCACAAATGCCTTCCATGTTATCAGTATGGGAGTTGGAGCACCTTCTTTATAATATGATGAAATAGGTTGGTATCACTACATCCTGCTGCATCTTAGATGCCAATAAATGAGGTTTACAGAAGGCATGACACCACGTTTCTACAAAACAACACTACCAAGATGCATTGAGGGTTGCTTAGGTTTGATTAAAGAAGCGGCTAACCAACGCAACCCTCAATGCATCAGCGCATTCAATGCAAAAGCGGTCGGTATTTCTAAGGAAAGTGCTCAGGAAATGAAACGAAATTGAGAGCCGAGACAAGACACCATATCAAGCAGGCAAACTGACGCAACCCTCAATGCATCTTGGTTTCTAAATAACTTTGATTGATGTGAACTAATTACAATATAATTTTTTATTATCTAAACGGCTGATCCAATTTATGTGAAAATACGGAATAAAAAAAACGTGTATGATCGATATTTTCATATTCAGTGGAAATTTGAGAGCTTTTGATACATTTTTGTTTTCCTACCGAATTTTCTGATTTTTCCCCGAAAACTTAGACCCATACCGTCAGATAGATTTTTCTGAAAAACAATCTTAACTTATTCCGGTGTGACACCTATCTGCAGGAAAAGTTTCAAGTCGATTAGTTGTTTTTTCCAACCTGCCTGCATGGCACGAACAAAATTTAAAAAATAATAATTTCAAGTTGTATTGATTAATTTCATGAATTGGAAGGATTATTATTATCAAAGTAGTATTGAGTGAATTCTTGGAATATGAATACGGTATCACTACCAAAAGCTATAAACTATAATCCAAGTCAATTCAATAAAATTTCCACAACATGCCATACCAAGTAGGCCTACCTAAATTATAAAATTTTTCTTGTGGAGAACAAATGATTTTTTTTTGATGAATGCAGAAGAAATTTTCCCCGTTTCATAGATAACCCAACACGATATTTTCAATATTGAAGGTTACAGATTGAAAAAAATAATAATATAGAAAATTAAGTTGAAATATACATACGTACGTCTCCTCGCTTACACTTCTCACGAGCCATGTTGAAAAATCAACAAAATAAAATTACAGGATTTACAAGAGTTAGGGACTCGATACTTATTCCAATTAAATTAATCGGACGAGCTTTAGCAAGGATTTAATTTGACATACTGAAAAAAATTGGTGTTGGTTTTTTTTTATGTTTTTTTGTCGGTTTTCCACAGGTCAAACGGCTTCAGCTATGAACTTCAAACTTTTTTTCGTCATGGTTCCTCATCTAACTTGGATCTGTGCATAGTTTTGTGGCATTATCGGATGGTAATTTTTATTCTTATGAATTTTAGAAATTTCAAAAATACTCATTAGAATAACACGGCAAAAAAAGGAAATATTTTTATTTTCGAAAAAATGAAACTTTGCGTGAAGTTTAATTACATTTTGATACACATTTGTGGAAATTTTCAGCTTGATTGGGTCAGCCGTTTTGAAGAAAAAACATAAAATGTGGTAAATTGGTACCACTCTAAGCAGTTTTTACCCATTTATAACTTGAATGTCACCCAATTGGCAAATGTAGGCAAAAGTTTGGCAATCAACATATCCGCTCGTCTAACGACGCATATATTACGTTTTCCTTGTTACTATCATTTTGGAGGAGTAATATGGTAATGTTATTTACTATCATTTTTATTGACTCATTATAAATATTTTGGCAGCCAGTATTTCTTGTACATTTCAAAATGAATAAAACAAGGAAAAGTAATAACTATTTTTTATTTCCTTTTTTTTAATGAATAGCTTTTTTTTTGTATTGGTTCGAAGTGGAAGATATGTCACCATAGCCGAGTGCTTCAAGTGAAATTTCTCACGCTATTGTTAGGGGCTCGACACATCCAGACACACCTGCCCAATGAACAGGGAAGATAGTGGATCAAATACTGAACTCCATAATCAGTCTGTATATTCTATTAAAATTATTTAGTATTGACCCAACTATGAACTGTTAGTTACCAAGACAATGATTTCACTTTGTTTCTATTGTCAAATGGTGACATATTTCATTTTGGAATCCAAGCATTTATTTTTTCGAAATAACCTTGCATTATCCGGATAATTTTTTGGGGTACCGTAGCCTACCAGTTCGTAATTTGTTACTTGAATTAGGGCATCATGATATATCAAGATGCATCGAGGGTAGCGTTGGTTTGCCAGTTCTTTACAGCAGACCAATGCAACCATCAATATATAATATATCCAGTGATGATTTTAGGCATGACAATTGACAACCCCCTCGCCATGACATTCAATGCTCCATATCATAATTTAAATCAAATTAATATACCGGTATTCTTCCCTTACAGTTGAATTATACATACAAAAAATAATAATAAAAATAATTTTTGTATATACCAAGAATAATATTAAGATCTTCGTTCTTATTGGATGAGCGATAGCAGAGATTTCCATCAACTATTACGGAGCTTCGTCTGTTTTTTTTTTCGACAATTGATATGATAATTTAGATAAATATAGATTATCAACTGAGCAGGTGAAGAATAAAATATTATTTTGTCCACTACACCTAAATTTACTGAATAGTTTTCCTGAATTTCAAACCACAATTTCTGTCTTCCGTTCATATCTCAATTCCATAAGTATAATGACGTTCATATTTCTCAGAATAACAATGCATTACAGTATTGGAGCTTTATGAACATAATACTACATGATTTCACTCGCAACGACTTGGAAATTGCGTTCAATTTTTTTTGAGAATATGCTCAGAAAATGCTCCAAGAGAAGAATATCATCCAGAATATTCTGAAAAAAAAGAAAAAAAGAAAAATACTCGAGCATTTTGCATCACTGAGTGCATACACATAAAAGAGAAGAATGTCCCAAACGTGAAAGCCCATGCAGGATTCTTCACTACTTGTGCGTACCTAGGTCTTGTCGCTATTATATTACAACATTGCTGTTGAGAATTTACACAAACTCTCATTTAATATTGGCTACAAGAATAGAGCTGTCACCACTATTGTCTGCAGATCATGTGATCAGAACAACACATCAATGATAGAGACAAACGTGAGTAACAGTGCCATCATAACGAAAATATTGTAAGGAAAGTGGATTGCATCATAGGTTTAAAAACTATAGACAGTAGTCTTGGTTAGAGGAGCAATCAACCAAGTAGCCTACATTACTGGTGATTTGCTCAAATTTGTTTAATGGAGTAGCACAATAAGACAATATTGATTTCACAAATCTTAACAGAAACAAGAGACTAGATTTGGTTTCTAGATAATATTCAAAAAATGAGTTTTAAAATAAGACAGTCCAAGCAAAACTTATTCTCAACTTGGGTCATTTGGTCCAGTGTGCCTAATTGGTTTGACAGGTTTTAAAAAATGGTGAAACGTTTCATTTATACTGTTTCAAGCTGTTCAGGTTGGCAATGGTTTCTTTAGTATCAAAAGCAAAACAAAAATTGAAGTCTATGGAAATTTGATGATTTTATTCTGCCAGCCAATTAGAATGAGTCACTTCAAGTCTTCATGTTGAATCACTTAATCTGTAAGTTGCGTCAATGCAGAAACAACATTTCCGTGATGTTCCCTCAAGATTTGCTCGGCCTGCATTCGAGAGATTTCAATTTCCCTAACGATAAGATCAACGTCTTCTTTCTTGATTGATACTTTGGACAGTTCTCGTTCTCTTGCCATCTTCGCCTCGGCTTCTTTATTGCGGCGATCGCCAATAATTGTCATGGCTCCAGAAAGATCTGCGGAGAATATTTCTTTCTCTTCGGCATAATCGGTTACTTTTTCTAAATCGGCTGCACCGCTGTCATATTTTGCCACTCTCTTCTGCAATTTCTCTTCTTGGAGGCCTTCCGAATCAATCACTACATCACCATTAGGTCGATCTTCAGCCATATTTACCTAGAACAAAAAAATCTCATCTATTAAGCCCAAGTACAAGCATTGTTTTAAGATTGATTCACAGTTCAGTTTAATCGAAAGTTTCAAGAGTTGACCTCGTCTTAGTCCTCAAAAACGATTAGAGAAAATAGATGCTATGGTTAAATTTGGTCTGGAGCTCATCATACCATTCTACTCAATTTCATTCCCTTACAACCATGGCAAGGTCTGAGTAACAACGAAGCAATCAGAAATTAGCACTCAATTGGTCAAAATCAAAATAACAGTATAAAAACCAGTTTCTCATTTGACAAGTTATGAAACAATCGATACCGGTACCGGTATGCAAAGTTTTGGCGGAAAACCTATTTTGCGGCATAATTGACATCTAGACTCTATGTAGTCTGATGGATGTTGTACAAAGGTACGACACAATTCTCGCTTGGACCAAACTCATTTCAACCAGGTTTAAAATGGAGAACAGGGCTACCGATACGACTAAAGCAATTATTGAGACTGCTGTGAATCAACCTTTAATAACCATTGCAACTCAATGACATGCCATTTTGTGTAAGCCTAGGGCCATAGGCCTAGATATTCATGTGCACCCACTCAGTGCTGGGGCTATTGAGTGACTACTGAATAGATATCCTTACAGGATAGTGGTAGAGCCCTGATTAAGCATTCTACAGATCATGGTAGTGTTACGCCTGGTAATCCTACTAGGAGCGCTGTGATCAGCCAACTTTTTGATTTTGATGAGCATAGGTCAAGTCATACAGCTACAGCCTAGTATAGAGAGAACTAGTACCGTCACTCCTATACCTACCGGTACTCATTGGAACAACTTGCTGCAGACGTAAAATAAGTTTCGACTATCTAGGGACTTTGTCTGTGCTTTGACAACAATAATGTAAGCCAACATGATTACACAGTCGACAGACATATTGAAACTACCACCAATTTGAGACTATCTAGTAGGGGTGTCGGCAGGTACCCGTGTATCCGGGTCGGGTACGGGTACACCACATCCCGACTCCAATAATCCTTACCCGGCGGGTACCCGCCATTATTCACAACGCGAGCTTTTGTTATTCATTTTCACTGACAGATAACTTTCAAACAAAGCGCGCTTGTGTGGCGGGAAAAACGAAAGAAATTTAGGCCTCCTCTACTACTCTCTAGACCATTGATATCACCAGTCACATCTAGCTTGCAAGTGCTGCTTCCCCCACCCCCCCGCCACACCTTGGCACTCGTAGTGACCACAGTTCTAACACTACTGCATACCGCCATTGAGTTTATAGTATACCGCTTAAACACATGACCCTTTGTTTTTAAAAAAGAGGGACATACCACATTCACTCCAGTTGACTCAACCAATGTGTTTGGGTAGATTAGGTTGTTCTGAGAGGGTCAGTGATATGATATGAGCAGACTGTTTATAGTTGCAACATTAATAATGGTAACCTAAAGATGGTAAATGAGACGATAAAATACATTTAAATGAAAAGTAGGCTAGATAATAATAGTCAAGGTTGAAAGAAATTTGATTACCGGTACCCGGGTAACACTCGGGTAATGATGACGGATAATGATGACGTGTACCCTACTCCAAAAACTGCTACCTGCCGAACTTCCCTACTATCTAGGGACTTTGTCTGTGCTTTGACAACAAGACATAAGCCGACATGATTAGGCAGTTGACAGTCCCGAACAAAGCGATCAACAATTTTCGACCGCTTAAAAATTGTTCACATCTACAGGTACATGCAGTTACTACGGGTAACACTAAATGCGTGCGCAACTAGAACGTGTTTCCGAAAACGAACACCATAAGCGACTCGACATGCACGGTCATGTTTTGGTAAGTTTGTCATACTCGGTACCACACATAATTATCCAAGGTCAAGGACACTGTCCTGACCACTAAACCCAACCGAAACGACACCAATCTTGGACAAAACAATTGGTAGGCCCTTCAAGTAACATAAAATTAGGCCTAGGTAGGCCTAGGCCTACCCATATTTTAGCTGCAAGCACGGCCACGTACATGACCCTACTGAAACATAGCGTAGCCATTGAGATTGTAAATCTCAATGGCGTAGCTATGCTAAATATACTGTGATACGGTCTAGGCCTATTGCCTATATAGAGACTACTTTATCTAGGCCATTAAGTATAGAGGCATCAAGTATAGAGGTTTACTCTATACTTAATGATAGAGGTTTAGAAACCTCTATAGGCCCTACTTAATGTCTAGGCCTATGCTGTGGTCAACACTACAAACTCGATGCTAGGGCTTAACCTAAAAAACTTTTCCGTCATGGCTTAGGGCTAATTTTAATCAAGTCAGGGCAATAATTCATATAGGCTTATCTCGACATAGGCCTACATACCTACTTGAAATTGAAAATACAGAAAAATGGATCCAGTCGTTTATTAATCGACTACCTTCTTCCAAATATATGCAGAAACGACAGCGCTGTAGGGCTAACAAGTCTCAAGTCACGGCTCACTGGCTCAGTAGTCAGTGTAGTCAGTAACTAGAGCACCTGTCTAGAGTTACAGCGATTGAAGAGAAATGAAGTGCACAAGAAGGCAGTGAAAACTGGAAAGTCAAATTCAAATAGCAACTTTTTAGGTTATCACGAGGGACCAACAGCACTATATAGGCCCCTACTTAATGCCTGGTTGTACGGATGTGTGATGAGTTAAACCAAGATACATGAAGAAAAAGTGATTGTTCGTTCAGTCTCTAAGCAGTGAGTACGAATCATCGAATTTCTGTAAGCCTGGGCCTAGCCACTATAAACTCAATGGCCTAGCTAACGTAGGCCTAGTTATTATAAAGTCAATGGCCTAACCAAATTCAATGGCCTAAGCCCTAACCATTGGTCACTAGCCTAGGCCTAGGCATTGAGTTTATAGTGTACGTCTACTCAATGGCTTAGGCCTAGCCATTGAGTTTATTGAGCCCTATGATCGAAGAGCTTGTAACCCACTCCATCTCACTCATAGGCCTAGGACCTATAGGAATAGGGCCTAGGCCTAGGACCTTGATTTTATAACCATAGGGTCATTGAGTTCATTGTGTTCAATGTTAGGGCCTATTAACACAATGGATTAGTCACGGTCTAGAATAGAGAGGTCTTGTATGGAAGCTATTTCTACTGATACCGACAGTGCTGCTAGTTCCAACAAAATCCGTGCGGAACGCTTGGTGAAAAGAGGCCAGTGGGCCAACGCTCTATGCATGCATGCACCAAATAAACGTCATTACGTCAGACATCAGCTCAGCTGTCAAATGTCAACTGGACCGTGTGATTGACCACTTTTCACCTAGCGTTCGCACGGATTTTGGTGGAACTATCAGCACTCTTGGTATCAGCCTTCCAGCGCACGGAGATAGCCCAATACATGACCTCTCTATTCTAGACCATAACCCTGGTTAACTTACAGAATGAATGCTTTGGGCCACTGAGTGGCCTAAAGGCATACTAATTCCTTACCAAGCCTAGGATTAGTTCCTAGGCCTACAACGTTTTGCTAAATCTTGAAGCCAAATTGACACAAAACTCTTGTCCAATGAAATGGAATGAAAAATGATATTTTCCCATGCATTTTGATTTTAAAAAATGTTTCCGACCCATGGCATTTAAGCGGGATCTTAGGCCGAAGCCTTTTCATAATATTTGAGAGAAAACGTACTGGTAGCATAGGATGCGTATTTAACCCGTGGCCAGACATGGGAAGCAGGCGTCTGATGTAATGCGCTAGCAATGGAACGGACTAAACATTTATAGGCTTAGGCCTAGACTACATGTACATACGACAGGTATCGCAGGACGATCAATAGATTAAGGAAACGTTGTGGAAACTAAGATAGGCCTACCGTTAATCAAGTAGGTTTTCTGAGCATTGATTTTGTTCAATGGCCTGGGCGAAATCAATGACGTAGGCCTAGTTAATTGAGTTTGCGGTACGTAGGTTTACTTTTTCTCAATAGCCGCTTTCAAGAATTCAATGCGCAAGTGCTTAGGCCTACTGGTTGTTATACCGCCTTCTAGCACCAGGGATCAGTGGATCTACGTCCCTGGTATTTTAGTAGACCTAGTAGGCCCATTCAAAAAGTCGGTCTGCTTATCCACATTGTTAAGGCAAAACACCAAGATATAACGTTGCATTATCTCCATTTTATCAGTGGCGGCTTGGAAGTACTACAGAATGGCAGCACTCGCTATGATTCTCTGAATGTATGATATTTTAAAGTAAATTTATCTTGAATAAATCATTTCTTTCATTTCTTATATTCTTGTCCTCCATCAATCACTGTTGACAAAAAACAGCTGTTCAAAAAACTGATTGATGAAAAACGTTAGAAGGCCTATGATACAGTGGAACCTCGATAGTAGGCTACGTTTTTCAGTGGGCCAGACAAAAAAATCACCGAAGTGAAAAACTAACTATTTAAAGAAACTATCTAAGCATCAGCATATGAATGGGATCAAAAAATAAAGCTCAATAAAGTGATGAATGTACTAATGACAAACTTACTGAAGAGGTTCTACTGTAGGCCTACTTTGTTGAACATCCGCGGCTTCGAATGCATTATGAAAACCACACGTCACTCAACGCCTGAGAGAGAGCCGAATGCAGCTTGTCATAAATCCGGTACTGCAATGGCTTGCAGCTCCGAACAAATCATAGTAGGTGGGCAAAGAGAACGCGCGGTGAAGGGGGGCAGAGGTTCTTTTAGCGTGCCGAAAGTGCTGCGAGATAGGCCTATCTTGTTCAGGCAAGTTCGAACTTGACTGAACGCTGTTTCCCAATCTCTTACTACTAACAAAGGGTGTCTTGAGCCGTCAAATATCTTGACAAGCTTATTAATCATTGGGATAGGTCCGTAGGCCCTATTAAGATATCAGCAAATGTCTTTACATAGATTTAGGCAGAAAAATCATGACAAATTTACTCAGACCCACTAATCATGTAAACCAATTATAAACTTTCACGTTTCATGAAACAATATTTTTAAATGATAATTTTACCGAATGGGCCTAAATACATTGAAATATTTGCGTTATGGCAGTATCAAATTGTAGATAGAATCATTTATAAAATCCACGCAGACAAGGTGAACAGATTTTGGTGAATAGTTATGAATAAAAATTGATGTTGAGATCTGGAAGTGGATTTAAGACGACACAATTGCTTCTTTTTAATTAGCATACAAAATAATGCCCTGCAGAGCTATACATTCGAGACTATAGACTCATTGTTCTGTGGCTTGATATGTCTTTATATATTTGATTCAACTACAGCACCCCGGATTGCTCAGATCACCAGCTGCCACTGCATTTCACTCACTCTGACAGTGTGTAAATCTCTTGGAATATAGTAAACAAAGGCATTATTGTTGTATCCACTATCATATTAGGCTAATGAGTAAATTGGTTCACTGGATAACGTACGGTGATATAAATCATTTGTGCTTAATAGCATTGGCAGCATTGGACTATCAAACGCGGGTACTCATCCCGCTGAACTTCAAACGTCGCCGCTAGATGGCTCTTTCATTTTTGAAAGAGTATATCAAGTTGGTCCTGGCAGTTGACTGGTTATTCACCAAGTAGTTCCAGACTATGACCCTACTTATATTAGGCTTATAAAATCGATGCCTATAGGCCTACCAATATTACCATTTCCACGTACACCTACAGCTATAGGCCTCAACCAATCGACCTCGATATGGTAGGTAGAGACTTCACTAAGCATGAACACTTTCGACACATTCATGGACACTTTTGATGGAACCAGCCTATTATACCGTAGTCAATGCTGTAGATCCTTCCGTAGGCCTATTTGTAATTGTACCTAATTGTAGTTTATTTGTCCATTACATCACAGTACATAAAAATACATTTTTATAGGATATCGGACTCGTCAAGTAGGCCTACATAAAACATGAACAGTGCTTCAATTGATGGTTTCAGTAAAAAACTCTTTCACATTATAAAATGCATAGTCAAGAAGTTGAATCCTTAAAACATACCTGAATTTATTATAATCTCTCAGTGGTGTTATTTTGTCAGGTAGATGGTTGAACATTTTCAAGCCTACAAAAAATGCACTTTTTTCGAAAGCTACTCTATTATGAGTAGGAACAGATAGTTTCTTGCAATTTCTAGTTTTATGTTCATGAACATCAGAATTAATATTGCATAGATGTTTGTTTTTAAAGACATATACCAGTAGCGGTACTTCAAGAATGTATGCACTTGGCATGTTCAAGATCATTTCTTTTTTAAATATTTGCTTACAGTGTGTCAATCTTTGAGCTCTAACTATGGTCCTGATGGCATACTTTTGCAACGTAAATACTCGTTTTAGGGCTGACTCAGAGCATCCCCATACACATACTCCATATGTTGCAACCGAGTGGATAAAAGCATGATAGGTATTTTTCAGCTGTTCTTTACTTATTAGGTCTCTGATTCTAAATAGTGTGAGATATTGCTTTACTGCCTCAAATAGGAAATGGGCCAATCATGGTTATCTATTTGGTACACCATATAGATATGGATTTGAAATTGAATGCAGACAAGATGTGTGACCTGTTGTCTTGACAATAGTTTCAAATATATCACCCAAGCCTTCATTATATAACTTTTTTTTTTTTTTTTTTAATAACATCGAAATTTGATACAAAATCATTGTTCCCCAATTAAGGCTAAGGATGAAAGATAGGATCGTTTGGACGGGGCACCACAAGGGCGATCTTACCACCCCATTTTGATTATTTAATACTAATGATCTTCAACACCAGGACTGCGCTCCATAATTTTTCGCCGTACATAAAAGTCTTTCAGTATAAACAACACTGATATCTTCAACTTTGAACTAAGTCTCTTGGGCAATGATCACTTCTTTCCCTTGACAGCAGATGTAAAATTGATCATTATACAAAATGCACTAATCTAAATGCAATAACTCTAAATCAAAACTGAAATTGCTGATCTTTGTTTTGTTTGGACGAATCCGTATACTTCCTCACGGTGTATCAAATCGGTTCTGACATATTCGTCTCCCTTTAATTTTCGGTTGTGTTATAGAATCAGGACCCTGATGATTAATAGGGCCTCGTAGAAGACCTCAGCTCGTGAGTGAGAATTGTTCCTTGTTTCTCGTTCAAGGAGATGAGTTGTTTAACTTTTGTTGTTTTTCTCACAAAACAAAGCTGCTGGTCCAGGCCTATATCATCTGATGATTAAAAAATAAAAATCACATTGTAATGAAGATAATTGTACTGTATTGGCAGAGTTTTCACAAATTAGCTTTGAACTCTTTATCTTACAGAATAGCCGTGTAATGGCACTACAGTTATCAGCAAAGATTCTTCGTTATGAGAACTTCATCAACGATTATCTCAAAGAAGATTTAAAGAGAGTCTATCTGAAGCGTGATGCATTGACGCATGAAATCAGTGAATACATACAGTTGAAGAACTCGATTGAATCCATCATGGACATTGCTTCTGTTGAAGAAGGTTTTAAAACAAAAATGGATTTGGGTTGTAGTTTTTTCGTGCAAGCCAAAGTGACGGACATGTCTAGAATATTGGTCAACATCGGTTTGAACTGTTACGTCGAGTTTACGTTGGATGAAGCTCTAAGGTTTCTTGATAAAAGAATTAAACTGTTGAACTTGCAAGTTGAGAAATTGAAGAAAGACTCATCTAAAATCAATGGAACAATTAAACTCATGCTGGGAGGTTTAGAAGAACTACAACGCCAATTGTCAGTCTAATAGAGCATGAACCATTGCTTATATAGGCAGTTACCTGACTTTCTTTAACAACATATTGATGGCGTTTGGGAGAAACCGTCATTGTTGATCAGCTCAGGAGCAACAAATTCAACTTGATCAAGTCTGTAAAATGTATCAATTGGTTTGGTGCATTTTACATACCGGTAGATATAGGCCCCTAGGCCTATTTATTCTACCTGTTGAATAGACGATAGGATCACCGAAACAAATACATCTTTTTATTTTCCACTCAGAGGCTACATGGTCAAGTAACCATAACACAACATAGAACAGGACAACAGGTGCATACCTCTTATGACTTGAATTGGGCATCTGGCCCAAAAAACATGTGAACCACTGTTGAAGCAAATTACATACAGTGAAACCTCTATGCATCGTTCCCAAATTCATCGTTTTCCTGCTTCCATCATTCAATTTGTTCCACCCTACTCCTAGATAATCAATGTAAACTTTTCCTGTATGGATCGTTCTCCTGCATCGATGGTTTTCTTTTCCTGGTCCCTTGAAAAACGGTGAATAGAGGTTTCACTGTTTTTTAATCAGAAGAGCGTAGGGCCTACATATCCAAGTTGGGGTCCAACCAATGGTAATTTACCTTGAAATGACAGAATATACAAACTATATTGATTGTATAGTTCAAGTTGAGTGAATACTAATTAGGCTTAGTACAATATGTAGGCATATATTGATCAATTGACTTTCTCGGTATTTTAAACATTGATTCGCTATAATATTTCAATTACCGGTATTTGTATTTGTATTTGTATTTATTAGCTGTTGTTTACAAAGTACATTGTGTTAACATTGTCAATAAAAATTAGGTATAAGACCAGAAGGTACAGGAATAATGTGAATAATTGATAATATATTTAAATAAAATAAAAGTAATCTTAATAAATCTTGGAAGTTAAAGATCAATGATAATTCAGAAAGTCTTCTATACTGTAGAATGAATGGCTTAACAATAGTTTCTTGAGGGCAGACTTGAATATGTTTCGCTCTGTGATTGTCTTGATCTCTGGAGGGAGGTTGTTATAGAGTCTACGACCCGAATGGTGAACTCCTTGTAGCGTACATTTCAGTCGTCCGTACTCACGACTCAGGTTGGACGCTTCCCTTGTACCATGATCATGATGGGAGGTTCCGTCTTTGAAGCGCTTCAGGTTGTCCCTCGTGAATAGGCATACATTGAATATGTAAAGACTAGGTAGGGGAAGAATGCCGAGCTGTTTGAAACCGTCTTTACACGATGCATTGAAGCTTAAAGACAGCATTGTGCGTATAATTCGTTTCTGGGCACGAAAGGCTCTAATGCTGTCTGTCGTGACACCCCAGAATATGACACCGTATTGCAATATTGATTGCACATTTGCAAAGTACACGGTACGTAAGGTTGAGAAATTGCATTGCTTCACCAGCATCCTCATTATGTGTCGAGCTTTTGACAAGTTTGTGACAACGTTGTCAACATGCGGCCGCCAGGTCAACCCGTGATCGAGCACAATTCCAAGGAATTTCACACTTGTGGCTGTCTTGAGGTCCTTTGGGAGCGGAAGTGACTTCCCTTGGGGGGCAAATGTAATAACCAGTGATTTGTCTTGGTTTAATCGCAGTTTGTTAAGCCCAAACCAGACTCCAAAATCATCAAGGGTTGCAGTTAGATCCACTTGTAGATCTGCGGAATTACTTGCTTCAACTGTAGCGCTGGAGTCGTCCGCGTATTGGATGACAAATCTAGCATCCGTGTCTACAGAGATGTTTGAAGCCAAGTCGTTGACTAGGATCGAAAAAAGGAGGGGCCCAAGAATCGAGCCTTGCGGCACTCCACAGTTGACTATCTGCCATGAAGATTTCTCTTGATGATTCATTTGCACACATTGCAATCTATCGGTGAGGTACGATTTTAACCAGGCGCCAGTGACGCCAGTCACTCCGTACCAGGCAAGCTTGTTCAATAGCAGGCCATGATCCATAGTGTCAAATGCCTTCGACAAATCGCATAGGACGACTCCAACTTTCTTCTTGCTTTCAAGGGCACTAATAATCTTGGTGACCATGTTATATGCCGCAGTAGTAGTTGATCGACCCTCCCAGAACCCATGCTGGTTTTCGGTGAGCAGATTATGGTCCTTAAGATGAAGTACTAGTTTTCTATGCATTATTTTTTCAATCAACTTGGAAAATGAAGACAGTATCGAAATAGGTCTATAATTTGAGCATTCAGTTTTGACTCCTTTTTTATAAATTGGCTTTACGATAGCTCGCTTCATTCCCTCTGGAAAAACTCCCGTGTAGAACGAGTGATTAAAAATGTGTGCAAGTGGAGTGGCAATCCAGGGACCACACTGTTTCAGAAGACTCATTGGTACATCATCCCAACTTGCTGATGGTTTGGAAGGCATTTTCTTGAGCAACTGTACGATGTCCATGGCTGATGTTACAGGGTGGTCAATAGGAGTAGCACTGGTGGGAAAAGCTAATTTTAGCTTCGACATGCACTCTCCAGTAGTGTCTTGATAGCGGTCAATGGAACTGGTACCAACTGATATAAAATATTCATTCAAAAGTGAAGCTACAGCATTCTGATTAGAGACCAAGACGCCATTTTCAGTGAGGCAGATAGGCGAGTCGTCTTTTCTGTCTTGGCCCGTTAGTGACTTGACTACTTTCCACGTTCCTGCTATCTTGTTTCCTGATTCCATAATGATTTTTTCATGATAGTTTTTTTTTGGCTTGATTGATATCAGTTCGAAGTTTTTTTTTCACTTGTTTGAGAAGTGCACAGGTGGCAGGGGTTGCTGCTGTTTTAAGCAGATGAGTAAGTTCTCTTTTCCTTGAACAGGCATTTCTTATTTCAGGGGTAATCCAGCCTTTTGATGTCACATTTTTCTTCGGAAGTTGGATTTTTTGGGGAAAATTGTGCTCAAATAAAAGCAGAAATATTTTTAAAAACGCGATGTACTTACTGTCAGTCAAGGTTTCCAAGTATACTGGTGTCCAATTCACTAGTCCAAGGTCAATGATGAAAGCATTAATTGCATCAACGTGAAAATGTCTTTTGAAAACGGCATTGTTTGTTAATTTTTTTCCAGGGTGTGTTGAATGCGCTTGATTAGATGAGGTGGAAATTTTCAGCAGCTGGCCACTGTGGTCTGAAAGTCCTGGGTCAATGTTCTTCAGAAGTTCGACTTTTTCCCAATTAGTTATCACAAGATCGATTGTAGATTCGCTGGTGAGAGTGATTCTAGTGGGTCCCTTTTCCAGGATGTAGAAACCGTATGCCAGTAAAACTTCATCCAACTGGCATCTTCGGGCAGGCTCCAGTATGTTGATGTTCATGTCTCCGACAAGCACTATTTTCCTTCTGCCTGTGCTCATCTTATCTAAGAAAGAATCCAAGTGGTCTAGAAACGGCTGGAAAGTTGAGTGGTCAGGAGCTCTGTATACTGTTGCCAGTATGAATGAAGGTTCCGTCAGCACTTCAATGACGCAGATTTCAAAAATACTTTCCGAAGAGACGATGTTTGGGATACAATTAAAAGTTATTTTTTTGGGCCTATTCCTCACGTAGATGCAGGATCCACCACCAGGTTCACTGGTTCTGGAAAAAATTGCTTGCTTGAGTAAAATCATTAATTAAAATTTCGTAATTATTGGGTACCCAGTGTTCAGTCATACACAGGATGTTCACACGAGTGTCCAGCGTGTCCATGAAAATTTCTAGTTCCTCAACCTTCTGATGCAGGCTGCGGATGTTAATATGAAAAACAAAGTTATGTTACTCTTGCAGGCCAGAGATAGATGAGACAATTTCATTTTGACTCACGTGTCGGTTGCTGAGTTGACCCGGGGGTGAAAAAACTTCTTCACTGCGGTGCCATTTGGCCAGAACTGAGCACAGTTCAGTGTTTCATGCAACGTGCTACATGCGCTGACTTTAAAGGAACTGTATTGTCCTCTTGCTTGTAATTTCTCTACAGATACTGATTCTGGTTTGTCCACATTACCTTTGATGAAACTTAGTACATCCTCGCACGTGACGTCGACATGGTATGTTCTTCTTCCTAAGTATAGTACTATCACTATGCATTGAATCCTGTGTTGAAATGGACAATGAAAATCTCTATGAAATGATTACTTATTTTTCGTACATAGGCCTTCCCATAATTCTGTCACAGAACATTACCTTTCTGTTTCAGCTTAGGGTCTCTTCAATTCATATACAGTAGTTACATATACGGTACGGTAGTCTCTCCTACTGTGTAGGAAAGATTGGTCAGTAAAACAGTTACATTTTAATTCAAAATATTTGTTTCCAGCAGGTAATATGCATTCAGTGCTTCTGGATAATGGTTTCTGAAAAGTTTTATTATAGTATGTACCATACTTTGTGATCACATAACAATGTGAACATTATTATTCTCAATTTGAAAAATAAATGGGCACATTACAATTTACTGGGCCTATGGTTTTTAAAATGTGTTGGCTTCTCAAACAAATTGTAGCCCCTACTCATGTAAGATCATGGTTTCAAATATTATAATTTGATGCTATAAAATCTGTGTGTCCAAAATGAGTTTGAGAAGAAGACAGTAAGCAAGATCTTGCAGTGATGCAAGATGAGCTAAAGTATGAATATGGTATGAAAGAAAAATATATTCTGTCAGCTCACTGTACATCTACAGACCTTGGATTACTTCAAAAGGTTCTAGAAACCCACCTGCCACCTGTTTATCTTTATATAGTATGACCTGTTGATCTTTATAATACGACTTCTTGATCTTTCCACTTGCACCACCCGTTGAGAATAATATTCAATAAAAATTATACTTATTAATCTGTTTTCTCAATTATTTCTTATCTGATCAAATGACCTCGCTGTCGATGCGCCTTAAAATCCTAATATTCATTCATTCTGATCAATGTACAAATCATTAAAAATGTATATTATTGCAGTTTTCATATTCAGTAAACATGTTGGAACTTTTACCAAATTTTTGTTCAAACTTGAAACCTATACTTTTCCTGTGAGTTATTTTTATAGGGATTTAGACCTATAAACTTCCATTTTTTTTCTAAATAAGTTTTGAACCATTGTGCTTAAAACCAATCTCAATATTTTCTGTTATGGTACCAATGTTTATAAAATATTTCAAGTTGATTGATTAATTTTTCTGACCTGTATGCCGTGCATATAAAAAGTGTAAGACAACATGAAAAGAAGCCCGAAATTTTCTGGTGGACCGAATGGAAGTCTTTGTTACACGCACCAAATTGGATTAATTGCACTTGTACCTTATAAAAATCTCTCTCAACAGTGTTGTGTGACACACAAGCTACAAAAGGAAATGAACCATCGAAACTAATTACCTGATTGGCTAATTGATCTGTTTAATTGTAAATAAAAGATTGATCAAAACACTATCCATTCATCTCCAATTGAGCACTAATCAGGAAAACGTCATGCGGTTTTTAAATGCTTCAAGGCCGTGCGATCAACATCAGCTGGGTATAAAGGGGTGATGTATGATGCAGCCTTGCTTAGTTGACCAAGACCTGTGACACAAGCCGACAAATTCTGGAGGAACTGATCGCTTATTACGGTTTTAGAAATTGTGTGACTCATTCCTATTGGTACAGTCAACAATCTCATACGTTGTCTAGCTTTCATACACACTTCAACATTAGGATAGCAATATTTATAACATCTATAGGTTTTTATTACTGGTTTGCAGTGCAGATTTTTCTCTTATCGTAGAGAAAAGATGATAGTATTGTAGTCATAATGAATAATTGTTGAACGTTCCATTCAAGATCAATAGCAAGCTTTATGTTTGAATTCTGCTCAACTAATTGATTTTCAGTGTCAGTAGAGTCTTTAATTGCTCAACACTTCCATATTTTATTGTTAGATAATTCTTATTTTTTGGCAGATTTTGATTTGTACATTTGTAAATTTTATAACCCATTGTTTTCATTTAATTAATTCTGATCCAATTGTTTGAAATGAATATTCAAAATCAATCTCTAACTAGTAAGGCATAATTATATTCAATAATTTATTCATAATTATACACAGATTGAATAATTTCCCAAAAAAATACGTAGTGGCATGTGACTATGAGTTTCAGTTTGAAAACTTTAAAAATGTTTATCACCTTCCGGCTTATAGTATAAATTTGGTTGAGGTTCGTTAGCGGTCTACACGATAGACGTCGAGTTACAGTAGAGTGACCTGACGATGGATTCTGAAAGATCGAGAGGATGGTTCCGAAGTTTACCCGATGAAAAACAACATGGTGATTTTCTGAGTGACGTTGCTCGGTTGCTGCATGATGCTCTCTTCAAGATAACTGACAGACAAAGGTAAATATACAGTAGAAACTAATTAATATAGCATTAGTGTAACTCATTAATGTAATTTGCATAGGTACTAAGATGTAAATATAAACTAATGGATGGCAAGATCGGCAACATTCAAGCTCTATTTCATTTACAATATTGATTGTCAGCTTACAACTTTGTTAAGGAGACCAAGTGTCATATCAGATGTTGTTCACAGGTATCATAGACTACAGGCCTACAGTTGAAATAATGTGTATATAACCATAGATATATATTACCAAGATACGTTACTCAACGTTAAGGAGGCGTAAATATTTGTGTCGAGGGCTTCATAAAACGGGAAGTTTCCGCCATATTTGACATATTAGTGATAATACAGAATGTCTTGCGTAGATATTTCTAAATGTTCAATATGGCCGCCAAGATTGGAACGATCATGTCTCGCTATCAGCTGCAGGTATCTGATGCAGGTAGATATCTCGGTGAGGTAATATATATCTATGATATAACAACCTGTGTTTTGCTTCAGTATTTCTTCAATATCTAATACATAATAATTGATTTGTATACGTTAACAGGAAAAAGCTGGTACGTACATACTCCATCAAATCAAATTCCGTCCTCTGGTAAATTGAGACAGCATAGGTTGTATTAGATGAGCGTAGCGAAGTCTCCATCCCACTCTTATAGGGCTTTGTCTGTGTGTTTTTTTTTTTTTAAGCACTCCACAGGTCGCAGGGGTTGACTGATCAACATGAAACTTTTTTTGTACACGCAAACTCATCCAACTTAAAACTGTATAGTTTTTGGAATGAATCGGTCGGACCGATTTTGAGAAAAATCATCTCAAAGTTTCTAAAAACCTCACAAGATTTGGCTGGGCGGAAAATGTTGGAAAATAAAATCTCTCCAAATGGGATGAAATTTTCTCTAAATGTGTATACATAGATTTAACACATTATCACGATTTTGCATGCAATTCCAATCAGCCGTTTTGAAGTGAAAAAATAAAATAACTGATAATATTCATCAAATGAATCATAAAAATTGTGACAGAATTAGGTAGTCAAGATTCACTGCTTTCTAGATTCAAGAGTTGACCAACAATTAGGTATTTTTCATATGCATCAAGGTGTGTAGAATACCAGAGTCAATGAAGTGGCAAGAGTAGAACTACTTCAACAACTTTTATAGCTTATTCAGATATCAAGGTGTGTAGAATACCAGAGTCGATGAAGTAGCAAGGGTAGAACTACTTCAAGGACTTTTATACCTTATTCAGATATCTCGCTCATCTTACAACGCATGTTTCGCGTTTGACTAGTAAGATCCAAATTGGTAAGCATGGGGCAGGGCGGTCAAGTCAAGATCAAGCCAAAAAGTGAGAACATGGTTCGGTATCGAAGCTGAGTTTATCCAGAGACGTCATGGAAGGTATTCCATGACGTTAGATATTAAATTCTGTATGTGATTATTATTGTCTTCATCAATATATTATTATAATATTGTATTTAAATGAAGCCTACGTGCTTAAGCTATGTAAAATCTTCATTAGATGAGCGTAGCGAAGTCTCCATCCCACTCTTATAGGGCTTTGTCTGTGTTTTTTTTTTTTTTTTTTTTTTGTAAGCACTCCACAGGTCGCAGGGGTTGAATGATCAACATGAAACTTTTTTCACACGCAAACTCATCCCACTTAGAACTGTATAGTTTTTGGAATGAATCGATCGGACCGATTTTGAGAAAAATCATCTTAAAGTTTCTAAAAACCCCATAAGATTTGGCTGGGCGGAAAATGTTGAGAAATAAAATCTCTCCAAATGGGATGAAATTTTCTCTAAATGTGTATGCATAGATTTTACACATTATTTCGATTTTGTATGCAATTCCAATCAGCCGTTTTGAAGAAAAGAAAAATAACTGATAATATTCATCAAATATATCATAGAAATTGTGACAGAATTAGGTTGTCGAGATTCACTGCTTCCTAGATTCAAGAGTTGACCAACAATGAAGTATTTTTTATATGCATCAATTGGTGTGTAGAATACCAGAGTCAATGAAGTGGCAAGAGTAGAACTACTTAAAGTACTTTTATAGCTTATTCAGATATCAAGGTGTGTAGAATACCAGAGTCGATAAAGTAGCAAGGGTAGAACTACTTCAAGGACTTTCATACCTTATTCAGATATCTCGCTCATCTTACAACGCATATTTCGCGTTTGACTAGTACAAAATATCATGACCGTGAAATACCTATACGTACCCTATTCTTTGTTAGATGAGCGTAGCGAAGTCTCCATCTCACTCATATAGGGCTTTGTCTGTGTGTTTTTGTTTTTTTTGTAAGCACTCCACAGGTTGCAGGGATTGACTGATCGACATGAAACTTTTTTTGTACACACAAACTCATCCAACTTAGCAGGGGCGGTTTTAGACCAAAAAAGTTAGGAGGGCCCATCCAAGTTTGCAATATTATATAATCACTTT
Organism: Brachyptera risi; assembly: GCA_964007535.1. Lineage (NCBI taxonomy): Eukaryota > Metazoa > Arthropoda > Insecta > Plecoptera > Taeniopterygidae > Brachyptera > Brachyptera risi. The sequence goes on from OZ023326.1 coordinate 64,287,959, forward strand.
TTTTATTGTGGGAAGGAATGGGAGGCAGTGTTCGTTTTTTCATGTTAACAGGATCCAAATAGAATATTTGTAGAGCCTAACTGTATGTTGTACAAATGCTATGTTTCACTACTCACAGACTTTTAGCATGAATTGCGTGCGCCGCTCCTTCATCAACCCTTATCCTTCATCCTTCTCCTTCATGCCACACTCAGTATAGTTATCGAAAAAAAGCCGTAAAAACACTTTGAAACATCAATTTCTACACATGCAGTTACACTCTACACTTAGCAACGAGCACTGAGTTCACAAAATACTCCAATAGACAAGCGAACTGTTCCATAGACTCATAGGGTACACACTGACTGATGATTCTTGTGCTAAAATGCGATTTTTATCATCATTATTATAGCACTCACAGTCCCATGCGCATAATTTCACGGTTTTGGAAAGTGTGAATGTTGGTTTTCCCAAACACATGTATTCTTGTAGGCCTATCTCAGACACTCGGATGTTGACATTAATCATAACCTGTCTGTCACACTACCTGCAACAATGTCTCAGAGTCTATAATGTCTAATTCTGAGAACAATTCTAACTTTTATCCTAGATCAGATCAAGAGGTTCATCATTTAACAGTCAAGTATTGTAGAGTTTTAATTCAGATAAGCTACTATAGTCTTTCCAGAGTTTATGTTGGTTATAGTTTTTGAATAATTGGCATCCCAATTTCTAACGACTAAAATCTGAGCAATTTACTTTCTTATTGGAAACAATTCACTCATATGCGGCCGAGACACGTTGATTCGAGCAGATGAATAAAAATCACTCCCACAAACATTTCGACATATATCGGCCGCATATGAGTGAGTTTCTTTCAATAAAAAAGTAAACTGCTTAGATTTTCATTTCCAATGCATATGTCTAGAATATTATGATCCTGATTCTTCGACGGCAATTTTAGTTCATCTCTATAATGATTCTTCAACTTCTATTGTTCCTTCCGGCGCAGGTAATAGACCATTCTAGCTACTATCTCGTCAGAGCTTTGGAACTCTCACCCCAAAAAAGTCAGTAGAGGAGTAACGTACCGTAATTAGGAAAAAAGCTCTGACGTCAGACTCAACTCTCCCTGACAACTTCTGACGCAATTAACAATATTGGAAATTTGAAAAATTAGCTCCCGCGTTTTTTTTATGATGGAGGGAGTAAAAAGTCAGGGGGGCCCGGGCCCGCCTGGCCTGCCCTGTAGAACCGCCCCTCCAACTTAGAACTGTATGGTTTTTGGAATGAATCGGTCGGACTGGTTTTGAGAAAAATCATCTCAAAATTTCTAAAAACCCCATAAGATTTGGCTGGGCGGAAAATGTTGAAAAATAAAATCTCTCCAAATGGGATGAAATTTTCTCTAAATGTGTATACATAGATTTTACACATTATCACGATTTTGTATGCAATTCCAATCAGCCGTTTTGAAGAAAAAAATAAAACAACTGATAATATTCATCAAATATATCATAAAAATTGTGACAGAAGATTCACTGCTTTCTAGATTCAAAAGTTGACCAACAATGAAGTATTTTTTATATGCGTCAAGGTGTGTAGAAAATCAGAGTCAATAGCATTAACCACAATTACCCACTTGGTGACGTCAAATATCAGAGCCACATTGAATTTCAAGATTCTTCAATGTGAATTTTAATAACATATTGTAATCAAGGAGACTGTTTTCGGACATTTTCTTGTCCGAATGTGTCTAAAAATAGAATTGTGGTTAATGCTATGAACTGGCAAGAGTAGAACTACTTGAACGACTTTTATAGCTTATTCAGATATCAAGGTATGTAGAATACCAGAGTCGATAAAGTAGCAAGGGTAGAACTACTTCAAGGACTTTCATACCTTATTCAGATATCTCGCTCATCTGACAACGCATATTTCACATTTGACTAGTATAGATTCACCAACATTGTAAAAAATGAGAAAATCTGGCAAAAATTATATTACCATGTGTTTGTAGTGTTGATATTTATTATGGCATTTTGCCCATCTGTTCTTAGTATCTTGCCCATAGGCTCAGTTGGCCTCATAAACTGTTCAAGTAAGCAATGAGTTCGAGTTCCACACATGGCATTGATTTTCACAAACAATTCATCAATTACCTGCTCATAAGTATCTTACTATTGGTAATACAGGGTATTATACTAATCGATCACTACTGAATTGATTATGAATTAATTAATGAATTAGTGAAAATTAATTTGTACCAATAGTATCAGTTATTACTTATTAGTAATAACCCAACTGTTGGTGGGTTTGTTACGTGAACTATATTAATACATTTATGTTTGTAGTCCGGTGGTACGTTGGCAAGAGCCACGCTCTCTTCAGGCTTTACTATGTCACGATCTGAGTGAAGAACCTGCTTCACATTCTGATCTCCTGGTAGCCATCAGAGACACTATCACTTACAGTGTCAGTACGGGACATCCGTACTTCATCAATCAACTCTTTTCAAGGTACTTGTAGCTCAATTTATCGATGCATCTTAGTGTTGTCAAGCAAACCCTCTGATTGAAATCTAGCTAGAAGGTGAATTTTCTAGGTTCAACATAACAAACTGTCATACCGTAGTACTTACGTTCAAATGTATTCATCGATATATACATATCACATATACATAAAGTATACATTACGATATATCGTGAGTTGAAAATAGTTGTCAATTCAACTGGTATTACTGTAATCAACCTTTAATAAATTTCCATATGTATAGATAGTTATGAAATATGATGCATTATTATTTCAACAAATATTATTTGCATCTTATGACTTACGTTATTCATTAATATCATATCTTACACTGCTATCATTTTATCATGGTTGATATTGGTGAAATCCTTCCCGTTGAGAACTTTTCTCCTTGGAGTAAGAGACATTAGAGTAATTGTTTGCTATTTTTCAATTGATTCTGTTCTTGTTTATTGGCTAGACGATCATGGTTACAATAAAACAAACGATTGTATTACGGGTAACCAATAATCGATTGGGCCTGTACGTCCTAATCGAGTATCGATGTGGAATTACGAAATTATCGTGTACAAGTTTAGCCAAGCGAGGGAAGGAACAATAAGCTGTGATTTGTGCTTCAGTGTTGATCCTTACGGCTTGGCTGGCCAGTGGGTGACCGATACGTTGAACGCTAGTATCTACACGTACGAAGTCGCCCCGGTGTTCACGCTAATGGAGGCTACCGTCCTCACTCACATGAGACATCTTGTTGGATTCAAGGACGGCGATGGCATGTTCTGTCCGGGGGGTTCAATGTCCAACGGTACGTGTGTCGTTTGTCTACTCACGCCACGGATAAGAATCACTGGTGTTGAGTAGAATATTGAGTGTACTGCAATATTTGAAACAAAAATATTGGCAACATCATTATCCTTTCACAATCATGATTTCATTATTCAGTGAATGTCCATTTCTTTGCCTTCAGATTTGTTTTGTCATTCATGAGCTTTGAATTTTGATGATCGCTATTTTGCTGGGTTCATTATTGGATTATTGTTATGATTTTTTGATCAAAATTGTTAGTTATTTCTGCAAATATTTTTAAAAATACTTTCGAGAGAACCTGTGGGGTTGCATTATTTCTTGTTGCTGATTGATAGTAGTGTATTGATCTATTCAATAAGTTAAGTATTCCCAGTGTAAAATTTGAGTAAAATTTGACTTCTTTGCTCAGGACTGCTAGCTTGGTAGAAATTTATCAAGGTAGTCAAGTTAAATGGGCACAATTATTAGAAATTGGAATCATTAATGTCAACCATTTGGTTACGATAGTCAAAATCCGAATGAGCGCCTCTCTAAACTAGCTGAATGTCTTCTCAACTCTTATAACTGAATGGTTCTACTATCACCGCTTGTTCGTGCCCCCATATAACCTGGCATCAAAAAAAGGAATGCAAAATTGGAACACATTATTTTAATTTTTCTTTTTTTAGATTCTGTATGAGAGTTATCGTTGATCGTTACCACAATAGCATTAACCACAATTCTATTTCTAGACACATTCGGACAAGAAGATGTCCGAAAACAGTCTTCTTGATTAAAATATGTCATTAAAATTCACATTGAAGAATCTTAAAATTCAATGTGGCTCTGATATTTGACGTCACCAAGTGGGTAATTGTGGTTAATACTATTGCTTTTCGTTAGTGTATCTTACTTAGATTAGTATTTTTCACGTGATGCAGTTATTTTTTCAGATCATTTTCATATAAAACCTGTCAATTGACGATTAGTGATTGACCCGTCCATAAACGTCACAAAACAGAACATCCAACCAAATGGGCTTTGTTATGTGGGAAAATTGACATTGACTTATCAGAGTATCTCTAAATTAGCCACGCCTATCACTAGTGGTCAATTATTTTCAGTTGCTGATAGTTATGTGTTTAATAATTCTTGCAGTTCATTTTTTATTATTCCTATTTGAAAGTTTTGTATTCGTGCGCAGGAGATTCTGATTGCAGTTGACGTGTGTTTCGACAGGAATTGCGATGAACGTGGCTCGTTATAACCACTGTCCGTCAATCAAGTCGGCCGGTTTAACGAGCTGTGCTCGCTTGGTAATGTACACGTCTGAGGACTCACACTACTCGGTGCACAAGATGGCCGCCCTGCTTGGGTTGGGAGAGGACAACGTGAGGCTCGTCGATACTGACAACCTCGGCAGGATGCGACCCTCACATCTAGAGACCTTGGTCAAGCAAGATATCGAGAGTGGCGCTGTGCCGTTCATGGTGTTTGCCACAGCAGGTACATGCAGATACTACATGCAGATGTTTCAATCCAGGCCTACACAAATCAAACGCATTGTTCAAGAGATTTAATACTGTAAGCCCTCTCTACTTCGAAATTCAATGTACGCAAAGGTAGCTATTTTGAATGATGAAAGTTTGAATCATCAAAATATTCTACATGGAGTATATGGGTCAAATCTTTGTTGAGACCAGAACTTCTGTCTGAATTACAGTGCAACTTGAATCATCAGAGTTTGAATTAACAAGTTAACGTAATATGGTGTCAGTCAATTAGTCCCGTAGATTTTTAGAATGTGACGAAAAAGTTGTGAAATCCTGAGAAATTTTATGGGTATATGTATATGCTCTGTAACAGGAAAATGTAACCCAGGGAAAGTATGGGAGGGAAAGACACCCCCCCCCCCTCCACCACGACCTTCGAAGAAGTTTTTTGAAAATACCTACTTTCAAAGTTGTAATTATTAATAAATTTGTGGCATAATCTGTGGTAGGTATTACACAGCTGCATCAATGATTTTCTATTTCTGTGCCAGAAAACGATTCTCTTTCAACCAATTTGTATTGTTTTTTTATCGCAAATATCGTCGTGGGTTTCACTTTGACGGCTCCGAAAGTGATAATTAGGCCTACATTAATTACAATAAGTACAAACAAGTAATAAAGTTACAAACAAGTCACAGTTAGTACAATAATTAGTGATAGTAGGCCCTATAGGCCCTACAGTAATAATTTAACACAGTGAGGTATACCGTAGATTAATGCAATTCATTAAAGTACAGTACACCCTATTCGTAAAGCTACAAATTGAGCCTCGTTTTTTACGAGTTGCTGTTGTAGCAGCCACATCGTCATCACATACTGTACATTGTTTTCAACATCAACACCAACCTCTACATTTCGTTCATATACAGTGAAACCTCTATCCATCGTTTTTCAAGGGAACAGGAAAATAAAACCATCCATCCAGGAAAATTTAGCATTGATTATGTGGGAGTGGAGTTAGAAAAAATAAATGATACAAGCAGGAAAACGACGGATCTGGGAACGATGCATAGAGGTTTCACTGTATACGTATTCCCCAGATACCCACTTTCACTGCTGCCATCACTTCTTTCTACAATCCAATTCAATTCAAAAATCATTTTATTCTATACATAAGAAATTAATGTACAGTTTACATTTTTCACCTTGTTCACAGATAGTTACATAATCCAAATTAGCCTACACACCTTTGGTAGATAGATTGTTACACCTAGAGGGATTAAAATTAGATTAAATGAATTTAAATAGGCCTACTGTAATGTACTATTAAATTCAATTGGAGGTGGATACAGATACAGTATGTGAAAATAAAGCAAAAGAAGGTATGTATTGTGTTTCTGTGTTCATTGTGTTTGTGTTTCGTATTCTATTTTCATGCACGAAAATAGCAGTTTATGCTTCACAGCATCTATAGGCCTACTAGGTCTGACACATTAACAACGTGTCTAGTTGTCAAATTGACATATATATTTATAAATAGAATTGTATATTCAAATTTTAAAAATATACCTGAAAATTATGGGTATATGGCACATCATACAAAGTAGGATACGCAGAAGTGAGAAACAGGATAGGGATGAGAGTTCAGAGAAGTGGTAGAGGAGGGGAACAGCTTGCTGTGGGGAGGGCCAACACAGAATTGGGAAGGAGTGGTTTCACCCAAAGAAATTTGAGGAATGGAACGATCTGAGTACGGAGGCCAGAGGATCAAAGAGCCTGGACGAGTTCAAGAAGAGGCTCGAGAATGGAAAACAGCTGCCACCACGCAAACATGCGCAATTGCAGTGAAGAACCACAAACAAGCAAACATAACCATGTAATAAAAGGAGTGGTTATGTGCCGCATACCATATAAGCCCCCAACTGCATCACAGGCACTCTGCTACTGAGGTCCTGAGATCTCTTGCTTGCCACTCCCTGATGCAAAGGCATTAACAGAGTGCATGGTGACAGAATACACCTAATAAAAGTTGATTCTATAATTCAATTATTTCATTATCAATCAATAAATTATAATTAGGGCGTACTATGATTTTTAAGGGCTTGTTGACATTTAATCAACTGTTGAATGTTAGTTGTTACCTCTCTTGGTTAACCTTTATTTTTCGTGACTTATTAGTCGATCAGCATTATGAACTCGTTGAATTTGGGCTTGTTGAGGAGAGTTTTGGTCACTGTATACGGTATATTTGATGTTTATCCAAAGTATTTTAATTTTCAATACAGCACAGTAATAATAATAACAATGGTCTCAGAGAAATCATAATTTGTTTAGGATGACTTTCAAGACATGCTAATTTCATTACAGCATCAACTGTTGGTCGACATCCATCCCTAAAATCTTAATTCATTTTTTATTGACAACTAAAAACTAACATAGAACATAAGATTAAGAAGTGAGATGCATCTATGTTGCTGAATAGATGATGTCATGCAAAACCGCTAAACTTGCTCTGTTGGAAAGGATGATTCTGGAAATTCTTGGAATGTTTTTGTAATAGATGCAGTATTGTTTCAGGTACAACTGTGTTGGGTGCTATCGACCCTCTCCCAGCAGTTGCCGACGTCTGTGCCAGCTATAAGCTGTGGTTTCACGTTGACGCTGCATGGGGCGGCGGCCTTCTCTTCTCAAGGACACACAGGCACAAGCTGGAAGGGTTACATAGGTAAATCATTTGAGAGTGAGCAGGAGCTGGATTGAAAACCTGCATTTTCCAGTCAGAGCTAGAGAAAGGAAGCGTAGAGGAGGGTATGTTGTTTTGATGGCAGGCTGTGGTCTCATTTTAGCTTAAACACCGTTAATTACGTAGCTCACACATTCAAATTCTATATATTGTTTGAGGATCATGAAAGTTATTATTATTTTCCATCAAATTCTGTATTGATGTAAGCTTCCCCATTTTTCGTTATTGAAAATTTAAAAAAAAAAGATATCTATCTCAAGGATTACGGCCATGAGAACCTTGGACTACTGCGGCCTTCCTAAGAGTGGGCAGATATTAGAGACAAACTAAATTGCTTTTGTATTCAGTGACTTGCCAACTTCAGTACGTACCTACCTACGTTTATTCAATAAAACTCTGTATTGGTGTAAGCCTAGCTTATTTCTCAAGTAACAAAATTTAACAGAATTTATGTTTATTTTTCAAAACCTACTATTGTGAGAATTCTTGTTATGAATGTTTATAGGCCTGGGGAAGAGCAATCATACACGCCTAGCAAGCTTTAGCACGGTTTGCTAGAGCTTGCTTGCAATCCATGAAACGTGTTCGAAAGCTATCATGGCGGCAATTTGCTATCAACTTTGCGGGTATTGGGTTTGTTGCGATCGCCAGCAACTTGCGATCTGCTAGCCATATTTTGCTAGACGTACATGAATGCCCCCCATGGTGAACATTTGTGGCTGCTTGATACAAGTGAAGTTCATTGTATGATTCCAAGAAAAAATACAACATTTCATTACTGTCTCATTGTAAAATCAGCCAAAACATTTGGTCAAGAAATACACATTTTTGATAGCAATTGAAAATTTTGATTTACAGTCAAACATCGATGCATCAATTCATTGTTTTCGAGCATATATCATTCATTGCTGTCTCTCCCTTCCTCCATATCACCCACCTTTTGCATCGATGATTATTCATGGTTCCTTAAGAAACAGTTTATAGAGGTTCTATTGTATCAATTACCGGTAGGGTACTCATTAATTATTAATTATTTGTATCAATATTGGTATCAATTTACGTTATTAAAATTCCAATATTCTCATTTATGTAATTTTTCTATCAAATGATCATCCTATTGATAACTGAAATATTCCCAATTCAGCTGATTTATGGGATTACGTATGATTGAAATTTCATTTATGATTTTATGTCTCAAAACTTGGAATTAAGGAACTGAATAAATAGGAACAAAGGGTGATGAAATGACCACGCTGTCAGTGTCACTAAGTAAGAGGTGTAGGTTTTAGTTGGTTAGAATCCAACACTCCCCGTAATTCAACATGCGGAGGGGTCTCATGCAAGATTTCCCCTACTAGAAAAAAAAAATGATAATACCGTAATTGGAATATTAAAGGTGAAAATGTGTCTGTTCAGGGCTGACTCTGTGACATGGAATCCTCACAAGCTATTAGCCGTACCGCAGCAGTGCTCTGTTCTTCTGGTACAACGCAAGGGTGTTCTGGAGGCATGTCATGCAAGGCAGGCAAGCTACTTGTTCCAGAAGGACAAGTTTTACGACACGGCGTACGATACAGGCAATAAACACTTCCAATGCGGTCGACGACCGGATGTGTTCAAGTTCTGGCTCATGTGGAAAGCTAAAGTGAGTCAATTTGTTCATTTTGAATAGTTTGGGTTGTAAGGGAAAGAGAGAACAACAGCTTACTGATGGCAGTCAGTCGAAGAAGTATCGTGGAACATCCATTGAGAGAGTACATATATTCACAAAAAACACTAGATATTATAGTATCTTGCTAATCTCCTCATATCTGGTCTTTCAGTGGATCTTCCACCGTGAGTTTCTCACCTTATCGCATCAGTAGCCGCTGTGCTTTCTTTTGCCTTCATTCCAAATTAATTTGAATTATTATCTAGCATTGGGCTATTTTGCTGTACACAAGCCATTCGTATATTGATACGATGGAGATATAGGGATATGAAACACACAGAATTTTCACTATTTATATGTAGAAAGTATTGACGTAGAATAGAAAGATCAGTGTAGGCTAAATCCCATTTAAGTATTTTTCAAATTGTTCATAAAAAAAAACCAATGACTTCAATTTGTGTCATTTATCATGAAATTTTGTACGTATGCACGATATCAATCATCACTTCAACAGTCATTGATGTGTTGACAAATGTGAACCTCAATTAGGTATTATCTCTTTGAAATAATGGTGCTTTAGACCTCAAGTCTTGCCAAGTCTTGTCAGTTACCTCCAAACAAAACAAAATTCTGCTGCGTTCAGAAATGAGTTCTTCTTCCTTGCAGGGTTCGCTTGGGTTTGAGAGGCATGTGGACAGTCTAATGGATTGTTCAGAATATTTGACAACCAAACTGAGAGAACATCCTAGTTTCACGCTCGTGCAAGATCCAGAATTTATCAACGTGTGTTTCTGGTTTGTTCCGGACAAACTGCGTGGCACGGAGAATCATCCGGAATATCAACAGAACTTGCACAAGGTAGGGACAGCCGTTTTTCGTTGCTATATGATTTGTGAGAGTTTGTAGTGTCTTATCATTGGAAAACGTTCCAAATGGAGATTCTACCTGCAGCGTAGCATTTTCAGCATCAGCGTAAGTCATAACATATCAACTGTGTTGGCAACTTTCCATTTGAATGTAATGTAGAGAACATTCAGAGAAGTGTCTTCTAAAATAATGTCAATCTTTAATCAACGTTAATCTCATGTTAGGCCTACATGATACATATATAGGCCTAACATTCAAAATATAGATCACTTTGCAATTTTTTTTTGAAAATAATCAACAATCTATTTATAATTGTTGCATATGTAATCATTTATAATAGGACAGGTAGGGACTGGAATGGGTTTAGTAGAAGTGTTTTTGAAGGGGATGAAATTAGGTTGAAGTTATTCCGCCAGAGGGTTAGGGAGACGGTGGGGTAGGGGTATTTCGGGAACTTGCCACTGCGCATTTATGTGCAATTGCAAGAGTTGAATAATAATAATAATTACTCTTTCCTTATGGTCTCTGATAAAATTAGCCTCATGAGTATATTGGTACATTTATTGGTATGTTTATGTTAGTATGTCAACATTGTGTGACATGTTTCCATGTTTCAAAGTATGGTACTTTTCTTTGTACTAGGTGGCACCACAAATCAAGGAATTAATGGTTCGTAAAGGCAGCATGATGATTGGTTATCAGCCCCTACGACATCGACCAAATTTCTTCCGATTTGTTATCCAGAATTCGGGAATAACTGAGAGTGATATTGACTACTTTGTAAAGGAAATAGAATTACTTGGCAAGGATCTGTAGATATACCAAAGTCTTGACGTCGTAAATCGAATGAGCGTGAATTGCATGAGACCATATGTCATCTGACTATGTGTCACATCCAATGTGTAGAATGTATATACAGTCATGAACTTGATGTGAAATATTCATATGATTTTGAGTTTAATCTTCATCATTCAAATTTGAAATAATGTTGTGTATCGATTCCAGTTTTGTTTAGTGACTCCAAGTACTGTACTAGTTTTGATTAGCTTGAAACCATGATGAATATCTGAGTGAGTCAAGAACTGGAACATGTTAGTAACGTAAAGGATAAAATAATAGGTGAGGTTTATTATTAATAAAGATCATTAGTTACCAATAAGATATTATTACTCTAAAACTGTGAAGATCCAATATATTCATTCCAATAAACTCGGCAAACGCATTATGTGTTGCTGCGTTGATGGATGAGCTGGAACCATGATGCATTGAGGGTTGCGTTTATGGTATAAAACGTGTTAATAGAATAATAAAGAATAAAATAAAAACGTTTAAGGCAAGCAAACGCAACCCTCAATGCATCTTGGCTGGAACATATCAACTCATCTTTGGATTGGTTATTATATATATATATATATATATATATATATATATATATATATATATATATATATATATATATATATATATATATATATATATATATATATATATATATATATATATATATATATATATATATATATATATATATATATATATATATATATATATATATATATATATATATATATATATATATATATATATATATATATATATATATATATATATATATATATATATATATATATATATATATATATATATATATATATATATATATATATATATATATATATATATATATATATATATATATATATATATATATATATATATATATATATATATATATATATATATATATATATATATATATATATATATATATATGTATATATATATATATATATATATATATATATATATATATGTATGTATGTATGTATGTATGTATGTATGTATGTATGTATGTGTATATATATATATATATATATATATATATATATATTATATATATATATATATATATATATATATATATATATATATATATATATATATATATATATATATATATATATATATATATATATATATATATACATATATATATATATATATATATATATATATAAATATATATATATATATATATATATATATATATATATATATATATATAATATATATATATATATATATATATATATATAATATATATATATATAATATAATATATATATATATATATATATATATATATATATATATAATATATATATATATATATATATATATTATATATATATATATATATAATATATAAATATATATATATATATATATATATATATATATATATATATATATATATATTATTATGTATATATATATATATATATATATATATATGACCTTGAGATCCAAACAATAACGTCACTGCCATCCTATTTCCTATTTATTTCCATGATAATAAAGAAGGCCTTGTTCTAATTGTTTCCAATTAATTGATGACACCTGTTGCTTGGACTTGATTGGTTTAATAATAGCTTTGAGGGTTTAAAAAAATGAGTTGACATATTTTTTTATATCATAACGGCTGATCCGATTTGAATGAGAGTTTGGAATAATGTGTGTCATCATTATATTGAAATTCAGTGAGAATTCAGTTCAGTCTTGAACGAAATATTTTTGACGAATTTTCCCCTCCAGGTTATTCTTATGGGATTTCTGAAAACTTTGATATGAGTTTTCTCAGAAGTGGTTCAACCAAATTGCGCCTCAAGACTATACAATATCGAATTAGATAAGGACACGTGTGTGCCAAGTTTCAACTGATTTTAAATTCTCGTTGGACCTGTGAAGCGCGAGGAAAAAAAAATGAATATAACAAAACACTTTTTCATCGAGTATGGTGAAATTGAGTCTGCTCCGCTCATCTAATAGGTATCAGTCAATTATGTTCCATTGTACATATTATATATTTTGAATATTTTTCATTTTGTTTTTCTTTGATCTTCTTATGCCAAATCAAATATGAGAACTAAAATTTAAATTAAAAATAATTCATTGCATTTAGTTAGTAGGCCTACCACCTTTTTTAAATATTATT
>OZ023326.1:64301201-64321201 GCA_964007535.1 Brachyptera risi
ATATATATATATATATATATATATATATATATATATATATATATATATATAAATATATATAAATATTTATATATATATATATATATATATATATATATATATATATATATATATATATATATATATATATATACATATATATATATATACATATATATATATATATATATATATATATATATATATATATATATATATATATATATATATATATATATATGGGGCTATCCATAAATGACATCCACGATTCTTGAGGGGGGGGGGGGGGGGGGTCATCAAACATGTGACATTGAGTGACAATGGGAGGGGGGGGGTATACATTACGTGACATCTACATTCACACCATATATTATTGATTTCATTTGATTTTCAGGAAAATCAGTTGCCGTCACATGATTTGTATGAAATTAAATGTTGATGTAAAATTTAGGTGATTGTGAATAGTTTTCATCTTTGGAATTTTGAACTTCTTCGCTCTGTGCTCGAACATGAGTTTTGAGACTTTAGTTCAGTCATGTTTATTTTATTGGACTCTCAAAAGCAAATTGCTTCGGTTCACCGGTCATGTTCTTAAATGCTCTTTCCTCGAAATTGAAACTTATATACGGCTCGCAGCTCAAGTACCGTGCATTAAAAGCCTGGTCAATTGGAAAATGTTTCCATAGTTTAGACGAATTTTTCAACAGGGACTACTTAAGAAAGCGTTTTATACCTCTACATGTAATGTAACTATAGGCCTACAATGTGAGTTGAAAGAGATTCCTGTATCATGAAACTATCTATATTCATATTTATATTATGTACATTGTAGGCCTACAGCATCTATACCTGACATGTCCGATATCACCATGTGGTCAATCGAGATTCATTGAAAATTGTTATTATATTATTATTATTATTATCATTATTGTTAACATTGTTATCATGATCATCTTTATGATTATCATTATTATTATTATCATGTTGGTTGAAAATGTTGTCGAGGCCTAAGCCTCAGGATTTGTTCCAAATATGTTTAATGCATACAAACGCATACACATTGATACGAAAAATATGTGTATGATAATAAGCTTAGTTATGCCCCCCAAAATGTGCAATTAGTAAAAATCGAGATTTTTTTTCTATATATCCCAATGAGACTATATCACTGATATCCAGTTTTTTCAAATGTGCATGAATCAGTTTGATAAAGAAGAGGGGTGGGGGGGGGGGGCTGAATATTGACTGGGTTGTGACATCATTAAGGGGGACTCATCCCTGTGACCTTCTTGGACAAAGAAGGAAGGAGGGAGCGGGGGAGATGGTGATATACCCCAAAATTGTGTGACATCATTCATGGAAACCTATAGGCCCCATATATATAACACCTAATATAATATATGATATAAAATTCAATATATATGATATATATATTATATATATATATATATATATATATATATATATATATATATATATATATATATATATATATATATATATATATACATATATATATATCTATATATATATATATATATATATATATATATATATATATATATATATATATATATATATATATATATATATATATATATATATATATAAGCTTATATAGCGAAGTTTATCAGCATTAACAAACACGTGGATAGAAACACGCCAACAAAACAATAGATTCAGTAGATCATGGATCATCACATAAACAACCAAATTGAGTATATCACTCAAAATTTCACTATGAGAATTTCAGTTCCATATATTATATATTTTCATAATATTTTTCTTCGCTTTCTGTTGGGATTTTCTGTAGAGTGGAGAATTTGAAAAAAAAAATCCTGATTATTGGCTCACTAATTTGGCCGCTTACTATAGTATTCATGAATAAATATGAAGTATTTCATATAATGAATATGAAATACTCGTGTGGATAACGATTAGCTCCACAAATATGTCATCACTTGATTCCTACCACTCATTGTTAAAAGCTATCTGAACGTGATGACGTGATGTTTCTGAATAACATTCTTACATTTTGTATATTGTTCATTTTGTTTGTTGCGTTGATAAAAACCGTATGCTTTCAAAATATAATATTTCATATCGCTGACAAGTTTGTTCTTGGAATGAGATTGGAGCGAAATCTTTCTACAGGTATTATGTTGTTGTGTTTATTATTAAGTGTGTATAGTCGAATCTTACCGTGGATATGATATACTAGGAAAACGCAACATATGCGTTGTTGGATGAACGATATAGGCATGGAGAGCTATATATACACATTGAATTCCAAACAATTATTGTTTCATTCATCAGTCATTATTCGTTTTAATAGCTTCAAATTAATTGGTGTAACAGTCTTGTTGTTCAGGTTTTTATTAGGTTTTTTTAATCCAGCATTGATTAATGAAAAAAAATGACACCACATTTTTTTCATCAGTACAGCTGATCCGATATATGTGAAACTTCGGAATAATGTGTATCATTATTATATTGATATTCCGTGAAAATTGGAATTCGTTCTTGGGAACCAATTTTTTCCGAATTTTCTCTTGTTCTTTCTAATGTTTTTTTTTTTACTTCCAAATGGGGTTCCTCAGAAGTGATATAATCGATAGTGCCTCAAAAGCATACATTATCGAATCAGATGATGACACTTGTGTATGTCAAGTTTCAAATTAATTTGTCCGTTCGTTCACCTGTGGAGCGCGAACGAATGAGAAAGAAACGTTTGTTTATTTGAGTATGATGAAATAGAGTCTTCGCTTCGCTTATCCAACAATAATCTCGGAATACAATTCCTCACATTGAGATCAATTTAATCAGTACAAATAAAATCAATTGGGAACTCAAAATTATTAAAGAAAATACAAATAAGTTATTGATAAAGTGGGAGCAGGCCTACATGATCTAATCAACTGATCTAATCTAATCAATGATCAAATTATTTCGTGAAGTAATTATGAGTGACTTCGACCTGATTGTTCGGCTGATTGATCAAAGACGCCATAGCCATTTCTTGTTCTAATTATCATCATTAAATTTTCCAAATTGAAAAAAACTTAAAAGAAGTACTCTTTTGAAAGGATTCGATATTTTAAATGTTCAATTTGTCAACAGTGGTGATTCACCACTACTGGGACCTGGTAGGAATGATTCCAAAACATACATTTTTCCAGAAATATAAATCTTCGCATCGATTTAAAATATTTCTGCAGTAGGTCTGAAACGTAGTTGAAACGCTCATATTCTCAACAATTACAACTTTCAGAATGAGTTCATAAATAGTAGTATCATATTATATATATATATATATATATATATATATATGATCAATATTTCAATATAGTGGGAAGGAGTTATTGAATAATACTGTGGAGATAAACGGAAATGTATAATAGTACAGGAATGTTTCTTTTGCTAGGCTGGCGCAGTTTCCAGCGGTTCAGAAGAAAAAAATATGAGCTTTCGACAGTCAATCTTAGCCAGACTTCGACTCAGAGCCAGTAAAGCAAAGTTACCAGTAGAAGACGCTGAGGACGATAGTGCAGGCGACAACGAGACCAACTCATCGACAGCATCATCACCAGCATCACACAAAGACATAATGTATTCTAAATCGTGGGTAGAAATGTTCAGAGGTCAGAAAAAGTCTGCTGAAAATGATACCACAGATTACGAACAAGTTTCACCTACTCCTGAGCCAGTCACTAAGTCCAAGACGAACCAAACTGAAGGTGCTAAACAAAATACAACCACATCCACACCAGCAACTGAGTTCAGGTTGAACCAAGCTAAAGATACTCAACAGAATGAAACCACTGCTGAGCCAGTAACTGAGTCCAAAACGAATCAGAGTGAAGATACTAAACAAGGTACAACCACATCTTCACCAGTAACTGAGTTCAAGTCAAGCAAATCTGAAGATACTGAACAGAATACAACCACCCCTGCACCTGTGACTGAATCGAACTTGAACCGAAATGGTGATATCAAAAAAAATACAACAACACCTACACCATTAACTGCGTCCAAATCGAACAAAACTGAAGAGACCAAACAAAAAACAACCACTTCTGAACCAGAAACTGATTCTAAGTCGAATCAAACTGAAAAAGACACTAAACAAAATACAACCACTCCTGAGACAGAAACTGATTATAAGTCAAACCAAACTAAAAATACTGAACAAAATACAACCACTCCTGAGACAGAAACTGATTATAAGTCGAACCAAACTAAAGACACTGAACAGAATACAGCCACCCCTGCACCAGTGACTGAATTCACTGGATCAGGAGCCAAAAATATGAACTTTCGACAGTCAATCTTGGCCAGGCTCCGACTCAGAGCCAAAGACGCAAAGTTACCATTACAAGAAGCTGAAGATACCAAACAAGACACAACCTTACCAATAACAATAACTGACTCCAAGTCGATCAAAACAAAAGATACTGAAAAAACCACCACCCCTGGTCCAGTGACCAACTTGATGTTGAATCAGAATAATGTTACTGAACAAAATACAACCACAAAAACACCAGTAACTGAGTCTGAGTCAAATACAACCACCCCTGCACCAGTGACTGAATTGAATTTGAATCAAAACAATTTCACCAAACAAAATATGACTACACCTTCACCAGTAACTGAGTCTAAACCGAACCAAACTGAAGATATTAAACAAAATACAACCATTCCTGCGCCAGAAACTGAGTCAAAGACGAACCAAACTAAAGATACCGAACAAAATACAACCACTCCTGCGCCAGAAACTGAGTCAAAGACGAACCAAACTAAAGATACCGAACAAAATACAACCACTCCTGAGCCAGAAACTGAGTCAAAGACGAACCGAACTGGAGATACCAAAAAAGATACAATCACATCTACATCGGTAACTGAATCCAAGTCGAACCAGAGTGAAGATATTAAACAAAATACAACCACTCCTGCACCAGAAACTGATTCTAAGTCGAACCAAACTAAAAATACTGAACAGAATACAGCCACCCCTGCACCAGTGACTGAATTGACTGGATCAAAAGAAAAAAATATGAACTTTCGACAGTCAATCTTAGCCAGGCTTCGACTCAGAGCCAATAAAGCAAAGTTACCAGTAGAAGACGCTGAGGACGATGGTGTAGACGACAAGGAAACCAACTTATCGACAGCATCATCACCAGCATCACACGAAGACATAATGTATTCTAAATCGTGGGTAGAAATGTTCAGAGGTCAGAAAAAGTCTGCTGAAAATGATACCACAGATGACGAACAAGATTCACCTACTCCTGAGCCAGTCACTAAGTCCAAGACTGAAGATACTAAACAAAATAAAACCACACCTACACCAGCAACTGAGGCCAAGTTGAACCAAACTGAAGATATCCAACAAAATACAACCACACCTACACCAGTAACTGAGTCCAAGTCCAATCAAACTAAAAATACTGAACAAAATACAACCACCCCTGCTACAGCGACTGAATTGAAGTTGAACCAAAATAATGTTACCAACAAAAATACAACCACACTTCCACCAGTAACTGAGTCCAAGTCAAACCAAACTGAGAATACAAAAGAAAATACAACCACCCCTGCACCAGTGACTGCATTGAAACTGAACCGAAATAATGTTACTGAACAAAATACAACCACACTTCCACCAGTAACTGAGTCCAAGTCGAATCAAACTAAAGATGCTGAACAGAATACAACCACCCCTGCACCAGTGACTGCATTGAAACTGAACCGAAATAATGTTACTGAACAAAATACAACCACACTTCCACCAGTAACTGAGTCCAAGTCGAATCAAACTAAAGATACTGAACAGAATACAACCACTCTCAAGCCAGTGAGTGAGTCCAAATCAAACCACACTAAATGGGATATGATCTCTATTAAGCCAGTAACTGAGGCCAAGTCAAATGAAACCAAAGATACACAACAAGACACAACTACTTTTGCACCAGTAATTGAGTCCAAATCAAATGAAACTAATGATACGATGAAAGATGCAACCACAACTGCACCAGTAACTAAGACTCAATCAAATCAATCCAAAGATGCACAACAAGATACCAACTTTAGTACATCAGTAACGGAGTCCAAGTCGAACCAAACTGAAGATACTAAGCAAAATACAACCACTCATCCGCAAGTGAGTGAGTCCAAACCAAATCAAACTAAAGATACACAACAAGATACAACCACGTCTGCACCCACGTCTGCACCAGTAACTGACTCCAAATCGAACCCAACCAACGATACAGAACAAGATACAATCACTCTTACGTCACTTACTGAGTTCAAGTCGAACCAAAATCGAGTGCTATCACCGAGTGAAGTGTCTGCTGAAAATGTCCAAAGAGGGAAAAAAGTCGAGAAGATCAATTCGAAGAAGGTACATGTAGATGACAACATGAATATTAAGAAACACGAAGAGAAAAAACTTTCGAAGTTTCCTCCCCTTGAAACCGAGAACGATACTGATGATAATAAGAATACTAAAATCAAGCCTGGTACAGAAGCTGAGAAAAAAGATGATGAACAAGAACTTATAAGAAGGAACGATTTCGAAGAATTGAGCAACGAGCAGAATATAAAAAGAATGAATGAATCAAGAACTGAAGATAAGTCTAGAAAGAATGTTCATAAGGACGATCAAGTCGTAACGAGCACTTTCGAAAGAGATGAAATAGTGGAATTTGAAACTACAAAAGATGAAAGTTCAACAAAAAGCAAATCCAAAGCCTTGGCCAAAATTGAGAGTGTACTGAAAGAGAATAAATCGGAAACCAAATTCGACGCAAAAGGGAATGTGAATATGAAAATTATTGGAACAGAGAAAATAGCTGATCGACACAGGAGTAAATTAAACGAAACTTTTTTTAATCATGATATGAAAATAATGGTACGTAGTAAGAACAACAACAGTGCTATACACATCTTTGAACAAGCTGAATCCGATGAGAGTAACTTTGAGAATAATACTCCACACATTGTTTTGGGAGAGAATACAAAGCTGCGCAATACAAGCGAGGACCTAACCAGAAAACTTTTTGGTGAACAAAGACTACGTCCAACAGTGGATGTAACGACAAACGAGACAACGACGAGTGCTATCTTCATTGACAAGAAAAACGTGCACTCGAATACAAAAGAAGAAAATGCTAAATCCGAAGAATCTAATATGTTTGGAAAGACAACGACGGAAGAAGATTGTGAATCGAAAATGTGTGACATTGACGAGATACGAGTTGCGCCGACGAGGAATAATGGAGCTCGATTATTATCGCGCTGTGATATTACTGTCTGTATCTGTACTTTATTAATATCTCTTTTTATATAAGAGGAGACGAGAAAAGTCTCCAAAACGGGTGTCACTTTGTCATAGTATAACAAAGAACAAATAAATTATTGGGAGCCGCAGTAGAACGAGTCTGAACGATAAATCTAGATATACCTTTCCTGCTTTATATATAAGTAGATGCGTATAGTAAGTAGTTTAGTGAGAAAATAATCGTAGATTATACTAAATAATACGTAAATTATACGTAAATAATCGTAGAGTACTTTTTAAGCCGCAGCGCTCATTTGAGTATTTTGCTGACTAATTTAAACGCTCAGTTTAGAGTTTAGTTGATACTGAAATGATACTGGTTGTTTTCTGACTGTCCCCGTGGACATCGGTCGAATTTACGGTCAACTGAATTTAATAAGTCACTGCCACCATAGGTAATTGTTGCACTGGTTGATACAACAGAAAAAGTACAGGAACATATTACGAACTTGATTTAAATTGTAATGACAAACATGTGGAGAAGAGCAATAGACATTCAACATCATATATTAGAAATGTGAATTAATAAATGAAATACTTGTATTTATTAGCACCGCAACTCATGTGATAAAACAAACAGAATCATTCTATTGAAGTGTGAAAAAAGCATCGACTTTAATCATAAAATAACATTTGATTTTTCAAAATAATTTCAAATTTCTTCAACAAATGAATTAAAACGCTACTTGTTTCCCCAGCGTTGACGAAGGATGAGTTAAAAAATAAGACACCGCTTGCTGTTTTCACAGATGGTCGAAATAGAACACGTCGAAGTTATATTTTCACGCGGCCGATAGTCACTATTATGTCAATCTATCGACAGGTACATACAGTCATACATATACATCACAACCTTCTTTCAGATTTTTCTGAAAGTAAAATAAACCAGCTCCATGAGTGACCATGACCCATGCTGTGCTCAGAAGGTTTTATGAATATAATAGCACCAGCTTTTAAGCTATTTTAACAAGATGGTCATAATACAACGTGATACTATTTTCACGATGTGTTTTTAACAAGTAAATCTTCATAGCAGAGCTTGGTATAGTCACACACATCTCGATCATCTAGCATTTTCTAAAAAATAGTTCATGAAAAATAGTTCCATAACCTGTGATCAAAAGTCATCAATATTATAATAGGCCTAAGTATATTTCTACTTGTGTGAGGGTAAGAGCTCAAATACAATTCCAATAAACACTTGAATAAAAATCATTGATGTCAGTTTTTTCGTTTCATCATGGCTGTTCATAGAAAATGTTACAATGAAACATTGAGATTATGACAGTACCAAAGTCCAAAACGGCATTATCGTTGAAACAATATTATACAAGTATATATTGGGTTTTAACGACGCACTGTAATGATGACTAAGATCTATTGGCGTCGGATGAATGATTAATGAGAGGATGGGATGATGAGACGAAGGTTTTACGGGTATGGGAAGGAAGCGATTGTGGCCTACATTGTGGGAACCATCCATTAGCCCAGACTACAGAGGAAAACCAAAAAAAAAAAAAACTGTAAAGTTAGACGGTAGCGGGGATCGAGCCGGGTCCGATATGCCCACTGCCTCCTGGGTCACATGAAGCAAGTGCGTTAACCACTACGCTGAATGTGCAGGTAATATTAAACAAGAAAAATATTCATCTGTTTCTTTTTGAAATTCATAAATGGTTGGTTTGATATTTGTAAAACTCTGTGATAATGTGTATCATTGTTGTGTTCTGGCTCGGAAGCAATTCAAGTTTTTCCCAAGATTATTTATTTTCAAATGTTTTCAAATGTATCTAGTCGAGAGGTAGCTCGACGGGAGCCAAGTATTACGCGAACACGCTATACAGTGTTGACATTAAGTGCTTCCAGGCGGTTTTGAGCATACTGTATCTCCGGAACTAGTTTGTTGTAATAGAATGAAGCACCTTACATGACGCGATATGTCAGTCTTGAGCAATATCGGACCAAACATTTGGAAATTATAGCACTGTGAAAGGCATACTTTTTCGGTTTTCTTCTCCTTCTCTTTCTCCTCCTGCTGTCGTCACCTGCGAAATCTGCTACAGGCCAAACGAATCGACCGATTTGTCTGATTTTTTTGTCATGGAACATGCATGTAAACTTAAACGGAAATGTGCCTTTCGTATGTTTTAACCGGAAGTTACTTTTTAAAACCAGAAGTATTGTCATATTTCACTTTATTTCCTACGTTTCTTCATTTCAAAAATTCATTTTCCGACAGATTTTGATGAAATTTCAATGATATGTTTGCATGAATGTTATAAAATGATTGTGTGTGAGAGATTGGCGAATTTTCCAGTTTCGAATGAGATAATAACTTCCAGAATTGACCACTTATCTATACTTCATGTGGGCATTTAGAGATACTCTGATAGGTTATGTCAATTTACCCACATAACAAACAGCCCATTTGATTGAATGTTATGTTTTGTGAAGTTTGTGGGCGGGTCAATCACTATAGTCGTCAATTGAAGTGTCTTATTGTCGACGCTATTTCGTCATCGAACCTTTTTCACAATCAACATGGTAGGTGAAAATATCATCAACCACAGGCCTATATTCATGCAGAAGCAATTCACAAATAACTGTCAAGTTCCAGGCACGGCTTATACAACATATTAATTTCACCTCTGATTTATATTGACAGTTAACAATTCTGTTGATTATATCAATATTATTATGAGTGAGAAATTCTTCATGAATGTATGGATGTTGAGGGTGGAAGGCACGTCGACAGCAAGGCCATTTTGCGCCTTTTGCAAAGTAGAGAAAAGATTTGTTTCAAGTTCTCCGCCAATGATTTTGTAGCAAAAAGTATTTCAAGAAAAATGAAGACATTTGTGACAAAATCATACTATAGAAAAGGATGGCTTTGTAGTTAGAAGGTGGTATTTATTAATCCAGTCTATATTAGAATAATGAGAAAGTGAAGTTCGTTGATCATCGAGTCTTGTCACAGTAGCCACAGCCCACAACAAAGACGAGGAAAACCGTGATAGACCACTCGCACTTAGTATCATAGATGAAATATGTCTAACCATGTACTTTATTTGTGATTTTGTGATAGTTCATGAGATCGACATCAGGCCTATTATGACCCAGCCCACCAATGCTGGCTGGGCCTAGTAGACCTAGGTTTGGTATTATATTCTGATCATTTTCTAGTGAAAATCCCAGTGGAATAACAATGCTTCATCTCTGTATTTGAAGCTTGAAGGACCCAATATAATCATTCATCAGATAATTTCACAAGGGACAACGAGGGTTGACTGCACATCTATTCTGTTTTGTAAGAAGTCACAGTTCTCCCTGCTGAAGTAATAGAGACCTTCAGTCCTACAATAAAGTGTGAGCGACTTTATTACTAAATAAGATAAATCCAATTGATTCTTCGCTACGCTCATCTAATAATCAAGATCTGATTCGAATAATGGGTCTTTGAATTATATTTGAAAACTTGACAGTAAATAGCAAATATGAACCACAAAATATGAATCCCCATCAAAAACAGAAACTTGTGAAAAGAGGGAGCTAAGTCCTTGCTATTCGAACACTTTGGCCAGTGTTGAATTCAGAGATTTTGATGCGGGGGGGCTTTTGTGTTTACCGGGGAGGAGCGAAGGAAAACTGAAATACAAGTTTCTCAAGAAATACACCATGTATCTAGTGCTTAATGTTTTTATTCAGGGGAGGGGGGGGGGGGACGACAACATCCTGCGGGGGAGCTTTGCCCTCCCGCAGGTATGCCTGAATTCAACACTGACTTTGGCAATCTACAAGTAGGCTTGTGGTGATATGAACATTTTTGGCCAAGTGAACTCTTCGAGAGAGGGAAAATGCATATTTGTGGATAGATAGATAGACATCTGATGCAAACGTCTGGTAATTATAACTAGGCTTGATAGCTTTCGACATGAAAGAAAATTGGCATGCACATTTCATTTCACCTTGCTAAAAACTATCGATTCGAGACTAGTAACTATAATTACCGAACTTTTGCATTATATGTCTAATATCGATCACACTCATGCATTTTCCCTCTCTTGAAGAGTTAACTTGACCAAAACTTTTTATATCACTACTTTTCTGTGCCAAAGTGTTTGAATAGCAAGGGCTTAGCTGCCTCCCTATTCTCACGAGTTTTCATTTTTTTTTGTGTGTGTGTGTGTGTGTGGGTGGGGGGGGGGGGGGGGAATTAAGAAATTCTAAAAATTCAAACTTCAAAATATGATCCAAAAAGACTGAAATACCTTTCTCTTCATCGACATCGTTAGATAGGAAAGCTTTTTTTATCTCTTCACAGGAATATGCGCGCATCTTCTTCTAAGCTAGAATATCTTGTTAACGATTTGATTATGATATACAAATGAGTTTTATTGAGCTTATAACCAGGCGTGGTCTGGGTTCAAAAGGTACAGGGGGCTGCTTGTAAAGTAGGCCCGTAAAAGTTAGTGCCAGGAGCACGCAACGCCCGCGCTACGGCCGCCGGAAGCATCCTCGCTGATCGAAATTTTTTGATTTTGTATGTTATTTACGTAGCTTTTCACACATATCTTGACACAAATCAATATTTGAATAGTATACAACTGTTTGTGATGGATTAGTATTTGGGTTTGGATACGTTTGGAAAACGTATCTTCTCCATAACTTTTCGTAACTTCCTCACCTTGATGTTTTCCGTGTACCTGACGTAGATTTCTTTCTCATTCAGAGCTGCCTGCAAGGGCTTGAGCTTAGCCCACTACAACTTTATGTTTGCCGAGTATTCAAAGTTGGATTTTTAATGCATTTGCAGTGGGGTTAGGTTAGCTGGCTAACCTCTTCACCTTGATGTTTGCCGTGTACCTGACGTAGATTTATTTCTCATTCAGAGCTGCCTGCAAGGGCTTGAGCTTAGCTCACTACAACCTTATGTTAGCCGAGTATTCAAAGTTTGATTTTTAATGCATTTGCAGTGTGGTTAGGTTAGCTGGCTAACCTCTTCACCTTTATGTTTGCCGTGTACCTGACGTAGATTTCTTTCTCATTTAGAGCATGCCCTCCTCTATATTCATTTTTGTTTCTATGATGTGCTTCATGTGCAAAGTTTTTTCGTGAAAAATATTTTCGTTCTTGACGCCATGATCTAAATGATTGAATAACCTCAGCGCCCGTTGCGTGAGGTCTGGATAAGAAACAAGTGAACTTGGTGAAGTGACAATTAGGGAGGAATAAGAAAAAACATTGTGATCAATAATCAATTGTTGAATAAATTATTTGATGAATTACTATTGAATTATTACTAATACTACTACTGTTGTATCAAAAATGTTGATAGACCCGCAGAAAAGTTAAAAGTTTTGACTTTGCGGGTCTATAGCATTTTAATATATGTATTTTTGATAATAAAAAAAACCTTGCCAAAAAAAAATATTCACTACTCTCGAGAGCCGCCAAAGACAAAGGCATACACCATAATAATTTATTATTAATATTGTCTTATCGTTATACTAATGTATTTTGTTCGGCAATTCTTTTGCGCAATGAACAAATGAATATTTATATAGATTGTATATATAATTATATCATAATATTCGAAGGAGCCCGCGGAATAGTCAGAAAACCCAGGGTGCGATGGCACCCCGGCACGTCTGCCAGTCCGCACCTGCTTATAACTGTAGGAGGGCATCAGCGGATTTATAGCGATCTTTTCTGAAAATGATGTTGTTTTTTTTGTGTCACAGAGCAATTGATTCTTTATTCTCTCCCACGACTATAAACCGAGCATTTCAACACTAGTCTGCATAATTCCTGAATTCACGCATTCTATACGGACATGACAGATTGAAAGTTGGTAGGCCCACAATAGATATTCTTTAAACACGATGTAGTGATATCAACCTATTTTATCATAATAAAAAGGTTCTCCAACTCCTATACTAATAACATGAAAGGCATTTGTGGTTTCTTGCGGTCAGTTCAGAGCCAAAGGTCCTGATTGCCTGTCACGATTCAGCGGATTCCCTTGTGAAGTAGATGTAGATAAGAGTATGGCTATACGATACCGGTGGCATTGTTGAACTTACAAAATCTATCATTTTCGTAAAAAAACAAATACAACTACTAACAATTCCACTTCTCATATAACTTTAGCGAATGGCCATGTGTTTGAGTTTATAAGCATATTCGTGAGAAATTGTCGACTACTCAGAAACAAAACAAAAAAAGTTTTTCGCCATTTTGATTTCCTTCTTTCTTTTGCAACCCTTCCTCATCCTTTCAACGTCCACAAGATATGGAAAAACTATACATCTACCTCAACACGATGAGTGACGTTTAATGGTTTCGTTCAAAATCATAATTATGAGTGGATAAAATGAATTTCTTACACATTGCATGTGTACCTTTTGAAGTCTACGTCTATATAACTGCATACATTCCCATTTGTTGTCAGCTGAAATATGTATAGACATACGACATACATGGGCATAATGGTAACACATCTTTTAATTCAGTATGACGATCTACGTTGAAACTCATCAAATAATGTTCACCCACCCACCCCTTTCGGGCGCTGGGCCATGGACCCGAATTTGTATTGTCGAGCTGCCACTGGTCGCCAATGTAGCCTGCAATGTGAAAATTTGGTGCATGTAACTTCTATCGTTTGTGAGCATCAGGTACTGAAAAATTTCAGATTCCCTTGTAGTCAGTTAGTCCCTTGTAGTCTCACAAAATCCATATCATCATATCTGACATTGTCCGTAGGGCGTATAGGGCTTTCAAGGTCCCCTATACGGACTGAATGTTATAAAACACATGTTGATTTGGGGGAAATCACTGTAATTCTGCATCAATATCGCTCCTCTTACTACTCCGTAAGCTACTACAGACAAAGGCGATGGAACAACATTTATCTAACGTAACAATTTGATTATATTTGATTATATTTGATTATTATGTTATATATTGTCGTAGTATGGAAAGTAAGTGGATTCAAGTGACCAATACTCTCGATGGAAAGTATGTTTTCATTCTGTTTAGTAATTTTATATTGCTTTAAGCGACGTCAGGTACCTACAGGTATGTAAAGGTGCAAGTACCTATAACATCAGTCAAGAGAAAACAAATGAAAAGGACAAAATAATGTAGTCGTTGTGAGCATTGAATAGTTCTCATTCTTTTTCGGTGATTTTAACAGTATTGGCATGGAATAAATATAATCACATATAGTTTATTAGAATATATTGATTAGAACATGTTTCGTAACAGAATGCATGGCGTCCATGGTCCACCTGTAGCCTACATTTACCTAATTGGAGCTGTCATTGTTTTCTTATTGGATCAATAACTATCATCAAAGTTGAAAGATAATGAAGCTTGGTTCCGCATTTTTTCACTCGTGATCTCGTATCTCCTCAAGTTTATTCATCCTAATCAAATACAAAATACAAAATACTAATCGTCATAATGATGTGAGTGAGTGTCGTGGTGCTACGAGAACCATTGAAGCTGTCAGCAAGATCTTGGCCTGGCCCAAGACCGAGCCATCACCCAAGCGATGGATGGCCAATCGTTCGGTAAAATAGGAGGTGGAGCTGGCGTCGTCGGTATTGCTGTGGTTGTAGATCCTGGAGTTATTGTGGGTCCTGGAGTTGTTGTGGGTCCTGGAGTTGTAGAACCTGGAGTTGTTGTGGGTCCTGGAGTTGTTGTAGATCCTGGAGTTGTTGTGGGTCCTGGAGTTGTTGTAGATCCTGGAGTTGTTGTAGATCCTGGAGTTGTTGTAGGTCCTGGAGTAGTTGTGGGTCCTGGAGTTGTTGTAGGTCCTGGAGTTGTTGTAGATCCTGGAGTAGTTGTGGGTCCTGGAGTTGTTGTAGATCCTGGAGTAGTTGTGGGTCCTGGAGTTGTTGTAGATCCTGGAGTAGTTGTGGGTCCTGGAGTTGTTGTAGGTCCTGGAGTTGTTGTAGATCCTGGAGTTGTTGTGGGTCCTGGAGTTGTTGTAGATCCTGGAGTTGTTGTGGGTCCTGGAGTAGTTGTGGGTCCTGGAGTTGTAGTAGGTCCTGGAGTGGTTGTAGATCCTGGAGTTGTTGTGGGTCCTGGAGTTGTTGTAGATCCTGGAGTTGTTGTGGGTCCTGGAGTTGTTGTAGATCCTGGAGTAGTTGTGGGTCCTGGAGTTGTTGTAGATCCTGGAGTTGTTGTGGGTCCTGGAGTTGTTGTAGATCCTGGAGTAGTTGTGGGTCCTGGAGTTGTAGAACCTGGAGTTGTTGTAGGTCCTGGAGTTGTTGTAGATCCCGGAGTTGTTGTAGGTCCTGGAGTTGTTGTAGACCCTGGAGTTGTTGTAGGTCCTGGAGTTGTTGTAGATCCTGGAGTTGTTGTGGGTCCTGGAGTTGTTGTAGACCCTGGAGTTGTTGTAGGTCCTGGTGTTGTTGTAGACCCTGGAGTTGTTGTGGGTCCTGGAGTTGTTGTAGACCCTGGAGTTGTTGTAGGTCCTGTAGTTGTTGTAGACCCTGGAGTTGTTGTGGGTCCTGGAGTTGTTGTAGATCCTGGAGTTGTTGTAGATCCCGGAGTTGTTGTAGGTCCTGGAGTTGTTGTAGGTCCTGGAGTTGTTGTGGGTCCTGGAGTTGTTGTAGACCCTGGAGTTGTTGTGGATCCTGGAGTTGTTGTAGGTCCTGGAGTTGTTGTAGATCCTGGAGTTGTTGTGGGTCCTGGAGTTGTTGTAGATCCTGGAGTTGTTGTAGGTCCTGGAGTTGTTGTAGATCCTGGAGTTGTTGTCGGTCCTGGAGTTGTTGTAGATCCTGGAGTTGTTGTGAGTCCTGGAGCTGTAGATGCTGAAGTTGTTGGTTGAGCAGAGACATCCTATAACCAAATCTTCAGAATAATTTAACTGAGACGAGTGGCCGATTGGTTAGTACACTAAACCGTCATTCAGGAGACCGGGGTACGATTTCCGCCATGGTCGACCATCCTGACAGGTTTTTTTCGTGGTTTTCCTCTGTCGTTCAGGTCAATACTGGGATGGTTCCTTAACAACAGGCCACGACTGACTCCTTCTCACTACCCAAAAACACCTAATAAAATAACCTTTCATCTCATCACCCCATCATTTCACATATCATTCACCGACGCCAATAGATCGTAATTATCAGTAAGCCTAACAGTATGTCGTTGAACCCAATATAGATATAAGGAAAGAACTAGGCAAACGCAGCATATGTGTTGTGAGATGAGCGAAATTTGAGGTATAATAATTGAGTCGTTAAGTATCTATACTTTTGCTATTTTATCGACTCTGGTATTCTACACACCTTGATGCACATAAAAATACTTCATTGTTGGGTAAATATCGAATCTAGAAGGCAACCTAATTCTGCTATCATTTCTATATATATTCGATGAATTGAAACAGTTATTTGATTTTTTTCTCCAAAACGGTTGGTTCGAAGTGCTTACAAAATAGTGATAATGTGTACACATTGAGAGATTTTTTTTGAGAGAGAGAGAATTTTATTTTTTCAAATTCTGTTGCCCATCCTTATCTTATGGGTATTTTTTAGAAATTTTGAGATGATTTTTCTCAAAATCGGTCCGACCGATTCATTCCAAAAACTATACAGTTCATTTTATTAAAAAAACTACACTGGATCGAGTCACGTTGGGGGGCGTGGGTTAGAGTCCCACATAAGGCGTGGGCTTTTGTAAACGTCTTTTCACATATAACCACTTCATCGTTTCATCATCACCCGCTTATTCCTACTCCTATATATCCGCTTATTCCTACTCCTATATATCCGCTTATTCCTACTCCTATATATCCTAGCCGTTGGTGGGGTCGTTAAGCAACATTGAAAAATATGTTTTTTCGAATAATAATTACCCATTCATGCATCCATTCATCCATTTATTCATTGAGTCATGTTTTCATTCATTAATTTATTCAAATATTTATTCATTATTATTCATTCATTTATTAATTTTCCCATTCATATTTTCATTCATTCATTCAATTAAGAAATTCATCCATATATTTATTTATTCATTGACTCATTTTGTCCGAATGAATTAACTATTCATAGTTCATACTGTAATTGTATAAAACACTGAATACTAAATCATAATGTGAGTCAAGGACAGCATGATAGACTAATATAAAATACAACAAGATTGAACACAAACATATAGACACATACATGAAATTATGTGAATAATAAACCCTATATATGTCAATTCATGAATTTCTAGTCATCGCCAAGTAAATGCCTATTAACATTTGCTGGCCCATGTTAAAAGTCAATGTTCAAAATCAATTGGTAATTGGTTATAGTTTCAAAACGGCGTCACTTCAGCATGTTTACAGCATGCATGTAACTCCACAGTAGGCCCTACTACATGATGATAATGTATTATGTGTTATTTTATTCATCTTAAGAGGCTACTTTACATCTTATCACAATCTATGAGTAAAACCTGCAGGGAACGAACGAAACAGGACAAAAAGCGTCAATACAGGCCTTTGGCTCCCAACACATGGTGGGTAAACGGTAGGATCAATTAGTCTAATTCTTTTTGTAATGAAACAACAATGAGTAATTATATCTGTGCCTCTACGTTCACTAAAAATCATATTTTTCTATTAAATCACTCTGAAAAAATCGTGAAAACAATGAAAAACCGGTAGAAACATGTTGATTTTTGACAATTATTTTGAAAGGGTTGAAAACATACCACGAACCAAAGCTCTTCGTACGAGCACGTATTGAATACTGGTGATTATTCAACCGAAAACTGTTAGTCAATGCGATGATTGGTTTTCGTTGTCAACTTGGGCCCCGAACGTCTGCAATCAAGCCGGTAGGCTAGATGTAAAGAGGTCTCTTATATTGCTTAACGATTCCACCAACAGCTTGGTTATAATGAGGGTACGAATGAGCGGTTGATGATGAATCGTTCAAGAGATGATAGATGAAAGTACATTCACAAAACCCATACCGGCACAGTAGCTGAGTGGTTAGCTCACTTGCTTCATGTGACCCGGGAGGTGAAGGGACATATCGGACCCGGTTCGATCCCCTCCACCGTCCATCTTTACAGGGGTTTTTCGTGGTTTCCCTCTGTAGTCCAGGCTAATGCCGGGATGGTTCCCACAATATGGGCCACGACCGCTTCCTTCCCACTATCCTTCCCAATACCCATAAAAACCTTCATCTCATCATCCCATCATCTCATTAATCATTCATCCGACGCCAATAGATCTTAGTAATCATTACAGTGTGTCGTTAAAACCCAATATGAAAAAAAAAACATGCCTCATACGAAACCCACGAACCCACGCCCAACGTGACTTCAATTTCTAACACACTGCGTGTTAGTTGACTGAGCCACGGGGACGGCTGCATTTGTTTTAGAGACAATATCATCAAATATTAGATCAAAAAACGAGTGAAATAATCAATATTTGGATTTGGAAGGCAGTGAGTTGAATAGATTCCAAACCCAGAATGTGTGGGCTTTCCATTAGGTCTCACAACGAATGTTGACCGGCACATGCAGCGCAGTGGTCAACGCGCTCGCACCATGTGATCCGGAAGGTGCATGGAATATCTGACCCGGTTTGATCCCTGTCACCGTCCACCTTTACAGGGGGTTTACATGGTTTCCCTCTCTAGTCTAGGCTAATGCTGGAATGGTTCCTGCAAAAAGTCGGCCATGACTGCTTCCTTTCCTCTATCATTCTCATTATTACATAGAACTTGTGGGACCTTGGTTCCATTTGATCATAAATAGTAAGTAAAATACAATAACGTTATGCTGTGTTTTCCTAGTATTTGGTAATGCATAGACCAGGAGGCATATTCTGAAAACATCCGTCGATTTCCATGCAATCAAATCCGTTTCTATTTCGCTTTATTATTTATATATATCCGTCTATATATCCGATTTCGCTATATATCCGTCGATTTCTATGACGACCGAAACGGATTCGATGGCTATGGACCGTAAAAAATACCATCCATAATACGAATACAGCCGAATTGCTTTTAAAGCGGTCGCTTTCATTTCCATGTGATCGAAATCCAGTTTCAGAATGAGCCTCCGGGACCTTTTCCGCGACAGCCATTCAAATTACGTCCCAGGCCTATAGCTAGCTCCAAGAGACTAGAATTTGATTCGTATTTATTCACTAGTAGAGCCAGGTACCATAGCAACAATATGTCCGGTATTTGTGTATTTCGATTTTTGTTAGCACAAAATTCTAGCCCTGCTCTTGAGGTGGACTGAAAATAGGTCACACTTTTGCGTTCCATAAGAGAGTGTGATCATGTTATTATCTCGTACTGTCATAGTATTTAGCTCTCCCAGACGGAGACTTAGAGAACATTATTCAATCAAAAACCTCAGTCTCTTGGAAATAGCTGGACCCAGGACGTTATCTCAAGTGACAGTGCGGTGGGGTCCAGACAGGTTACGACAATAATCCCAATTGTTCAATAATATTCTACACTGATCAACTATTTGTTTTTATTGAGCTGATTTCTATTTACTATTACAAATCACTAACGTATCTAATATTACATTTATACATTATACTATTACATATCTATGTTACATTATAGCTTGGTGATAGTCATCACTCAGACATTATAGACTGTATATATTTCTGATAGAGCTGTTCATAAGC
>OZ023326.1:64326201-64333701 GCA_964007535.1 Brachyptera risi
AAAACTATTCGCCATCTTCTGGAGTCGTTCTTGTCTTCTTGAGGTACTCGAATCGAATGGCATACGCTCTCTCCAGTGAGTCCTATGTAGGGAAATGTCCGACCAATGAGCGACGAGTATCACGATCCTGACGTTGTCATTGGTTCGCGCGTTGATGGTGGGCTGAAGTCTGGCTCCTGGTCGCTCGGTCCGATGTGCGGATGTCTCTGCTCGTCACCGGTGGGTTGGATGTTGGGTCGACTAGCCGAGTGTCGCTTTCGGATTGGACTGCCTTCTTGAGAGTCTCCGTATCGAGCTGGATACGCGTACTGGGATCCGCACATCGGACCGAGCGACCAGGAGCCAGACTTCAGCCCACCATCAACGCGCGAACCAATGACAACGTCAGGATCGTGATCCTCGTCGCTCATTGGTCGGACATTTCCCTATATAGGACTCACTGGAGAGAGCGTATGCCATTCGATTCGAGTATCTCAAAAAGACAAGAACGACTCCAGAAGATGGCGAATAGTTTTTCGCCGAAACGTCGAGTTACAGGATTCTTTTCAGAACCACCCACACTCATCCCAGAAGGGCAAATCTCCGCAAAGCCAGCATTACCATCAGCCATCGGCCCTCAAAACTTTAGATATCATATATATATATATACATATATATATATATATATATATATATATATATATATATATATATATATATATATATATATATATATGTATATATATATATATATATATATATATATATATATATATATATATATATATATATATATATCCTCCTATATCTACAGTATATCCCGGGACAAACAAGCAGGAGGATTGAATGGAGCAATTTTTGGCATCGTTGTTATATAATATAATAGCATTAGGACCACTCGACGAGTGGAAGAGTACCAGTTGCAGTCAATTATTCATTTCGAAGAGAAAAAAATCAATATTTCAGAATGAATTTATATGCTTGATGAGCTCAGAAAAAATATGGTTATCGAGAATTGAATGAAGGAAAACAACATCTTAAAGAATGAAGAATATTTTTCATGTTACATTCTCATAGTATTCATTTGTAAGCTGATGATATTTCTTGATGATAGTAAAATATTCCTCCTGCAGTTGGAAGTAACAACTTAAACGTATGTCAGAAGTATTAACGATTAACAAAAATTAACATAATTCAACGATCCGTATATATATATATATATATATATATATATATATATATATTCATATATATATATATATATATATATATATATATATATATATATATATATATATATATATATATATATATATATATACAAATGTTAATAGAGCCCACAGAAAACCACAGATGATTGATTCAAATTGCTTTCATACGAATAAATCAGGCTTACATTGCCCACACTTGAGATTAAGGACGATTGAAGCTAGCTGCACATACCTGGTCCAGTAGAACTAACTTCATGTCCTCCTTGGAATTCAAATCTTCATCCACTTCAGTCGATTCTTCGCTGCTACTTTCGGTGACCGTGATATCAATGTCTGAAACCAAGTACGTCCAAATTTCATACCAATTGTCATTTTTCAATCTTCACAAATCAGGTTTATTGACTGGATGCTTCAAAAAGTAACTATATTGATTCAGGAACGATGTAATCTTTGAATTAAAAGCGTTACCGTTCATCGACTGAGAAAAACTTGCCTGAATACTGAATGCTTCGACACGGTCATTCATCACTGTAACACGTACAGCACTTTCCTTCATAATGATAACCTCATCATGTATTAATTGGTACAAGCCTAAAATAATTACCCGTGGTAGTTGGTTCGGAGGAATCGCTGTCCTCTACAGATCTCGCCTCTCGCCTCTCGCCTGACTGGTTTGTCAATGCCAAGATCTCTTCTATTAAACTAGCATTCCTTGATGGCTCAGGATAATCACCAGTTAAGAGGCGCTTTTCAGCTACCACAGCTCTAGTTTCGTTCATCAATTCCAAACGAAGTTGGTCGGCTGTGCGTGACTGCAGGGTTGTGGTGGTAAACTGTACCGTTACCAAATCCCTTGCGGTACTCTACAATTTGAAAAATAAAATTTAATTCAGGCCTGCTGACCAGGCCAGACCTAGGGCCTGTGGTGCAATTGAGAGCAAACGTAACCACAATAATTATTAACTACTTACTTTTCCTCTTCCAAGTCGTAGTTTTCAGCTACAGAATAGTTACCTGCTTTCCTTTTCCTCACTGACACGTGAAAAGATGCTTGAATTCAATATCATTTGGCGATTTCACGACGCGACATCGGCGAGCGATATTTTATACCGTGATCTCAATATATGTGTCTACTTATTCTCCAAAATGTCAGCATATTTTGAAGTCTCACATGGGGGAGAAATGGAATTGGGGTAAAATACTCGTCATTATCGCGGTCAGAGTGAACAATTGACACAAATTACAAATAGGATAGGAGTTACAACTTTTACGTGGGTATTCAATTTCGTTTCTGGCCGATGTAAAAAACAAGAATGAAAACAAAAATAACATTTACCACGATCCTGCGTTCCGGACACCAATAAAGTTGACTGTTTCTTTCCTATGTGAGCCCCTGTTTCTTTTCAGCGGCCGTTCGTTTTTTATTGATGTGAAAGATGCAGCTCTTAGATATGAATGAAAATCAGGTTTCAGGACTATCAATTTCAAGACAACAACTAGAGCTATCCCAGACCCGAGTAAAGGTAACTGACATCCATTCATAAAACATCATTTTAGTTTATCGGGCAGATGGCGTTATCTGGCGGATAGCTGTCGGCTACACCCGACTTGATTTCATAATGTTGGTAGTGGTATAGTAGTAGTTGTAATGGTAATATATATATATATATATATATATATATATATATATATCGATGGTGTCCGGGCAAAAGGGCCTAACCCACAATTTTTCGAAATCGAGGTTTTGATATATTCCGATAGATTGCATCACGGCGCACATTCTGGTTCATAAGGCGTGGCCTAATTTCACTCCCAGAATTTTAAATTAATGTTCTTAACTTCAGTGGCCATTCGGCACGTTGGTAAAGTCATATAGGCAAAGAGGCTAAGCCACAATATGAGTGGTTTTAACCCACAAATCAATTTACCTATCCCACAAAACTTGATCAGGGGACTTGGAAACACAGATAGGCATTTGAGCCTAAGCCACATTTTTTGCCACAATTTTGTTGTTTACATGATAAGTAACACAGATACACATAAAATAATCATATGATGAATTAGATAAAGAAAATAGTCCAATATACGTCATCACAAGCATCATTTTACATGAAAATAGCATTTTGTGGATCGTTTTCTGTTCTTGTAAATAGTTTTCTATGCCTCCTGAACAATTTACTTTTTGTGGGTTAGGCCCTTCTTCCCGGACACCATCGATATATATATATATATATATATATATATATATATATATATATATATATATATATATATATATATATATATATATATATATTTATATATACTGCTTCATTTACCTGTTGTAGTATGTGAGCAAATAATAATAACCAAGCTAGGATAGTTGGTATCTCCATCGACCTCATTGTCATCCACAAAATATTCTTCTCTGTCTTCTAACTGAAAACGTTCTTCTTCTGAACTTGCTTAGGAGGAGTAATGATTTGGGCATTGGGTTACAAATAGTTTTATGGAATAGCTTAGTCAGTAGTTCATCAGTCGGCCCATTTGGTTGACAAAACGAGTCTATTTCGTGAATGAAACAAAAATAAACAATTCAACAATCGTTTGTGTATTCCTAGAATTCACACGTTCTACATTGACATAGAAGATGGTATGCAGGTATAGTTACTTCAATTAAGGCGTGTCAAATAATGTTAGAATGAAACCGATCTATTCACTTTCAACCTCACCTCAGAATTCTCACCCTCATGTACTCTTATTCAGATGGCCAGTTCCTATGTTATTTTCCATGTATGTTCCTATGTATCTTACTGTGTTAGTTCCTAGTTCTCAGTCTATATTGAATAAATGAATGAACCCCACCACATGACGTTCACTCGCTCGTTCTCATGTCAACGCCCTGTAGTTATGCCACCCTCTGATATGAGCGCCAATAATGAGTGTGCCTAATTGTGCTCTCGTCAGTCGTCAATATAACGAACCATGATCTTCAGATGGCTAAAGAATACGTCGTATTTGGGTTGACAGTTCACTTGGAATTTTATACCAATCAGCACTCCAACTTAACCAGCCTGCAGTGCAGGCATTACTATACTTACTTATTCACTTATTATTATTACTGTTGGTTCTTTACCACACCCACACACAAAGAAAGACACCCAAAGAAACATGTATGTTGAACTACTTACCAGCATTGTATCTCTTCTATTGTATATCCCAGATCTCCGGCCTCGACGTCTGATTTCGCTATCATTTGATGAACGCGGTTAAATAATTGAACCGTTTCCCTTCAGTCGCCCCTTGTTTCCTGCACACGCTGTTGAGGATCTCTCGCGCGTTCTCGGCCGCCTATTTCGAGAAGTCCAACTGGACGTCATCTTCACTGTCGTGGCGACCGACACAAGACACTATCTTATGCGGGTTTCTTGCATAGTTCTCTGAAGAATGAAATTATATTCAAATTGTATCATTCAAAATTTATACCAGTAACAAATTACAAATTATATTACTCCACTATTGTTGTTATCCACTCCTTACTACTAGTATTGTTATTATTGTAGTCTCATTCAATTTTCATATTTACTCTTGCAATGGAATTATTCCGAAGAAAACAAACATCCTGTTATATGCCTATATCTGTTGTTATTCCATCTCACGTAGCTATTCACTTTTCAGATGTTCATTTTTTATTCAGTATAATATATTTGTTAAGAGTATATGTGGTTAACATTGTTCTAGCAGTGTGTGGGTCTATGAATTACCATTATGATGTATTACTAATATGTGAATAAAACGCCCTGAAAAAATATTATTATTATCATATTGATCATTGATCTGTAATAATTATTGCATCACAATGGAATGTGATAGCATGAGAAGCAAGAATAATATGATTCAAAATTGAATTGAAAAAAATGAGAGAAACTAGAAATGTGCGGGGAATTCTGTTTCGTTCTGCTAAAATAATGAGTCGTTGTAGAAATAGTAACTGCAGTATAATCATATCGTCTACAATCTTCTAAAACGATTGACGACTATGAGCCGCCCTCCGTAACTCAGTCAACCAAGTCTACACTCCGAAAACTCAAGTCCGAATAGGTGTGGGTTGGTCTCCGAAAAAGGCGTTGATCTTCTTAATTGTCATTTCCCTCACCATCACATACTAATTTCATCACCATCTGCTCATTTGTACATCCAAATTACCCAGCTGTTGACGAAGTCGTTACACAAACAGTAATCATAGATCATCACAGTCATGAACAAATGAGAATAAGAGGAAAACGATGTATTAGTATTGTTAGCGGACGCTGGTCTTTCAAATAACAATAACTTCAATTTGCCTTAAGAATATAGCGTACGAACATATAATTATCTCATCAGGACTGACAGGCCTACTTGCATATACCTACACTACATTGATGATTTTTGAATTGTGGAAAGGAGAAAGTCACAGAATAGGTATCCAATCTAGGTATCACTTCAACGACTGAGGGCAGGCACGTCAAATCTCAGTATATGTGGTTGTGACATGTGAAAACTGATACTCTGACCTAATAAATTCAGAGTAGCATTTTTTCATCAGTGAATTATTAGTAGGCCTATACGCTATATTCTCCAAGAGACACAAAAATGGTCCCCAAAACCCAGAAATATATTCTTGGTTTCGATATACGATGTTCTTCTTTCCCTTTT
Organism: Brachyptera risi; assembly: GCA_964007535.1. NCBI lineage: Eukaryota > Metazoa > Arthropoda > Insecta > Plecoptera > Taeniopterygidae > Brachyptera > Brachyptera risi. Next base: position 64,332,066 of record OZ023326.1, read on the forward strand.
TGAGAATTCTGAATCGCTATTCGGAATAAAGCGTGAACTTTTTCCTCACTGAATAAGTTGATCAGGAAAAGGGTATAGATATATCAAATAGAAGATTATGTGGTTAAGGAAGAGGATGAGAAAATGGAGCTCTTGGTACGCTAAAAAGCATCAAAAGTAGTATTAACGAACAAATTGGTGCAATATGTCTTTATACAACGGGTAAATATATTACTTGTCTGAGAAGATAATAAGACATGCATAATCGATGCCTCATCAGCATGCACAATGTATACAAAGAATTCTAATTGCTTATGACCTATGCACAATTACACACGATTGACACGTTGAATTTTCTTCATCAAAGGCTTCTTCATTTTCAAACAATCTTTCAACATATCATCAATTAACGACTTTATTCCTGTCTTCCACAGAACATTACGGAAGTCTACAAACTTTTTATTTGTTTTTGGTGCTTGTGTTGATACGCTACTTTGTGTCGTCGGACGAACAGTGCTTGAGGGTTGCTTTGTAGTGGAAGAGGAGCTATCTGGCAGAATGGTTTTCTGCTTGTGCGGCGCACATTCGGCTCTCCAGGGATACTTTCTACTCCGCCAATAGAGAGCTGAAGATGTGAACCTATTGGAAGGTGGTTGGGTCGTACCGTCAGGTGCTGAAGTGGCGTACATCGACTGCCAGATGTTTGGTACTGTTGTTGGTTTTGTGGTTGTTGTTTCTACTGCGAGCACTATGACGGTCTGGAATATGAAATTAGTAATTTATATATTCGTCCTAATAGAGAATCGAAACGGGTATGCAATACCGTATGCAATTTGAGAATGTATAATGTAGTTATTCTCATAGCAATGGACCTAGGTTTGTTATTTTCAAGTCCATTCAGTCTTTGTCTGAGAGTTGGCGAGAACAAATAGCACGGGTTATCATGGTGATAACTATTTAAAACTGCCAGTTAGAGCCACTTCCGTAATTCTGGTGCCTAGATAACTATTTCAACTAGTTTTCAAAAAACTCAATTTCATCTCAGATCATTTTCAGATAAGTTAACACATGAAGATCTGAGTACCCCACTACCTATTTTTCAAATTCAACTGTAACTTCATTGCCAATTTCTACGTATTGTAAATGTAATTATTCTCTTATTGTCAAATGACTGAAATTTTCTTCGGCAAACAAGTGAATGAAGTGAATATAAAAGCTGATGTATTGCATACACTTATAACCTTTTATTTTACATGAATCATTCGAATATTAACAAGAATGAGAAATTATATGAGATTTTAATATGAGGAACCAATGTGGAATAATTTCACGAGTCTTTTACGGTTTACAATAATAGCCTATGTTAGGAATTTGAATCCAGGCCAACATTTCTTTTTTCAACACGATGTGTCAGTTAGATTGAATAGATACTTGTGGGAGTAGCTCTAACTGGCAATCAATTGTCGTTATCACCACGATTTCCTATCTCTCAGAATATGGCTAACTGGTTTGGCTAGGCCTCACCTCACAGGCGGCGGAGTAGTCTAAGCGTAGTTCATGAACATCGTTCAATATAGACAAAGCGAAGTCAATGACACAGGAACCTCGAGTAAAAATTGAGGTTACAAAAATAATATTTCCCAAGGATTAAAAAAAA
>OZ023326.1:64338701-64413701 GCA_964007535.1 Brachyptera risi
TCCCTTTTCTCACTTTTTAATACATTTCAATTCCGATCATAATCTTATGACTCAAATTAAACTATAAAGCTGGATTCACAATGCGAACTAATGATAAATGACTAATGTTAAACACTAAAATTAAGAAACTGAGCATTCACATAGATTTGGAATAAGAATCAATTTTGACGGAAATGACGTACTTTTCATGAGTCGTAGCTGTCTTAGGATGACTGATTTAAATTGAAATCTACATGTTAGAAGTCTGTAAACGACGGGTTCATTGAGCGGGAAAGCTTCCTTTTGCATTGTAGCATTGGCTTCCTGTCGTTTCGAATTCACGACTTCTGATTGGTCAGACTAATGATTAAAGTTGAAAGTTAGGCATTTTCAAGGTCGAGTCACTAATATTAAACACACTGTGAACGTAAACACTGATTCCGAATTTGCCAACTTCAGTTAATCATTAATCACTATAATCATTAAATCGCATTGTGAATCCAGCTCAATAATTTGCTGTCATTTGAAATTTTTAATCCACAGTCTATTCACATCACAGTATGATGGGTCGCTCACAATCTAGATATTTAATTTGGACTAAATATGTTCATAATCATTTTTATTTGAATTGTTTGTTGATCCCTGCAACGTATCAGTTCATACTATTTTGAGTTCATAGAGCTTAACGATCCTATCTTGCTATTCTAGCCTCCATTGCTGAATGATCTGTTCAGGCATAATTCACCTGTTATTATTAGGGACGAATATTCTTATCCAGTTGAAATTCCATGATGATTTTTGATTATCTTGCTTACTGATTTCCGGTCATACCGGAATTTGACGTTCAGTGTTTCAACCTGTCGATAGTGATATAGTTGTTATTTTAGAATGTTGTATTATTCTATGCATTCTATGCATATGTTGCATTATTCTTTGCATATTTTATGCATATATTGCATTATTCTATGCATTTTCCATGCGTGTTGCATTATATATATATATATATATATATATATATATATATATATATATATATATATATATATATATATGTATGTATATATATATATATATATATATATATATATATATATATATATATATATATATATATATATATATATATATATATGATACATAATTTATGATCATATAATTGTATGGTATAATTCATGATCATATAAACACATATATATATATATATATATATATATATATATATATATATATATATATATATATATATATGAGTTGAATATATATATATATATATATATATATATATATATATATATATATATATATATATATGTATGTATATATATATTTATATATATATATATATATATATATATATATATATATATATATATATATATATATATGTATATATATATATATATATATATATATATATATATATATATATATATATATATATATATATGTTATATGTATATAACAAATACATTTGGTTCAGTATTTCCAAGTTTATCAAATTGGAAACATTGGAAATAATCCGTCTGAATAATGAAACTTGCATATTGATTCCCAATTGATAGTTACTATAAAATAGATAGAATAACTATAAAATCCCATATGAATATATATATATATATATATATATATATATATATATATATATATATATATATATATATATATACATATCACAATGACATATAGGGAAAAATGAGGGGAGGGCGGGGCCCCACCCCCTCCCCCCATAACTTGAGCGAGGCTGGACCGAAATTGCATTATTAGAATAAAAATATTGAAGTTTGTGATGATTAAAATATTGAATATTATTTCATGAAGCTACGAACGTTATGGACGTGTGAGAAACAAATGTTCTCACTACCTGAGAATAGTCAATTTTTCACAAAATGTATTCCATTTCACATTTGAGTTTCGGCTACCCCCGAAATTCAATTCTAGCTACAACGCTATATATATATATATATATATATATATATATATATATATATATATATATATATATATATATATATATATATATATATATATATGTAGCGTTTTTTGGAGGCTCATTTCTTGGTCTTCAGTTTGAAGTAATAAGGAATCAATTATCATCCAGGAATAAAACCAAGTAGTATTCTGGTGAATAGAATATAATTATCGTATATATATATATGTATATATATTTACATAGATGTATTGTTAGTTCAAATGCGAACAGTAAGAGCTGACAATACATGAACATATAGTTATGGACAGAATGTACTGAACGTATACATGCATACTTCATCCACTCTACTTGTAAAGTCAACCTTACCGATAAACGACATTGTAGCATAGATACAATTGTATATCCATGGTTATAGCATCACTTTCATTATAGTTTGTAGGTCTCTATGTACCTTGATTTGGTCAGGCGCTTTTCTTGAATCATTTCCAAACTACGTTCGCGTTCATGGTACATAGCAGATTATTCAGCTCACAAATGTGTGGGATTTGAATATTGTGCCAATAGAGAGTTGGTGTTTGGCACCATCTATTGGCGAAATTGTTAGGGTGCGATTTCTACTCTGGCGCGGTCTGGGTGGCAGTCGGAGGAACCACGCGCGCGCATATTGAGTGCATTCCTCAATTGCATTCCTCATCAGCATTCCTCAATTGTTTCCAGTGCTTCAATTATGGAGCCGATTGTACTCGATCACGTGAGGAGTGTGGGCCTAAACTTATTCGGTGACTGTACAAGCACAGTATATCGTTTCTACTAAGATAGGAGCTCTAGTTCCATCTGACGGTGAGGTTGATCGCACAGGGGACATAGGCCTACTATAGCAGAAAATCTATTGATACATTATTATAGTGATTATACATTATTACCATTCTCCAATGATGTTTGCTTTATGATCCACCAATAACTAGCTGATTTGGGGAGGCGAATGAGCACATATGATGGCCGAATGATTATTACAAAAATCAATGCTTTCTGCGGTATCCACGCCCAACTTGACTTATTTCCCAAATCAGTGTCTTAGTCCGAGCCAATAGGGTTTTGGCACGTATTGACACAAACGACAAACAATCGTTACTATGGCAATACAGCGGACTGGTGGACTACCAAATATTCTGATTGGTCAATTCCAACTGGTGCACATTGTGGTCTCTCTTTTTCAACAATGGGTGACGTCACTTGCCAGAAGCTCATAGACATCGTAAACCGTGTCTGAGTCACTGACGGGCGACGTTTTTTGTTACTTGTTACAAATTCCAATACATGTTTGTGTAAGAATATTGGTAGCTCCAGTATTTCAATGTTTCTGTGAATATCATTATTATAATCTTCATATCATATCTTAATCAATCTCAATCATATCCAAGGCTGTTTACAGGAATGGCTTCGTTTTATCTTGGCCGATAAAGTAGCAAGTATAGCTATAATATGACGATGGTGGAACTTCTCTGCACTCTCTGATGTTATCATGAGCCATTCTCTCGATTGACTCTGGCCTCTCATATAGTTGAATAGGTATGTCAGAGCGCAGCCATAGTATATATAGCATAGCAGCTACGCTATGCATCAGTAGGGTCACTTGGTAGCCTTTTCTGCAGTAAAAACATGACCGCGCATGTCAAGTCGCTCCTGGTGCTCAGTCACAGAAACACACGTAGTTGCGCGCGCATTTGTGTTGCCCCTAGCAACTGCATACGTCGTTTGTAGATATGTAAACAATTTTCAAGCGGTCGCAGGCTGGCTGTAGTTTCATACGATCTTACAACAATGACTTCTCAGAACTACGAAATAAAAATCATTCTCCATCTTGGTTTGTTTCTGAATTAAAGGCCTACACTGTTAGTTCTATTGGCACTATTAAACTTCATCAAAATGATGTTTCGCAATTAATTTCAAAAACCTACGAAGAAGTAGTCCCAATTTGAGCTTCTTTCAATTTCCTTTTGATACAAAAAGGTGAGGCGGAACATCTGTAGAACATATGGAAATGAATAGGGCCTAAGCCCAGACCTGATGTAAAATATGCGATGTAGGCCCTAGCCTTAGGCTTCGAGATAGTTTTTATGTATGAGATTTCAGATTTTCAATTAACTTCAATAATTCACACTGCATGTGGGTTGATTGTAGGCCTTCGTTGGAACGTTGGTTGCTGTTCAAATGGAAAAAAATCAATCTATTAGTACCGTATTTCCATAATCATGAAATACGAAATCAAACAACAGCGGTTTTCGATTCAAGATCTGTTGACCTTCAACATGAGTAACTGTTGTAGGCTACATCGCCTTCAGGCGATTGAATATTTCACATCAGGTCTATAAGCCCAGGTCCTATTTATTTTTATATATTTTACAGATTCTACCTCATTTTTTTGGTATCCAAAGGAAATTGGGACTACCCCTTCGTAGATTTCTGCAATTAATTGCGAAACAACTCATCTTGATGAAGTTTATTAGTACCAATAGCCTAAAGTCCGGCTGGTTACAAACACTGAAGCTTATGTTCAGAGCTCAGGCAATAATATGATTAGTTGAATTTAATACATTTTCCAAGTTCCAAACCCACGAATGTATAGGCCTAGGGTATGAAACTTTCCTACATTCAGTAGGCTAGGCATAGGCCAGCCCACCTAAGCCATTGATTTCGGAAGATTTATGGTATGAGATGACAAGCTATTTACCCAGCCACAAATAGGTCTACTATGCGTAGCCCTGACACTTATTTCAATCAAACTGGGCCTACGATACGATTAGTCAATCTTATCTGGGCCTAGCGTAGAAACAGCATCAGGCACAGGCCTACAGCTTGTAATTCGAAGATTAGGTTTACATTGGTTCAACAACGCACTGTGGGCCTACTGATGACTAATATAGAGTAATTGGAGAAATACACAATTTAATCATTCGAAAACGGGTTCAATCTATAGCTTTAAGAGGCCGCAGGCGCGCTACACGGGCTCGTTGTTCGCTCGCTTCAGACTCGAGTTTAACATGCATCGTGTGCTAGGCGCAGCCCATAGACTAGCCCGCCGAACTCATATTCTCGTGAACGCCGTTAATTCCCTTACTCACACTTTTGATATATTTCAGAGTCCATATTATTTTTCGGTATTCAAAAATATATATCTAGGTTTCCGTTAACTAGAACTTTTTTCATTTTCCATTTGAAGAATTTGAAAAATTACAAATTTGTTGTTCAAAATTTTGTAAATGCGATAACCTCCCTCTTTCAATTATCAATAGAATGCAAAAACAATCATATTGATATCTCAAAAATTACGGCCGTGAGAGTTTGCGGCGTGAAATACGAGCGCCTGCGGCCTCTTAAGATACTGAACTTCTTCAATACTAGTTTTGAGTGCGAATAAACACACTTGATTGATCTGTTTGGACTTTACATCATCTTGACTGATCACCAGTAGTGGGCCACTAACCCAACTTTCCTAGAACCGCACCGAGCCTTGTTGACAGAAGGTTCTTGACATTTACGTATTTGACATTACATACCGTCCCCCCTATTCAGAATATATGACGGTTGGATGTTTCGAGTACAATAACCGTTCACAAAAAGTACTGGAATATAATGATAATCCGAATCAATTATCATGAGACATAGCAATTGTACGAAGGTAAAAGAATGATATTTCGTGTGACAACTTTATTATTTGACTGAACATACATTTTGCATGAGTAAAAGTAGATTGAAAATTGCATTTTAACACACGGCAGTATGGCAAAAGTGTTAGTAGAGGTATTCGACGCCGCAGCGGCAATAGCGCTACTGTCGACTGCGTGATCATATTGGCTCACGTTATTGTTATCAAAGAACGTACAAAGTCGTTAGATGGTCGAAATTCATTTCGCTTTTGCAGCAAGTCGTCCCATTGAGTAAGTATAGGAGTGACGGTACTAGTTCTCTTTATACTATGGCGCAGCATCCTTGGAGTGCTTTATAAACGTTACTTTAAGTTTTACGCTTTTTATGCAAGAACCTTGATCAGAGCCCACCTGATGGATTACGCATGCTACTGGAGCTTGCGTATATAGTCCATCTACGGGGCTTTAACTTGACAAATATTCCAAGAAACATTACTGATGCACTTTTCCAAATTTATGTGAGCGTTACAGCTGGATTATAGTAACCATCATCACCATGTCTCGTTAAATTATCATTCAACAAATTTTTCAAGTTAATTAATTCTCTCCACTCCCTGATTTCAAACAACAGATACAGAACATGTCATTTCGGTGAGTTTTCGTAGGGTCTTACCAATACCATCTTTACTCAATGCCAATAGGCTACATAGCTTGAATAAAATGTGAACAATCTTTCCTACCTCATCTGAATCAGTCAATCTTGAGATATTGCTTATATATAGGATTTAACAGGTACACCCATTTTAGGCAAACGTAAACATCCTCCCACTTGAGTTGAAGCCACATAATGCTGGGTACCTTGGTATATTAAATTATAGAATAAAAATACGTTCTAGTTTTAATTTGTGTCAAGCTGCTAACTCATATCACGTCAGAAAATTCATTTACTTAATGCTTCTATCAGCAGAATGACTCCTATCTCAGTTAAGCAAGAGATACATTAAGTATATTTATTCAATTTCAGTTTCTCTCTTCAATGTGTGATATTACTTGTCATCATCAGTTGCGTCACAGCTTCTCCCATGGTCTTGACCAGGTCACGTAACAAAAGCGTACTTACACCTACGTCTCACAATAAACGAATCACCCAAACGGGTCCGCCAGCCACAATTGATCAGACGCAATCTAATGACAAAAATGGTGCAGACATACCGGCACAGAAGCACACTGCTGTCAGTGTTATATCCTCTGATTTCATTGGACCGAAGAACAAACCAAGTGAAGAAATGTCAGAGCGTAATCCATCAGTCAACGGCCACATCAGTTCGATAAAATTAGGTCTACGTCGAAGAACGACGAAGAAGAGGAATATTGTCCAGAATATCAAGGACTTTGAATGCGCTTTGGATGATCAGGATAAAATTGGTAACCGAACAAGTAATGGAGATGAGCGTCTATCTGAAGAAGAGCTTGCACCAATACGTGCTTTGGATCAAACGAACACTTCAAAAACGGATGATGTGGCCCATAATACGAGATATCATAAATTTGGCTTCAAAGACGTTTTGAAAGAAAAAATGGAATCAAATGAAACTGCTAGTGGACCCAGAGATTCTCGTCTCTTATCTGACTTCGAACTTGCTCTCATGAGTGCTTTTGATTCAAGTAACAGTACGTGTAAGTACGACGAAGCCCCATTGAAGATGAAGGATACCGTTGACTTGGCGAGCTCTTTGGAAGTAGATAATACCACAAATAATCGTTCTAGTAGAGACAATGATGTCCAAATCACGAGAAATATTCCAGTAATATATTCTTTGTCTTCAAATAGCATTTATAAAACACACGAAGGTATCACAAACAATTCAGGCAATGAACTTTCCCATGTAAATTCTCTGGATAACAGCATGACACAAATCATCAATACAAGAAAACACAACTATACCAAACTAACGGTAGATGCTCCTCCAAGTGCTTCCCACGATCGTAAACTCATTCGACATGACAGGGATGCCAAACTTATGGCTGACGCTTCTCCAAGTGCTTTGGAAGCGCGTGAAGACAACAACAATATCAGCGATGCCAAACTTATGGTAGATGCTCCTCCGGGTGCTTTGAATGAGAGTGAAGTCAGTCAAAAGGACAAGGACGCTGAACGCTCGATTGACTACAGACATGTACCTGGTTTAGGTTTTTATAAGTTGCATGAAGAAGCGCAGACATGGAATGACGCGAGGAAAACGTGCCTAGCAGAAGAAGCACACCTTGCGGTAATAAGCTCGTTGGAGGAGGCAGAAGCTGTTGGTCAGATTCAGGAGAATACAGTAGTATTTGTTGGATTACACGACTTCTTCAGGACCAAAGAATACGTCACAATACACGGTAAGATCAGGTGATCAAGTACCCGGTTCTGATTGTTAAAAGGGATTGTACATTGAAAGAAATAGTTTCTCTGATCACCAAGAACAATTTAGGATATGTATTTTGAAATACAGAAGTCACATATCGTTGGATATCATAAAAAAATACTTGATTCATATCTTCTGGAATAAAAAATAAATAATAAGGATCCACGCATTTTGTTATGTGTATTAAATGCGGTGGAGGTGCTGGACCCTCACCTAATAAATGTCGTGCTAGTGCTAGCTAGCTCCAAGAGGCCGAGACTTTGATTGGTCAATATCTCCCAGGGGAGCTACCTGTCATGGCAACGTGTCTGGTCTCTGTGTATTTCCATTGATGTTAGCACAAAATCCTAGTACTGCTCTTGAGGTGAGCTATGAAATGTGATGAATTATTCAATCCAAGAGACCGTGAATTTGTTTTCATAATAAATTGTCATTGTTGGTAGCTTTTTTAGTGAACATTAACCAATAGGTGTCCTAGTCTCTTGGAGCTAGCTAGTACTAGCACGAGATTTATTAGGTAATTGGGTCCTGGTTTCTAATGATATTGAACGTGATTCTCTGACTACTAAGGCCCGGTATTATCAAGTCTAGTTAGTCTTTATCTGACAGTTCAAACTTGTTATCACCATGGTTACCTGTGGTATTTGTTTTTACCAACTCTCAGATAAATACTAACTGGACTTGGTAATACTGGGCCTTAGAACAATTAATGTATGCATATTCGAATAGAGAAGAGTCACAGATCGTTCGATATCATAGATAAAATACTTGATTCATCTCTTCTGAAATAAAATATGAATAATCAAGATCCGCGAATTTTGTTATGTGTATCAAATGCGGTGGAGGTGCCGGTTTCTAATGATATTGAACGTGATTCTCTGACTACTAAGAACAATTGATGTATGCATATTCAAATGGAAAAGAGTCACAGATCGTTCGATATCATAGATAAAATACTTGATTCATTTCTTCTGAAATAAAATATAAATAATCAAGATCCACGAATTTTCTTATATTTATCAAATGCGGTGAAGGTGCCGGTTTCTGATGATATTGAACGTGTATATGTGGCCAACCTACAACATCATGCTGTTATTTTTCAGACGAGCCTCTGGATACATGCGGATACGTCGCATGGGGTCCAGGCCAGCCTAACGACAACAAGGAGCACTGTCTGGCACTCGACGCCGACCTCACATACCACGACTACAGCTGCGACGACCAACTCTATTTCGTCTGTGAGAAACCTCTGTCGACTACTTCGAAAAGCAAGTCATCCAACATGGGTGCTGGTGATCTGTCAACCAATGGAGTAGTAGTCGACGGTAAATCTATTCATACAAATGTTTTTCATCTAGTCGAGCGGTAGCTCGACGGGAGCCAAGTACCTCGTCGCGCAGCCTGCTACACTGTTTACACGAAGTACTTAAATGATGTTTTGAGCATTCTGTATCTCCGAAACTACTAATCTTGGAATACTCTGGCTTATTGCAATGCAATGGGGCAATACACACAACATGGCATACCAATTTTCAGTTCGTTCGGACAAAACAGATGGAAGTTATAAGGCTGTGAAAAGTGCTGTTTTCCGTTTCTTCTCTGTCTTCGTCCTCGTCTTCGTCTTCTTACGGCGTCTGTCTAAGATATTTGCTACAGCCCAAACGAAACAACCGATTGTTCTGAAATTTTCAGGAAATGTGTGCATCCATAAGGAGATGTGCCTTTTGTACGTTTCAACCAGAAATGATCTATGAAACCAGAAATAATGACATTTTAGGGCTAATTTTAATGGTTTTATTTATTTTAAAATACACTAAACAACCGATTCGGTTAAAATTTTCAGTAATTAAATTGATCAATAGTTATGAATGATTGGATGTGCTATAATTGTGATTACTTGGTTCTATAGGAAGTAATGTCGTATCATTTGAAAATTAATTGAGATTCATAAGATAATTTCAGCTAAGCTTCTTTGACTTGAATTGAAAGAACCTACTACATTCAACAGACCTGTGATATAATTCATTTAATAGATTTATGACAATAGCTAATATCTAAGAGTCAATTATACTTACTGTCGGTGAAAGTTTTTTTATTGAACAGTACGCTTTTGTCAACAAAATATGTCAGAATTAAGAAATTGTTTGAAATTTCGTAGTTGAAATGATAAGTATTGATTGAAATATATTCAAAAATACGTAAACTATTTGGATTACACAATAATGAACGTTCACAGTCACAGCCAGCAAGACTGTTTCGAAACACTGATATTAGAGTGTCAAAAAACGACTGAATGCATATGCAGTGACGATCCACGAGGCTAATAATTATGCCAAGGACTTGTATGTACTTATTCTCAGAAAATCACATCATACTCGAAAAATGATTATGCAAATATGTAAAAAAAAAACATATTCAGCATTAATGATATTGAAACGGACCAAAGTCATGATACAAATGGCTGAATAATAACTGATGAATGACCAATGTACGGATGCCCAACTATGGAACTGAATAAATACTCTGTGAAGATTATAAGGAAAATTTTTTAATTTTAATAAACAATTATCATTTAATTTATTCAAATATTGAATTAATAATATAATGTATATATATATATATATATATATATATATATATATATATATATATATATATATATATATATATATATATACACACACATATATATATATATATATATATATATATATATATATATATATATATATATATATATATATATATATACATAAATATATATATATAAATAAATATATATATATATATATATATATATATAAAAATATATATATATATAAATAAATATATATATATATATATATATATATATATATATATATATATATATATATATATATATATATATCAAATTGTGTATCATAGTATTATTATTGAAAGTGTATTTTTCGGTAACTACCTTGATTCTTTTCGTAACATTGCCTCAATTAAAAATGAACCACAAAAAGTGGTGATATCCCACCAAAAACAAAAACGTGTGAAAAATAGGGAGCCAATTAAACTCTCCCCGTTCAAACACTTTGGCATATAAAAGTAGTGATATAAAAAGGTTTGCCAAGTTATGGCTTATTATTGAAGTTAATAGTGTGTTTTATGTAGAAATATCGTACGACTATATAGGATGTGACTGATGATTATTATAGCTAGGACCAATTTATTTCCACAAAATGAAATACAATATGTGGGCAAAACAAATTATATCAATATTGGTTGTATGCTACTTAAAAAATGAACGAATTGAGTTTAATTTTTATTTAGAAGCTGAAATTATTGACATTAATTTAAAGAAAAGAAAAAACTTGTCTCATTGCTCAACTGAATCCCTACTCAGTATTGTTATATCCTAAAGTTGTGAATAAAATATGTATTCACTCATTCCATAGCAGATGAATGAATTTATCATAATTATGCATTATTACATTATGCACTCTATAGATGGCAGAGTTGGGCAATGAGCCAAGTTTTTTCTTTTCTTTTAATTAATGTCAATAATTTCAGCTTCTGAATAAAAATTAAACTCAATTCCTTCATTTTTTAAGTAGCATACAACCAATATTGATTTAATTTGTTTTGCCTACATATTTTATTTCATTTTGTGGAAATAAATTGGTCCTAGCTTTAATGATCATCAGTCACATACTATATAGCCCCAAGATATTTCTACATGAAACACACTATTTACTTCAATAATAAGCCATAACTTGGCAAACCTTTCTATATCACTACTTTTATATGCCAAAGTGTTTGAACGGGGAGGGTTTGGCTCCCTATTTTTTACAAGTTTTTGTTTTTGGTGGGAAATACATTACTTGGAAACGAGCTATAGAAACCAATTTACTAATGAATTTCAAATCAAAATCAAGTTTAGAAGAAATCGGACGGAACTTCATTACAGGTTACACTCTGTTTCCTGGCATCGGACTGTACAAACTGCACGTGGAAGTGAAGGACTGGCCATCAGCGTGGGCAGCGTGTCACGTGGAGGGCGGCCATCTTGCCATCATTACGTCACAGAAAGAGGCGGACGCCATTAAGACACTCTTCTACTATGAAGCGACGTCATTTTCTGATGCTTTTCTCGGCGTGCATGACTTATTTGCACACCAAGACTTCACAACGATATTTGGTATGTAATTGCTAATTGCCATGTTCTGTTTTTTATCATATTTTCGTCTCTACAATGGATCAATTTTCACATTGGGCCAGTGGTTCATCTTCTTGAAATACAAATTCGAGAAATTCAGCAATTATAATTGTTTCTTCAAAAAGTGAAAATTGATATCTTATGAAAGTCCAGTTCTTCTATATGGTTCAATATAAATCCATCTACTCTTCGTGAGTATAACATGTACACTTGAAATATAAATAAGTGCCCATGTTGTTAGCGAGCAAATCTTCTAGAAACTAATGATAATTTGAAGATTTCTATACAGACCAGATATATGTAGAATAAGTTCTTAGACGCCATGTGTAGCTCAGTCAACTGGAGCACTTCTCCAGAAAAAGAACTCACCGTTGGCCGTGGGTTTGAATTATTTATCATCACTCCATAGTTTCATTGTGACTTGCTTTTTATTATCCCCGAATAACCCAGCTACTGGTGGGGTCGTTATTCAATCAATAATCAGCATCACTGATCAGCAATAAAAATATTCGAAGTTTTCAATCATGGGATTCAGTTTGAATTATGAAGGTTTCGCATCGTTATTTTCAAACATTTATTTTTCAACGACAGTATGCGTGGAATTGACAGTGTCTTTGCCCATTTGTTGGGATTCGAACCCACGCCTTAACTACCATATTAATTTTGTTTCAATTCTCAGACATGCCTGTGAATATGACGCAGTTCAACGTCAGCTCGCCAGCGCTTCCTAGAGACGGCCGATGCCTGACAATCCACCGAGGCGGCCATTACTACACTACTGCCTGGCCGTGCAACAATAGTCTTCCTTATGTCTGTCAGATCCCATTGAAATAATTACAACAATAACAATAACAACCGTTATCAGCTTACACCAACCAGATCACACTTTGACATTCCACCCTAATGAAATATAAAAAATAAAAAACAATACTTTCACAAAATATATCCTTGTTTTTTCGATAAAATCAATCGAGATAATTAATTGTTCATGTCTTCAGGGTTGTATACGGATTGCGTTTTTGACTGCAAAATCTCACTAATTAATTCGGTCTTTGGTCTTATAAGTTGACATTTATTGTTAAAAACGGTCAGATGTATCTTGGATTCCATAGCTATCGTTACTGATGAATGGACAAGAGCATTCCAGAGCTGTGCAACCAACAATGGGCCTATACATGGAACAAAACATGCGCTATTACGGCAGAAAAAATTACATCCATTCATTATATATCGCATGCAGTACGCATTTATCATGAAGTTCGAAATTGGATACTCCATAACCTTTCTATGCCTGGAAACAAATGTGTTCAATTTAATTTTAGTGGAAGTGCCAGGAATAATCTTGGCCCTTCCACAAAAGCAATGTGTGTTCTTCACAAATAATTGAGCGAACATTTCAATGAATTATACCCAAAAAGGTTAGATGCTTATCTAATCTATCTTATCTATCTTATCAGTACTAACCTTCTTGATTATACCTAACAAGTGGCACCATATAAATCTTCGCGCTGATTTCAAAAAGTGTATAACGCTGATCTCATACCATATCAACGACCAACTGTGCGACGACCAACTCGAACACGTCTGCAAGAACGTCAGTCTGTCGACCAAGTTACTTCTGAAAACGAATCGATACACGCTGTTGATTTGCCCGACTGTTGGTGTTATAGAGGACGATCAACTTCGTTTTATTATTAATTTACTCAGAAGACGTATCATGAAAAAGACATTTAAAAACTTGTTACGTAGTGTTTCTAATTATTTTGAATTTTGTATTATTGTTTGTGATTATTTATTATTTGTTTTCACTGATTGACTCACCAACGTGATCATTTTCCAACATATTCAATAAGGTTTGTATTTTTTTCGACAGTTATGCATAATTTTGTTTCAATTATCGCATATACAAAATTCTTTCACATTATTTTTAATTATATACTTCGCAGTCAAACTCTTCAGAGCTTTGTGGATATCACGTGACTGATAATTTATTTATATGTATATGTTCTATGTTATTTCGTTCAATGAAAAAAATATTTTAAAAAGTCCAATTTACGTGGTGGTAGACGGAACTTGTTAAAAGGTAATACACTGTTTCCTGGTGTTGAACAGTACAAGCAGAGTCGATATTAATCGAACTATTAGTATTGCCAGGATGGGAAGTCGGACGACCTCTACAGAAGGTAGAACTGCTTTATCGACTCTGGTACAAGCTACACGTGGAAGTGAAGGACTGGCCATAGGCTTATAGGGAGCGTGCACCCTGGATGGCAGCCAGCGTGCGATCTTCAAGAACGCTCAGTATGATTGGACTTCATTTAAAAAAGACTGGCCTAACATGAACATTTTCTATTTTTTTTTCCATGCGATATTTTCTGATACTTTTGATTGATTTTTGACGGTGCGTCGCGACTAAACAAAACTGCTGCTACCTAGTAGCAATTCAAGCAAGTTTCTAAAAGATATGAGCGTGAATATAGTATCCCGCTATTTCCGAGGCATGACTCAAGTACGTTGACTGTTTGTTATAATTTTGTTGACATCGCTGGTATCTTCTCAATAATAATAATAACTGGATGAAAACAAAATCTCATCAAAGAAGTCGTAGGCCTATGCATGTGGGCACATTGATCAATTATGGAATTATTTTAAAATAATTCATGCTAGAATCGACACAGCTGTTCTGGGGAAAGGCAGTACGACGGCGATTTCAAGCGGATTTTACCTGAACCCAAGCTACATCCGGCCATTCCGCACGCGATTTGCTACGGTGCGAGCAAAAGGTTGAGTGGAGCTGAACTTGTGCGAAAAAACCACGCTCCATCACGCAGTCTTCGCTGATCGGTCAATAATTCAAAGAGGCCTGTATTGCTAACGCATGCAGTTGCGATATCGCATCGAAAATCTTCATGTAAGGCCAGCTTATTACCAAAAATATCTTTTAAATGGAATTGTGAGAAATTTTCCATCATAAACTGCTCCTTTATTTGGAGGTTATGTTCTGTACATTTGTGTGTGAGACAATCAGCGTAGTCGGTAAAATTCGAACGGAAAAATATGTCTCATGTCTTCTCTGTAGACGAAAAGTGTGGGTGATTGGAAGTACATGATATGTATTCATCGTCAACGTGGACAAATGTTAATATGGGCATTTCAAATATATTCTATCATATATATATATATATAAAAATATATATATTTATATTTATATATATATATATATGGATATATATATATTTATATATGTATATATATATATGAATATATATATATATATATATATATATATATATATATATATATATATATTCATATATATATATATATATATATATATATACATATATATATATATATATATATATATATATATATATATATATATATATATATATATATATATATATATATAAACATATATATGTATATATACATATATGTATATAATATGATACAAATTTTGATTTGATCATCTGGGTTCTGACAATCATGTTAATTCTCATTTGAGAATTCATTTGCGCATAGGTTGGTTCTTTGAATATAATTCAACAAAAATGAATGAAATGATAGTCATTCTTTATCATAACTCCGATTTTATTCCATTCGGAAGTTTTTAAAAATAATTACACTTGTTCATGATCATAATTTCACTGACAATTGTCATGCACGACAATGACACACAGCAGCACAGATCAACATCAACATCAACATCAACATCTTCTCGGGTCACTTCGCATCGTTTATAATGTACATGTTTAATATGTGAAAGAAAACGCAATCTTCATAAAGTCAACTTACGCCTAACAGCTGTAACACATATTTCCCTATCATAATATTTTTATACAGAATAGTGAACTTTTCATATCGTATGACTCACTAAAGCCTAAAATAGATTATTATACACTAAACAGAGATATACATAATGTTCTCAAAGTCTCATAAGCTTCTTCGTCGTTCTTATCATTCTATTTACATTTTCTGTTAGAAATATTCATGACAAGCTATAGGTCCATAACTCCCTAACAAACACATATAATTATATATCCTCGCTACTCACAATTTGCTTATTACAGTCTGATCTGCATGAGTTTACTCCCAAGTGCAGCACATTTACTAGTATACTCCATCTAACCCTGATCCAATATCATATTGTATATATATATATATATATATATATATATATATATATATATATATATATATATATATATATATATGTATATATGAGATGAATCATAATTCCGGTATATCAAGTGGGAATTGTTATTGATTCGAACAATAAATAACAATTTCCACTTGACAACCGGAATTATAATTCATCTCATAATAATGGATCAAGGAATCAACTTCAAGTATACCATATATATATATATATATATATATATATATATATATATATATATATATATATATATATATATATATATATATATATATATATATATATATTTATATATATATATATATATATATATATATATATATATATATATATATATATATATATAGAAATATATATTTATATGTATATATATATATATATATATATATATATATATATATATATATATATATATATATATCATATTATCATATTTTTTTATAATATACATATATTATATCTGATCACCACAATTATCTCAATCACTATCGCATTCCGGCCATTCTCGTCGAAAGATTGAAAATAAGTCAGCAAAATACATCGTTCGAGATTATTCTAATCAAAATATTGCTGAATTAGATTTGTTGTTGATCAACAGGTGAATATTCAATGGTCATCAAAAAAAAATACCAATCAAAACGTCAGTCTAATTGAAAATATTTGTTCAACAATGGAATACCACTGTATTGATTTAACCTCAAGTTAGAGTAAGCACCTCAATTGAAGTAAATTATCAGCTCCGGGCACCAATTCTATCCTATATTAACTTGGAATCAAGCGCTGATAGAAACCTCATTCTGATTGTGATAAACAATTGCAGATATGAAAAATGGATTAAAATACTCCTTCAAGTGTGAAACGTATCATATAATGCCTAATAAAACAACACCATGTGATATAATACCTTGTAAGTCAGGGAAGGGTACAGCGACACCCCAGTTTTTGGACAATTATTTCCAGCACCATATATGACATTAATTTTGTGTCTTGAGCTTATATCTTGCAACCATCCCACAGCTGAATATTAAAATGATTTGAAAGTACAAAGTGCGAGTACAACTTTAGTACAGTTCAAGAATTTGATTCATAGGCCCTGCAAGGATTCTTGTATCTTAGAATAATGGAACATAACTAGTTGTATATTCTGGTTATTCTCAGACCCGGTATTACCAGGTCCAGTTAGCGTTTATCTGAGAGTTAATGAAAAAATAATAGCATGGGTAACCATGGTGATAACACTTTTAACTTTTAACTGCTATTTGGAGCTAGGCCTACTCTCAAGTTGGTGATTCAGTACTTGGTATATTATATAAATCCATGGTAATAAGGTTTCAAGTAGGCATAGAAATCAGTCTGTTACATGATACAACTGCTAATGTCAAGAAAAAACAGAACATTGAAGTTGGTATCTCAATCCATTCGTTATATTTTCAGTGCTAATATCAACAATTTATATTCTCATGACTTTTCCATCGAACAAAATTCCCACTAATTATGAAAGTGGTACAATTTCACCACTTCTGTTAACTTTCTACACATTTTGATTGTTCATTTTCTTACTCACAGTTGAACATTAATTTCGGTGATAAAAGTACAAGAAATAAAAAAACAGTGAATGCCATTCAGATAATTATTCTTTCTTTGGCATTTTCTATAAACATTTCTTAGCATCATCTATCTACTTTAGAGCCTAAATTACAAAGGTTGTTTAAAAATACACGACTAATACAACAATAGTCACAGAATTGTATGATTTATATTTGATTTCTCAATAATTCGTTTTCACATAATTCGGGACAGTGATCATGTATTAGGCCGTTACACGGACATAGGCAAAATACGAGAATCGTGTTTGAAATACAAAATGATCCAATGATGATAGGCATCTGAAATATATTCGACAGAATGGCGTACATTTCTTAAATTCATTTTAAAAATACCGTTTTTTTCTGTAAGCGCCATATCAATTCTTAAAATGATGAAGAATGACATATATTCTATTGGAATACAGCATTTGATCAATTTTATCATAAAAATTAGAATTTGATCTCATTTTTTACTGCATAGGATTGGTAACTCAGTCAGCAATGCTTCTCTACGAGACCACGGGAGCTCATTCCAGTAGCATATCATATAAAACATATTTTCAAATTTAAAAAAAAAAACAGTTAGATGAGAGATGGGTATTTGAAATATATACATTCGAATAATACAATGAAGTCTTGCATATGTAATACAGAATACAAAGCACAAATGTATCGAAAATATGCATCATGCATTATAATGCATATATAGGGCATACATTATATGCATTACTGTAACGATAACCCACTCGAATAGATCCGTAATGACGTAGACAATTACAATAGCAAAAAAACTATACAACATTTAGAGAAGTTTTGAGCCACGTTTACTGGCCTTTTATAGCAGTCTTTATCATTTTCGCATAATAGTTAGTTTCTTTTATCATAATAGTCAATTATTAGTATAAGCATTATTACAACAACAACATCAAAACAACAGTAATGTGTAATAACAATTCAAATCTCTATATTATGTATCAGCACTGATATTGAATTCATGCTGATCAATTGTTTCACTGTCACACTTCTACACACAGCAGTGCTCACTTTTAAAAAATCATCATTATCTGGTCGCTATAGTTACAAAGACATATATGTTATCATCAACTGCTATATCATTGAAATCAACAGTTTCGTTGAAAAATTGATTAATTAATTAATTTACATTAATATCACATTGACTGCATGCCATTTACAAAACCCAAGAATACCATATATATCGAGTACTAGAATATCTCGAAATCTCGACTCAAAAATTATCTCGGATATCTCGAGACCTTTAGAAATGCTCGATTCACTAAAGAACTCGAAAAACTTCTGACCGTATCACTAAAATTATACTTCAAGCTATCTTGAACAGTTTCATTAATTGTGAGCAGAGCAAACATTCTTGGTAATGATCTGGTTTGAAATATTCAATATATGCATTTATTGTATTTGCAATCACGTGTCTTCTCACGCATTACCTACCGGAAACGTTTTATTCCAGATGTGAACAGTTTATGATCAATTCACTGAACATGGAATTGAATTTAGAAGTCAGTGTGTTTTATGTGTTTGGAATTGAACAGTATCAGTGTTGTATTGAAGACCTAAGTTTAGAAGTGTCATATTTGAATCAGTATTTACGAGTTCCTATTATTAGGTGTCGACTCTTGCACAACATAAAAAAACGCATATCATGAAGTGTAATCCAAATGATGCTGTTATTGAATCAGACAAAGATAATCCTGTTAATAGGCCAATTCAACTTTCATATTTTGAAAAATAATGCAATTTGTATGCCAAATTGATTATATTCTGAGTTTCTGACATTGAGAACGCTGAATATTTTTTATTTTCCGTTTAATTCACCCTTCAACATTTCAAAAGAAATTGAAATACATCAATTATGTTTTTCTCACAAACAGAGCTCATTTATTTTGTTTCTTATTGCAAGGCCAGGATACACCGACTTCATTTTGGAATAATCTCAACTGTTATATGCCTACTAAAAAGGGTTGAAAGGTATATATTTTTTATAATTTAATGAGGATGATTACATGACTGATGAGATTAAAATTCCTTAAATTATTGTTGTCAAGAAAACCAGTGATAGTCCTTACAATTGATTGTTTGTATTACTCGAACAAGATAATGGCGACTGTATGACACCATACGACAGTTGTACGGTATGGTGAAAATATCTCACAATTCATAGCATCTCCCAAAATAACCTAGTTATAGTTGCTGGGGACAGTAGTTAACCAACGATTGCTACACAACAACAAGGATATGCATCTTTTGAGCGAACAATTGCCATTCAGTAATTATTGACGAAGCAATTCATATTTACTTGATGTCAGAAAAACGTGCCTTTAATTTGGATAGCTTTCAACATTGTTCTACTCGGAACAACAGATGGGGGAATAATTTCAGGAGTGAATAACTTCACAATTTCTTATAACTTGATAAGTTCATATTTTTCATATTATTTAATCGTGTTATAAAATAATCTCAGGCCCAATATTTTTCTTCTGTGTAAAATGCCAATGCTATGATTTGATTCGAATCAAACGACTGGAATAATATATATATATATATATATATATAGAGAGAGAGAGAGATATGAATATACATATATATATATATATATATATATATATATATATATATATATATATATATATATATATATATTATATGTGTGTATATATATATATACATATATATATTTATATATATATATATTAACACACACACACATATATATATATATATATATATATATATATATATATATATATATATATATATATATATATATATATATGTATATATATATTCAACTGAGCCATTGAAATCTGACAATTATCGACATGGTTGTGTGTATAAAGCCAGCTAAGAAATTGCATTCACATTTCAATTTCATGTTGTTTTAAATGCAAGGAATCTTGTTCTACATCAAAGTAGGCTTAATAACTGTAATAGTTATCCCCTCACTTATAAATACGTGCGAAAATACATTTTCTTCTTTCTCAACATTTTAAGTACAAGATATAAAATACAGGCTCAAAAGCTGTAAACACACGATAAAATAAAAAGTACAATGTGAATCGATATACAATCAAAATTTTGATGCTAACTTCACTCTATAGTCAATGTCTCTATGGACGACGAATGTCTTTTCTAGTTCTCATTTCCGTTCGATTAATCTTCATTTTCAATAATAATATATGATACTTAGATCGATAGTTTCGATTGATCAATATATTTCCAATTGATAAATACATTATCGATCATTCGGAAATTTTCACATTCCAAGACTGGCATCACGTGAATCTTTATAGAATTGAAAGGACAATTTTTCATTTGTCAAAGTTGATCACATTTGTTATCTGTTAAATGATATACAAGTTCACATCGCTTGTTAACAGTCATCTAAATATAAACCAAAATAGTATAGCTTTTTTATAATGTGTGTTTTATCTCATCATTATTCTTGATGCAGCCCATGAAAATGTTCGACTTGAAAGTATATTTTAGGCGTGATCAAAGTTCGATTGGCAATTGTTTCATAAATATAAGAGCACTACAGACTGAAAACAAAAAACATAAATATTACAGCTATAGCTATCACAATAAGCTCCACGTTTGTTGCTAATCATCTTTTAAATGTTCGAACATAGATTTGATATTACTTTTTCATTGGAAAATAAGATCACATATCTAATTTTAGCTCCTGCAATGAGATGGCATTTATTTATACTTAATTAGAAACTAATAATATAACAATAAAGATGACATAGATGATGATATAAAAGTTGAACAGTGAGAATAACATGAATCGAGTATCAGCATGATACAGCTAATTCATCACAATTATTTGAATTGTTCTCTCAGAAAGCAATCAGTTCACTATCTTTGTGGTTCAGTGAATACCAAAATAGTCGATATAGTAGCATTTCAAAAGTTCAGCTAGCTTTCCATAAAAAAAATGACTGCGAAACTGCATGACGAATTCGCATACCTGTTTCCATGATGTGCGAAATAATTTCGCAATTCTAGTGCATCCTAGTGATTTCATTTTGAACTGAATAGCACTCGATGTGCCGTGAACGGAAGTAGACACTAGCGATTGCGCGATGCGGCGATAGCGATTTTCGTTGCGCAAAAAATTCGCAACGAAAAAAGTTGAGTTTGGTCCAACTCATCTTGGCCGCCATATTGCGAAATTCCAACATGGACTCCTAGTGGTTTTCGGGCCTGTGATTGGCTATCGACTGATTTTTTTTTCGTCTCGTTTCGCTTCGCTTCGCAAACATGTTTATGGAAAGGCAGCTTTATTATCAATCTGTATAAGTATCCATCTTGAATATATGCTATTGACGCAGAGCTCTGCTATTTTTCAGAACATATCGATGGAGTTTAGTTGTGTAGCTGTTTGTGCGGGAAGGACAAACAGTAATGTGGCTGTTTTTCACGTCGCAGGGCGTTGCGATGCGATGCGATATCGCATAGTTTCTGATTGGATGGAGAGCGGCCAAGCGGAAGTTGTCAGGTAACGCAAAAGTCAATCGCGTCAGTGGAAAGTCGCATTCACAAGAATGATAATCACAGTTCTAAACTTTGAACAGTGTGAAAATGTTTCATGCCTTCGGGAAAAAATCAGTCGTCTACCAGCTTGATAAATTCAAATATCGATCCGTTAAATTTGCACAGCTATGATATTTTGAGTGTCAATAATTTTTCAAGACGAGATTTACGATCAAAATAACAATATTACTCAATTCAAATAATCGAATAGTAGAAACTGTGGTGAGCTTATCAGCTAATACAGAATAGTTTTACCAATTTTATAATTGGTGCACGTCCCCCTTCAGCCGTATGGGTATACGCTTTCTATATCTGAAGAAAAAACATTTTCACTAAAATTTTCTCTCTGTGAAATCTTCCAAACGACCGCAGGCGTCTGGTCTAGGCAAGAGAGGCTCGATACTTGGGAAATATATTAGGAATATACTTAGGAATACTTTCCTGAATATCTAGTCTCTCTAGTCTAGGCGTATAATCTACCACACCGTGAACTCTCAAGAATGCAGTTTCTAGAAATTCTGTTTTTTTCTCTTTCATTCCCTTCCAAATGTAATTAACTAGGTTTACGGCAAAACAGTATTTTAATAAAATACACGCACTGAGCACAGCCCACGTTTGACTACGCCAACGATTGAGTTCGTATCGAACACCTGCTCGTTCTGTTCGTTCGTTGCGCGTGCTCGTATTTGCGTGCAAATATTTTACAGCAAAATTCAAAAATATGTATTTATCACATTTGAGATATTGTCTATCAATAAATCGATAGCAATTTAGATGAAACTCTACGTACAGTAATTGAAACACAGCTTCTGTCACGTTGGTAAAAGTGATATTAAATATGTTATAACAGGCATGATCTTCATTCATATACTAGTTCATGTGATTTTGACACTTGCATTACCAGCACAATTTATCATTTTTCTTCCCAACATACATCAATTATAGAATAATTTTCGAGTAATATACAGCATTACATCAGTATAATAATAGCCATCACTATCATTATTTATTATTATTATTATCATCAAAATCGCATTATTATTTTTCATAATTCAATAATTATTATTGTTATCGATAGTTCAACTATTACTATAATTATTTGTATAATTATAATTATTATTTCATCAGTGTGTTTATTATTTGCTCCAAATGAATTGAAGTGTTTTAGATTTACAAGAAATTCCCTCAGTAGTCTTCTGCAGCTAATTACTACCAGTCTGGACGAATTAATGGTTGCTTGATTGTTGAGGTGGCATCACTGCATTTATAACACGATCTGGCTGAGCGAACAAATGGCGGGACTCACTTCCGGTTACAACCGGTGAGAAGGGCTGCAAACAGCTGAAACAAAACAAGAAAATCAAATTTAATTGCCAAATTTGAGGAGGTAATAATGAAGTTATCATTTTGATTCTCTGTTGGTATTTTAAATAACATTCATTATTGAGAGTCTGATTAAAATATTGATAAGAATGAATGAAATTTATAATGGCTCAAGATTATATTATTCTGTTTTCTAATCTTGATTGACGACCCCATCTATAGTCATAAGTTAAGAGGGGGAAGGGTAGGGGTACGAATGAGTTGGTTATAATGATATGAAGTGATGGAAGATATATATGTGAAACGACGTTCACAAAAATTCATATACCTTGAATGGGATTTTGGCCCACGCTCGATTTGGTCGTGAGTTGATTTTTAAAAAAGCGTCATAGCTAGAGGTGAGCCACTTTAGCGGCAATATCACTGTTTTAGCCCTATATTCATAATTCCAGTATGATAAAACGAGCTATTGATGAGGTCTAGCGGTTTACAATTTACTTTGAATTTAAATTATCTATCACTAATTGGATTATCCATTCGGGTCGAGATTTCTGTGTACATTTATAGAAGGTATAATAACACTTGCAGATATTGCTTATTCGCTTATTTACTTATTGTCATTGCTATGTGAAAACATGAATTAAAAAAAAAAAAAAAAATTGTATGTATATGTTTGTCTGCTGAATGTATTATTTGTCGATGTGTATTAGCTAGCCTGCACACAAGGTATTATCCTTACGCGGGCTTCACACATCTGAATGTTTATTATTATTCTGTATATTTTGTATTTTTTTTTATGTTTTTCATGTCATGTGTGAATAAAATGCATATCGAATTGAATCGAACTAGCTTCTCAACCAGCTATATAGGTTATTGGGGGGAGGAATGAGCCATGATAGATCAATGGTATTCTACTATATGACCCTTGAGGGACTCGAACCCACCCTAAAATTGACTCCGATTCTCAAATCTAAGTGTATATTGACTAATCGCGTCTGATACGGCAGTTATAACATCTATCATTCTGATAAAATTTATCAAGTCATCAAATAGACATCAAGTCGATATCCAGCATACATATGTTTAAATCCAGAGACAAGAAACTTTTATGTGAAAATGCTTTTTACTCTGTTGACGATTTTTTAGCTTTCAGCTAATCTTGAACAATGCATATTATATGTATATTTGTAATTCATGACATTTATCATACTGTTTGTACAGTCTCCGATGATAAAAACCATTATTATTATTATTATTATTATTATTATTATTATGATATTACTCGACAAGCTCAGTACATATACATCAACATGTGGAAGCCTGAGACCCAGAATAGACGAACATCATACATATTAATTATAGTAACGGAATAATTCATCTTCTATTTCCGTCCAACTGAAAATATAATACTTTATCTCAAAGATTTTACTTTAGTACCACAGAATCATGACTTGGAATACACAGTTATATCTTTTGTCATTAAAAATGTCCAATAAAAATATTGATACACTTTACGAAACGTGTGCCAGTTTTATCAGCAATTACTGACTAATTCATGCTGACGTCCAGTGTCAGGGTTGACCAAACTGCTTCAGGAGAGAGATGTTTTCCTTATCTACGTATGCATGCAGGATTGGCTAAACTGATTTCGAAGAGGAAAGGTTTTTCAACAGCGCTGTTCATGTTCAACATGGATTTTGTATATAACAACATATGTTGTTTCTGTTTCCTAGGCGCACGATGATGTTCTTGCGAGCAAACCATATTAACGTGCCTGAACATGATCTAACTAACCTAACATAGTATCATCTACTGGAGCCTACTCTAACATAACCAACCTAATCCAACTGACCATCAAAGTAATAACTTTCACGAATATATAATCAAGGTAGAGCCAATTTTACGATGTCTTAGTTAACTAGGAAAACGCGGGATGCGCGTTGTTAGACGAGCTTAGGGGTATAGAAATCTAGAATGAAAAATAATTTGTCAACCCAATCTACATCTACAGACCTTGGATCACTCCAAACGTTCAAAAACCTTACGAGAATCAGTTGTCACGGCCTTCCTCTTCATTCATTTCAATCGTTTTGAATTAATTGGTGACACTTGTTGCTATAGATTTAATTGGTTCCCGTAATAGCCTAAATTGATGGGAAAATGCTTTATAAATGCGTTTTCTTCGTTATTTCTCATCCGATTAATGCAAAAAATCTCTCAAAATGTGCTTAATAGTTTCCTTTATATTCGGCGAAAATTTGAGAGGTCTTGAAAAATTTTGATTTTTCAAGTATTTTCCTCCGGGTTATTCTAATGGGGATTTTTGAAATTTCTAAAATTCATGAAAAAAAAAGTTACCACCCGATAATGCCACAAAACTATACAGATCTAAGTTAGATGAGGAACCATGACGAAAAAAAGTTTGAAGTTGATAGCTGTAGCCGTTTGACCTGTGGAGAACCGACAAAAAAAACATAAAAACAAAAAAACAAAAAAAAAACATAAAAACGAACACCAATTTTTTTCAGTATGTCAAATTGAATCCTCGCTAAAGCTCGTCTAATAATTAATTAGCCAACTATCAGTTAGGGTACGGAAATAACATTCAAGTAACTGAGTGCCTGAAACATCAATGTGGCAGTAGCGTCAAAACTGTAAGTTGGAACTTGTTGTTACCATGGTTACCCATGATATTTGTTTGCACCTACTTTCAGATGCAAACAACTGGACTTGGCATATTCCGGGCAGTGAGCCCATACGGGTGAAACTAGTCAAGTATCTTAAGTGAGTCAAGTGTGAGTAAGTCTAAGTAGAAATTGAAGTAAAAATAAAGAAGTAAAAGAAGTAAAGTGAAAAAGTATTGAAGTGAAGGAGTAAAAGTTAACTATATCTTCATCCTCTAACTACCAGTTTGTCGAACAGGATCTTGGACTAACATTTGTTGATCAAATCTACAAATCACATACAACTAACAGTTTTGCAGAATTATGTTGACGACTCGAAATAGGCGTGGCTTTGCAAGTCAGCCAGTTGGATCATATCATTTGTAGTCATTTCAAGATACCCCGATTGGATATTTGAATTCGACTACAGTTCTAACAGCCCTGTTGGTTGGACGGTATGATTACTGACGTCATGGGGACGGAGACTGCGAGTAGTCAATTGTCAAAAGTAGTTCACACAGAAAAATGGAGGCATATAACTTTGCTCTCAGAAGGAATATGGTACAAAAAACACTGATACTCGCGAAGTAAGCAGGTAATTGAGTTACAAGACGACGGTAGCCAAGCTCAAGTGTTAATTAGGCGATATTATACTATACTAAGCGAATTGTAATAGTCATTTTGCGTGTACAAACAGAACATGTTCATTCTCCCGGGAGTGAGTAATCATTCTAACAGGTGGTGAAGGGTGGTTAATTCTATGAGATTATAATTCAATAAGAGACATCAATCTCTATTAAAGATGGGATTACTATTTTTTCACATGTTCGAATATGAACACCAATCAAAGCTTCTCTTTCAAGAAACATATAGTTCGCCAGATACAAGTGATAGATAAAATAGAAAAGAATATAGAAGGCTTGGCGTACCAGGTGTATTGTATATTCAATATAACACGTTTCTTTCTGATTATGAACGATTGAGACCGGCACATGTAGCTGAGTGGTTAACGCACTTGCTTCATGTGATCCGGGAGGTGAACGGTCATATCAAACCCGGTTCGATCCCCGCCACCGTCCATCTTTACAGGGGTTTTTCGTGGTTTCCCTCTGTAGTCTAGGTTAATGCTGGGATGGTTCCCACAATATACGCTACGACCGTTTCTTTCCCACTATCCTTCCCATACCCATAATATACCTTCATCTCATCATCCCACCATCTTATTAATCATTCATGACACCAATAGATTTTAGTCATCATTACAATGCGTCGTTAAAACCCAATATAAAAAAATGAACGGTTGAGAAAAGTGACATATCATTTTTTCATAAACTAAATATAAATTGCATAATTTATTGATAATTGTTTGCTTAGCGACCCCACCAGGAGCTAGGTTATACAGGGGTACGAATGAGCAGGAGATTATGAATCTATATGGAGTGATGATCAGCGAGAGAACATTTACAAAAACCCAAGACTTATGTGGGTCTCGAACCCTCGCCCAACGGTGACTTTAGTTTCAGAAGCGGTGCCTCAGCTGACGAGCTACCGAGGTGGTACGATTGTACAATTGTGAAGAATACAATTCTTCTCATCCCGATTATATGTATATATATGTACATATATGTATATATATATATATATATATATATATATATATATATATATATATATATATATATATATATATATATATTTATATATGTATATATGTATATATATATATATATATATATATATATATATATATATATATATATATATATATATATACACACACATATATATATATATATATATATATATATATATATATATATATATATATATATATATATATGAATATATATATATATATAAATGTATATATATATGATTTTTTTTTCTTCCCATATCTTTATTCTTTGGAATCCATTTTTTTTTATGAATGCGATCCATTTTGTCAAATCATGAAAATGTGTCCACTCTGGCTATTGAACTCAAAGGCCAGAAGGCATTCTCTGAGAACATTGATATTAAACCAAGAGGTCTTGGGTTCAAGTCTCAGAGTGGTCATATTCTTATGATTTGACAAAACTGTTCATATATTTAGGTGCTGTACATAAATGACGTTCGCAATCCACAATTCTCCAGGAGGAGGGGGGGGGGGGGGGGTCATAAAACTTGTGACAATGTGTGACACGGGGGAAAGGTGAGGGTATACACTATGTGACATCCACATTTACTCTACATGTTATCAATATCTCTCAATTTTGGGGAAAATTAGTTGTTGCCACAAAATTTGTATGAAATTATATTTCAACGCCTAATGTATAGATGGCTGTGTGAATTGTTATCATCTTTATTCTTTGTAATCGAATTAACTTCTCTGCTCTTTGCCTGTAAACTATGAGTTTTGAGAGTCCAATTATATCAAGTTTATTTCATTGAATCTCTCACATGTAAATTAGTTTGGTTGGAAGTAAAGTTGAGAGGTTATGTCTGTTAGAAATGTCGCCCAGGCTTAGACCTTTTGATTTGTACCAAATATTCTCAATGCATACAAACACATTCACACTGATGCAGGAAAAATATGTGTAATATGCTTACACGCTTTACAAGGATACCCACAGAAAAATCTTCTTTCAAATAACCCCAAAAAACAATATCACTGATATCCCAGTTTTCCAAAAGCAGCATACAAATTTTAAGGGGAGAGTAGTGAATATGGACTGAATTGTGACGTCATTAGAGGAGGGGATCGTCATCTCTGTGACCATCTCAGACAAGGGGGAGAAAGAATATACCTAAATTTGTGTAACATCATTGATGGACAGCCCTCATAAAAATATGTATATACAAATATATGTATATATATATATATATATATATATATATATATATATATATATATATATATATATATATATATATATATATATAGTATATATATATATATATATATATATATATATATATATATATATATATATATATATATATATATATATATATTTATATATATATATATATATATACATATATATATATATATATATATATATATATATATATATATATATATATATATATATATATATATATATCATACCGTTGCGTAAAATTGACTTCCTTTGGAACAGATGGTGGCTCCAAGAAGAGCCTTAGTTTTGGACGTTTTGTTTGTGAACGTTTGACCATCTTCAGGAGTAGTTGTTGATCTGACAGTCGGCAATCCGCAGAGTCATCCGATTGCCGGATACAAGATCAACAACGACTTCTGAAGATGCAGGTTCAAAGTTTCCGACCGAAACGTCGGAACTCAAGGCTCTTCTATAGCCACAAGCTGATCCAATCGAGTTAGGGCATTTTCCCACAGATATAATATATGCATACCATCTGCTTCCGTCCCTCAAAATGTACGCTTCAATATATATATATATATATATATATATATATATATATATATATATATATATATATATATATATATATATATATATCAGGGAGAGAGAGATTTATTCAAGATTGTCCGCTAGGCATGTAACCATATAGCTATCCATCAATACAAAAGTAGGCCTACACCTATAAAAAAGAATACCAGAATGAATCGAATAAATACAATATTGCTATGAAATAATGCATTTCACGACCTCTATATTCATCCACATGCATATTCATCCTCACGCGTTAGCATCTGGCATACTCTTAGTAATTATGAAGCTTCATCTCAAGTCGGAAAATTACTTCACAATGTTCAGTACTACTTTCGTCACCCCTGCTTTCTTATGCGCGTCATCACATATTTTTGCTACTTGAGTTGCAGAGTTTCATCTGTTTGCCGATAGGATGCAGCACACGTGTGTACATTTATAAAACTGCATATAATTGAGTACAAAGTATCACTAAGAGTGGGAATATTTCACCATATGATTACACAATCTGTTTAGCAGTAGTCAACTACAACTCGGTGCGAAAACATTAGGCATATCACTTATATATTTATCATGCATTCACAAATGGAAATACTTGCTACACAAATAGAATATGGATCGATTCTTTGGAATGCCAATTAACATATCAATTCAAATTTTGACATATTTTGTATCAGGAATGTCAACATGGCTGAAGTAGATATAATTGGGAAATGCATTGTATTTTTTTTAATATATATTTGTTTTAACGACGCATTTTAATTATAACCAGGTTCTATTGGCGTCGAATGAATGAATAATGAGATGATTGGATGATGTGATATATTTTGATTAATCCAAATTAGGTTCAATGACAAACCGTGATGATGACGAAGAACTATTGGCGTCAGTGAATGGGACGATAGGAAGGAACGACATAATGAAAGGTGATTTTATTGGGTATTTTGATACAATGTTTGTTAAGAAAATAGTCGTGGGCTTTTCTCTAGGTAACGTGCACAAAGGTCGACGATACGATGAAGCAAAGAAAAACCTTGATCATGATGGTCAACCGTCGTGGGAATCGAAGAATTGTATCTGAATAGGCAAAAAAAAAAATTGCGAACTCTA
This sequence comes from Brachyptera risi, assembly GCA_964007535.1. Lineage (NCBI taxonomy): Eukaryota > Metazoa > Arthropoda > Insecta > Plecoptera > Taeniopterygidae > Brachyptera > Brachyptera risi. The sequence continues at coordinate 64,369,681 of OZ023326.1, forward strand.
CGCCAGCCTAACTGATAGATGTATCAAAGCTGATTTGTTGAAGAATTGAGCAAAAGATAAACCTTACAGATAGAGCGTTCAATAAATCTCAATTTCAACTGAAATAAATGAAAACGAAGTCATTTCCAAATCGCAAACAACACAAATTGGATTAAGAAATGAAATTATAATTTCTCGCAGGAAAGTATTCAATATTCGAGTAAACACTTGGAGGAAAATAGTTCAAGAAAAATGAAAGTTTTTGTACTGACAACACTGATGTTTGAAATGTTACATCGGTCTATAGGTTTGTGCATATCTCTCAGCTACGAACTTTGATGAAAAATATGAGAACATTTCCGTCACATAGTGGTATATATAGATCAAGCCATCAGAATGCATCCTGAAGTGAGTAGGCCTAATACTGATAACTTACGCGCTGAGATACCACATAATGTTCAGTATATAGGCCTATGACGCACTCCAAGTACGTCTATATGAAAAAAAGTGAATATTCTTAAATTCATTTCAACATCTGATATCGATTTCAGCAGACAAATTTCATGTATGAATACTATATATAGATACAATGTATAAATACACTGTGGCTGTTACACTAGTAATTTCGGAGCTGTTTCAATGGATTGCTTACTTCATTCATATAGATCTGAATATGATGGTGAATAGACAAACCATTTCTTCACAATAACATTGTATCTGAATTAAATGTTCATGAACAAATTAAGATTAATTGTCATTAAAAGTTTATTGCATTTCTATTGCCATTTACGGAAAATCATTGGAATAATTTGAAAATCATTAACTGCTTAGTGTCTTCATCGGTGCATGAATATAAATATATGTATATATACATATATTTTTCATATATATATATATATATATATATTCATATATATCATATATATATATATATATATATATATATATATATATATATATATATATATGATATATATTCAATATATATATATATATATATATATATATATATATATATATATATATATATTAAATATATATATATATATATATATATATATATATATATATATATATATATATGTGTGTTTTTAATCATATATATTCATATATATATATATATATATATATATATATATATATATATATATATATATATATATAAATATATATATATATATATATATATATCATACCGTTGCGTAAAATTGACTACTCTTTGAACAGATGGTGGCTCCAAGAAGAGCCTAATCAGGTTTGGACGTTTTGTTTGTAAACTTTCGACCATTTTCAGGAGTATAGTTGTTGATCTGACAGTCGGCAATCCGCAGTCATCCGATTGCCGGATACAAGACCAACAACGACTTCTGAAGATGCAGGTTCAATGTTTCCGACCCAAACGTCGGAACCCAAGGCTCTTCTATAGCCACAAGCTGATCCAATATTAGTCAGATGCATTTTATTTCGTGCATAGCAACGTTCAATAGATTGACATTTGTCGAGATTTGGACGTCACGTGAGCAAATCGTTATGCGAACCTGGCTTTAGAACACATACAATAGGCAACGAATCAATGGTAAGGATTAATTCAACAATCAGTCAAGTTATAAGAATTATAAATACAGGCCAATTGATATAAAGCTGTTACGTAATTTCTAATTTGAGGACGATGATATTTGATGATATTTGACTGATATATTTTTTGAGCAGCAAATAAATTCCTCAATATACTTCTGAGAACGTACATATCCTCCAAAGCTGTAATGTGAATTTAATCTTTGGAATTGTGGGGTTCCAATATTTTCCAGACTGAATTATTTCTATTCAATATATGGTGTTTTGTACACCAGATAGATATTAAAATGCATTTCTAATTCGCTTCATGAAGTCGCACAGAACACTTGATTGTTACACTAAACGAACTTTGTGTATAACAGTAATGCTGAACATATTTTACAGGTTCAGAAATAGATTCATATTGATATTGAACTGTTGAATTTCACATTTGAAACGAATGCATTTTTTAATCCACCGTACATTAATTCATTTATTTCACCAATTCACGTTGCATCAATCGGGCAAACTGAAAATCACCTGCTGACGTTCCAGCCAAGCCTTTTTGCCTATACATTCATTTATTATATCGTACATCTCTCTTGCTCTCGCTCTTTCTCTCTCTCTCTCTCTCTCTCTCTCTCTCTCTCTCTCTATACATATATATATATATATATATATATATATATATATATATATATATATATATATATATATATATATATATATATATACATATATATATATATATATATATATATATATATATATATATATATATATATATATATATATATATATATATATATGATGACTATATAGTTTTTCATATTTTCTGTACTCCTTGTGATCCAAAATTAATTGGACGATAAAACGCACTCACATTATTAATATTCGCGAAGTATGTTTTCAGCATTGACTATACCACTGATAATGAAATAAAAAATGACGTATTTTTCACATCCATTTTCCTCCGATAAGAACTGCAATAAGTTGCAATTCCTATTCACTATACTGCATGGCTGGCTTGACTTGTGCTGTTGATAAGAATAATAATTTAACAACAAAGTTATATTTAGATAATATGTGTCTATGCTATTAAATGCATGAATTATCTCTGAGGTGTTGCCAAGTCAAAACGTTTCTATCGAAGAATGAAAGCAAATACCATATAAACTTACTCACTGTGAAAGAGAACTAAAGAAATTCAAAGTTTAGTTGCTCGGCGATGGATTTGGGAGCGTTGAATGGCATCATTTCATCGAACTGGTATAGTGAGTAACAATGGATAGCGATTGAAAAATGCGACGGCTCCTCAATGAATAATATCGTCTGCTACCATTTTTATCACCGCAGCTTATTTCGGTTGTGTGACATGGAGGCCACAAAAATAGTTGCTTATCACGTGGGCGAGAGCGATTCGAACAATAAAGTCAACCAATCAATTCTTTCAGTTTTCCGCATTCACCTCCATTTTTCTACGCACTAATCCAGAATTATATAGTCTAAATATATTCATGGTAGCAAGGTCTGCCCGTACGCTTATATCAACGTTGAGCAGTGTTATGGTGACGTAATCTAGTACTCACGTCTCACACTGGCTTCCGCCGACATAACCGACCTAGTTTTAAAGCGTAAAGATTTGAGTCAACAGAAATGAATGATATAATTTATTGATTCAGGAAGCTGAATGTATGGTACCACACCAGAAAGTTCATCAAAGAATAAAGGTATTTATTAAATTATCATAATCATATGTACAGATGATTAATGATAAAGACCTTATTCGAATCCAGGTTCATTTGTCATCGAAGATCTGCTGTTCAACTGAAGTTGATGCCAGGCTTGATACATGGATAGCTGACGTGGCTTTGAATAAAATACATGTTGACAGAAATTTTTCAACACAATTCATGGAATAACGAAGCTGATAATCAAAGCATTATTATAATATGTTTTGAGAAATGGATTCCATCAGTCAAGCAGTGACAATGGTTTGGTGTGCTGTGATTGGTTGTAATACTTAACAAAGAAACACGGCTAACATGAAAAAAGAAAATACGAAATTATTATCATTTCCAAAAAAAAGAAAAGTTGTGCCATAGATGGGTCAATTTATATACAATTTATATAATTTATAGACCGTGATAACATAAAAAAACGCACGAATTTGCTCTGATCATTCTGAAGAGAGTGATTCCACTTGTAATTTACAGCATCACTTTTTTAAATATACCCCCCCCCCTCCCCTCCGAAAATAAAGAAGACTAAAACCAGGTTCTTTTCCGTCCAGAAATTAATTCACCTCCCATCAAACTTATGAAAAATATGATTCGTTCATGATATGAATGAAATGAAATGGAATTAATGAAATGTATTCAATGCAGTTAGCTTAGATCACTCATGGTTGGGCATGTATCCTTGCACGATTATAAAAGATACAATCAATACAAATTATTGTTATATAAATCTGATGTATAAATCTTTCCAAAACTAGCAGATCACATTTTTTCATTCCAACAGCAGTTACTGACGTTACAATGCTGTATTTACTATGGGTGTCTATCACATAAATATGATTATCGTGTAATTAAGTATCTACACAGTGTTGAAAGCTCGCAACCAATTCAAGTCTTGATATAATATTACGTGTTAATGTTATCAAAAACGTTATCATGAGATGAGATATTCAGAAGTGTAAAAGACATGAATGTAAGCAAGACACGTGTGAGTTAACATAGCGTGATCCGTCTTCCGGCCGGCCAGTGGGTACTGAGTGACGTCATGCGCGAGCCAAACGAGAACTAGTACGCAGGATGGTCATACCTTGCATCCCAAGAATATTTTTATACTAAGCTAAAACCACCGGAGTTTGTATTCATTTTGGTTCTAACGACGCACTGTGATGGTAGTACTACAAAGTATACATATACAAGATGATGGGCACACACACATATATATATATATATATATATATATATATATATATATATATATATATATATATATATATATATGTGTGTGTGTGTGTGTGTGTGTGTGTGTGTTCATGTAAATATGTGAGCGCGGAGATTTTCGCGGCTGATGTTAGATGGTAAATATGTCTTTACGGTAAATTTGCCACGATTAATTTGCATTTTGGGTTCTAAGAAGAACATGTTTTTGCGACGTTTCGCCAGAATTCCACCCGGCATCTTCAAGGGTGAAATTCCGGCAAAACGTCGCAAAAACAGGTTCTTTTTAGAACCAAAATGCAATTTAATCATGGCAAATTCACCGTAAAGACATATTCACCATATATATATATATATATATATATATATATATATATATATATATATATATATATATATATATATATATATATATATATTTATATATATTTATATATATATATATATATATATATATATATATATATATATATATATATATATATATATATATATAAGTGATTGTCAATTCAATGAGAATATGAATTATTCATTCTTTCTGTGTTCAACGACGCACTGCAATGATAACCAAGATCTATTGGTGTCGGATGAAGGGTTGATATTGTATGATGGGATGAAAGTTTCTCAGGTTATGAAAATCAAATTGGGAGGCAAGCGGAGGTGGCCCATATTGTGAGGAGCATCCTGGCATTAACCCAAACTCCATTTCGAACCAAGAAAAACTCATGTAAGCCAGCAACTCATGAAGGACGGTGGTGCTGTGATCGAGCCGAGGTTCGATATGCCCTTCTTCTCCCAGATCACACGTTGCAAGCGCGTTGGTAACATGTGCGATAACCAGATGCTATTTCCCAGTAACCACGATCAACTTCTAGGCTGAATAGTTTGAAGTTTGATCCCCCAAATGGCTCTCAACAGAAAGGTGATCCAGTGATTCTGTTCACCCCTCACTTTGAACTGAAATAGGCCTATATATGATCAATCAATTTCAATGAATACTCCATTTCGACTATAATTTCCACTCAGAACATCTATTTTGTAGGTACTTTAATCAATGTTCACCCAGAAAAGAATATATATTCAGAATTCATGCTTATATTGCTATTGAAGCTCGTGAAAATAATTTCTAGCATTGCGCATTAATTGCATATGCTTATTTTCTCCCCAAAAATATGCAAGCATAAAAAAGCAAAGGTATACCAGTATGTCCAGTTTACATACAGCAAGAATATAGAAGAAAGACGTGTTGATACATTTGGATGGGACACTTTTAGGTAATATTGAATATCGCGTATAATTCGTCGGCTGCATTTTAACGAGTATTATGGAAATGGCACATAAAAATCATGATATAAAATACTTGATGACTCGTCATATTCATCAATACTGATATACTTTTAGTGGAATTTCATAGTTACTCAAGTATGGAAAGAATATATTTAAAAGTTACATTTCACCACTCGTGTGAAACTTTTATGCACCCGTGACCCGTATATATTGAAAATACAGCAAAAATTCATGTACAATAAAATTTTAACTCAACCTCATAGATTGATTGAACCAATTGATAAATTATTTTGTGACACTTGAAACCTTTGAATCTTAGAAAAAAAAATGATATATCACTTGGAAATAAGTTAAGAATGAAATAACGGTACATGACTTCCCCGCAGGCCTGAAGTACTGCAGCCTGCAGCATACTTTAGTATGTATTTACCGCAGCCTTCTTTATTCAAATAATTCATTTCTCATCATTTCATCAGAGAAGAATGATCTGAATGAAGAAGGCTGTGGTATTTACATATGAAAAATAATTGCGAAATATTACTTTGGTAAACGGTAAACCTCAAATTTCAGTTGACAACTATTTGCTTGAAAAGTTTTGAGCTATAAAATATAGAGACAAAACTTCAAGAACATGATACTAACAAGGTATTCGTTCCGATTCACAACCATAGACTTCAAATATGAGTGAATAAACTAATTCTTGCCCAAACATACATCTCTTCAAGAAACTCTGGATAGTAACGCGAGTGGTCGCTTGAGATATCCAAACTTTTTTTGTGGGAGTGCTATAGCTCACTCGATTTTTCTGCAGACATGTGAGTGGAAAATATGACTACTGTAGATGGATCAACTTGGAAATCAGGCTTCCTGCTATCTAGATAAAAACCTCAGAAAATGCAGGGGTGGGGATCATTACCCTCGCGACAGCTCACGGGCTGAAAATATTGAGAATAATCACAAAGTTGTGACATTTAGAATTCCTCAAAATTCTGTATTTTCGATGGGAGCCGCAACTATCAGAAACGCATTCTGATAGCAAATTAGAAAGATTACAAAAATATATGAATTTTTGAAAGTATTGGTGGCTTTTTGTGGCCACATGGTCACCGATCTTAGTTTCACCCAAGCTTTCTAGCTGATTTACTGTCATCTGGGCATTTGTTGCGTTTCCAAGTAAAAGCCAAACGATACTAGAGAGCCTGAAAGCGAGCGATCGTGGTTGGATTCGTGGTGGTCATGATTTTGCCAAAGCTTTCTCATATTCTTTAGTTATTTTTTCCCCCAATGGTTCATTCTTGATTCAAAATTGAACTGATTGATAATCCCTTGTCATGTGCATGTGAATTACACATAAACCTGAGTGAACATTGAAAAAGTGTCGACCATATTTTTACCAAAAAAAGGTCACTCTCTTACATAATAATATAGACTCTTGTCAAGTGACGTCACTCATTGTTAAAAAGACAGACAACAATGTCCATCAGTTGGAATTAACCAATCAGAATATTTTGTAGTCCCCCAGTTCGCTGTGTTGCTATGGTTACGATTGTTCGTCATTAGTTACGTGACCGAAGTCTATAGATTCTCTAATGAAAATCCTCTATTTTTAAAGCCTAATCTTTAAACTTTTTCACATCTTTAAGTGAATTGAAATCAAGGTGTCTAGAACGATGTTTTACCTCGACTACCACATCACTGCTATCAAAATCACACGATTTCTCCAGTTCTCCTGTAGCAACGACGACTCACGCTAACACTCACCAGTCTCCTCTTATGCCATATAGACTGATTATGTTTTACTACCCTCCAGTAACATGCGGTCATACCCAACAACCTCCGTGTATTTAAATAGTTGTAGCTTAACGACCGTCCGACGACGAGCACCATTGTTTTACGTCAGTTTAACGACGTGGCAGAGGTAAAGGAAGGTTGCAGTTTATGTTAGCCTGGACGGCAAGGCACTTAAAACCGAGGTGCAACGGATGAGAGAGGGAGAGAGAGAGAGAGAGAGGACGAGGATGCATTAGACCAGTGGCGAGCGAGCTAATGGGGAGGAAGTTGATGTTCATGGAAAGATGAGAAACAAAACGAAACAATTTCTCTTGCGCTGGGTTTAAATAATGAAACTTGTTTCATGAAACGTAACATGAGAATATTGTAGTACGTTGTGGAAGAAGAACCGTCTAGGCTTGATTGTTAGACGAGCTTCAGCGAGGATTCAATTTGACATACTGAAAAAATTGGTGTTCGTTTCTATGTTTTTTTATCGGTTCTCCACAGGTCAAACGACTATAGCTATCAACTTCAAACTTTTTTTCGTCATAGTTCCCCACCTAACTTGGATTTTTTTTTAATAACATCGAAACTTGATACAAAATCATTGTTCTCCAATTAAGGCTATGGATGAAAGATAGGATCGTTTAGACGGGGCACCACAAGGGCGATCTTACCACCCCATTTTGATTATTTGAAACCAATGAACTTCAACACCAGGACTGCGCTGTCTGTGACCATAATTTTTCGCCGTAGATAAAAGTCTTTCAGTATAAACACACGAATGATGATATCTTTCACTTTGAACTAAGTCTTTTGGGCAATGATCACTTCTTTCCATTGACAGCATTGAACTTAGATCTGTATAGTTTTGTGGCCTTATCGGATGGTAACTTTTATTTGTATGAATTTTAGAAATTTCAAAAATACCCATTAGAATAACACAGCGAAAAAAAGAGAAAATATTTGTATTTTTGAAAGAAATGAAATTCTGCGTGAAGTTGAATTACATTTTGATACACATTTCTGGAAATTTTAAGCTTGATCGGGTGAGCCGTTTTGAAGAAAAACATAAAATGTGCTAATTTGGTATCACTCGAAGCAGTTTTTAGGCCTACCCATTTATAATTTAAATGTCACTCAATCACTCAATTGGCGATTGTAGGCAAAAGTTTGGCAATCAACATATCCGCTCGTCTAACAACGCATATATGGCGTTTTCCTAGTAATAATCATAATGATGATAATAATATCTTTGAACTAAATATGTATTCCATTTTGAACATATATGAAACTTGATACAAATTATTATCCCTCAATGAAGGCCAATCAGATGACAAAGTGAGATCGTTCAGATGGGGCACCACAAGGGCGATCTCGAAACTAGAACACAAATCAATCCCAATTAATGTTACTACTCATTTCACAAATGAACTGTGAATTTAGCAACTGATGATCGGTTCGAAGATTCATTAGATGTGATGCTATATGTGTTTTCCGAAGTTATAATCACGATATAACAAAGTAAATAAGTCTATCACAACATATTTCCACTTGTACCGGTCCTATACGTCTTGTCGTTTTTTTCTATATAGAGAAAGCATCATTTTTTCTCATCAGACTAGAACGTAGTAATACAAATGAATGCCTTAACTGAATGATATATTGGTTTTTAATTGTCTGGAAAGTTTCAAAAAGTGTAATAAATCGCTTTTACTCATCTCATTCACTTCATTGTATATTATATTTTACTGTATTCAATTGAATAATCGCTGTCGAAGAAGTAGTAGTAAATGTATCGACTATTTATGGATGATATTCGCAATGCAGTCGATGATGGAGTTATGGTGAGAAGCGAAGAATGAAAATATAAATGAGTATGGCACCTCCACCAATATGTTTTATCACACGTTTTTATGTTTCATGTGGTGATTTTCATGTTATCATCATTCATGTACGTACACATAGAAATGTCAGTTTTTGAATTTCAACGCTCAATGATAGGGTCATGAACAACAGAATTAGTCTACGCGTTTGTTAAATAGCATGGATTTAAAATGTATCATCAAGTTTGCTTCAATATTATATTTCCGAATAGCTCTATTGATGAGTTAGCCGATAAGTTTTGATGAATAAACACGCTTTCGTTGATGTTCACCACGACGACGCCACTGGTTGGGACAAAAGGTAGTGCAATTTAACGGTGCACTTGGTTAGTCCAAGCCTGGCGTCGTATTAATATCGACGCCTGTGACCTTCACCATGATGTCGGGCGTCGGCGTCGCATTTGCACAAGCGTCGTATGAAGCATTCATAGGTGTTACGGAACATTGCAATATCTATCAGGGAATCGCTGAATATTGTCTCTGAAGAATAATCATAGACAAATCATATTTTTGATGCATATTTTCATGCTATGTCTATAGTCATTCTTCACAGACAATATTGGCACCGAGACGCGTGGCTGAGTGGTAACACAGTGAACCATCATTCGGGAGACCTGGGTTCGATTCCCGCCATGGTCGACCATCCAGACAGCGGCTTTTCGTGGTTTCCCTCTGTCGTTCAGGTTGATACTGGGATGGTTCCTTAACAACAGGCCACGACCGACTCCAACCAAAATACAAAACACCTAATGAAAAAATAACTTTGCATCCCACCATCTCATTCATCAACCACCGACGCCAATAGATCATAGCCATCAATATAGTACGTCGTTTAAAGCCCAATATAAAAAAAAAAATTAAAAAATAAAAATATTGGCTCTCAGTTGTAATAATAATGAAAGGCCTTGGAGATTATTCTCCGTGTCATTTTCCACGCCTCTTGGGAAAAGTGCATAAGTTCATCACGATATTGTTCTTGTGGGAATTATTGTATGGGCCTATTATTGTTATATCATGGTTTGACCCAATCAACGGCTTCTAGTTAATTACCGCCCCTTTGACGTCACAAGACATAGCATCCAATCTAAGGGGCTGTTCAAACTGTGGTGAAATTTGTATATCCAATCAGAGTATTTCTAAAAAACATAATTGAATTGATATAGGTCTAACTGGCCAATTGAAGATTCACGATCATCTTTAGTCTTCAATTGAATCAGATTAATTTTTTGGGGAGATGATAGTTGTAGTTATCCGTCTTTTGCATTTCATGCGGTTTAACTAGCTGTACTGCTTGCTTGTGCTGTTTCTGTTTTTGCTTCTTCAATATTTGATCTACTCTTTATCATTTGTTTCTTTGGCATAATAAAGAAAAGTGGCTATCCGTCTGGCCGGAACAAGGTTTTAGATTGATTTTAGTTCAGATCAAATTAGTTTGAGATGATTTTTGGTCCAGTTTAATCAGCTTATATTGGTTTGGATGGGTTGGGCTGATTTAATTAGTTAGATTGAGTTGTTTAGGTTATAATTTGGGCTACTTGCAACATCAACGTTCGCATTTGGTGACATAGACAGATGGTTCGATTATTATGGGCAAACATAAAAGTTTGAAAAAGTTTGAAAAAGTGAAAAGTTTTACCGAATATTTTTTGTTTCCATTTTCGGTCATATCATCTCCAATGTGTTTCCAACCAAACGTTGATGTTATTTATATTATTGTGGTATCGATATTTTTTGTTCTACACGAATTATTCTGTCATTCAACCCTTCTATTTATCCATGATCGAGCACTTATTTATGATACAGTAAAATATATTGTTTGTATTTGTGTATGCGTATTTGAAGATTATAATCGCTGGAAATTAAGTCGAAGTACCGTCTATTTCATCACGTACCTCACACTGTTGTACTAATCGAGAGTTGTGGGGACAATCGTGTTGATCGTTAATGTCTTTCAAATGAATAAATAAATAAATAAATAAACAAACAAACAAACAAACGAACAAACTGGCATCAGAACTCTTGCCAAGCAGAACATCAACGGACCTAATAATTCACTAGCCCATACAACAAAAGACAAGTAAATAAACAGTGGAAGTGAGGTGTGACATTGATGAAATTATGCTCTTGCGTTAAATGGTTTATACAAGATGTCGGATCACTATTCAACTATCAAACAAACATCGTTAATTACTATTTCCAGTCTAGCATTAATCGTGAATCCGTCATCTGTGAACTCTTCACGTTATTTTCAAGTATTATTGAAGAGTAACTGAGTATACGTGACATAGTGAGGACGGCAGTGACCTAATTCCTGTTCCAGACGAATCCAGACCAACTTAAACCCGTGGGGGGTAGCTTCAGCAAGGAACAGAATAATTATGACTAAATGTAGGAATCATTTCCCGTCCAACCATACACTATAAATCATTAAAACTTGCACATTATATCCATCATTCTATTGCTCACAAATAATCGGAAAAAAATCTTTAAAAAAATTGAATAATAATTTTAATATAATTTGATTATTGCCATGTTTTTTTCTAAAAAACAAAACATGAAGCCACATGTCACAAGGTTCAGAATTGAAAAATACATCTATCTTGTTGAATTTCAGTGGATATTTTTCCTGATACACATTGTTATCTTGCATACCTCTAGAAAAATCCATTGCAATTTTGTATTATATAATCAATCATTTCAAATCTAATACAGATTATATATGATTTTCAGTCCACACATTCACACCTGAGTATTCATATGTACTGATTATTTCATAGTTTTGCTATGCAATATAATTAGAATTAAAATGCACATTCCGAAAAATAAAATTCAAATCGGACCAGTAGTTTTCGAGTTATGTTGTTACAAGTTAGAGAAAATGTAGTTCTTGGGAAAACGTACCTGAAGTTTCAATAGGCACAGTACGCATAACCGTGTGTGTTGAATTTAAATCTTGAAATATAGAAAAAAAAACTACATGAGTTGCGGTCACGAATTCTTCAAATGATCGATTAACAATACATAAAAAAATGAATAAATAAATAGATAAATTTCACCAAAAATAATTTTTATGCTGTGGACACCCCGTTACTTGATTTTAGCAAGGTTTAACGTGACTTCGAATCAGCTGTTGGTAGAAAATTATACTGCTTTTCTGCTGTCATTTTTTTGTTCATATCTTATTGATATCACTATAACCATATTATATTACGTATATGATACGTATTTGAATTAAGCTATTCGCTCTATAGAATCAGGTTTATCACGGTTCCATGTTAGTCTGAGAAGTACATGACCAACAGGAATGGTACAGGAAATGGTCCAGGAATGAGATTTCACAAGGACGTATCAAAAAATCACGATCTAAAAATTAAATGAAACTTATCAAAATTTAAAAAAGTATTGATGACCAAATTTTTGTCGAATACTGCAATAAGTGAATGAAGAAAGGAAGATTTGAAATAAAATAAGAGTCATTTTAATCAATGAGATATCTCATCACATTCAATTCAATTCACCGAACAAAAATGATTGAATAGTTATACTTGAACTTATTAGTTACCCTTCTGGTAACTTTTCAGCTACATTCTGTACCGTACGCTCGTATACAATCGCTTCTTTAGATATATCTTGATATATCAATACATGATATCTATATATTGAGTTCGGCTTAGAAGGTTATGATAGAGGGCAATCATTATGATTATCATACAGAAGAAAATGTCTGCATGTATGGGTCTACAAGAACGAACGTTGTTTCATGAGCACTATCGCGCGGCCATGCAGTCCGTCATTGTGCCAGCGCGACCGACACCTTTCACAGTAGATCAAGAGCGTTCTGACTGCGAAATAATGTTTTTAGAAACACAATTTTCTTAAAGAACATTGCAAGCATGATGTGCACTATTTCGGTTCCTGTTTTTCACAAACTATAAAAGTTACATCATAGACTAAAGAATACTACTACCTTCTTTAGACTAGTCTTCTTTAGTCTATGGTTACATGCACACAATTTTCAGTGATTACATTAGACCTTTGTACACATACACTGAAAAAACGCATACTGGTATATGTGTACGTATATTTCTCTTAATAATGTCAGAAAAAAATACAGTTTCGAGTAAACGACTATTTTTATTCTGAACGTTATTTTACATCGATGAAATACATATCTACACAAGTATGGCATATTTATATCTACATGTAGTGGAAATTTGAAAAAATTATCCCCAGTAGTTCCAAAGATTCGGGTACCGAGGTGTGCACAAATAAAATTTCAGAGTAATCGCTTTGGGAATGATCACACAAAAGTTGGTCGCACTGATATTAGAGATGTGGGTATACGATTCAAGAACTGAATGGAAAAATCAATATGATCAAAGCCACTTCGAATAATTCGATGATTTTTGCAGTATCCAAATAATGAAACATTGCTGAACCATTTGCATGAAACATTTGCAAATTTTCAAATTTTCTTGTTTTCTGCGTATACAGTCGATGTATAATGAAATAATTTGTTCTGAAAGTTTTAATATCGACATTATAAATGTATCTCTTGAGAGTTTCGAGGAGTTCATTGACAAATTTTATGTTTGACAAGGCACAGGCTGCACCTGTCTCTTACTGTTGTGTTTTATTCTGTATTTCTTATTTCATTGTTTTATGTTTTTATATACTATGTTTTCATTTTATCATATTGCACTTGTGGGGCTTGCCCTGTTGCCAATAAAGACTTGATAATAATAATTGCACTAAGAATCTGATAGAAAAAGACACAACTCAAAATTATATTTCAAAAAAATAGCTCACAATGTCCCCTCAATAGCGGCCAACATATTTTGATAATTCAGATTCGTGACCCAACCAAACTTGACCCAACCTAACATAACACATTTATGTTTCAATGAGAATATATATTCATGAAAACAAAAGTTTGACAGCATCAGTATCATTCACGCTGGCAACCTCAAGACCTTCATTGTTTAGTATTGCGCGTCATAAGCGAGAAATAAAAAGTTCTGATTGTCTATAACTTCGCACAGTAAGTTACTGTATGAAAGAACCGACCATAATTCTAGTTTCATTGCTTTCTTACACCTTCCATGCTTATATATTGAAAACAGTCTATTACACTCGCATGGTTGCAACCAACATGCAACCTGGAGCAATATTTTATTATGGAATAAATAAGAATTATGACTCGCGATAAAATATAAACATTGAGGGTGATAACGAAAGAATTTTATATTATGATACAAGGAGCAATTCGTAAGCAAGAATATATCTAAATATCGATACAAATTACAGACTAAAGAAGGTTAAAGTAATTCTGTGCGAATAATGATAGTGAACTAATTGAGTCAAGGAAGTCTCTATAGCGTATGCATTTGTTTGTTTCCAAGGGTAACCTGATACTGAAGAAAATCTACCTCACTAGGGCTCGGTATTACCAAGTCCAGTTAGCAGTTATCTGAGAGTTGGTGAAAACAAATATCCCAGGTAATCATGGTGATAACAACTTTTATCTGCCAGTTGGAGCTACTCCCACGTTGATAATATCAGGCCTAAACTTGACAGTATGTGGTGAAAATGGCATGGACTCATAGATCATTGCCAATCTTTCCGTCGGGCTGTAGGCATTTTTCTCATGCGCCCCATTAACAAGTTAATTACCAACTATGCAAAATCGTTTTTGCTTTAACGGATCTAAAATTATATATTTGTCAAATCAATATTCGAATCAATGGAAATACATTTGAATTTTTTCATATTTTCAATTTAAAAGAGAAAATAAATATAGTAAAAATTAATAACAATGAATAACAATGTATAAAAATGAGAAATTCAAAAGTACTTGTATGTTCCGAATGTGTACCATTTGAATAACATATGAGCAATTTTTCTCACTTGTTTTACGACTAATAAATTTGTTGATTAATAGATAATAAGCGGATCATCTCTTTATAACCTTCGGTTACCAATGCCATTTTTGTACTCAAATTGATTATTAGCAAGATAAAAATATGTTTATAATTCTTAGAACACAGTCCCAATGAATTGAGATGTGTATTGAATTTATCCGTTACATTACTTCATTATATTGGAAAAATATTCTCAATTGCAAGAGCATGTACTGAGGTTTCGGTTGCACTAGTGTGAGTTTAATCGTCCTGTTTCTCATTTTCAAAAGTCAAACCATTCAATAATTGATAATTAGATTAGCGTAGCGAAGACTTCGATTCCACATAGGACTACCAAAATGAAATAAAAAAATGGGCTTCGTTTTTTTGTTGGTGAATTTGTACGCGGCGTACAGGTCAGAAAAGAAATCAATCGGCTCGACAGTTTTTCTGAATATTGGTATCACACAGGAGAAAGTTGAAATTGTATTTCAGAACAATCGGACGAACGGTTGTTCTGGAAATAAATCGGAAAGTTTGGAGAATCTCCATGACAATAACCCAGAAGGAAAATACTTGAGAAACATTTTTGTCAAGCTCTAATATCTTCACTGAATATGAAATAAACGATCATGCATATTTCAAGTGGTTTTCACTACAGTCGGATGAGAAATATCGAAGGAAACCCATTTATGATGTAATGTTTTCACATTAATTAAAGCGATGAAAAACAGAGGCAACCGATCATTTGAACGTTTGAAATGATCCAAGGTGTGTAGATGTTGATTTAGCTGACAGAATATTTTTCAATCTCATCTCACAACGCATATACTGCGTTTCCATAGTTACACGAACGCAAATATTAGAATCCAAAACTAGCACTTTTTTCTCCGACATAAATTATAAAATCATTTGAAAAAAAGACAATATATATATATATATATATATATATATATATATATATATATATATATATATATACATATATTCCTGAATATATACTATTGTCGCGAATCCAAACAATCACAATAACAAAATATCATATTATAGTATTCTCGTCGAAAAGAAAAGATAATGAAACCGATGCATTGTATAATGACAGTTAAAAAACACTCGTAAAACTCTGTATGCGAAGATAACCACGTCTACCAACAAAAGCTCACACAGCTAGCTAGACAAAGAGCATGAAGCAGAAAAGAAGGTTAAAACATAATAAAAACACATATAACTCGTTGCAGTTTTATGATTTACAGGTTGGTACGAGGTTTCGAGTAAATGCTGCAGGTTTTATAGCCGCCATTATTCAAGTGCTAGCTTCACTCGAATCGCAAACTGCACGACCATGTATATATAGGGAGGTTTCTGTGCGGATAGCTGAATGCACGACAGAACGCCCGACGTTCACAATGACAAGAAATGTGAGTATATACTGTGTTGCATTTGAACAACAATAGTCAATCTTTTGTGATTGGTTTGAAAGTAATTAGCTATGACGCAATGTAGGTGGAAATTTGATTGACACCTCATGGTAACAAACAACAACAAAAATCCTATATGTGTACGGTTTGAAATTTCAAGGATGACCTCAAAAACTCAATAAAAAATGTGAAAATGAATGACACTCATCAATTTCTGAAACCGTCCAGCCTATTTTCATGTTCCCTTGTCAAACATGGCACTGTGCATATGACAGACTGATTTTAAAGACTGTGTTCTCAAACAAAATCGCGAAATGCTGGCCCAAATGTATTCGGAATCTTGCGTCAAGTTGATATATCATGTAATTTCAAAGTTTCAATCACCAATTACTCAAATCTACCCGACCAATCATTGTTACTAGAAACAACAGTCACTATATTTTGCATCCCTCTAATAAATTAATGTTGTAGTTCATTGACGAGTGTAGACAGCCCCATTTCACGCCATTTCGTTCACCTGAAAATGAGAGATACTACTATCGCTCGAATCAGCTAATGCAGTACCATGAAACTAAATTGATAACAAACTCGAAAAAAAAGAGATTTTAATTTGTGTCTTATTTTTCCCGGTACCCAGCAAAATGATCAGGAACGCTCGAGGTATGGAGGGATTCTACATTGTACACACTTGAAACTTGCAATAGTTTATTTGCTCATTCTATCATACTATCACAATTTTTATCATATTGGTATATCAGTATTTTCATGAGACTCACCGTTCCATTGCTACATATTCATCTTGAATTCGACAAAATTGTGTACTAATTTCTTGCCAACGAAAAACATTAATATTAATTGAACAACAAAATCTATTAAATTTCGAATTATCTTAATGTGCCCAATAGTATCAGTAATAAATGTGGCAAGCTCCAAGTCTTCCTTATTATTTCTGTGGAATTCTTACACACCTACAGCAGTTCCAATTGACCAATGTAGATGGGCGTGCCTTATACGAAGCAGGGGAAATTTTAGATACCTTGATTGGTTATTTCCCTATTTTCCCCTGCTTCACTGTCCACTCGATTGATTTTTATATTTTGTGATATCACGAGGGCGGACGATCTACATCGGTCAATTATTCTTACGGTACACGAAACAAATATTTTTCGATTCGATTGTTTTGTCTGTTCAATATGTCAATTCACATTCTTGGTGCATGGTGCAGAATAAAGTTATTCTTCACACAATTATAGTATTTCTCATTTTTATACGGATAATTAGCCTCAATGTATATATAGGGGCCTTATCATCATCTAATGTGGAGTTCATTATTATGACTTGAAATAAATACAATGGAGTGATCAACAGTAACAACCACTCATTGTTTATCAAGGCTTATTTGTTATTTACAATACGCTTCTTCATTCATGAGCTACTCTCGCTCATCTCTGGCAAAGCATATATGCTGCGTCTTCCTATCAAGTTATATATTGTGAGTTTATAGCCCATACTTATTCTATTGTTCCAGTTAGCAATTGATCGTGAAAAATGTAATATCGACCGAAAGCTTCTAACTTTGCACAACATTTGTAATCATGATAGAAGTAATGCAATTCAGTTAGAATATCGGCAAATACTAAAGAGATCATGCACTTGCTATTTCTTTTCATATGCATCTGTCTTATTATTATTTTTCATTATTAATATCGTAAGCCTCATGGAGTGAAAATCGACTGATACGTGGTCATTTAATCACCGTATTTAATTCAAATAACGAGGAAAACGCGTTATATGGTTCCGCGTTGATGGATGAGCTGAGAACATATCGACATATCTTTGGTTGGTTATACACCTTGTGATTCAAATAATGACGTCACTGCCATCCTGTTTTATTCATTACTCATTTGAACTTGTTTCCTCAATGATGAAAAATCATTCATTCAATCGTTCTTAATTGATTGATGACACTTATTGCTTGGATTTAATTGATATCTTGATAGTTTTGAGCGATGCAAAAACATTACATATTTTAAATAAACGGCAGATTATATTTGACTGAAAGTTTGGAATAATGTGTTTATCATTATATTGAAATTACGTGAGAATTTGAATTCTTTCCAAGAAAATATTTGTCACAAACTTTCTCCTCTTGGTTATTCCTATGAGTTTTTTTAAAACTTTGAAATGATTTCTCTCGGAGGTAGTGCAACCAATTGCGCCTCAAAACTATACAGTATCGAATTAGATAAGGATACTTGTATGTGCCAAGTCTCAACTGAATTTGTTTTCGTTCGAACTTAGGAGCATGAACAAAGAAACAAAAAACAGACCAAAAACTGCACTTCTTTTTCGAGTAAGGTGAAATTGAGTCTTTTCTTCGTTCATCCAATAAAAATTTGGAACATTTCAACCAAATTTAGTCAAATAATCAGTTATATTTATAAATTTGCAACCTTTGGCAACACATTTGGAGTCTGAATTGCCAATGATTTGAATGATTATCCATTCTTTCCCCATTATTGTCGACGTGAAGCAATGCCACATGAATTGCACAATCTTTGCAGATATCTCCACATGATTAACGTCGTTTTTACGACGCAAATATAGCAAAGAAATTAAAATCTTTTCTGAATAAGAATTATATTTACCATCAGTTTTACCCCGGATCGCAATAATACGTCATAACTTTGAGTGAGTTATGTTCATCCACACTTTTATGGTGGTAAAAAACACTCATCAAGGTGTTAGACTATTTCCATACCGGTTAAAACTATAACCATGATTAGAGAAATATACTTGAAGACGAGTCAACTCATTTCCATTTCCATTTCTCTCCCACTTTTTCCCTCCGCACCCTTCTAACCCTTCAGACTGTAGTAACTTCACACATCACTAACAAGCTCTACAAGCGATTTGTGTTTTTTGATTGGCTATCGGTCAGACCGTAATCTGCGTTTGCAAGGGTGGAAGAGCTACTATTTACAGATGTTGGCGAAGTGAGTGTTCAGGGAAATCTATTCTCATTCACCCATGAGAGTGTAGTGTGTTTATAGTGTAATCCTACATATGCAGTTCGTAATTATGGTTATGGTGGTTAATAATTAATATGGTCTATGGTTTGGTCAGGTGTGAGAGATTGCAATTGTTCATATATTAATGAGTTTATCAACACTATGTATTTCAAAGATTTTTATTGAGTGCCGACATGGGTAAGAAAGTTAATTTCAAAGTACCCACAGTCACAGAAAATTGATTTGTATGTGAGTCTTCTGACATTTGGTACGTAAGAGATGAATTGAAAATGAATATCCGGTCTGCATGATTAGGGAAGAAATCTATTTGGCCTGAAATCTAATCGAAATAAATCGGAGGAGAGAAATATATATATATATTTTTTTAATAATATGATATATACGCATACATAGTGAAAATAGACATTTTGTTCTCTTGGTGTTTTCTGAATGATGGAAATATATATGTTTATGAATATATATATATATATGTATATATATATATATATATATATATATATATATATATATATATATATATATATATATATATATAAATATATATATATATATATATATATATATATATATATATATATATATATATATATATATATATATATATATATATATATATATATATATGGGGAAAGAAAGAAAGAGATTATTTTGTGTAGATACATTTTATACTTTTCCTCCTGAAAAATCTAGCTAGCTCTGTTGAATTCATAACTCGGGTTGAAATGAAATAACAATGATTATTGAATGAGCAAAGCAGACTCAATTTGGTCGTACCAATTTTTTTTCGCGCCTACAGGCCAAACGAGAGTATAAATTAAGTTGAAACTTGAAAAACACGAGTGTCATCAACTAATTCGATGCTGTATGTTTACGAGGCGCAATCGTTCGCACCACTTCTTCTGAGAAAACTGATTCCGAGACTTCAAAAACCTCATAAGAATAATCCAGAGGAGAAAATTAGGAAAAGCTATTTTCTTTGAGTATATTCAAATTTATACAGAATTTCATCATTACAATGATACACATCATCGCGGAGTTTCATAAGAATCCTTCAAGTCATTTCGGTAGAAAAAATGGCTCCACAAAAGCCATCAATAAACTCATTATGAGTCTGAGCCACAGGTATAAGCAATCTAATGATAAGACGATTCAAATGAGTGATGGATAAAATAGGAAAGCAGTGAGATAATTGTCATGAACTGCATAAATAGTTTCTCACCACACATTTGATCTGAATATTCCTGAATCGCTCATCCAACAACGCAAAGTTGTGTTGCGTTTTCCCAGAAATAACAATTGGATGAGCAGAGTGAAGATTGACCCGTATTGAACTTCGGATGAGTCCTAGAACATCAAACTATTTACCCTTATTCTTATCTAAGATAAGCTCTCATTTGATATATTCATTATACACCTCACTATAGAATGAATAATACGTGCACGATAACTTTCAATCACAGATTAATTAATTGGCCATTATGTGCCCCGTCTATGGAATGTAAATTTCTTGAGATTTTGGATGAAAAGCATTTTTCTCAAATCGATTGAATTGGATCGATATGAATTAGAGGTGGGTCATTTTCCATGACTACTGGGGTAATTATTAATTCTGGGATTCACAATTCACAAGGTATAGCACATTGAGTTTAGTCATGTGATCCCATAAACAACTCGATATATTTCACGTCATTCAGTTGGTATAATCTCTAGTACCAACTCTCCGGTTGCTTCATGTTTGGTTGAGTGTGAATGAAAAAAGTTCACCAATATTGAAATATATTGCTTCAATTGTCATTTCTGTGTGAGTGATATTTCAATATCACGTTTTGAATATTTGTGAATACTCTCACGTATAGATGCATACACATTCACCATCTATTACTCCACATCTACCACTCTCAATCTATCACTTCGTTATAAAAATCCACTTCGAATATACACTGTAATAGCAACTTCACGAATGGCACTATAGAAGATATGAGTTCACTCCAAAGATTACAAAACTAATAAAGTTATGAGATTCAGATTAAATAGAAATTGGAGCACGTCAAAGTGATATATGTGCTAAAAATGCCAGCAGCCGATCAAAATATATGTCACTATAGTGATAGTCAACGTATATTTTATTCATATTCAATATGTTATCAAATTTAATGGATATACGTCCGGATGAAAATTATTATAATTATGGTAGTTTGTTTGATGAGAACAAAGTGTATGCAACGCAAAAATCTCGAGAAAAATGTTCCTTGGAAAGATGTCAGACCAATTGGGAAAATAATCATTTCTCAACGGTATCACTCCATTGGATTATCACTTCCTGATAGTCTCTGCAATTAATAGAAAGTAAGTAATTGCAAGGATAGGTTCAGTTGAATTACAATAAATTCAAGAATGAATTATTATCTGTGGAAATTTAATCAGCGGATTGAATTCAATCATCATAGTTCAAACATTAAAACATATACATATATATATATATATATATATATATATATATATATATATATATATGTATATATATATATATATATATATATATATATATATATATATATATATATATACATATATATATATATATATATATATATATATATATATATATATATATGTATATATATATATATATATATATATATATATATATATATATATATATATATATATATGTGTATATATATATATATATATATATATATATATATATATATATATATATATATATATATATATATACATATATATATATATATATATATATATATATATATATATATATATATATATATATATGTATATACATATATATATATATTCTTGTACAAACAATTAGACAAAGGTTCCGATCGACCATCTCATATATCCTTATGTTCGCGCCAAATTCATCTCTCGCGTTTACAGGTCCAGTTTGTAGTACTTATTGACCAGTGTCAGTGTCAAACTATCAGGGTGTCAGTACCACGGTAAGAATTCAACCAACTAGACTCTATGATTTGATGGCATTTAAATATAAGTTGCCCTTTCTAAATATCCAGGAAAAAGTGACCGAATAAACAAATAATAAACACCATTATAGATAGCCTCTAACATTGTGTTGTAGAATATATTCACTATTTCAATATTAATTCATCATTTAAATTAAACCCATTCATTATTTAAATTGAACCAATCAGAGAGGAGTTAGCGAGTTAACGTAATCGCAAATACAAATTGATCTAAATTAAATACTCAAGCTGATTGTAGGATCACTTTATCAAAGATGAACAATAATCATTCATGAAATTAATAAACTTTACATATTGTAGAAACATTTTTTGATCAATATTTTCTACCTTTGAGGTAGACCCTATAATCATATTTTGTCTTCCTTCCCACTGAACATCATATAGGCCTACAGTATCTGAACGTTTCCATACACACTTATTATTTTATTTTGTAATTTGAAATTGTCCACGTTCAAGCCTAAATTCATGAAACACGAAGAAATAAAACAGTTCAACAATAACAAAGATTTCAGGTTCAAATAACTCCGATATCATATTTTCAAAACATAATTCTAGCACTTCGAGTATTCAAACAATAGATCGATCGTGTAACCTCTTTTCCAGAAAAATTATCGAGATATGAAAATAAAGATTGAAATACTATAAGTCTGTTATAAAACCATAAAAATATAATAATTGGTGATTAATATCTCATTTTTCCAGATTCTATATAATGGTAAGATAATGGAACCAAAAGTGCATTATAATGATGGAGCAATGAGAATAAATTCACAAGAATATTCTGTGTACGCGATCTCCAGCAAGATAACTCAGTACAATTAAAATATATATTATATTAGAGATATTTTGCTCTAGTATAATATTTGTTGATGTGTTTCGTTGATTTGTTCAGATGAAGCGAATATACAGAATATTGGATTCGGTCGACAGAATTCATCACATTTGATATAAATTGGTTTTGCGTATAATATAGTGTTGTATTGTGATAGGAGGTGGCATACTTGAATTCACGTGAAATGAAGGCGCGAACCACCAGTTCGCTAGTGGTATCGTGTAGGAGAGACGCTCAATAGAAACCTGCGTCGCTCGCAGATACAAGTATACACTAATGGACCAATTCTACGTTACGCCATACAATCATAACCAATTTATGTGCAAACTAGAAGTTATTTTCGTGGAAATATTGTTTGAATTAGAACTCATATTGTGTCCACATGATATCGACTTGATGTTTTTATTAATTTCATCAGAATAAATTTGTACATAAGTTATTTTTGACGAATCTAAAACCTTGTTCAATATTGTTCAACAATATTTCATGGTTACTATTAAAATATGTTTCACTATGTAAAATGTGTGTCTTCTATGTCCACATAATAATTGAAATATATGGGTGTGTACACAATCATTTCATATAGTTCGAGTATTTCATTCATATAATAGTTAAAAACCTTGTATGAATTTAGGATTGCTATTGTTCAAGAACTTTTAGAAAATTTTACCCTAAAATATTTGTCAGAAAAAAAATCAAATACAGTGAACTGAAAATGTCTTCATAATACATGATCGATTCAACCGTACGACAATTATATATAGTGTTCTCCCAAGTACAAAAACGGTCGTCCATCAAAAAAGTCAAGTTGCAATGAAAGTCATGCCTTGAACATAATTCCAAACAAAAGAATAAAACACTAACGAATCTGCGATATTCTTGACAATGCCAACAACAATTGAAACATTGTTCAAAGAACTATAAAATAATGACACACCTCGACGTAATAAAATAAACCAGTCTTCAATTGATCAGAAAAAAACAACAATTATTATTAATATTATTATTATTTTCTTCTATCGCATTGAAAGTTGTACGTACGCTATCCATTACCATTGTATGGTGTCTAGTTAGCTTTTATGTATACGAGTTTAATTGTGCACGTATATATAATAATATTACCATCGCTAGATTCGTATCGTAAATAATATTATACGATATTCTTCCAAAAAAGATCATCTGAAAATGTTGTAACTGTAAGTCTATTATTTCATAATATGCTTCATATCTGTACTTGTACATGGTGAGATTATC
Organism: Brachyptera risi; assembly: GCA_964007535.1. Taxonomy (NCBI): domain Eukaryota; kingdom Metazoa; phylum Arthropoda; class Insecta; order Plecoptera; family Taeniopterygidae; genus Brachyptera; species Brachyptera risi. The sequence continues at coordinate 64,394,558 of OZ023326.1, forward strand.
ATTTATTTCTCAGTTATTGTATTTATACATTTTGGTATGGTGCAAAATGTTTGAGTGAATATACCTATTTTAGTTAATTGGAACAAGGAGAGGAGATGACCGTGACCAATATGGGAGCGTCTGAACTCGTCCAATCCGTCTGATGTCTCAACTCGACCGAATCTCAACTCGTCTGAATCTCAACTCGTCCGAATCTCAACTCGTGTGATTCGCCACACATATGAATCTCAACTCGACCGAATCTCCACACAACTGAATCTTGACTCTAATTATTTTAAATGAAGCCTGCCGTGTAGTTTCAGTCTCACAGTCTCTGAATATACTCATCTGAATATAAACTCGACCGAATCTCAACTCGACAAAATTTCCACTCGACCCATCCAACTAGTGGTTAGTCAAGCCCACAATTTCATCGGCTCAACTCCACTATTATCAGTTTAAACTTTTCTCAACTCCACCGAATCTCAACTCGACCACATCTCAGCTCGATCGAATCTCAACTCGTCCGTTCTAGCCAATGCACTGAGGGTTGCGTTGGTTTGCCGGTTGAAGATGGTGACTTGACCAATTCGAAAACACGTTCCATTTCCTGAGTACTTTCCTGAGAATTATTGATCGCTGCTCTATCTAGTGTTGTTCTGTAGAAATGACCAATGGCCTGGCAAACTTGATGACTGCTGTTATCAGCTGAGCCGAAGTCATTGAGTAAAGTTAGTTCCTTTTATCACCACTCATACGCACGGTCAATAGTCCTTTAAACGCGGACCGTGAATTGGAACATATTTTCAACATGGGAGGGATAGGAAGTGAAGACACCATCTCTATCCGGCAAACCAACGCATCCATTTAATGTATCTTCGTTCTAGCTATACCACCTCATTACCTCTTCGATACGAGTAGAGAATAGTTAGAGCTGGGAAGTAGCCGATCCGATACATGATCTTGTTGAAGCAACGGTAAAATCAGAAGGTGAAATGGAAATATGATAACATCAAATTGATTAGTCGAATAGATTTAAGATCGATCAAAGCTTTCTTTTAGATTTCATATTGAGTCTCGCTCATTTTAAAACGCATATTTGCTGCGTTTTCATAGTTTTATGTCAATACTCTGTGAGACAGGCCACGAGGTGCGTGTGCTAGGCGTGTAAGCTTTCACGTCACTCATTCTCACGACCGTGGTTTTCTTTTTGACAGTTTTGTTCCTAAAGAGAATCATCAGACTTTTTACTCCACTTCTTAATTTCGATATGAATACACGTATACTGAACTCGACTACTGATTGACTGATACGAGAACAATTGAGTTGGCCATATCAGATGGCTCAACCATCTGAGCCTTTCACGACGCTCCAATCGAGCTGCGTGATCAACTCCCTCTGGCGGGAACTTATTCACCTCGGACATCACCGCAACCTCGTTAATATATCTCCATCCTTGACTATTTGATCGCAATGAACTGTACGTAAGCTAGACTAGCTATCCATTACTATTGTAATACCTAGTTAGCTTTTATGCTACAGAGTTTAATTGTTCAAGTTTAGAATTACTATGGCATATCGTAAATAATACAATACTTTTTCCGTGCATCATTTTAATACTGGTTTTATTGTGCTGTATTCTTGATGCAGCACATATAAGAGAGTCGCTCGTGGGTTTTTACAAACGAGACATAAAATAAAGTCACATTCTAAATGAAAATACTCGAAGTCATGTAATGCACACACATTGATAGAAACTCCGACAGCCCTCTCGATGTTATGTCTATCTCACTTGCAGTGGCGTCACACAATATGTCTATCTCTCTTGCGGACTTGCACAGTGGCGTTATGGCTATATGTATATCGTGCTTTCACAGTGGTGTTATCGTAACATAAGTATGACAATCTCGTTTGAACATTTGATGTTATATAATATATTATTATATAATATTCAATATATAATATATATATATATATATATATATATATATATATATATATATATATATATATATATATATATATATATATACATATATATATATATATATATATATATATATATATATATATATATATATATATATGTTATATATATATATATTAGGCATACCTCTACCTCACTTATACAGTGGTACTAAACGATATATTAATTCATCTCGCTTGGACAAGTTACGTTGAACGATATATCTACCTCGCTTGGAGCCTCAAACAGTGGCGTATTTTTCTCTCGCAGTGGCGTTACAAACCATGTGTATATTTCTCCACATAGTTGTGTCAAAGGGCAAACATAATTTATATCGTTGGGAGTTATGGCCACTTGAATATTGTAAGGGCCTATAGTAGGATCCTCAGTATATCATTAGTAGACCATTTTCGTTTGAATTCAACCAATCAGAGATCAGTAAGTGAGTGGAAGTAGCCGGAGATATCAAATCAACCGAAATGACACTCAGGTGATTGTGGGATCATGGGAATGTATCCACTCTATGATATAACTTAGCTGTGCCTTAAAGAGGCATGGCCGGTTATTCTATAAATCCAAAACGAAATCGAATCTGTCCATCTTCGTTCTGTTCGGACGATTTTGTATGCTTTGACATGAATAGTAACTGTCCTATCATACGGGGTCTGTCACTTTCGTCGCGCTTTCATTTCGTTCGAAATTGACGGTTTTGTATTTATTTTAATTCTGCTTAACGACCCCACCAACAGCTAGGTTATACGGAGTTATAAATGTGTGGGTGATTATGTAACGATGAAGTGATGATCCATGTGTGAAAGGACGTTTACAAAAACCCATGTCATGCAGGACTCGAACCCTCGCCCGATCTGACTTCTGTTTCTACCGCAGTAAGTGATAGTTGAATGAGCCATAGCGACGGTTTGAAGTTATAGAATGAGGGTGATGTGAATACCTCAGAAATAATATTGATAATATTGAACATCATTCTCATGTTTAAAATGGCAAGTTTCTGCCGAAATAACCACAGCTGATGACAGTCATCGCCATGGTGGAAGTGTAGACATTTTGATGTCACTTGACTCAAACTTTGAGAACTCTGAATTCTTTATCTCTATGATCTATAGTTACATCTTCTTTCATGACTAATTACAGAGGTCAAACGTAGCAATTTCAACAGACGTGAAAGAGAAAATTTATAAAATTATTAAATTCATCAATCACTATAGTATGATTAGTTTTTTAGTTCATCTATTTAATTAAAGATACTATATTTGAAAATAATATTGTAGCCACACTACGTGTTTTGCAGTGAGAAAACGCCACTGCGATGTTAAGTATCATTACCTACGTCATATAACACGGCGCGAGGTGAATCTGCTGGCTCAACACTACCGCTCGTCATACCTAACAGACACAATGAGATGGGCGTTCGAACCACACCTGACATGGATCGTTAACACTCTACTTGTTCGGCCACAAAATAGCAATAAATAGATCTCCATTTTACCCCGCAAATGTCCCTCGATCATTAAATAACGCGTGTTCTATTCAATACTTAAACGCAGATTGTAATAGAAATAATAATATATTTCAATAAAATGTCTCACTATAAAAGTAAGAATGTTGTAATTATAGGATTATCGATTTGTTTTCTCATGGTATACTGCATTGATCGAACTAGTAACTACAATCAATACAACCTTTGGTTAGGTGGAAGGTGGGAGGAGGGGGGGGGGGAGCGATTTATAAGTAAATTCCGTAAAAATTTGAAATCATTCTCTTTTACATGATATTTCCATTTATAGTTTTGAGTTTCAGAAGTCTCTATAATGTATATACTCATTAGGCTATATTTACTCGCCAGTGTCGAAAATTACGCTGAACTGGACTAGGATTCTGTATAATATAGCCTACACAAAATAGAGGTGACACTACATGCCTTTTTAATAAGAGTGGTTTTGTTAATATATCAAATATACATAAAAATACAAAACAAATTGATCTAATCTCTATAGATGGAAAAACTAGTTATTATATTGTCACAGTATTTTGTGAGAACCAGTATTGAATATTTTCAAAATAGCAAATTTCTTATCGGGACTATACCTTTTTTATTGTGCCATTTTGATGATGACGTTGGCAATACTTTCAGTTTGGAGCGGGGTAACATCCTTCACAACCCCAAATCCGAATACTTGAAACTAGTACTTGATAATTAGTAAATAAATGGTACACATGACACAGTTACCAGATAGTGACTATTTTAATTATAATCAAGTAAAACACGCAGTCTTCTAGAAGCATAGCTGAGGTGACTTCCATTCCTATAGTTATACACCTCGTACAGCTCTTGCATTCCATTGCAATCAACTGCTTCAACACAAAGTGCAACACAAAGTGCAGTGTCGTTAAATGCAGTTACGTCATGCATAAGTAAATATGGGGTGCATATATAGGATAAGGTGGGCAGATAATCAAATTCATCAGTAGATGGCTGTATGATATCAAGGAAATGTATATATGAATAATGTGTGGAATTCTTATTGAAACGGTGGAAATATCTATCGATTTGGAACCATTCTATTTTCATTCAACCATCTTTGCATCTAATACGTGACTCATAATCTATTATAAGCTAAAGAAATTGACTCTCACCTGGTTTCTAGCATGTATTACATGGTACTTGATAAAAAAAAAATCATAAAAATCTCCCTCACAGATTTTGAGATGTATATGAAACGACATATGACAAATTGACAAAACTGACATGATATGATGAGAACGGAAATATGACAAAACTGAGATAACCGGCAGTGAGAATTCTTCTGCAAATAGGTTTTTGAATGGACCTAAAAACCATAGTTGAGAATTTACAACTTTCGTGAAGTTAAAAGCCCGCAGCTCAGCTGAGAATGTTTTTCTTCGAAATGCTCGACCCAAGTTTGATGTGCGCTGAAAAGTTGGGTTGTGGGTTGAAAAGTGGAAAGAGGATAATATTGAAAGAATTCCAGTAACCACCGCTAGATGGAGTTTTCCATTCTGAAATTTGGACAAAATCTAGTTACATCACACATTTTGGCCAAGGAAAAAGGGAAAACTGTAAAATTACAGGAGAATCAAGATTTCAAATATTCATGAGCAAAGTTGAACTTAGAGATGTGCGTTTGTGATTTATTTCTACTATTATTCGGTAACCGGAAATTAAGCAATGAAAACCATGAAATTAGGCACACTTTGATTCAATTATTGCTCCATAATGAAATCATTCTTGAATTTTCGATCAAACATATCTAACTGTGAGAATATTATTCACTCATTGCATTTTACCGCAAGTCCGTAGTGTTTGTACTTCTTGAGATATATGTGGCGAAAGTGCACCTTGTAAATCTGTCCAAGATGCGGGCTCTTAATTTTGGTTTCCGTAATCGAATTGAAAGAAAACTTCACTGCAACCCTGCACTCGGGACTACATTTAATAGTTATTTTGTTTTACAACGAGATTGACCGCCCCGGGAGTGGAACCATGGACTCCGAGTACCGTAGTCAGTGAAACTTTAACAATATCGCCACGCCAACTGGCTACTATAGGGGAGGAACACGTCATGTAAAACATGACCAAATGCGCACCAGTGTTTTTTTATATTGGGTTTTACCGACGCACTATACTGATGGCTACGATCTATTGGCGTCGGTGGATGACGAATGAGATGGTGAGATGATGAGTGTATTAGGTGTTTTGGATAAGGAGTCGGTCGTGGACTGTTGTTAAGGAATCATTCCAGTATTAACCTATTTTATGTCAAGTATCAACTTGATTTTGTATCGAGTTTCGATGTTATTAAAAAAAAAAAAAGTATTAACATGAACGACAGAGGACAACCACGAAAAAACCCTGTCAGGATGGTCGACCATGGCGGATGTCAGGATGGCGGGAATCGAACCCGGTCTCTCGAATGACGGTGCAGTGTGTTTGTTACCACTCGGCCACGCGTCTCGGTCGCACCAGTGGTGAATTATACATATGCGTATAGATGACAAGGGAATGCAGAGGATGGGATCGTTGCAGAGAATGCATCATTGACATCAAGGTCAGCTGAATGTCAGATTAAGGCGCGTTGTCAGAGCTATATGTCGACTCTATAGAGTATAGACGATCAGTGAGGATCCTGTCGAAGGTTTCTCACTCCCTCGGCTTACCGAACACACTTATCACACATACAGAACTGGGTAACCACATGTATAATATTATTTCGTAGCACGGATCGGTAACTGAGTCATGATGTCAGAAATCTTAGCGTTCCCATTGTTCACTAACAGTTCCATTCAAAAACTGATTTGCAGACAAATTCTCGTCCTCCGGAATCGAAGATATTTTGAATTAATTATCCGTCCCGTATACTGAATGCTGGAATATATCTTTCTGAGCAATTAATACTATTAGACTATTAGACTATTAACTATTACTGTGGACTATTAGACTGTGGAATCCTAAAATCCTCAGGATTCCTCAAATATATAGAAATCGAATTAAAGAGTCACTTCAATTAACTTCGATTTTTAATTCTTTCAATCCATTCTCATCTTTGCTATGGTTTATATTGGTTTTCCTCTGTAGTTGAAGTGAATAATGGGATTCAAAAGAATATAAATATAAAATGACCTTTTATCTCATCTTTCCATCATCTCATTCATAATTCACCGACGCCAATGGATCTAAGGAGTCATCATTATAGCACGTCGTTGGAATCAATATGAATGAAAAGAATACAAATTTGATAACAAAGAAAATATGTTTAATCTCAAACTGGAAAGAGTCGGCAATTTTATGATATTCATATTTCAATGAATTGTTCTTTCATCTCAGTAGAAACACTAAAGACACGTTTCCGTCAAGAAACTAATATCGATAGCTGTGAACATCTGCGCTGTATTCCTATACACCTCCATCCACGTATATTCTTTCTTCATTATCATTGTATACTTGTATCCACGAGAGAATGTCATCTGCCAACCAAATAATTATCAAATATCCAATAATTATATAAATCTCGCTGCAACTTGAATGATTGAACGCTTTTGAAAGATGTAGTTGTAAATAATCGTGACTATCAACCAGGAAAATCGAGGAACCTTGAAATCCCACAGCTATAACGTCAATATTTGTATTTGTTATGTTAGTAGACATCTTCTTCTTCCGTGGGTACAAGTATATAATGCATTTCACATCTTACATTATGTATTCGAGTAAAAATCAAGCGTATATATAAATACGATTCAGCGCTGCATCATATAAAATAATATAAAAATGCACTTAAGGAATTTATACCTTCAACAATTTTATTTGCTAATAAATTAAATTGTCTCTCGGGATTTTATGTAACTAGTTTGTATTGGCGTGGTGTTAATCGCTTGACACATCGACACCCCCGCTCGCCAGGTCACGTGATATGCTGGGGACTGGCGATCGAACGCGCATGCGTGGAGCTCGTGTAATTGGATCTTAATTTGGCTAAGATTAAATCGTGACTGAAGCGACGTGACCATGGATTAAGATGTAACTGTAGATATGTAGATATAGTGAGGGTTATGCATTTTCGCTGCATTTCATTCGAATTTTTGCCATTAGTCGTGTGAAATATATAATGAGGTAACCTGATTTGTAAATGTGGGAGTTTGAGACGTGTCACCGCTCACTTTGGAAACAGAGAGCTCTCCAGCTGGATTTTCATTTTTACACATATTGAATGATCATGAAACTTTTATATAGCAAAAGACGAAATCAATTAATTTGTCATAAGATATGCTGAGGCAGACAATAACTGAGCATAATAATGGGACAAATGTATAGTAGAAACATAAAATCATATATATATATATATATATATATATATATATATATATATATATATATATATATATATATATATATATATATATATAAATATACATATATATATATATATATATATATATATATATATATATATATATGAATAAATATATATATATATATATATATATATATATATATATATATATATATATATATGTATATATATATATATATGTATATATGTATATATATATATATATATATATATATATATATATATATATATATATATATATATATATATATATATACATATATATATTTATATATATATACATATATATATATATATATATTTATATATATATATATACATATATATATAAATATATATATATATATATACTGTAGAATTATATATATTTATATATATATATTGAATTTAAATTATATTCATTATATTTGCTATATTCATATCATAAATATATATATATATATATATATATATATATATATATATATATATATATATATATATATATATATATTTATATATATATATATATATATATATATATATATATATATATATATATATATAGATATATATATATATATATATATATATATATATATGTATAAATATATATATATATAATCATATATATATATATATATATATATATATATATATATATATATATGGATGGATATATATATATATATATATATATATATATATATATATATATTTAAATATATATATATATATATATATATATATATATATATATATATATATATAATCATATATATATATATATATATATATATATATATATGTGATATGGGTGAAGATTGATTAGGCATACGAAATTATATATTTTGAACAACTATTTTAACCTCATCACGGATCGTAGGCCCAATCTAACCATAACATAATATACAATCATGTAACCTGATGTGAAAGTTTTTTTCAGGTATCGTCAGTTTTTTAGACGCCGTAGTTCCCTGAATGGCATGAAGCCATGTTCATTACAAATGGTGAACAGAAAGTCGCCATATTATAGCTTATATAGTTCATGCTTACATGTTATGTTGAAGCTGAAAATGTTGAGCTGTGGGCGTGTTATATGACCTATGTGTGATGCAGATTGGCAACATTGAAGAATCTTATATAGCACACGGTTGTATATACATTAAAACTCAATTCATTTATACTTGCGTAGGCTATAACCTCACAGAAACGGGTATAATGCATTTTTCAAATTCAATATCAAAAATGAATTGAAGATATTTGTTCAGTTCCCATTTAATTTCAGCTTTCGTGTACTATATCATGATATTGAGTAATAAATAACAAGGATATACTATCTGAATTCCAGATATCAACTACAAATACATATAGATGATCCGTATATAGTTGGTCCACAACTTCTATAGCTACAAACTGTAGAATGCGCAAGAGGGGACAATTGAAGTATTGTAACAACACATATGCTGTACGTCCGTCTTTATAACATATCTATATGCGTCTTGAGGAGGCAGCAGCCCACAACTTCATACGACCAGTCCGCCCCTGCAATTATCAGTCACAACACTTTAGGTAGGTGACAAGTTGGAATTATATCAACATTTCCAGCGACAGCATAGGATCAAAACATATAAACTATACAAAAGTAACTATAAATATATGTTTTGATAACATCGAAACTTGATACAGAATCGTTGGATGAAAGATGGAATCGTTTGAACCGGGCACCACAAGGGCGATCTTACCACCCCGAGTATGAAGCTATATTGTGATATATATATATATCAATATTATATATATATATATATATATATATATATATATATATATATATATATATATATATATATATATATATATATATATAAAGCCACCGGAAGAGTGAGACGTGGTATTATGAACACATACTTTAACACTGTATATATTTATATAATACCTATGTTCCAAAGCTGTTATTCTCAAATAAAGAAATGAAGAAAATAAATATATATATATATATATATATATATATATATATATATATATATATATATATATATATATATATATATATATATATGAATATATATTTAGTATATAGAATTAGTTTAATCAGAAGAGCTTCTTTGATCAAAAGCATTTTCTCAATAAACGAATTGCAATCAAGATGAACATACAACTCATATCGTTTTCCAAACTACATTTCCTAATGAGGATATAAAATATACAGCCATGGCAATGAGTCTGTCTCTGGCACACCTCATTTCATCCCTCTCTATTACAATCACGCCAAGTTGTCGGTAAGTTGCCCAAGTGTCCCACTTATTCCGACAAGTGCACTCCTCACGCTATAGCTAGATTAATCAACATATAGCACTAGCAGGTACATGGTGGAGTACGATGAAGATGAGGGGAAGGCGGAGGAGAATCAGAAGGAGATCTAACTCTAACAATTGACACGTTCTAACCTGTCTTTAGCGGAGAACTTTCAGGAGCATTATGATGTATTCACTTGCTCTGAACAGGGTATAGTATGTTCTTGAATCTAGGCATCACGACGTGTATATATGGTGATGAAGTGCTTCTAAAGTGCGTTTAATATGCCTTAAATGCGTACGCCGACATATATGACAGAAACACACCCTCTTTATTTGCTTGGTGCTCGAAGTTATGTGCATGGTGTCCAACCCGGTGGGACGACAAAATAGGTTCAATACAAGCCATGTTTATGCTATACGTCGGTGTGACATCAAGGGTAGCTTATACGTTGTATCCTTACCTGAACCGCTTCAGTGAGTTTCAAAGAAGCCTATATAATACAAAGCTGTGACTTTGAATAAACATGTTCTGTTCGTGACACACTTCGCCGTCATACCGATTTGATAATGAGGCCATCGAAGATCGAGGTTTTGTTGGCACTATTCGTTTTACTCTCTTTGAGGAAGAAATGCAAGATCAATGTGAACTTGGAACTTGACATACAGAAGAGAGAAATCGTTGGTGATCTGATAGTATACAGAGCACCATTTCAATATTCAATACATGCAGATTTGTGGAGCAAGGTACCACTGTTAGTCACATTCATTGTTGCTATTAGAGCAAAACAATATACCATTTCCTATGCCTTGATTTGAACAGTGAGAAGACTTCATAATAACGCTATGTATTTTCTTTCCGCCTAGAATTCTACAGAATGAGTTGTTGGTACGCTGTTGGTGGTGAAGATTGCAACTAACGAAAGATTCAGAATGAAGCGTTCATATAACTTTACAACAATGTCATTAATTAAATATGTTACATTGTTCACAGAAAGTAATCATCCGTTCATTTTGCATTTAGAAGCTCATTTTGTTAAAACTTTACTTGCCAAATTGTCATCCATCACAGTCAGTATCAAATTTTGATTATATAACATCAATCAAGGATCCTTATTGGTTCATTCTCCGTTTCTGCATTAAGCATTTTATCACTATTTACAGTTCTGTCTGCAGTTTCACATAGCACAAGACAAATGGCCTCGGATAGCAAGATTTGCCACATTGACTCTGTTTTACCGGCCAATTTGTGATCCTGACGATCGTGTGTCCCACCCACGTGGGTTAACAATACCGAGCGGACGTGTAGAGCCATCACCCGCCGGGTTAAGTAGCCATCTTTTATTGCCCGACGTCGTAGACGGAGTTTACGATCACGTAGACCGGTCCTTTCATTATAGGTCACTTCATAAGAGTTAGAACATTGACTTTTAATATCTATTAGAATAATATATGGTAAAAGAAAACGAATATTTCATTTAGATTTTATATTGTTGAAGGAGGATGATAATTAAAAGGATAAGGTTTGGGTCAAGGCACAGGTCGGAGTTCGGCTATTACTCTCCGGAGCTTGCCACCAGACGGGTTCGAGACAAGTCGGTATTGAGGATTAGAATTCGTTATTCACCAATGCGAGCATAAATGGCGTTTTCCTAAAGAACTGATACACTATGATGTCGAGGTGAGTATAATATTATGCTGGTGAGATATGGTAGATCCAATCAGCCTATAGTCTCTCTTCGGAAAATTCCGTGAGTCCGAGCGCTTTTAGGCCTGTGGAATGAGGGGTTAACACCTACCAAATTTGGTGTACACCTGATTTCAGATTTCAAGATTCCAGGTAATCTCAGAGATTTCAAGGGATTTCAAGTTATTTCTAGGATTTCAAGTGATTCCAAGAGATTTTAAAGATTTCAAGAGATTTCAGGAATTGCATGTGATTTCAGGGGATTTCGAATGAATTCAAGGCATTCCAAGTGATTTCAGGAATTGCATGTGATTTCAGGGGATTTCGAATGAGTTCAAGGCATTCCAAGTGATTTCAAGGCATTCCAAGTGATTTCAAGGGATTCCAAGTGATTTCAGGGATTTCAGGGATCTCAAGACGATTGCAAGGATTTCGAGGAATTCAAGGGATAACATGAATTTCGAGAGGATTTCAGGAATTTCTAGGGGTTTTCATGCCAAGTGTAGTGGATTTCAGGAGTTGTTATACATCTCACTGCGGAAAGCGTATAACGACGGCTGGTTTATATGTAGGCCTACAATCGGCCGATCAGGCCACTGGTTGAATATACTCGTAGTATTAAAATGCTGTCGGACAATTCGTTGTTGATTTGATTAGTAAGTCGCAGTACATTCTAATTCGTGCCGCTACGGTATTCTTCTGACATCTGCACGTAACTCGGTTCGAAGGTGAATATTCCTTACCCTGATTGTGACAACCTAGGCTATCAGTGTACAAGCATTTCAATAGACTTTGACAGTTATGAGTCTCGTTTGCTCGCTACAAAAAGTGAGGTTAAATTGTGCAACTAGTAATTACAACATTCTATATACCTTCACCTAACCTAACTCGTCTTGGATGAAATGACACCGAGTTATTGGACTGATTGATTTGAGCTACCAAATAATCATTATGTAGACCTATTTTTTCCAGTCGATGATGATTGTTTTATAAACGACCACACACAGCAGGCTATTTAGTTATTCAAAATATCGAATGAACGAGTAATAAATTGATAAGTTTGGACCCCGTGCCAATATGCGGGTCTCAAACCCACGACCGACATGACTATCAGAGGGCATCACAACCTTCCTTGAGATCAGATTTAAATAAATGTATACGATATTTATTTTCCTCATTCAGAAGAAAGCTAGAAATCGCCATATCCATTTTAGAAATTACTATTGATTCATTTGTATTCCAGAGACCGCGTGAGTCATGACGTAGGCATTACCGATTCTGTATTGAAACAAGAATGGATCAGTGTCTGCGTCACGACTCGGAAAAAGGGCCGGGTCCTGGAGGACTCATGGATTCACAAATAGTCCTATCTTCAGGACGTCTTGAGTTAGGACCATTTTACTAAGTTAGGACCCCGTAGTTCCCAACTCCGTAAAATGGTCCCAACTTGAGACCAGGGCAATATTGGTCCTAACCAATAAAATCGTCCTTTAACCTACGACGTCCAAAATATAGGACTCTCAAGAATCAGGGCAGTCCTAAATTTACGACGTCTCAAGTCAGAACTATTTTACTAAGTCATGGATCAATATTAGTCCAAACTCAGTCAAATGGTCCCAACTTGAGACCAATATTGGTCCTAACTCAGTAACATGGTCCAAACTCATGACGTTCTAAAGATGTAGGACTCTTTGTGAATCCAGGCCCTGGAGTATAAACATGATTGGTTATAATTTCTGGAATTGTGGTGATGATTTCTAGTTTTCTCTAAAATTAGGGAAATTAATATCGTCATCATTCGTTAAAATCTAGTTTCAGGCTTGTGATACCCTCCAAGTATCCAAGACAACACCTTGTCTGACTGAGCCATACGGGAAGTTATATTCCTCAGTTGAGCGCGCGCATTGGATGTGCACCGTATGGCCTGATGCTATTGGTATCTAATTATAACGCACGTAAGTCGCTGTTGTAACTAAATGTCGGAGCCAATCAAGACGACACAAAGTATAAAGACCTCGGATTGTCGGTATAAAACTGTAATAAACTGTGCTCCTTGATGTGGGTGGTACGGCGAGACTGTGTGTGTGTGTGTGTGTGTATGTGTGGGTTGAACTATTAAAACTACTGCTCAGCGATGAGTATATTTGTTTCCAGTCTAAGAACTAAGTAAAGAAAAACACTGGGGTATATACTATAGACACGGTGTCCAGTTTACAAGGGATAATATGCCTTGAGAAAACAACTGTTAAAAAGATATATATTTATAATGTATAAGACAATTATATCGAGTTGACTCAATTCAAAATTCCAATGAAGCTACATTTTATGAACAAATCTCAGTAAAATGTGGATGAGTATGAACTGCTATCATCAATTTCTACTATTGTTCAAACTATTGACTTGTACAATTCTTTGAATTGACTTGTAATTGACTTTAGTATTTGACTTGGTAACATATATCTGTTTACCATGTTCTCTATATTTATATAGGCCTACTACATACTGTAGTCATCTAATGTTCAGCGACTCTCATTTTATTCATATTTTAGATTCATTTTTCACCTGATATCCTGTTATGTATCATGTTTCCGATGAAAAACGGGAGTGAATTAACTAACAAGTACACGAATAATGATGGTGATATCAGGAGAGCAATTGTTGTTGTGCCTTGCAGTTCGAACAATCATACCTTATAATAATTATTTCCATAATTGGGTAAGTATGATTTCATTTTAGCTTCGTTTTCTACATATGACAATAACAATAACAGTCACCACTAGCGCCGCTAGAAGAATTCATGCGGGATCGACCTCCACTTGGCTCAACAATTTTGTTCAAACATTTCATCAAAAAAACTAAGAACATATTGAGTATCTAGGTACATTTATGCTCATTTAGTTGAATACACGTTCCGACAACACGATGCATCTTCATTGAGTTGATTAGGGGCCTAAGCATGAAGTTTTTTTATACTTGAAGTATTACGCTCAGTTAACTATAAGTGTAGGTTGATTCGGTTGAAAGTAAGCACATTTAGTTGAACGTACGCTTATGTACTATAGTAGAACGAATGTTCAGGGTTTAATTATTGTTTACTCAACGACCCCACCAACAGCTAGGTTATACGGGGGTACGAATGAGCAGGTGATTATGAAATTATGTGATGATGAGTGAAAGGACGTTTACAAAAACACATGGCTTATGTGGGACTCAAACCCACACCCGACGGTGACTTCAGTTTCTGAAGCGGTGCCTGAGCTGACCGAGCTACCGAGGGTGACGCGTAAATGATCAGTTAGTATGACGTACGTAAGCTCAGTTATATGAAAGTAGGTTCATGGCTAGTTAAGTGAACAAATATTCAATGAATCGTACGTTACGTTCGGTTAAACGTACGTTTAGTCAACTGAACGTGCGTTCAGTCAGTTGAACGTACGTTTAGTCAACTGATCGTAAGTGTAGTTAGATGAACGTACGTTTAGTCAGTTGAACGTACGCTCAGTTAGTTTAACGTATATACGTAGAGATACTTCATGGGTGGAGTGGCCACTGTGCATGTTATTGATAGAACCAAGAAACAACATTTAAAACTTCCAACTCATTAATGCAGCAATAAAATAGTTTCTAACATCGTTAGAACATTCAGTTCTTTCTTTTAAGTATAATGTAGATTTGTGAAGTTAGGTGTGCTGGAGGACGGTTAAAAACCATTATAGTTTTGTTTATCACTTTATAATGACGGCCAAGATCTTGACTGAGCATACCACAATAAGCGATCGAGCGAAACATGCCATAAGTTACATGACTTTTAAGTACTTTGTGTTAAATATATTTAATAACGACTTGCATTAACGACAGTTTGGTGAAAAATTAAATTAGACTTCACATTTTATTGCTTCTGTGGTTTGATTTCATGTGGAAGGTCTGCAAGGAATAGGTTGGGTTGTGAAGGTCGGCTAGATAGGATTGTGTTAAACATATTAGGATAGCTAACAAAGTAGAAGAAGAGAGTTTTAGTATAAGATTGTAGCTTATGAAAGAATATATCAGGTGACCCTGACAGCTGAAACCGTATAGCACAGTGGATATCCGGATATAAGATTTGAAAAGAATATTCGAAGGATAATTTACGAAGTTTAAAAAGAATGACGCATATCATGAAAAAAAATTCCTCTGATCAATATTCTAAATGTGCTTCGATAATCACTGATATAACATATACAAAATAGTATACTATGCAAGTGATACTCATTTATAAGTTATCAAAATGTGTATACATGAAGGAGAACGTTATTTGGCATGCAAAACTCATTCAATTATGAATAACGACATTGCACATTCAAGCATATTTTCACACCAACATATATTGAGAAAGCATGACCTCCACAATGTCGCATTTTCACTCGAATAAAAAAAACGCTCCAATGAATTCTTCTTCTTTCACTTATTGTTCAAGTAAGGGTCTAGATTACGAGGAAACTGAATCCACACCAGAAACTAAATCTTATAGAGAGACAGCGGCAAACGATATTACTATATTTGAACCCCATTTGACGCATAATTTATGAATATTTCTAAGAACACCATGAGAGTTTCTGCAAAATCATTTGAAAAATGTTTTTTTCAATAATATATCAAAGTTGACAATAGACATGAAATGACATTAAACATTCAGTTTCCGAAAGTCACCACGATTTGGAACGTATATTGAATACATATTTTCCCATGTATGCACACATACCATAGCCGAAAAATTAATAAAAATCGATATTTTCGTTTCGTCGATTTCGCAAACGACGACATACGAAGAAAAAGGAGTAAAGAAAAAGAAAAACTTACAGTGGCGCAGTGTGCAGGTGCTACGAGCTAGCTGGCGAGCGATCAGTGGGGGGCGGTCTCGCCGGCGACTGAGGCGACAGTGGTGGCTGTAGCAGATGATGCTGCGGTAGGAACGATGACGACACCTGCGCAGCTGCTGCAGCTGCTGCATGTGCCATGTGTGGGTAGCTCATCGTCGGGTAATACGTGGGCATTGAACTGTAGTTACTGAAGTTATTGTAGTTGTAACTGTTGTAGTTGGTGTGGCGATATTGGAAACCGGCGTAACGGTGGTAAGGATCGTACCGCACGATCGATTCTCGGAACTCCTTGAGAGCGGCGTTCCGGATGTCGTCCTGGGCTGGAAAATCGTCAAGGAAATGAATTACTACGTGTGCTAATAGTTAGTTTTTATATTAATTACCAGTATTCGAAGTGCTTTTTGTTTTACAACTTTCAAGCTGCAGCTGTTAAAAAATTAAGTGAAGCTGGAATCATGATGAAATATTATATTATGATATATCAGTACCATATAACGTTCAAGTCGATTCAACATATCATGTTTAATGATTTTCATGTAAATGTTTCACTAAAAAATACTGAATACTAAAAGAAGTGAGAACAGTCGGATGAGTGGAATTGTATTGGTATAGAGAAACATTTGACTATAATAATAGTATAATAATGATAATATTTATTCACAGTATACATTTTACATGTTATGTTTCGTTATTGTCACTGATGCAATAAGAATTGTCATGACAATCTTACACACAAATCTGTTATATGATAAAATTTTCTTTCGATAAGATTACATTTTACTCATGATTTGAAAGTATATATATATATATATATATATATATATATATATATATATATATATATATATATATATATATATATATATATATATATATATATATATATATATATTCATATATATATTGTAGACAATATGCAGTTCCTTAGGTAAACTATTATAAAATTCAACACCATTGTGATTGAGTCCAGTTTCTTAAAGAACAGTTCGGTGATATTCAATTTGGAGGTCATTTTTTCCACGGGTGTTGTGCAAGTGACCAATTTCTTCGTCAAATAAATCAAAGTTGAATTTTGATGAAGTTAAAAGTTCTAAGATGTAAAATGCCTGTTTATGTTAACATATGAAAATTCTTGAAGACAGTTATTATATCAACCGAAAAATACCAAAATTTAAGACAGACCTAATGATTCGCTGTCCATTATCAATTTCTGGATCTATATTCGTTGTGTTTAATATGAATCAATCAGGAAGATGTAATAGTGAATAATAACTTGAATAGTAACTAGGACTAAATTTAAGTTGGTAATGTTTGAACTGCATGAAGCTATCCCAGATACTATATAATGATGCATACGTTATGTAAATGAATAGTATAATAATGTCAATATTTGGGTCACCACCATATTGGGAATACATTTTTTTTCGGGCTCGATGAGGGTTCGTTGTCACTGTTTTCATACACACAACGAAACTATCAGTAAGGCTAGATTACAAATAGGCAAGAATAAAAATAATCTCATCACGCGGTCTTGTAGAAACCTTTCAATTGACGACTAGTGATTGACCCGCCCACAAACGTCACAAAACAAAACATCCAATCAAATGGGCTGTTTTGTATGTGGGTAAATTGACATTGCCTATCAGAGAATCTCTAAATGCCTACATGACGTATAGATCAAGGTGGCCTGCCGATAAGCCACGCCCATCACTAGTGGTCAATTATCTTCAACCATTGTTCCAAAAGAAGGATAACAGCGTCTCACAATTGACGAATAGTGATTGACCCGCCCATAAACGTCACAAAACAGAACATCCAATCAAATGGGCTTTGTTATGTGGGTAATTTCACATTGATCTATCAGAGTATCTCTAAATTCCCACATGAAGTATAGATCCAGGTGGCTCTAGCCACGCCTATCACTAGTGGTCAATTGAAATTAACAATTGACAATCACTGTCCTTGTCAGTTTCTCAGTACGCTATGGTATAGTAATTGTTATTCAAATGTACAACTGCCGTAGAAGAGCTGGCTTCCCTTTGATGTTAAATCATCTTTGTTGCAAGATAAAGACAAAAATGCTCCACAAATCACAATTGGTTGACAATCATGTTTGTTTCCTCATCTGCTTAACATCGATTATTATTCAAATGACGACTCACAGTCTCCACCCCATGACGTCACCATAGGGTCCAATTGGACCATACCGTCCAATCAACAGGGCTGTTAGAACTGTAGTCAAATTCAAATATCCAATCGGGGTATCTTGAAATGACTACAAATGATATGATCCAACTGGCTGACTGGTAAAGCCACGCCTATTTCGAGTCGTCAATTGTTACTTGAAAACATTCTTCTTCAAAGCTCGATATTACCAAGTTCAGGGAGCTCTCTTCTGAGAATTGGCGTAAACAAATATCAGCCATGGTGATAACAATTTTAAAGTGCCAGTTACAGCTGGTTAAACATTGGTAATTCTGGCATCAAGTGAT
>OZ023326.1:64418701-64441201 GCA_964007535.1 Brachyptera risi
TGCATACGCTTATTTACCAAGGTAGCTGTCTAGATGGTTCAAACCTTCAATCAACTCGGTCCTTAATTTTACTGTCATCAATTTTTTACGTGAATAATAAATACTCTAAAAAGTGAAAAAAAATCCACAAAGTCTTCAAAGAGGACTTGACTGTGGGAAAAAATGAATGATAACAATAATAGTGTTAGGAGATGAAGGAATTATCAAATGGAATTCTTTTCTGGGCGACCAACCCAGTAGGCCTACTCTCAGAGGCTGAAAGGTCTGATTTTATGGATTGTAAGATTGATAATATGATTGAACAATTCAAGATTGCATAAATTATTTGATAATACCCGCACAATAAACTTGAATAGGATTGATATGTATAGAACCTCAGAAATGACATATGATTATGAAAATGCGATTGAAAGAATGAAAGATTGAAATAATTTGTATAAGTTAATACATTTTAGAGGAAGATAATTGATGAGGATGAATACAGCGATTGAAGATTTTTTTTCCTCTGGAATGTTTCTTTTTTCTTTAATAACATCGAAACTTGATACAAAATCATTGTTCACCAATTAAGGCTAAGGATGAAAGATAGGATCGTTTGGACGGGGCACCACAAGGGCGAACTTACCACCCCATAAAATATTGATCAAATTTTCAATTTCCCCTGAACTCTACAGTTTTCTGTACAGGTTTTTTATAGTTGAATAACTTTATATTCGACTATTTCCTTCGAAGTATCGAGATCGCTCATGTGGCGTCCAGTTCGAACGATCTTACACCGTGTCATTTGAGCCTGAATAAAGAAACATTGACTGTCAAGTTATCGACGTTGATAAAAAAAAACATAATATGCAGTTCTGTCTAGTATGGTGGTTCCTGCATCTATATAACTGGCCGTAGTTTATTACCAAAGATGGCCGCCGGCTGATGTGAAAACTGTTTAGCCACGGGTTATACTTACTCACAAAGATATCTAATAAAAAAATTTATGGAACAGCTTTGTAGTTAAAAGTTAAAACTGATCCGAAAAGAGAACACAAAGAGAGATAAACAGACAGGCAGACAGAGAGAGAGAGAGAGAGAGAGAGAGAGAGAGAGAGAGAAGGAAAGAGAGGAAGAAAAGATAAATGCAATATTTTTATGGTCATACATTTTAAATTGGAATAGTTTTGCTATAAGTTAGGAACATGTCCTCGTGTCATCTCAAAATACAGTCCAGTTCAAAACAGTATCATAGTCTGGAATCTCAGACATCGCTTATTTGATACTCAATTACATTAATTAAAAGATTTAATACATTTGAGATGCATTTGATATTATTATGTAATTTCAAGCAACTGATTATATTATATATACTCAACGCTCTTACCAAAAGCTATCGATCATTTTGGGGGTACGAATGAGTGGATAATGGGTGGTTGATGTTCACATATGCACATGGCTTATGCGGGACTCGAACCCACATCCGAATTGACTTCAGTTTCCACGGCAATGACTAACTGAGCTAGACGGATGGTTGAAGTATACAATGAGTGATAAAATATTTCGCATACCATTTATGAAAGACGAAGAAGCAAACCACCCGTGCACTAATGGTATTTTAAAGAAGGGACGGTCGATCGGATCCTTCTACTTTCGCAAATGATTGTATGCTCATTACTTACCATAATCAGTCTGTTCATTCAATCAATGTACACATGAATAATATACATTCAGTTATAACTGAATATATATATTAACACTGATCAGTTGTGATGACTTGATCTTCGATTTTAAACTGTTTCCAACATACTTCAGTGTAACTGAGACGGATTTCTTCAAAACTCACTGAACATAAAAATAATATTCACAGCACGTACGATCTAAATCAATAGCTGAAATAGCTCAAATTAATATATGTCATTCACCAACTATCTGAAAATAATGATTTTTTCATTGGTGCATGTCTGAAGAAAATATGGAGGGGGGATCAAATACGTTCGCGTGAAGCAGAACGCTTCAGTAGACGTTAGGGAAATCCATACAAGATCAACATGAAAGTCCTAAAAAATCGTATCGGTATTCCATCTTTGAAATGAAAGAAAAAATCAATCCGATCAAAATGGAAGTGTCATGGAACATTATTGTGGCTCCAATGTATTATTATGTATATTGTTACAATCATCTATGATACAAGTTGAAATAAATTGACTCGAACGTTTGAAAAAGATGTAACATATGGAAAAGTAGATAATATAGGCCTAGCTATATGCTATGCTATAAAAATCAACAGGTGGGACCAATTCGAGTTGCGTAAGGAAGGCAATTGGTGGAAAACTGAATTTCAAGGAGGAAACATATAGCTAGGGCTTGTCATCGCTTTCGAGAAATGTTAGAGAATACTTTCTGAATATATATCCAAACAATTAGCTTTACGCAACTTTTTAAGTTCGCTGTTCCATTCCAAACAAAAATAAATCAGAGTAAAATCACACAATTTCAGTTGAACAAGCTTTCAATTTCAGAATACATTCCGAGAAAACTAGTTCGAATATAAACGGATTCAGATGCAAAATTGTTTTTTACCCATACATGTATTTCAGTTTATTTAATGACGAATATATAATGGAAAATCTCCACAAAGTGAACTGAGATTATATGAAGAGAACTGTAATTGTTGTAAATTGTAGAGCCTATCTATATCTTCTGGATAATTATTATGAAATTATACCCCGACAATTCATTTCAGTACACTGATCTTTATGGTCAATTATCCTTATAGTTGAACAGCCATCATGAAAATGACTGTTTCTCTCGTAGGACAATTCAACACACGTCGCAGACTTTATTTCTCAGTGATAACTCAGTTAATACAATTGTAATACGTACCATGCATGGATAATGAAAATTAAAGAACCAAAAGTGAATTGAAGTTGC
This sequence comes from Brachyptera risi, assembly GCA_964007535.1. Classification (NCBI taxonomy): domain Eukaryota; kingdom Metazoa; phylum Arthropoda; class Insecta; order Plecoptera; family Taeniopterygidae; genus Brachyptera; species Brachyptera risi. The sequence goes on from OZ023326.1 coordinate 64,421,615, forward strand.
GATAAGATCTGTATTTCAACTATTCTCATAATATATATGATATTTCATCGATCGTGGGCGTTTATTCGCGAGCTAGAAAAACCAACAGCTCGAAGTTTTCAGCGTCAACATATGTTATATCGAATCTATCGTAGCGAATTTCCGTTTCTAAATATTCTTTTGAAAATGCTCCATTATATGAAATATTTTTCCACATGTTTTCAATTGATATCAATCATCCACATTACGTTACATGCTATAAGTCCATATATTTGTAATGTTTTGAACCTATCATGAATATACTCATTATGAGTGTAGATCATTTTCAGAAGACGATTCACTGAATGGTGTGGAGCAATTCTTCAATACATTCTGCAATAAGATTCGACAAAAATTACATTATTTCAACAAATAGTGCACTATAAGTTCAGGAACCATGCACGGCATGCTTTTTTTTCAGGAAACAATTCTTTCTCTTGGACTTCTGTGATCTTTACTTCACAATCTTTGCTATCTATATTATTGAGATGTCTCGCGCCGTCTTGTATAGCCCATCAATTATGGCACCACTCCAGTAACTGAAGCCCCCGTTGGTCGTGAGTTCGAGTCCTGCATTAGGCATGCATTTTCGTGAACTCAATTTTGCTCATCATCACCTGCTCATTCGTTAAGTGTCTCCAATAAACCAAGCTGTAATTGATAGGGTCGTTAAGCGAATAATTATAAATGTTTAATTTATATCATTATATATATATATATATATATATATATATATATATATATATATATATATATATATATATATATATATATATATATGGTATATATATATATATATTTATATATATATATATATATATATATATATACATGAATATATATATATATATATATATATATATATATATATATATATATATATATATATATATATATATATATATATATGTATATATAAATATATATGAATATATGATTTATTTGAATCATTTGTTAATTTGGTCCAGATGTCGGAACATATTTTATTTTCACGACTGAGGAAAACCACGGAAAACCTCACGATAAACAAGAGAATGGAGTCATAAGAAAGAAAATTAGTATTTTCTTTCATACGTGCACCAGTATCCTCTAATTCTTCATCTCCAATTTTCCTAGTTTTCATACAACTAACTTATTCACAGCCTTTATATCACAAGCAGGGCCGTGGCCCAAAATATTTTGACGCCCTGTTCCTCATCCCCTCAAAATAGTTATTGATTCAGAATAGCCCACAATCTCATGAATATGACGAGCATCACTATGGGTTCTCATTTAGAAGCACAATTTTAATTATTATATTTATTCATTTGATGAGAAAGTGATTGTTGCTATTATTGTATTTTTTGTCACTTTTGTACAAATATGTATAAATATATCTTCCTCGTTGGTTGCGTGAATTGTTTTGAGATATTATTTATTCTTTCATTCAACTGTGAACATTCATACAATGGAAACTATTATTGTGACATATTGGATCATCAGTCTAGATATTACTAATCTGCACAATACTCGCTATGATTTGTTTATATCATTCTATTGAATCGATTTGTGTTGTAACAGTTTTGCTCTCTCTGTAAGTTTGGAGTAATTTGGTCATATTTGAGGAAATCATGTTTCTTTCTTCCTTCACTCCATTCATTATTTATAATTTCTTGCTTCTGGACGGTTCATTCTTGTACTGCCCATTCCTCTACTGCCTAAAAGGGTATGGTATACCTGTTTTACCTGTTTTATTCTCGTACTGCCTAAGATATTTCTCTTACTGTCTAACTGACCATTTTGTTCCCGTACTGCCTAAAGAAATATTCTTCGTTTTTAAACGGTGCTTTTATTATTGACATCCTGTATCGCTGTCCGCTCAGCTCCATCGAGGAGGTGTTGGATTGTTAATGAAAGACTCCGTTCAAAAAAGAGAGGTTCATGATGAACCTCGAACAATTCCTAGACGCTGTTAAGCACGTTTTGAAACATCAAACATAATTCAAATCATAATTAAATCGTCAAAATCCAGCACTTCCACCGCCCTTATTTTTGTATTTTTTTCTCTAATCTCACGTACCAAATTTTCCCTCACATTGATTGATTTCTAAAAACTTTTGCCTGTCTTATTATTGATTCAGTTCAAAATCTCATTTGTTCTATGAGGTTTTATGACTCCATTACTTTGCTTTTAAAATCCGATCATGATATAAATTACAACAAATCATATACTACAGTAACTGTCCATGTACTATAATCAGCACAACGGTTATAATTTCTGTAGTTTATCTTGTCATATATGTACATAAATATCATTATATCAAGCTCCGTAAGTATTTTGTATTTTTAATACAAATACATATAAGTAATATAAGTACATTTGTGCTTTCTTTGTTTTGTATTTCACGTTTCGTAACTTACGTATACCGGTAGTGGATAAATGTAGGCTCACTATTTGTATATTGTACGATACGTTATTTGTATGTAGGCCCATGTATTTTTTTCATTGCTAATGTCTTATGAACTTGAATTTTTTGATTATATTATTTGCATTTTTTATTATTTATGAGAAATGAAAGAAGTTTCAATTTGATTATTGTCATTCATTCCATTTGCATTCGTCTTGCTTCAATTTATTTGAGTACATTCATCTACGAGTTTAAAACCAATTGACGTATGTTTAGTTTTTGAAATTTATGCAGGCCTATAACATAGACATGGGAATAATATATGGCCTATATTATATGAATTAGGGTGTGGGGGAGAAGAACAAAGCCTTCTCTGATAAATTTTAAAACATGCGCCTGACTGCAATACAGGGTGTCAATAATAAAAACACCGTTTTAAAAGCAAAGAATATTTCACTAGGCACTAGGCAGTACGATCCAGTTCTTAGACAGTAGGTTCACCATTCTTAGGCAGTACGGGCCAGATCTTAGGCAGTAGAAGAATGAAAAGGTAATAGGGATAACGCGAATAGGCAGTAAGAGAATACACCCTTCTGGACAAATATCCTTTATTATACTCTCATTCTCTCCAACTTCAACTACATTCTCTTTCTTTTCATTATTTCAACTCGGATATCTTGAAATACGTAATTCATTATCTTGCACGTCATTGTCAAACTATGTTCATGTTTCACCATTATTCACTTATTTCATATCCAACATTGTATTTTCTTTATTTAAAACCACATACAAGCCTGTATAAGGCTTTGTGGACTTTTGTGAACTTGTATTTTTTTTATTGGGAACAATAAAAGAGAATTTCAACTTCAATTGTGTTGGGCTGTATACTATGACCTATCAATGCGATGGGTAATTTCATGAAATTTGATTGTTACTAATCAATATATTTTAAGAATAATATTGCATTTTGTTTAAACTTACCAAAACTAATGAGCGAACGTCGAACAGTTCGCAAACAGCACTCTTATTATTTACATAGTGAGATTACCCTTATGAGTTATGAGTTTTGGACAGTTTAAATATCGTTTCTGTCAGGATATTGCTTCACTGATTGTATTCAGTGTATTGTTTCACAATTTTTGAAAAATAGGAATTCCACTTTTGATTTAAACCTTCGATTGACGAATGCTCGTGTGCACCATCATTCACTATTTACTGTACATGATCGTTTCCAATATTTGTAAAGCACAATTGCTAAATTCGATTACTTTACTCAATATTTTTCCCTTCCACTTACGCCAACACATCGACGAAGCTCAAGCTTTACTACCGACTGGATTCGAACTGGGTATTCTGACAGTATAGCAACGTCCAACCTGACCAGATGAACCAGTGATGATTCGTTATTCAGATTATGTGTAACAATGTTATCTAGAGTAGACACTGGCACCACTGGTATATATTTATGACAATAATAGAATATTTGATGTATTTTTAAGAAGTGTAAGAAATGTATTGAGTTTTGGAATCTTTTCAAGTAGTTTCTCATCCTAATGAATAATATCCTCAGCACACTTTTTACAGTCGGCACTCGGCTTCACTTGATTTCTTAATCAAACTGAAAACTCGATTGCGACGACCGAAATGAATGAATTAAGCCATCGACTGCACTGAGTAAAATACTAATTCTGCTCATACTATTATCAAATGTTTAGTGAGCGTTTTACTTCCCTACAATCCCTGCTCGCAAGTCGCAATCTAAATCACCTATATAGACGTGTTCAGTTGAACATGGGGAAGTTATGAAAAAATAAAATTACATCATCATTGAAAAAAATGATGATATATGGAACATTTTATTCCGAGTTATTACTAAATATAGATGGACGGTAAAATGTCAAACCGTGACATTTTTGTATTCTGGTATCAGCCTTCTTGTTATGGACAACTATCACAGACGTCAAGACGCCCAAGCGGCAAGACACAAATATTACAACCACCACATTGTTTACTAGAATGAAACTAACTTCACACAACATTGTGTTTAATGCTCACTTTTCATCAGTTTTCTCAAAACGTGAATGTATATTATATAGAATTCGACTTTTTTAAAGCATATATTTACGTATTATTCGATTTTTAAGGGGCTGACGCCTCTTAGAAAATTCACCGCCCCTTGAGAATTTGCCGCCTCAAGCCCAGACCTCGTGGGCCTATAGGCCTTAAACGGCCCTCATCACAAGGTTTCACAAAGGAGAAAAACGACACGTATGGCCTATTACTAATGATTAAGGCATTGAAACGTGTAATCTGTTTAGTGCGCATAACTACAGCGCACGTCTCAACAACACAAAGTGTACCGAATATACCATCAAGTGTGTAACCACTTTTTATTATTTCAAACTCTTGGCAGAGGCAATTAAACAGATACATGTAGAATAATATGGATACAAAATGACAAAATAAAACTTGGTGAGTGAAATCGAATTTAAATAGTTGTTTAATGGGTTCTGAAATGAAGTTTTATTACCCCTTCAACGGTTAGATTGAGTGGGGATAAGAAGGGTTAAAAGTCACACGGTAATGATTTCCTATGAAGAAGGGGAAATATCTAATAGTCACAATTATTGTTGCTTCAACGACCCCACTGATGGCGGGGTTATTTGGAGGTACGATTGTGCCGATGATGAATGAATGACTGATGTTCACTATACCCAGGTATTAGGCGGGACTCGAACCCAGGTCCGATTCGGCATCAGTCTGACCGAGCTAGACGAAAGTCTGATGATGGAACTTGTGCCATTCTCAGTCCATTTGTTCGTTAACAAGTTGAATACTTTTTGCATGTGGTTTTGATAATATTCGATATTGTACAATATAATTCAGTCACAGTAATATAATTATAATTTAATTGGGTTCTGAAATTCGAATGCATCTATAATTTCTCCAGAATAGCTATTACAGCCACACAAATTCATGATAATCTCGAGACAATTCAGCGGAATATCACTGGTTTGGTAATGAACCTCAAATAAGTCACGCTATTTGTATACTATGGTGAGGCAACATTCATGTATTCGAGATTTAGTTATCATTTCGTTCTACATAAAACTAATGATATTTTCAACTGATTCAATAATAAGGCAGCTTGAAAAGTTTCGAAATGATAACAATGGAATGAAAAAAGCATTGTGAATACAAAAACCATTCAAATCCTGTTGATTCGATAAAAACACTTGCTTTTTTAAGAGACTCTATCTTCATCCAAAACGCTTGTCACGCCTCAGGACCCCTATTCCTGAGAAAAATGAGATGTGAGAAAAATAAAAGTGAGTGAGAAAACGATTATCTCACTTAAAATGGCCGATTTACCATCACCAATCGGCCATTTTAAGTGAGATAATCGTTTTCTCACTCACTTTTATTTTTCTCACATCTCATTTATCTCAGGAATAGGGGTCCAGAAGATTATAAGCACCGAGACGCTCCTGTCTTGTGCAGGCGCTAAATGACCTCGCTGTCGATGCGCCTTAAAACCCTAATATTCATTCATTGTGTCGTATCCATGGTCGTATCCGTGACGGAGTAGGCTATTTTATCCAGAATCAAGCCATATCCATGTTGAAATGAGGTATGTATGTGATAATTTTTGAGAAATTGATGTTCATTTGGAAAAGAAAAAGAAACGGGTCCGTAGTTGCTTATCTTCATATGAAATGATGAAAATAATCTCATGTAAACTGCTCATTTGATAAAAAAAAATTCCAATATCTTCCATTTGTTTATCAACTCGAAAACTTCCACAGAGTCATTATTTTTCAATCGGGATTCAGAAATACAAGGTATGGAAACCATTTCGAGCAGTTTCGAAACATAAACAGAATCGGGCAATACGTACGTCACAATTCAGAACCGGAGTGGGTCGTGGAGGACAAATAAATTGAATACATCTCAAATTCTGATTCATAGTTCATAAATCATAGGCTGAAACGTGTTGAAGCGTGAATTATTCATCGAAATTCAGCCTATCAAAAAATATCAATCAACCTGGACCCTGGAATATCGCAAAAAAACAGTCGATTATTCCTAAGAACCTACTGTACCAAAACTCAACTGTCCCAAACTTCTACTTCTTGAGAAACTCGAATTCAAGTTGAAGTGGTGTATTGGACTCCTCTTCTTCACAAATTACTTCACAAAACCTGACTAAACTAACACTTGAAATCATAAAAAAAAAACACTTGAACCTTGAAAAACATTTGACGGCCGATTGGATCCCAATAAACACTCCAATATTTAAACTATTGATTGAGTAGTTGAGCATCTTAAGTACTTATTACTCACTCAGAGTAGACGGTATATTCCTATTGCAGCTGTTTATAATTATGGCACCGTCACAATAAAACATCTAGGCAATGGCAAAATTTCAAATCTATTCTAGATAGAATTGATCAATAGAAAGGATATTTTTGACTATCTAAAAGTCTCTGGTACATTTGATGTGAAATTCTGTAATAATGTGTATCATTGTTGTTTTAATATCCGGTAATTTATTTTTCGACACATTTTTCCTCCAGAACTTTCTCACAGCTGATCAAAATATTTTTTTCCGAAAATTGGTGGAACTGATTGAAATTAAAAACTATTCCAATCTGAGTTGTATGAGTCTGCATGATCACAAAAAATTCAATTCGATCAAGCGAATCATTCGTCTTGTGGAGTTTCTTCCAAAAATATTCAAAACATATTTTTTTCAAGTGGTGAAGCCGATGACTCCCAAAATTATACATTACTCAAGTTGAATAACCATGGATTCACTCAAAAACACCATATAATTCTTCATTCAAACAAACCATGTGACCTGTGAAGACAATCCAAAAACAAAAATAAAAATAAAGAATGATATACATCTTGGACCGTTTGGGAGTCTTCATTTACGCCCATCCAACAAACGATTGAAGCTTTTGAAATACATGGATGAGATAGCATTCAGCTCACTAGTTTACACTATAAGCATATACTATGAAGGTATACGATACGCAATAAACAATTGATCAGCCAACCATCACAAACTACAATAATTCCAATATAATTGATAATACAATATTGCCGATATCTTGACTTGCTATATACAAGTTCATTCCAATCAACGTGTAATTGATAGCTGGAAAAGTGTTATATTGATGTACTTCATCGGTGAGACGTGAAAGAAATATTATGAAATAGAACTATAATTTTTTTATTTTTCATTGCTGAAATGAGTGAATATTCCGTAAAGCACGCTAACATATCTACTAACCATGATCACAGTAATAATCATATTATATAATATAATATCATTGAAGATGTATAATTATATGGGTCCTAGAATTATAATTCCTGTTGGAAATAAACGGAGTAATATTATAATTATCTGATGCAAATAAACCGAGAACCATTGAAAAACCTGCTTGAAGTTATTTATGATGGAAACATTTCACCATTTAATTCAAGGGAATACACGATTAGAACTTTATTCACTATCTACATCATGAATGATTGTATCATCTACCATCAAATTATTATAGTCTATATTGAAAATTTGCCTATATACTACTTATCATTCTTTCCTTGTTCCTTGAAATTCACATGTAGGCCTACATTAATATCCCCTCCCCCCCCCCCCCCCCCCCACATTTGACATTTTTATTTCCTCTCAAAGTTTTTTAATTTGCTAGTTTGTGCGAAAATGTGCTGCAAAAAATGCATATTGTACTGTTACCGTTTTCCAGTCATTCAAATTTCAATGTGGAGGAGCCAAGTTGATGTGAAGTGAATGGCCAACCCCTATATATGAAATGTATACTTCTCATGGCATTGCTGGAATGTGCTCATTTTGTGCTAAAATGTGCTGTGAAGAATTGTTTTGTGCTCTTACAGTTTTTTCAGATATTGCAATATCAATGTGGGTTGGGACAGAGGGGGGGGGGGGAGGTAATGTCAGCCCCCATATTTCACTCTCACGCCTTATTTGGATCGTGCTCGTTTTGTGCTGAAATATTCTGTAATCAAATCATTTCGTGCTACTACCCTTTTTTCTTTAGTTTTTCCACATTCAGTGTCGAGGTTGACGGGATTAGAACGCTTTCATTATGGCGATCAGAAGAAATACGTTCCTTCCTCTTCTTAATTTTCCAATTGTATTTAAAATCTGACAATTTTAAAGCCTTGACAAATTCCATCGCATTTGGGGACTCAATTGAATTAACAATTATAGTTTCAAATTTTCAGCATCATCAAAAATAAAAATGTCATAAGTTCAGCCTTCACCAACGAGATCATTGAATGATGATCTAAAAGTGTCATTGCCCATATGTGATTGTATATTTCTTCATACGTTGATTAATTAAATACGTGAATAATTGTAATTTTCTGCTTCTTAAATTTAGTGATAATACCCGAATGGGAGCCAGAGCTGTTTCGTTCCACATGCTAAGTATGATATTATTAACAATCAATGGAAATTAACCAGATTTCAATTTGAAACATGTTTTTTGTTATATGCATTTCTAACTATAATATTTGTATTTTGTGTATGAAATAGATAGATTTTTCCGTGTGGCTCCATGTTTCAGAACATTATTTTTAAATACAAATTCTATAATCTAGAGTTTCAGTTCATCATGAATACTAGTGAAACGTATCATATGCGTTGTGAGATCAGTAAGATATATTTTATAGGAAATTTACTTGAAGTTTAAGTACGTAATTCAGTCCTGAAATTTCCAAATCTTCCTCGTCCATCCATTCATATCATCCTTGCACCTGTAGATTCTCATTCACAAACTTTAATCTCAATAATGGACATTTTTTCTTTGAGAGAATTAATAATCTCAAAAATGAATCATTCAAATTTCCTGAAACTTGATGGGAATAGGCCTACGTTCTGAAACAATATCAACATTCTGTAGAAAATGAAATTTCAAATGGATACAATAAAAAAAATGGAAAATTCTATCCAGTGCTATTCTCGTGAGGACTTTTCCAAGTTTCTGAATTTTTCCGAAACAACCGTCAAACCAATTTCGCTCACAAACATGCTGATTGCAACTATGCTGATCTAAATCATAGTTCATGAGTCAACTATGCTGATATGACACCGCACTGTGCAGAATGTGTGTCAAGTCGACTTTTCACTCAATCTGGACTTGTATGCCAAGCACAGGATGAAAAAAAAAGAAGCTCGATTTTCTTCGTCAAGTGATTTGAAAGTCTCTACTATACTTATATCAAAATTGTGTAGAAAGATACATCCCGGTCTTTGAATACATTAAACCTACGGGTGGAGTAATATTTTGTAACAGCTTGTTATTTTGAGGTGGCCGAAACGAACTCTTAACAGCACATTTAAGCACAAATCTAGCACATTGAACACCTTCAGAGAAAAGTCAAATTTCGAATATGGAGGGGGAGGAGGGGGGGGGGAAGTCGTTATAGACCAAAGAATTGACGACTAGTGATTGACCCGCCCATAAACGTCACAAAACAGAACATCCAATCAAATGGGCTCTGTTATGTGGGAAATTTCACATTTACCTATCAGAGTATCTCTAAATTCCCAGATGAAGTATAGATCCAGGTGGCTGGGCGATTAGCCACGCCTATCACTAGTGGTCAATTACAAAGGTATTATTTGGTCTATGATACCTCTAATCCACGTATCCGACCCCTACTATGGCGCACATCTATCTCTACTATGACGTTACTTATATCATTACAGCACTTGCAAATACGTATAAACATAAAGCCACACTTAACAGATCACTGTGTAACGTCACAAGTGACAAAAATTACAGCAGTGTTTGTACTCAGACTGTTGTAAAAAGACCGTACAATAAGTGAGGTTGTAATTATTGTTGTCGAACGGAAGGCATGCCGTCTGGTGAAATGGTAATAAGTTTCTCGATCGCCTTATAGTCTTACCAAGAGACACAATCTATGCCAAGTTTTAACTGCAGCTTAATTGCCACGTATAAAATGCAAAATACTCGAATGCACTTAGAAGGGATATTATGTATAGTGATTATTATTCAGTAAAGGGAAATAAAACACAGTGAAGAAAAAACAATGATTTTCAGTATCAATGTAATAAAAGGGGCTCTGGAATTATGAATATATTGTTTACTTGCTGTATAGTCGTTGACAATTATGTGCGTGTGCTCACAGTGAATGAATACTATGATCGATAACTGATTGAACGCACGGTAATATATAGGTTATACGGGATTGATCTATCGTTTTGAATCTTATAGTGTTCAGCGAATCGAAGACAATGATCTTTTTTTTCGCGTTCCACAGGTTTAACGGAAGCACAGATTCTGTTGGAATAGGCATACATATGTGTCATGATCGACCTTGATATCGTATAGTTTTAGGGAACAATCAGTAGCACAGCTTTTGGGAAGATAACATTTTGAAATTTAAAAAAATAATCCATCAGGATTATTCATAAATTAAAATTTGGAGGAATAATTTTGTTCAACAGATTCAAATTATCACGTGATTCGAACTTGAGTATGATACACATTAATCCGAAGTCTTACTAAAATCGAATCAGCCGTTTTGTAGAAAATGATCATAATGTTGTTTTTTCAGATCAATTATTATGAAGTTGATACAAAAATAAAAAAATGTCAAACGGTTGAAAAATTTAGACAACAAATAGAACAGAAGGACCGTTTCTTTTTTGTTTCTGAATCAGTATGTTTATATATATAGCTTTCCATTACATTTCACATAAATAGAGGCCTTTATTGCTCATCTTACAACTGATATGCCGCGTTTCCCAGTAATTAAATACATTCTATACCGATTTTGGAGTCCGCAAACGACAGATGAGATGTCGGAAAGATGAGATAATTTGTTATCTTGCCGGTCGTTTTGGACATTATTGGCTTATATCAACCATCAACCATACTGATGTGAATCATGAAAAGTATCTTGTTCAGATTATTCACCATAGCAGAAAACGAACCCCGGTTTCCTAAACGTCAGTTCAGGACTCAAACCTACTAAATCACGTGCCAGTGCCAGGACTATGGCTAGCTCCAGGATACTATATTCCTGATTGGTGATTATTTAATGGGAGAGCTACATTCATCAAGGTACGCATTCGTCAGAGATTGAAAAAAAATACCCGGCACCTCTACGCATGTATATCAATAGGAGCTGTAGCAAAGCTGTGTATTTGCCAGTAGAAGATGCAAGTGCATTGTTTGTGTTATAAAATATCTCCACAAATGATTGAGAAGGTCATCGATGAGAGAGAGAAGAAAAATCCTCTCTCGTGGCAAGTCCGTGAACCTGGCCCTCCCTTTCAAATATACGCCCCATCCTCATCATTCAAGCACCAATTCTGAAATATTGCCGGGATTCACTGCTAAATTAGTGCTACACTTTTGCCAGGATACAGATTAGTGGTCAAAAGGTTCTCTATTATTATTGAACAATATTAATGGATAAAAGATACACAATACACAATATACACAATATAGATACACAATATAGATGATACACAATATATGCCCAGCTCTAGATGAAGACATATTAGAAAGGTATAGAAATTCGAGGAATTAAGTTGCCAGATTTAGACACTAAACAAACTTTGCCCGAGATTTGAGAAAGTAGAACACAACCCGGCCCTTCCACCAACAGTTTGTCTTTCTGAAGAATGTTTGAATGACATAATAGTTGATGAGATTGTTACATGAAGGAAGGGTTGTGGAAGGAGGCGGTGGAGGAGGAGTTCTGAAGTTATATGCTGTTCTTGGTTATGCGATTCTCAAATTACGAGTTTTATTACGGTTAAAAGGAAGCCACTTAAGATTTTAAGTACAAGTTGGAAGAAGAAGCAACAAAATTGTTTTGCTCCACTTCTCTCTTTTCTTCTTTCTCTCTCTCTTTTTCGTTCTCTCTTCATTTCTCTCTCTCTCTCTCTGTCTCTCACTCTCTTTCTCTCTCTCGCTTTCTAACAGACCAGGTTTACGAGGGAAGTTTCGTTGCCTCGGCCCCTGTCAATATTATTAGTCTACGAGTAGTTAGGTCTCGGTGTCTCAGTCAATCTGAAACTACCCTTTATCCGTTGTCCATTCGAAAACATGGCAATATCACACATGTGAGTAGATCCCAATTACTAGATATGGTATCTTTCGAAAATTACGAATGTATAACAATGATGGTCGAATGTCTTCAGTATATATATATATATATATATATATATATATATATATATATATATATATATATATATATATATATATATATATATATATATATATATATATATAATGAATATATATATATATATATATGTATGCGTATATGTGAATCCATGATTTTCTAGATGGAAACTGTGTAAATTATATACATTATTGGGCGTACACAGTTCCTATCTATAAAATCATGGATTCACATATACGCATACATATATATTTATATATATAAATATATATCTATAAATATATATATATATATATATATATATATATATATATATATATATATATATATATATATATATGTGTTTTGTTGAAAGCTTTCACGACTCATTATGTAATTAATAATCAAATCTTTATGGATAATTAAAAGTCGCGTTGACGAATAAATATTTATTTAATTGCCCGACGTTTTGACTACAATATAGTGGTCATTTTCGAGGGCTAAAAATGAAAATAATCATATAAATGATAAATAATAGGAACCAAAAAACAGATTCTTATGCAGAAAAACACATCTTCAATGAATGTCTTGAAAGGTGTGATAAAAATAACAATAAAAATAAAAATAAAGATAAAAATAAGCTTGATGCACATCTATGAATCTAGATGACTATATCACAGTGTCCTGGATCACACATGCTGGGCTAGGTTATCAGATTGATCCTACTCCTCAAATAGTATGGTCGCCTTCCTTCATTCATGGTTCCATCTGCTTCGAAAACAATCCTGTCTGTTAGTCTGGGTTGATATCGCAATTCACCAAGTGCAGTGGTCCAGCTGGGCGATAGGGTATATCCACAATCTTCGCCATTGAAATTATGTGGATGTTTTATAATTTCAATGGCTTCGCTTATCGCCCTCGGCCACCGCTTTTCTTGGCGATCCAATACTACAGATTCTTCGTATAGAATATTGTGTTTCTCTTCTATATGATGTTTAGCAATGGCAGACAATCTTACTAAATAAATACATAAATACCATGAACGGACCAAGAATTCAAGATTGTCTTACGTTATCGATAGTCATAGGATATAGTCATCTAGATTCATAGATGTGCATCAAGCTTATTTTTATCTTTATTTTTATTTTTATTGTTATTTTTATTACACCTTTCACGACATTCATTGAAGATGTGTTTTTCTGCATAAGAATCTGTTTTTTGGTTCCTATTATTTATCATTCATATAATTATTTTCATTTTTAGCCCTCGAAAATGACCACTATATTGTAGTCGAAACTTCGGGCAATTAAATAAATATTTATTCGTCAACGCGACTTTTAATTATCCATAAAGATTTGATTATTAATTATATATATATATATATATATATATATATATATATATATATATATATATATATATATATATATATATATATATATGTTCCTTCTCATTCAATTATATATTCTTGACGTTTGTCAGAATCGTTTATTACTTCATTCAAAACCACCAAAACGTTGTCTTCTCAGCACTCGTTATTCTTACCAGAATTTTGTTCGCCCAATTACATCTACATTCACTGATGAATCACATTGGACTCAGAATCTCCACGATGCACCATATTTTATATGGAAAACGATATTTACATCTTGCTATTGTTTATAAAAGCGTCCATATTTGTGTGTCAGATGATATAGAAATGTGTAACGATGCGCTTTACATTTAACTTCTATTCAATAGATTTTATGACTAACAAGAGCCAAGGAAAACCATCAACTTCACTTCTATTTTTTCCTCGCCCTCTCTCTTTCTCTCTCTCTCTCTCTCTCCATTTATCTCTCTCTTTTTCACTCATTATATTCCTCTCTCTTTCCCTTTCCGTTTTAAGAGTGCATGAGAGTTTGCAGTTATATTTCTGTATATACCTTTTCAAAAGAAACTTTGTCACATACCAATATTGAATTATAATGTTGCTATCTTATACTGTAGCAACGTTATCACTTGCACCTGATATTTATCATCTTATTTATCTCTTGTCATGTGTTTTATAGCTTTTATAGCTTGATGTATTAATTGCACTACTACGACATCACACAGGGTAGCACGCAGCCAGTAGGATGCAGGTAAAGTGCATCGTGATGACGTCACATAGGGTAGCATGCAACCAACACACTTAGAACACAAAACTCATCGTAAAATATCAGCATTAGGTATTCCATCGTGATAATATATACCGTATAACAACAATGGAAGAAGGTTGTATATTTACAATATTCATTCTGATATCATCTGAAATATAGAACAGCTTGTTGGTCAAGTCACCAGAGCTAGTTGAAGAGTTGGGAGTAAACAAATAATACTGAAGTTTTGATTTGAGATCAGAATGTGAGGGGCTTTTTCAAGTTCATTTATCACAACTTCGCTTGACGAAAGCATCAAGAGAGGTGGCTACCCTCAATGCCTCAGTCGACTAAGGCATCGCTTTGGAAACTGAATTCACCATTGGGCGTGGGTTCGATTACCGTAGAAGTCTTGGATTTATGTGAATGTCTTTTCACTTATCTCTCATATTTTTATTCCATCAAAATAAATATACTTTACTCATATTATTGTTATTATATTGTCTTATATTGTTTTTATTATTGTTATTATTATCCGTAAATGTATATGTTTGTCTGCTGAGTCCATTATTTGTCATTGGCTATTGGCTAGCCCGCACTCAAGGTATTATTCTAATGCGGCCTTCACACATCAAAATGTTCATTATTATTCTGTATTTTGTATTTCTGTATTATGTTTTTCATGTTATGTAGGCCTATGAATAAAATGCATATCGAATTGAAATTGAATTGAGTTATAATCACTTCATGGCTTCATTATCACCTGGTCATTTGTACTCTCTTATAATCTAGCTGTTGGTGGGGTTGTTGAGCAAACAAATCTATTTGGAGGTGGCGTTGTTTGTCAGTAGTCATAGCAGCTAGAGAAAATAGAGGCCAAAAAACTGATGTTGAAGTTGTTCCAATGTTGTTCTAATGTTGAACGTAATTTGGAGAAAATTGTTGTTCACTCACAACAATTATATAAGATGACCATTGATAACTGATGCATATGTGATTAGAGAAAACGATTGGGAAAATATCGCAACAATTTGCGATGTACTCGAAAGAAGCGTAGGCCTATTCAGTTGACTGTATCCAGAAACAAACGTGAGCGATTACTTAAATTCTATATGGTACTAAATACCCTTTGAAAAATACAAAATCCGATTATAGAAGAAAAACAATTCTGATAGCAATGAATGCTCTATCTTATCACCATTCAAATAAAACAAGCCAGATGCTTATCGTGATCATAGTTTATTTGTATGAGTATTTAGTCTTCATGTAACTATAGAATCTAGCCTCGAAATGAAAATTCACATGCAATTTACTCAAAACTCATTTTTGATGACACTTGTGCAATTATTCTTGACATAAAATTGGAATAGTAAAAATTTAGTGAGAAATATTTTTTTTCCTATTGAAGCTGTATGAATTGTGGGTGTAATAATGGAGCAGATTCTCTCTGAAAAAAAAACTGAAATTAAAATAGATGCTCCATTGGGTAATTTATGTAAGAAATTTGAAGAGAAATGTAATCAAATGAAAAAAAAAATAATGATACTTATATGAGTCAGAGGAAAAAGACTCACACTAATAAATGCTCATATATATATATATATATATATATATATATATATATATATATATATATATATATATATATATATATATATATATATATATAACCAAAAAAATGGCAATTGAAAAATCAATCCATATCACACACCCATGCTAAGAAAACTATTCAAGAACAAGCATTATTTCAACCACTGGATATTTTATTCAAATTTCATGCAGAAGCACTTTTGTGTCCCCTATTTTTTCCCACCCAACTAAATCATTTTTAATCTGCATATGGAAAAAACGGGTTGAAGTTACAAATTCTGGATTTCTTTTTCAAATGGTCCTTAGTACCCGCAGGAAACTGTTGGATGAGCTGTAAACTGAACTAACAGAGAATCATTCATCATTATATGGACATGAGATATGAACATACATAAAGCATGAGATTATTCAGACCAGTATTATTCGAATGGAGAAGATAGAGACCCATAAATTTTGTATCTATAGTGAAACAGAATAAGACGTGAGAGTAGGGAGGTATATCTCACATGCTCAACAAATATAGGAACTGTCGGTAATTGTTATTAATTTAATTCGTTTATGAATATTACCGTGTGAAAAAAGTGTATCAAATTGAACATGAATAAATTCAAAATGTGTTGTAGTATTTTAAGTATGCATTTCTTGAAGTTTTAATAACTTTTTGCAAAATTCCCCATTTATGCTAATTCAATTGTTAAAACTGCTCATAAAACCCCGTCTCTAAAGAATTCACCCCAAACAATATACTATAAATTGAAATACATGTTCGTTTTTCTAAGGTTTTGAATAAAAAAGAATATACACATTCTGTAGCATGTTTATATGGTATATGATATTATTAAAAAACATGAAATAATTACTAACATTCTACAAGAAATTCATCATATTCACAATTAACATCTTTTTTAAATGAACTTTCAATTAACATGCCGTGGTATTCAGAGAAGGCTTATTGGATAGAAATGTGAATATTTAAATATGATAAAATCCTTCGGTAAGTCAGCCAAGTTGGCGTAGGCCTATATACACAACATCAAAAATTAATATATTCATATCAAACGAGTGTCTTTGGAAGCAGACGAATGACTACTTTTAACTTATTGGATCTGCCAACTTAGTAAACGGCAACTGTGTATACTTATGTGGAAATGAGAAAGATTGAATATTTTTTTAGACCAGAATCAATTATTTGTATGAGGTGCACGTCATTTCTATCGTATTATTGATTATTGATGGCTTAACGACCTCACCAACAGCTAGCATGGTTATCAGCATTCGTACGGGGGTACGAATGAGCAGGTGATTATGAAATCATGAAATGATGAGTGAAAGTACGTTTACAAAATTACATATTCTGAAGCGGTGTCTCAGCCAACTGAGCTACCGTGGGCAATGCTGAGCAAGGTGTAGAGTATAGTAAGAACGATTGAAATACTCCGCATTTCATTTCAAAGGTTCCTTGAATTTTTTTTTTAATAACGTCGAAACTTGATACAAAATCATTGATCCCGAATTTAAGGTAAGAGATGAAAAATAGGACCGTTTGAACGGGGCACCACAATAGCGATCTTACCACCCCAAAGAATAATGTCATATTTTGAATGACGCTTTATCGGGGGTTTATCAAATGAGAGAGAGAGAAAATTTCAGAATGACTGTTTTCAAAATTTGTAAAAATTCAATACAATGAATACAATTCAATCACGATAAATAGTTCCCATGAAAGAATATTTTGAAATGCATTTTACTGAAATAGTCACATCTGATGGCATCAATCAAAATGTTGGAAATGTGAACAGTTTAGATTTCCATTTACGCATGTTGGTTATACGCTACATTCTTGGTCTCTTAAATCAATTCATTTCATTTTTAAATCATTTCATTCTTGTTTTTGAACATGATTTGCATACATTTTTACATAACATTACATTTTACAACAATAAACCCGCATGAGAGAGAAACTCTTGTGTGCGGGCTGCTAGGAAGAAGTTACGTAAGAAGAGAATAAATTAATAAGTATAATAAGCTGATGTGTCATCGAACATTAAAAAAAAAAAAAAGACAAGGTTCTTAATGGTAATTTACTTGGCACAATACTGAAAATCTATATAATATGATACATTCAACTAATTCATTTTAAAACCTGCTTGTTATGTTGATGATATTGATTATAACTCGCATATAATGTATGAACAAAAGGCTAACAAATGGAATCGAGTCAAATCAAATCAACAAAACGAAACAAACAAAAACAAACAAACGAACAAAAGTTTTTTATTGGAAGAAATCATCACCGGCATAGTAGCTGAGTGGTTAGCTCACTTGCTTCATGTGACCCGGGAGGTGAAGGGACATATCGGACCCGGTTCGATCCCCGCCACCGTCCATCTTTACAAGGGTTTTTCGTGGTTTCTCTCTGTAGTCTAGGCTAATGCCGGGATGGTTCCCACAATATAGGCCACGACCGCTTCCTTCCCACTATCCTTCCCACTACCCATAAAAACCTTCATCTCATCATCCCATCATCTCATTAATCATTCATCCGACGCCAATAGATCTTAGTAATCATTACAGTGCGTCGTTAAAACCCAATATGGAAGAAATCATATGACAGTACCCAAAATGAATAGATCGTTGCAACGCATAAGATGAGCATAGATACCATGATTATATAATTGGTGGTTAGGAAGATATATAGTTATGAATATATGAAATTGAATGACGTACATTTTTGAAGAAAAATGTTACGAAATATGTTCTAATATAGTTCATTCTTTTCTAACAGACACAAAAACATGACGACAAATGACTTCCATCCGTCGTGCATTGTTCATCCCATTAAATTGTGGATTCACACCACCCAAAAACACTTTGTTATCTCATGACAAAATGGGACTAATTATTCAAATAGAACAAACTTATTGAAAAAATTCGATCAAATTCTCGTTTAAAATCCTTCAGTGTTTGAATCCAATTCACACCGTCAAGTTGAAGTTCCATTCCTTGTTAACATGCAACTAGAAGGAAAAGCAAGGCTTCAAGTTATATACACAATAATTTTGCATTCGTTTTGCATTGCAGCGGGCCCTTCCGGCCATCTCACAACTGGTACAATATTATATGTATAAATACACACACATACATACATACATACATACATACAGCTCGAAAAAAAAACGAACAACTATTAAAAAGTGTATATAATTTACGATCTCGAGCTATGAAAATGGTAATAGTATTATTTTAGTGCCACAGCCGGGAACTAAACTTAATAC
>OZ023326.1:64446201-64451201 GCA_964007535.1 Brachyptera risi
CTATTTTGTATGGGAACCAAAACAGACCTCTGATCTTCCACAGCTTGGTTTCACAATGCTACATACGATTTTCTTTTATTTCTATAGGCCTACACGGATTCTTCTCACCTGTATAATCACCGGCCACTCATATTCATATTCACACCACGGTTGAGAAAAACCAGCGTCTAATGCTGGGCTTTCATACCTGCGTTATTCGGATTGCGAATTCGTTTAGCGGTTTTTTAAGCCACCCTGATGATAAAACGACCAATCAGTGACGAAAGTTACGCGCTTTCTGATTGTTGAGCTCGCCTCAATTCCACCGCCTTGCGAAAGCGAAACGCAAATCGCGTTCATGGAAGGCTAGCATCAAGCTGCTTTAAGCTGGCCTTCCATGAACGCGATTTGCGTTTCGCTTTCGCAAGGCGGTAGAATTGAGGCGAGCTCAATAATTAGAAATCGCGTAACTTTCGTCACTGATTGGTCGTTTTATCATCATGGTGGCTTAAAAAACCGCTTAGCGAATTCGCTAAGTAGGTATTCGCTAATACCGCGTTCATGGAAGGCCAGCCTTATTCTTGAACGCGAATTGCGTTACGCTTTCGCAAAGAGGTGGAGTTGAGGCAAGCTCAACAATTAGAAATCGGGTCGCTCTTGTCACTGATTGGCCGTTTTATCATCATGGTGGCTCAAAAAACCGCTTAACGAATACGCTTAGCGAATAACGCTTTCATGGGAATCCATCTTTAGTGGGCCTATTGCTGACTTGCTTATTGCGTTTCATTTTACGGTTAGCGTTATTTTTTTTATCGCCCAATAGGTTTGGGGTTTTTTAGGGGTTCTTACGTTTTTTCTGAAAGATTAATCAAATGACCCTTTCATCACTATCGGATGTTTTCAATAGTTGGTGGTTTTTTGTTAGTAAGGTTCTACTCACTGTGCAAGTGAGAAAAAGTGAGAAATCCTATTCCTATGTGTACATTTCTGTGAAGAATGTAAACATTTGTATACAAACGTTGTGCAGAATTTTTTTAAGTTTTCCAAAAATATCGACCAAACTATTGAGTACATAGCATATATTGGTACTTGCTGGTGAAAATTCCCGGAAACAAAAAAAGGTTCACAAAGGTGGGTATATTTCCGTGTGTTTTCGAATAAAATCCCGACCTGATTTTCTCGGGCGAGGTAAATGTTTACACCCTGATCCTATCCGCGATGATTATAAACGAAACTAATAATATTATACAATGACGGCAATTTGAACATTCATATATCCACCATGATGTTAAATGAAACTAATAGTATTATAAAATAATGGCAATTTGGAGAATCCACATAGCAACAGTGACTCTGTTATAAGTTATTGAAACATAACAATAAAAACAATGGAATATACCAATTGTTGCTTCCAATTCACATGGCAATGTTAACAATCTAACACTTCAGTCAATAACATTATACGGAGTTAACACAATACAATAATGCAGTTTCTCTATTCTTGATGCCATGTTTTAAATGCATGTGCATCGGTGCAGTTAAGTGCAGCTATATGCACTTGTAATTGTACCGCGCGGCTATCGTAAAACATTTTACATAAATACACATTGCTTCGCCATATTATATTATATAATACCACAGTCACGTGATCTTTGGGAATAGGTATTAAGCCTACAGACTTGATGCCAAGTTATAGGCTTCAATTTCGTTATGAATAAAGCAGATAGAAAAAAAAGAATTCGTTAAAATCTTTATTGTCGATACGATAAAATGCACAATGGGAACCGAACACTTTGGATTCATGCGATGAATGTTGCTAATATTATAGGAAGTAAAGCAAACGATCTTCTTATATTTACGAACATATTTCCGACAATAGTATGGTTTTTTACAAATCATTTTCTCAAGATTTAACTCCATGCAGGCTAGATAGAGCTGTAAAACATAATGTTTATATAAACTTTCCATTGAATTATATTGATCATTGTGGTCTGTTTAAAGACCCATCAACGGCTGAATTATATGGGAGATGGAATGATATATGTATGAAATATTAACGATCCATTTGATATAAAAATATGTATATATATATTCATATCTAAGGAAAAGATCGCATTGATCGATGAGAACATTGCAATTGCCATTTCTCCTACTCGAATAATCGAATTCCATATTATCCCTTCATGTAATAAATAGTTAATTATTCATAATACATTGGAATTAATCAGATTTTCATTTGATCTATCTCTCTGAAGTTGTGAAATTGCATTCGTATAGTGGTCTGTCTGAGCGATCTTTTTCAATCAGCTTTAATTGAGGAAGAATCAATTTTGTTCAAGCTCCACATGTTTAAAATTAAAGAATTTAATAATATGGAAAAATACTTTACATTGAAGTAAACTCGAAGTGTGTTCAAAATTCAAAATTCCTCTACCATGTAGGCCTATCTTATCTGAATACCTATTCCCTTCAGCCATGCATATAACTCATTTTAAATAACGAATATACAAGCACAACACCTCCATATATACACGTTTTATTACACCAAACTAACATTATTTTATTACATGTAATTGTTCTGATGCCCACCCAGACAGCATTATATGTACACCCGAATTACCATAGCTCGCATGCATGCGTCAATTGCGTCCGTACATATATAACATGTATTATACAATGCATTGCCAGTGCAATATGTTGGCCGGCGTGCCTCAAGGGAAACTCGTAGCATAGATGTGCATGTGTGTGTGTGTATGTGTTATATTATTACCCAGGAACATTGTACGCAAATAAATAATCTACAATTGAAAACGTACACGTGTGTGTTAGATGGCAAGCGCTCTTCTTGTTAGAGGCTAATTTAATGTTAATCATTGATAAATATGAGATGAGGAATAACGATATAGACGATGGTGATTATTGTTTGCTCGATGACCGCGTTGACATTGAGGTTGTTTGGGAGTACGGATGAGCGGAAGATGGATGATTTTTTGTGTGGATGATGATTATCGTTATTGCTTGCTTGACAGACCCACTAACAGTTGGGATGATGAATATTTTTGGCTTAACAACCCCACCAACAGCTAGGTTATTTGGGGTACTAATCAACAGGTGATGAAACTATTATAATATGAAGTGATGATAATTTGAAGGACATTTACAAAAACTCATGCCTTATGTTTGGAAATCGAACCCACGTACAACGGCGAATTCAGTTTCAGAAGCTCTGCCCAAGTTGACTGAGCTACATGAGCTGAACACTCAGGTTATTACGGGGATTCGAAAAAACTCATTGCTCGTGTGGGACTTAAACTTGTGTCTTACTTGATTCAGTTCACAAAATGAAGCTTGACTGACTTGGCCAGACGGACAGTCTGATCCAATCTAAGATTTATGTATTAATTGAAATTTCATGATTTGTATTTTTTTATAAGTTCAATCAGTTATTTCGAAGACTATGATGATTGATATCAAATTACCAATAGGAATATTAAAAATGATGAAATATTTAAAAACCACGGTTATTATTATATTATAATTTTTTTAAGTTTGAAAGGTGCGTCAACGACTAGATTGTTTTATTATAATCTAATTATCAAATTATATTCTATTATAGGCCTACTGCTGTTTCTTCTGTATCATAATTTTTAGGACTAACCTCATATCTTTCAAAAGTCTTCACCAAAACCTGGTATTCCGTTAAATGCATTCCCAGCACTCTTAAGAGACATATTCTAGTTGTACGGGTCAAACGTCAGTCACACACAGGTGAAACGATTACTTAACTGCAAGTCAACCGGCCGTTTCAAAAAGTGAATCAAATTTAACATCGGACATATCATATTAAATGAATATTACATGTCACTGTAATGCTATTCAATATGGCGATAACATGATTGAAGGTTATTGCTCCATGAACTTGCATCATGCACGTAAATCTGCATATAAGACACGTTGTACACTCTTGGACATAAGCTGGATGCAAAGAAGTGTTTTATGGGCGATAGCGAACAAATTTTACACCATTTTCCTCGATAAAATTAGCTTGTTCTCTATTATTCTACATACCTCATTTCAAGGAATAAGGTACCAATGAGAAGGACCATTTTTCTTAGCGTGAGTATTGGTACTTTCTCTCAGAATAGAATTACAGTATAATTTTTTGTTTAGCAAAATGGGATGGTGGACGAAAGTTTGTATTGAGTAACGCATGAAATGAAGAAGAAAATAATGTAATAATTGGGGGAAATATCGGCGAAAACAAATATGTTCACTTGATTTGATATTTACCACATTGATAAACATAAATACACACTTCTTGTATATACAGATCAGACCATCCATTTTGAATCATGACTTTATATTAAATCAAAAGATAAAATACGAACTCTTTTACTGTTTTAATTTCCATTTCCACTTTCACAATACTACTTCTATTAATCAGCTTTCAAGCTGCGGTGAGGTGGCATTTTTTCTGGACACTAAAGCAACTAGAAGAACAAACTATTACTGAAGATGTGTTCGAAAGACCAAATTTGAGGGATAATGTGGCTCACTAATTTCATTCACAACAATGTGTGACGACACTTTGAAAGAAGCATAATTATACGGAGATAGCATATCTATCAGGCTATCTTGGCAACTGTTTTTTTTTTTATCAAGCTTCTAGCCTGTTTCTTCCCAGATACTGTGATACATTGAACGATATCCTTCTATCTCTTCCTCGAAAGGCCAATAAATCTTCCAACAACTGTCCCTGACTATTTTCAACAGACTGCTATCGAACAATCTGTAAACATACCTATATTTTCCATTCCTACTTCTTTCCATCATGAGTTCGTTGAAAAAGTTGAGAGGGGAATAAAGTAACACAGTACCGGTACCGTAGGTATAATTAAAGTTCACCTTTTGAAGGCATTGTGGCCCACTCATTACAACAATGTATGGTATCACTGAAGAGAAGCCCACTGGTAGTTAGAACGTTTGTTATAGATTTGGGCAAATACTAATTCGTGATTGGA
>OZ023326.1:64456201-64493701 GCA_964007535.1 Brachyptera risi
ATTAATAAATAAATTGAAAATAAATGAACGTACCCTCAAATAACATGGCTGTTGGTGAGGAAGTTGAGCAGAAAGCTAGGTAATCAATCATCTCCGTTGATTCATAATATCTTCTGTAGAAATCCCATGCACGAAATGACCTCAATAATGGATTGTTTATCTTCAGTTTTGAGACCTCTTACACATATTTGATCATGATTCAGCTGATTCACTAGAAAGATGAAAATAATAAGCTTTATGCCTCGTTCTTTCGAACACAACGTTCAACCATCTCTGGAGTGGCTCTAGATCTTGACCTCTCAATAGAAAGAAATTGGAAGGAATTTCTGATTTCTCCACCTTGTAATTACCCTATTCACGTATTTGTTAGAACTAGGAAAACGCGGGATGCGCGTTGTGATATGAGCTTAGAAGTATGGCAATCTAGAATGAAAAATAACTTGTCAGCTCAATTTACATCTACAAACCTTGACTTACTTCAAACGTTCAAAAACCTCACCTGCAACTTGTTGATATCTATAGTAACCTGCAACCTGTCGCATAAACACTTTGAAAAAACCAATTGATCCAAATATTCAATAAAATGTACACCTTTATTGCGTTTTCTTCATTATTTCTCATTCGATTGTTGTAAAAATATCTGTAGAGGTGTATAATAGTATTTTTCATATTTTGTGAAAATTTGAGAGCTTCTGCAAAATTCTTGTTTTTCAAGTATTTTTCCCCCGGGTTATTCTTACGAGGATTTTCCAAACATTCCGATTATTTTCCGGAAAAACCTTCCCACCGATTCCTCTGAATAACAATCCCAACCTATTCTGGTATGACACCAACGTTCAGAAAAAGTTTCAAGTTGATTGATTCATTTCTCTGACCTGTATGCCGCGTACATAATTAAACAAAAACGAACATAAAAACGAAGCCCATTTTTTTTCAGGGTGTGAAATGGGAAGCTTCGCTACGCTCATCTAATAAAACATGTCAGCATCTTCCAGTAGTCAAGATTGTGGAATCGAGTTGGGTTACTCTGGTTTTGACGACTGAAAATGCATATGAACTAGGAATGTACAAAATGATCAAAATTAATATTGTTGAAAAATGAAATTCTAATAATTCATACATTCAACCAGGTAATCATCATAGGAAGTTTCGAATTTTATATCTATTCAATGTTGAAATATAGGCCTACTATATTTCAATCATCATGAAATCTGAACGGAAAATATTTCCAGAAGTATTCTTGTTTGTGGGGGTATCTGGAGCTCACTCGCAAAGATGTGTTAAAATCCTTACTTGTGACATCATGCAAGAGTCGCATCAACGAAAAATGTAAATTTATCTCGGAACTTCTTGAATATCCATATATGTTGTGTATACACTTGTATAAACGATCGCAAAACCACAACAAACACAGAGTGCAGTGTAATTAGAAGAGCGTAGCGAAGATTTCCAATCCCTATACCGAAAAAATTGGGCTTGATTTTTTATTTTTTTTTATTTTGTGCACGGCATACAGGTTGGGGAAAAAGACCAATTGATTCGAAAAATTGTCTACATTATAGTGTCATACAAAAGTGAGTGGGAATTGTTTTCGGAAAAAATCAGAAAGTTTGGAAAATCCTTTTTAGAATGACCCGAAGAGAAAATACTTGAGAAATGGAAATTCTTCAGAGGCTTTAAAATTTCCACCGAGTATGTACGAACCTGTCACACACATTTCCAGAGATTTGTATAATATTCTGATGGGAAAAATGAAGAAAACACAAGTAGGCCTATCGTGTTTTTTTTAAACAATCGAAGCTATGAAGAAAAGAAATTAAATCTCAAGCTGGTCTTTCATGAGCGCGATTTGCATTTCGCTTTCGCAAGGCGGTGGAACTGAGGCGAGCTCAACAATCAGGAATCGCGTCACTTTCGTCACTGATTGGTCGTTTTATTATCGTGACGGCTTAAACCAGCTTGGCGAATTCGCTTGGCGAATAACGCTTTCATGGAAATCTAGTTTAAGCAACAAGTGTGATCAATTAATAATTGGAAGGGTTGAAATTATTGATTAATGAAACAAGAAGGCAGTGAGTGACATTCTGAACGTTTGAAGTAATCCAAGGTCCGTGGATGTTGATTGAATGACAAAATATGTTTCATTCTATATTTCCATACTTGTAAGCTCATCTCACAACGCATACACTGCGTTTTCCTAGAGTTGGCATATAGCTATGGTATCTTGAAGATGAACGATTTGTCAGCACGAGATGTTATAATTATTGTTATCATTATAGTAAAAGTACTACATCTTTCAAAAACGTTGAATGTTTCCAAGATGTGGACTCAATTTTCAGTAATTCTGTAGTTATTCAAATATATACATATATATATATATATATATATATATATATATATATATATATATATATATATATATATATATATGTATATATATATATATATATATATATATATATATATATATATATATATATATATATATATATATACATATATATATATATATATATATATATATATATATATATATATATATATATATATATATATATATATATATATATATATATATGGATACAAAAAGGATGGATGGATACAAGTATAGGAGGTATACCTGCACGGGCACAGATAGCTCAGTGCGGATGCGTTGAATCCATGTGACCGGAAAATGAGGGTAGATCGAGCTTCGGTTCTGTCTCCGCCACCATCCATCTTTACAGAGGTTTTTCGTGGTTTCCCTATATAGCCTAAGTAAATGCCGGGATGATTCTTGCACAATATAAGCCATGATGGCTTCACTATCCTTCCCATACTTGAAAAACCTTCATCTCATAAAATCATCTCATTAATCATTCACCCGACGCCAATAAGTCTCAGTTATCATTAGAGTGCGTCGTTAGAATAAATAAACAAATAAATGTAGGCCTACATTACACGTTCACATACTATAAGGATCCTCACAACTGATAAAAACTAGACGTAATTTGCTATCGTTTTGAAATGGCTATTTAACGGACGGCAAGTTTAGGTTAGTGTGAGGTTATATTTACTTGGTTTAGAATAGGTTTTCAGGTGAGGTTACGCTGAGTCTGTTAGGCTCTCTATCACGACGTCGATAATCCACCTTATTTTGAAAGATGGTGATATAAAATTGCATTGTTAACCTTGGTAATAACAACGCAAAACCGCCAGCTAGAGCCATATTCTTATATTGATAATTCTAACCTATGTTAAATAGGGTTGATTTAGGATTCAGAGTACGTAAAACCGTAACAACTACTACAACATCAACCACCCATATGGGGCAGCCCCCATATGGGTGGTTTGCCATCGACGCATGGGGTATAGTCCCAATGGTCGATATCGTATCGTTTGTGTACACACAAATGTACAGTTTATCTGTAATCTATACTTGTATCCAAAAGAAATGATGGGTATCGCGTATCTCACACCATTAGTACACAGATGGCCCACTGCTGTCATCTCTAGTGAATACAAGTATAGTTAGAATAGAATAGAATAAAATAGAATATCCTTAGAGTATCCTCAATTGATCTGAAAACAGATATTGGACATGTCAAATAAAAATGCAAGTGAAATACAATTAGAAACACACATACATATACAATTGAACAACCGAAATTGTGAAAAAAATTTCGTACCATTATATCATATGGATTTGTCAGAGTAATCAGAACCTATTGAAGTTTCTAAAATATTCAATTGTATAAATGCATTGATTCATAATAGCTTTTCAGTTCACTTTCGAAATCTTTCATGATTGTTATAGATAGTATTGTTGGAGTTGCAGTTGATTTGTTCGCGTTATTCCTGGTTTGAATGGAGATCGTGTCGAGTCAACAGGTGTGTTGCGTGCCATGACACCACGCACACTAACGACACAGTTAGTTACCTACGAAAACAGTTTGGAACTGAAAACAACAATGTTTGTTTTGGATTGTGAGAGAGCAGGCGATCGAGACGAACTAAATCGATGCCATGGTCAATCACGCGCTTTCAGTCAGTGCATTTGATCAGTACTCTGTATTGGTGTAAGCCAGTGGCAATTATTTATTCAGAAACCAAATGATGTTAATAAAAGTATATATTTCATATTATAAAGAGTATTGAGAATTGATGGTGTATATTATGGACTGGCATTCTTGGGTTTCAACGTTAACCGTTAAACGTTAATTATACTGATGTTTTGTATTCAATATATACTCCCATATATTTGCTATTTTTCATATACCTATTATTACCTCTGTATAAATACGATGTGGAAAATACTAGCTTATTATCTTACTTGTGGCCACATTAAGTGGTCAATCAAGCCACATTGTGAGTCATTCTGAAGAAAATGTGGACGGAATTTCACGCACTTCAACTTCAACTCAAATCCAATATCGTCGCATCAAAGTACAATGTATGAGACATAATATGAGCCATCAAATATACGTAGGTTTGATTTCTGTTGCAATTTGAAATGTATGAAAAATATCCTAGTGATTATCCTAGTTATCTACCTATTCATCTACTTCATCTAATGCAATGTTTTGGGTGTCTTATACGCAGTCTCTATAAAGAAGACTTGAAAGTACCCATTCATTTTTCTCAAATATCTCATCATTCTTCATTCTTTCATTCTTCTCATTCATTAAAATGGTATTGACTTGTATGATGGACAAATAAAGATGAAAGGAATCGAGTCAGTCTCCGAACGGAGCATCATTACGGTCCCATAATGTTACCATTTCAACAATTATTAAGTTATTTATTATTTTAGTATCATTTATTATTATTTATAATATATTTATCATTATATTATATTTATTATTTTTAATATTAGGTTATTTCATGATGATGATCAAACTCTGATGATCCAAATAATATTGAAATTCAGAAACATATACGTATATTGCTGTAGCAAAGCCACATAATGTGAACATATAATATATGTGTTATCAAATTTGTAACTTTCTATCTTGCGTTGTGTGTTGTTTTTCCCATGTTCAGATTCGAAAATTTGTGAAAGATTCAAACCTGAATATGGAACATACATTCAGATATTTTTATGGAATATTGGTGACAATTTACTGGTTCGAAGTTTTGAATCAACAGAAGTGACACTTCCGAAAGTCTTATCGACCAATCCCTATATCAATCCTTAAAAAGCATTGAATTGAATTATAGTGTCAATTGAGAGTATTAATTCAATTATCAATATTTCGATGATAATAGGAAATATATTTACCTATAATGAAATATGTGAACATGCATTCATGAATCAAATGCCATGCAGACGTTCTGAAATATAATACTGGTCTCATCGAAAGAGCCAAGTTTTTCAAATAGCCATTTTCTTCTAGTATCATAATTATTTCCAGATCAATCTCAACATTTTCCAGATTCATTTTGTAGAATGTTTCAAGTATTTCGGTTTCAAAAATCGAATGCTGCTGAATTCGATATTGACACCAATATTTTAAATCTCGTTCGAGGATTATCTCACGAAAAGTTTGTCGAATTATTTGGTTTCTGACAACTTGAGGTAAAAGCCCTCAAGACCAAACCATGGGACTATACGGCCACGCTAGGGAAAACATGGAACCTTAATTCGTATTATGCTCTGATTCGTCGATCGCTAAATGCATGCATGAAAAAGACAAAAACAAGGTAATGAATAGTGAAATAATATGCAGTACTCACCAGAGCTGTGTGCGCGCGCATATTGGTTGTAGCGTGGAGACATTTAATCGAGTCAATTCAGAGCTGCACTGGGAGACTTCTTGCCAGGTTGTAAACGCCAATCGAGAGCGACTTGGTTGTATTTTCAGAGATGAGAAGTAAATATGATAATATGATTTGAATGAGATTGAATCTATTTCAAATGTTGAATTGATTATTGAAGATGATAAAATATTGAAAACAACATGACTCATTTTCTTGATGTTCATTTTTGTATTGGTTTGTACTTAACACTCAAATGATTGTCAGATATTATTTATGTTCAATCACTTCTTACATATTGAATTATTATTATAGAAAGTTCTAATGTGTTGAGACGAAATGATTTGTTTCTTCATTTTGTATTGCGATAAAATCTTCAGTTATATACTTTCTTGAGAAACGAGATCTTCTTTTCTTGAACGTTATATGAAATGAGCGAGTAATTTCTCCATTGCAGTAATAAAAAGTTTTTTCAATATTTAATAATATCATAATTGTACAAAAAAGTTAATGAAATCAGCTTATTCACAATTAAAATCTCATTTGAATGATTATCGAATGGCACTGATCAAAATAGACGTACGTGTAAGACACGTTTCAACTGATTTCAAAAGTTGATAATATTTGAGAAAGAATTTGTATTTAAAATATATTATGATTCTTGAGTCTTGATTTACATGAATTCTTGATGTTTTTTTCGATACAAATCTTGATGATTACCTTCGATAGGCCAAGTCGTCACCATAGCAACTAGCAATTGTAAAATAAATTACGTTGGAAAACATCCAAATTTATTAATTCTTCAATTTCCACCTGTTGTCTGATGATTTGCATTGCAGTATCACTTTGTGCCGAGATGTAAATACTTTGATGCAGCTTTCAAGGTCTTTCAGATTGCAATATTGGCAACACTTCAACAGCCTCGTTACATACAGTACACGTGTAGCTTTTTCTAACGATCAAATACGCTCAGGTTCAAATTGTTGCGACAGGGAAATCAAGGAAACTCTCCTCAAATAACCTACACGTTTGAAAAATTTGTGTTACCAATTCCAAACCAATTATCAGTCATTTGTATATAATGAAATAGGCCCACCTTCTCACGTCAAAGGGGAAACGGAATCATAATTATTATCAATTCAATCAACACATATCAAGCTATGCAGATTTTATGATGTGTCAGAATAAGTATCATGTATAGGCGTCGTGACGCCGTATGGGCTGTAGATACTGCTATAATCAAAAAATAATTGTTATGAAAGTAAGTTCAAATCAAAACCTAATTTTTTCGGACATAACTGTTTTTGGCCAGACCAAATTGCTACGTTGTCAAGTCAACTGACATCTACTTCGACGCTTCTATATAGTCACTGGCTTCCGTATAGAAAGAAATTAATTTGACATCGAAAGCACTGCAATCCGTACAGGTGAAAACACTTCGTACACATCGTGCACGATATAATGACGAATGTCACGTACTAAATGTTGTGTAAACATTGGTTAGAAGAGCTGAAGGGGAGTGGTCAGCTGTATCAAATTTAATTGTCCTGAAACTTGACTGTTCGAAACATCGAATGTCTCAAAAATTGATGTATTAAAAACCAGCTGTCCTGAGCTTCTTGGAGAAAACCTTTTTCAGCAACCGGTACAGAAAGTATGGATTTTGCTCCTCCCCTTTTGAAAATGATTACCTCTCCCCTGAATGTTTGATAGGTTTTCAAGTTTTATTCGAGTGATGATGAGTGTTATGTGAGTAAAGTTTGTGTCAAATGTGATTTTTGAGGGGAGGAGCCAAACCCACCACTTCAAACTATGCATAGTTTATTCAAGAAATAGAAGTTGAGAAAAGTTGGTTTATGATCATTCAAATTTGAGCGAATAAATGTCTGCAAATCAATTTCAATTCTCACAGGTTTGAGCGGATATGGATTCTATTTGAACGAAACATGCACGTGGGGCAGTAAAGAAATGTTCTCATGCCAGCAATTCTTGAAACACAGATTAATGTCTAACAATTGTCATCGTAAACAACATGTCTGCCGGTTAGTAACACCTCAACCTGATGTCATAAAAATATCACGCTTTAATATCTTTTTCTCTTTTGTTTTCAGCAACAAATATTGTTTTATGGTGATGAGATATTTTGATCTCCTGAACGCTATCAATATGTACTGTATATATTCTCGAGCCGAAGAAATAATGTCATAAAGAAAATATAATAATAAAGTAATGTAATATTTTGTTCTTACGTCTCGTTCACTTTTTATTACTTCATTCTTCATACGTATATATAAATACACAGTATTGCTTTTCATATTTTTATACTGCCATGCCTAGAGATTCCGTATTATAAAATTATATATATTTAAAATGTTCATATTTGAATTCATATATTTTTTCATCGGTTTTATATATTCTTTCTATTCTTCTTGAATAATCCTTTGAACTCTTCTTTGGTTTGTCAATATATATTCATTATCAAACATCTTAGCTCCATGTCATTTTTACGTGATCAATATTTTTTTACTTGTCTTACTGAAAGTTGGTAGTCCTTGTCGAGATATTTTTCTGAACATTTCTTCTGTTTTCCACTTTCCCACATATTTCATTATTTATTCAATCGTACTCAGAAATTTGTAGCATCTGTTTTACGACAGCAATATTCCAAGTATTTTTATATTCACGGTGTTGCACAAATATCATAAATAATGATTATTAAAATCATCCGTTATTAAGACAAATATTTATTACCATACTGTCTCATTGAGATAATAATAATTATGCACAAACCACATGTAATTTATGTAATGGTATAACTATTATAAAACGCTTTCTTCGCTGGATGAGCAGAAGTATAAGCTGTTCTTGATTATCGCAAGTAACTCATTTCATGAAGGTCATAATAACACGCAAGAATTGCAACAATTACAAACCAAACAATGCAACAAATAATAAGAAAACCTGCGGAACACCGAATCGACTCGACCTACCACACGTCACCACAGTGGGTCTCGAATATCCATTTTGTGATAAAAGTCATCCATTATATGCTGTCTATTGGAATTAGATGCACCGCTTCGCGTCTATCACTGATGAAAAAACAAAGTGCATTCATTTGATTATTTTGTTAATTTACAACTTGATGCACTTTGCAAATAACCTCGTGAGCATCAGCATCATAATAATAATATCAATGAGAAGAAAGGAAATGCCAAAAGAAAAACGTGTTACGGTAGTTATAGTGTTTTGTCAACAGATCGCGTAAGCAAAACTGAATCGAATTGACGTGGAAATCGCGACAAAGAGTGCAATCCTCTCTTTGAAGAAAGTACGATCGATTCACCGAATTATCGAACTAAAAGCATTCGATCAATCGCAAGATGGATTGATAATTTTTCTGATATTGAACAGATTTAGACACGAAGTCTTCATCTTATAATTGTGAAATCGGTCGAAATGTAGTCGATAAATAATGTGAATTAAATAACGAAATAGAGATGGGTAAACTGGAGAACATGAAATATCACCAGCATTTTGAACGTATTTTACTTCAAAAAGAATAAGTATACTGCTACCTGATAGCTCAATTAATGGAATTATAATAATAACACACGTATATGGTGATCGGGTTTCGACAACAGTAATAACCACATGCAGTTTTAGCAACCAATTAGGCACTATTTTAACGGTACATCTCGACAAGCTCGTCCGATGCGATCGCGATGCACTTTTGATGCAATAAAACAAGATAGCGACTTGAGAACAAGTTTTTAACCTTTTTAATACATTAGAAAGATTATAAGTGGTTTTCGTCATTGTTTGGTTTTAGTGATTGGATGCAGCAGTTTCTAGTTTTATGACTGAATGTTTTGAAGATTACAATCCACGTGGTTTATTTAGTCTTACGAATGAATAAAAAAAATGTCTTCAAACGTTTGCACTTTGGTTTAGAATTAAGAAAAAGATATAATTTTCATTCGAATGTTTTCTATTAGTGATTTAAAACATGTCTATTTAGGCTGTAAATTATGTCATATCAAGTGTGCTACTTTTTTCAATCTCTTGAAGAGCTTGACATGAACACTTATGATATAAATGTGTTATTGTAGTTTCTATCGATCTCTTATACGATAGTTGTAGTTATTGTCGAATTGTAGTTGATAGTTGTAATTCAGTTGAAACTGGTTTGTGTGGTAAATATTATTTCATTGTCGGTTATGGCAAACAATAATTTGAATCACAATTGTATATCATCTTCTTTTTTCTTGTTATTTCTTGTAGCTTGGTTCTGCTATTTCGTAACTTCACTCAGTATCACTGATCATAACTTGATTGAAAGTAACTATAAAATACGTGCACACTGCCTTGTATTACGTAATGATTTTGCTGCGTCATCAAAAGCAACTCCTAAATCGAGTACTATGTCATCAAAATCACAACATATAGTACGTCATATCGGTGCACACGGCCTGTTGGTATAGTTGCATCACAGATTTGACAGCTGCATTCGTTGTTTCTATTTCAGTAGTGCAGTGCATCTTCTTCTTGGCAATTTTACACACTCTATAGACATGTTACCTTGTATATAATCCCTAGCATTACACATATTTGTGTAACATGCCATTAGTTATCTTGATAAGTTAAATAAACTTCACCCGCATATTATTTGTCAAAAGAATTATGAGAGCTACAACCATTGTTGGACAAATCCCAAATGGAATGAACATTCAAATAACTCCCACATCGTCACCAAATGTACAATAAACATTCTAGTTTTGATTTACTCTCAATGGTACTCATACATACCTGCTAGTTTTCGAAGAATTTGGCTCCCAATTATTTACTTTCTGTGTACTTACTTTTTATGTCTGATTCCAGAGTTAGCCGTAATAATGTCACAATTAAGTTTGATCTAAAGTGTTGGGCAAGTGTTGACTTATATCGTAGAGTGAACAAGGGTAATTAGGGGGGCGTTGGGGGATAATAAATGTTCGACTTTCCTAACTGTATATGAGGAAATTCTCTGATGTATTACTAAAGAGCATTACAGGAATGACTAAATGATGGTAATTATCTCAGTTTGAGTTACCGACTGGAATAAGATTTGCAATTAGCATATCTGTGCGTTTGTTTGATATAATGCATTCGTGGTTGAATTTGGCGTTGAGAATAATTGCGTTTGGTGTGATATTAGTATCATGTTGTTACTTCATATTTTCTTCTTTGATTAATTACTCATATTGTTGAGTAGGCCTATGTGGTATCTCTTCTCGGATCGAGCTGTGAGAAAATGATTCGTCAACTTCTTCAATAACGACTTTATATATATTCAGTTCGATCCGTGAAACAACTTCATACAAAGACTACGTTCAATCGAGATCATCTTGAAATTGTGAAAAATATGTGAGTGAATTTGACTTATATTTTCAAAAAAAAATGTGATATTTTTAAGTTTGATGGCATTCGAGTTTTCACATCGTGTAAATTTGCGATACAGATGAATTTGTGGATACATAGGAAGCTATATGTTACTCATTGTTGTTACATCATTTTCGGAAGGCGGTGAGTAGAATTCAATATCAAAGAGAATAGGGGCTCAAAATTCATTTCCGATGGTATAAAAATGATTTTGAGGGAATTTAGAAAGATTATACTCACACCACGATGTATTGATACCAACATACTCTATCATAATATAAAAAGTGTACCAACTCGCTTCTTCAAAGGTAGATATTTCCAGGGTCAGAAACTAAGTCCAGGGTCCCGATTGCTCGTAGCGCAACTATCGTTTTCATATCGAACTAAAATGATATATATAATGCCACCGGTACCGTATAGCCACTCTTATCTACATCTAGTTCACAAGGAAATCCGCTAAATCGCGATAGGCAATCAGAACTTACGCTATGGATTGACCGCAAGAAGTACCGTCCATGCCATTAGTATTGGAGTTTGTACACCTACTTTATTTTATGATAAAGTATGTTGGTATCACTACATCGTGGTCACACTGTTGTTGCAACAGAACCAAAAGTCAGTGAAGAGATTTTCATATGCTTCTGTCAAGTGACGTCACTCATTGTTGCAAGAGACAGACAACAATGTCCATCAGTTGGAATTGACCAATCAGAATGTTTGGTAGTCCACCAGTTCGCTGTATTGCTATGGTAACGATTGTTTGTCATTTGTTACGTGACAGAAGCCTATTGTGAAAAGCGACAGAGATCCAAATTCAGATTCAACGGTACAAGAATGAGTTTCCGGAACATTTATACAGATCACAAAATGACCTGGCTTTTGACAAGTCTTTAAACGCTCAATAATTCATACTATAATCACATTATGAGTCAAACTAACAAATGAGGGTATCAGATTTCTTTCAAGTTATATAATATATATTTGTGAGATTTAGACAAATCAACGATGAAAACGTGAATCAACCCATGAGTCTTCATGAAATCATGATTAAATTCTCATGAAAGATAGAGTAAGCTACTGCTTTATTTGTTTTCATAGAATATTAGTGTGGTTTATACATTATTCAAACTGAAATAATGCATAATCTTGGATTTTTGTTTTGAAACCAAGAGAGAATATGTTGAGTAATGTACTCAAAACTCCAGGTCAAATTGATTCCATCACCTTATCTTTCAAATAAGAACAACAATGAGATTCGATATGTCTCTGTAAAATGGCTCACAAAAATACTCAGTACCGAGACATATATATATATTTTTTATTTTCCATAATTATTTGAAAAGTAATTGTATATGTAAATACGACTACAAATGAGAAGAAATTTCTTTGTTTCGGTCGGTCATCAATTTGTGTTTGAAGTTCATGTCAAATCTCTTGAAACTGTTCCGTCATGTGGACATGCCATAAACATGGTAGTTCATAGACTGCGTGTTGCCCTCAAAGCACTTAATGCCTGCTCCTACCATAATCCATGGTTAGATGACAGTCTCAGAACTTTGTTACTCTTGGCTCGCCTCCACGCGATGGAAATAGTAGTCGTAATTCTGTTTATTTCATGTCAAATAGCTTCAAACACTCGAATAGCTCTCATTGAACTCAAAAACAAGTTAGGTTTTGATTCAGTTGAACGTATTCTTAATTAAAATGAATTCATTCAACCACAATATAAATTAGAGCGCGAAAATAATGTGTTCTCTTGACGGCATACTATATTATTTTAAGCGATGTTCTCTTCTTTCTTCTGTAGTATTCACTTATGAAGATATTTTCTGATCAATTGTTATATATACTTGAATGCATTTTTTGGAGCTTAAATGAATGAACTTGATTCTAGTTTCAAGACAAAATAAAAGTTTCATATGGATATATATATATATATATATGAATAAGTGATGATTATCTTACATAAAATTTTAATTACCTAATTTAGATATGTTTTGAGTTGATAACCAATTTTGATCAAATTATACTCCACTGTTCTCTACATTGCTTTTTCTTCTGAAAAATCTTCATGAAATATGTTGACCATATTGATTTTCTCTCTTCTTTTTTCTGTCTTCTTTATCACGATTCTTGGGTGAAAATCTTGATTTTATTTGAAATTCGATTCCATTCATTTGGAATTATTTCACCACATCAAAATTTTTAATCGGTAATAAGAAAGACTCGACTTCATAGACAATCTTATATTAATTTACTATAAACTATAAACAACTTTCAAAACAAATTGACGTATTTCAAATATGATCCAAATATGATATCATAAAATGAATTCAAAGAAATGACGTAGAATACTAATTTTTATATATTTTTTCCGCCTCAGCGGTTGGATTGGATTATTGTGATACGCACCACTCATGATTTCGTTGGCTGATTCTTTAACGTCAAGTTGTGTTTTTCTCAAAATGACCAATATTAGTGGTTGCGATGCCAACGGTAATCCGAACATCTCCTGCAGCGCTTTTATTGACTCTACCGGCACCTCGGCGCAGCTCTCACCTGAGAGGACTGAAATCAAAACAAACAAACCAAAAGATTAGGTACAAAGACAAAATAAACACGAGACATTCAATTGTTTTTTAATATTGTAAAATGCAAGCCTGTAAAACTTGCCTGAGGATTATTGTTCCCCAATTGAGGCCGCGAATGAGAAAGTAGATCCCACTTTATCATTCGAGGCATCACAAAGGTAATTCAACTACCCCAGTACAATCTTGTAACAACTTAACATGGGCTTACAGAGAACTCTTATTTAAAAAAAACGATGTTCTTCCTACAATTACTTATTTCATATTTTGATCGAGAATGATAATATAACGATCACTGAACAATCAACGCAGAGCGATACCCATATGAACTTGAAAAACCAAGTTCTAATCTACTGTGAATAGGATTGAAATACAGAAGATCAGAATGAATTATGAGAGATGAAAAGATAAAATAATAAAGTCTCACTGACGATTATAATCATTGTTTGATCAGTAAATCTTCTCAAAACAGCCCAATGGGTGTAAGAATGAGCGAAAGATGAATGTATGATATTCACAGGCACCTATAACATATGCGGGACTCGAACCCACGCCCGACTTGACTACAGCTGTCGAGTCAATATTTTAATTGAACAAGCACGGCTATCCACAGTTGGTTTGATATCCTCCAAAGTGACTTGTGAGTAGATTGAAATTAATCGCTTATTGTACAAATATTGACCTCAAAAAGTGAGTGAGAGGATAACAAAATATCAAAATATACCCACGAAATGAGAGCGGAAAAATGAAGTGTAAACATAACACGTATGTTATAGGTAATCATGATAGACCTTCAGTATCATAATTTCAATCTAGAAAATAGTCATTATCATCGAGTAGCGACACAGACGAAATTACAACAAATCATAAGAAAATCACGGCACCTCCACCCACCTGGATATAGTATATTCTAGCAAGTGGCTTGGGACAATTCACATCCAAACTGGTAACCCAATGCAAGACTCATGGCAAGGTAGAACCATAAGGTCATGGTAAAACAACAGTGGCTTCCCAAATTTACGATTTACATATCGGGGGAGAGTTATGTATGTACACAATTTGTATTCAAGTTCAATAAAATACCATCTTGAATTGAATGAAATTCACGATTGAACGAGATTTCAATTCTAAGCACGCTTACTATTCGGTATTACTTGATTTGTAATTGGTACTTGTAATTGTAATTTTGTATTTATATTACGCTAATTATTTTATTATTTTTATCCATCCTGACTTGGTTTTTCGTGGTTTCCCACAGTCCTCGAATCAAATGCTTGGATGAAGTACCAATTGGCCACGACCATTAATTAATATAGTGATAGGCCTAATTATAACATTATAGGCCTATCACTGATTTATTTTGTCCATTTTATAGTGATAAACATTACATCTGCTGTTAATGGAAAGAAGTGATCATTGCCCAAGAGACTTAGTTCAAAGTGGAAGATATCAACATTCGTGTGTTTATACTGAAGTACTTTTATCTATACGGCGAAAAAATATGGCCACAGACAGCGCAGTCCTGGTGTTGAAGTTCATTAGTTTTAAAAAATCAAAATGGGGTGGTAAGATCGCCCTTGTGGTGCCCCGTTCAAACGATTCTATCCTTCATCCATAGCCTTAATTGGGAAACAATGCATGATTTTGTATCAAGTTTCGATGTTATAAAAAAACAAACTATTTGTCATCAAGGATTCCTGGCCCTTCCACCGATATCAATAATCAGTCCTGACCATCCCACCCATGTAATAAATACATACACCATATAAGTTAAATAACAATAAGATTTATTCAACATTCGTTCAAGTATTTCAATGCTTACAATTTGAATGAACTCATTAATGCCTTCTTCCAGCAGGCACAATCTTTATTACTACAAGTTACACAAGCAAACTGACGGGTCAGAAATAAAAAGGATCAGTTAGAATGTATTCGTTACTATAATCACTGGTATTTTAGTATCGACAGAAAAAAGATGTTCTGTTGGTACGTGAAAGAAAAAAAGATATTATATCGTTATATTTTCTGCTTATAGTCTGAAAATCAATCATTTTTCAGACTATAATCAATTCAAAAGCGTTAAGCTCTACACATATACCGGAATTTCCAAATATTTGATTGATATACCATCTTGATATCTTGTAGCCTAAAGTTTATATCATTAAGATACATGACAACTATAATCAGTTCTCTTCATTTTGTTCGTTGCATACAAACTGAGTATTTCCATTAATTTTTCTAATTATCATTCATCCCTCATTTCACCGTCCAAAATCGTTCGAGCAAAACCCAATCTCAAGTTATGTGCCATTTTTCTATGTCATAAAGCTGTGCGATTTTCTCCGGTATGGAAACTATGGGCAGGAAATTCATCGAAAGAGCTCGCGTGGAAACGAATGGCATTCCGAACGATCGTGATCGTTCTCATCTAAAGGCAATCGAGCGACGAGTTTAATTCGTGCATTTCATAAAAAAGTCTTCATTGCCAGAAGTCTATTATAGCTCATTTCTTTATTAACATATTGAAACTGAATTCGAATTGCATATTTGGAAACTTCGAGCTGTGAAAGGCCACGGGGTAAAAGTTTGCCCTTCTCGGGTTTGTAACACTAAAGTGAAACGAAACCAATCGTTCTCGTGGTCAATTGACGTTTATTTCAGTAATTGTATTCGATCAAAATTCTGTTCTGGTGTGATCTTCTATTTGACGACT
The DNA here is from genome assembly GCA_964007535.1 of Brachyptera risi. NCBI lineage: Eukaryota > Metazoa > Arthropoda > Insecta > Plecoptera > Taeniopterygidae > Brachyptera > Brachyptera risi. The sequence continues at coordinate 64,472,657 of OZ023326.1, forward strand.
AGTGATTGACCCGCCCATAAATGTCACAAAACAGACCATCCAATCAAATGGGCTTTGTTATGTAGGAAATTTCACATTGACCCATCAGAGTATCTCTATAAATTCCCACATGAAGTATAGATCAAGGTGGCTTTGGCGATTAGCCACGCCTATCACTAGTGAACTGATTTAAAAAAAAAATTGATGTGAATGACCCTAATTTCGTCTGATTCCAGGGATTTCATAGGATTTCAAGGGATTTTCCGGCATTTCAGAGATTTCGAAGGATTTCAAAGATCTCCAGAGATTTTAGACAGCTTTTAGGGATTTCGAGCGATTTCGAGGAATTTCATGGATTATTTATTTATTTTTATTCATTCAAGTTTGGATACAATTAGAAATTACAACTTTTCACAGTATTGCTCATTAAGTCCAGATATTCTATATGTTGACAAATTCAACGTTGATGAGAAAAAAACAACATAATTTGGTGAGATGATGAAAGAGCAATAATGAGTAAATAAGGGTTCAGTATGCAAACTAATAATGATTTCCTGATAATATGCATCTCATAGGTAGAGGTCTGGGTGTACAGTATAACAGGAATGTGAGAAAAGGATACAGTTTTGTGGATAGGGTCGGGCATTGCAAGGGCAAGAGGGAGTCACAAATTGGAAAAACAAAGGGGAAGGTCAATATCAAGAATGGTTTCCAAGGATGAATTTGAATTTATTTCAATTTGATTTGATGGCAATTAGGCCTTATTCCAGGAGTTGAAGATCCTCATTTGAAATGCACGAAGAGTTGAATCGATATTTCAAAAATCAAGGTGGAGAGAGTGCATGACATCTAACGCCTAAACACGCCTTGCAGGTGCCTATACTACCTCAGACGGTTCGAGACTCGTGCCGTTTATTCTAATGGATAGAGAAGATGGCCGACCGTTTCTAAAATGATTCATTTACTGCGGTAATGGGTGACAGATGGAAAATTTCAAGTTTTATTTGTTTATTATCGATATTTCAAAATGATTTGTGTTCATTACATCGTATAATTGTGAATTTGTTATGATGTATAATAGAACTAACAAATTGCTATAATATTACATTTTGAAATGAAACGTTTATTTCTTATTATAGACGATTGTGGCCAATATTGAGTTGCGCGGATGCCGCCCTTCTAGCTCAGTCATCTAATTCTAAGGCACCGATTTAGAATCCGAAGTCAACGTTGGGAGTGAGTTCAAGTCCCGCATAAGGCATGAGTTTTTTAATGAAAAAAGTCCATCAACTTATAATCACTTCTTCTTGTTTTATTATTATCATATCCTCATTCGTACCCTCAAATAACCCACTTGATGATGGGGTCGTTAAGCAAACAATAATCATCATCAATCAATCATTCAATTGGTAATAGCATACTATGCGAGTGACTTGAAGCTTCATTCCAGTCACAAATCACCAGTGAAAGACATTACAGGATACACTGAGTAAATACATGTAGTTATAAAAATAATATATAATGTATTCAATTTATTTTGGGTTTAGTGACGTACTATAATGATGAATAAGATTCAGTCGCGACGGTGAATGATTATTAAGTTGACGGGATGAAAGATTATTCCATTGTACATTTTTTAGATATAGTGGGAAGGATGTGGATGCCATCACAATATTCCATTCAAGTGATTTAACGACCAAGGACCACACAAATAGCATCTGCCATTTAGTTCCAACATGACGCGAATCGGACACAGGTCTCCAGAAAGACGGTTGGTATAATTTCGATATTGATAAATACGAATGATATTCCTAATCCATATCCAGGTGAAATAATTGAAATAATGCCATATACGTCGTGTTTAGAATATCAATTACATTCATTCTCATTCATGACGCGATGAATATAATTCCTTAAAATGACTTAGGTCCGGTATTACCAAGTCTAGTTAGCAGTTATCTGAGAGTTGATGAAAACAAATAGCATAGGTAACCATGGTGATAACAAGTTTGAACTGTCAGATAAAGGCTAACTGGACTTGGTAATACCGGGCCTTAGAGTTGATATATAACTTTGAGTTAGTATGTAACTTTGAGTTTATATATCATTTTGACTTTGAGTTAATATGTAACTTTAAGCTAGTATGTAACTTCGATTAAACAGTCCACTTTTGAGTGTGAGTGTACATATGTGTAAAGTGCATTGTGTAGTTGCAAAACCACCACGGCCTTCTTTAGACAAAACACCCATGCAGTGTTCAGCCAGCGTTCTACTAATAATAACCATTTTACTTAGCAGAAAGTACTAAAACTGTTGTACAATAAAAACATAATTTATGATACGAAGAAATCATAGTCGTCTGTAGCAGTTTATTATTATGGAAAGCAAAACATAATTATGATACTTTATTTAGTATTATTATCGCTGCATGGTTAGTATTAAAAACAAATAGTAATGCAATTAAGGAAACACTGTAATTGCTGAACGTTCAGGGTTGATGAGGATTCATCATTATTATCATCACTCATTCATTATTATCGATATCATTATTGATTGTTGTTCAAATTGTTCAAAGGAGACCTCCATGAGATCCATGAAATCTTGTGGCACTTTCTGTCTTCGTGTATTTTTCTAGGCTCTCCAAACGTCGTATTTGATATATTTGAAACTTCGTGTACACCCGCGATTCCACCAACTTATAGTACATGAAGTGTATACAGTTTTGGGGTAGAATTGGTAGGTTCACTTCTTGAAAAAAACATCATGAAATTTTAAAAATGAAGTAAGATTAACGCTGAGAGAAAAAATTGAAACAACCAATTATTAAAATGAAAATATTCCTAAAAATGAACTCATTGAATATACAAATCAGGCGATCATTACAAATGTTAGGATCAATTAGCTCCGCTACTCTGGAAATGAAATTTTGAAATTTGGTTTTCCAGAGCAATTCAATGCGTTGAATAATCAACAATTGAAATTAATCAGAACTGCATAGAGTGATCAGACTTAATTAGTTACAGAACCAAGGTGTGTACATTTCCACTAGACTGCATACAGATATATCTCTCATATTCCAACGCTCATGCTGCTTTTGCCCATTATTAGCTCATACTTCATAAAACGTAAGATATAAATATAGAAAAGATGGTATTAAGAAATGTTAGAGGCGCGGTCCCAAAGCAATTATAGGACTAGGAGGTAAAGGTAGAACCTGATATAGTTCCATGCAGACAGTTGTATCTCTTGGAACGTTTTATCTCAGATATGTATTGAAATGTAATATAAGGAGATGACATGTTGATCAGGTTACTATACCAACCACAGAAGTTGGGGGGCGAACAGTGAAGTTATGATTGGAAGATAAAATTAGGATATTGTTCTCGATTAATTTCAACCAAATACGGGCATTATATCTGGATATTAAAATTACACATCTTTAGGAGTGTTCGATATACTATTTTGATAGTAGGCCTACTATAATTTGTTTCTTCTATATTGGATACTGTTTCAGAAATTTATCTCTTATCTATTCAATATTTGAGATGTAAGTATTCGTATTTTCTCATCATATGAGAAACAATAGACATTTCTTCGAAGTAGCGAACATTATTCTATTGATTTTTTTAGTTTTGTACTCGGACTTGCACAAAGACTCTTTGATATGTATGTGCATATTTGGGTGGTGCACTGTTATGCCATATTTTATGCTTGGTTTTCCTTATTAGTTCTGAAACTCATCGGACTGCTAGTCTATCTACCTTGAAAGTATCTTGCATCATTAGATTATTAAAGTGAGCCTATATTGTATCGACCGGATATCAATGTGTATCGACCGGATATCAATGTGTATCGACCGATGGAGTGTATTGATACTTTATTCAGAAAATATTTTGTATGTTCATGCTGAACTTTTGGAAATGTATGTTTTAGACCTGTACTGAATTTTTGAATGGTCCAAATCATGTTAATCACAAGAAAGATATTTTGAGTAATCTTTTCTCAACATTGTTTACAAAAAGGTGTAGCATCACTGGAAAGTAGCCGACATATTGTTCCCGGTTGGAATATCGATTCATTTCTCCAAGACTGGAATGTGTGATCAAGGAGTTCCCACAGTCTAAATGATCATAAAACTTGAGCTATTCAAGATACAAAATTGAAAAATACATCTGATAATTTGTCGAAAATGCTAATGAGTCAAGTTTTATAATAGTGAAGGTGGAAAGATCACTTGTATTAGGACTTTTAGTAGTAATATTCGAAATTTTTGCCATGTCGAAATTTACCTCAGAGTGTTCCGATACACAAAAATAACATGTAACATATTGTAAATGCTTAACATGAATCGACAATATTTTAGAAGATATTTATCTTCATGGTATGCATGAAGCATATTCACCACTGTATTTTCATCTGGAAAGTCATTGCAATCGTTTACATGTTTTGTTGACACTGGAAAAATTGAACTGTAGGAAGTTTTCCCCTATAAGGTGAAGTAAAAATTTCATTTATGTTTGCCATTATTTTCTCGCCACACTTCACTATATTGACTTGAATAGTTAATTCAGATGTGAGAAGCCTTACAGATAACTATGCTGGTAACCACGAAAGCAGAATGTCGTCTACAAACAGAACAAACACAAATACCATCACGATATGTGTATATATTTTTCATAGCTGGTATGAATAGAATGATAATGAATAGTTTCACGGTGAAAAAATGCACGAATATCTTTCTAACGCATTAAATCCTTCAAATAACAGAGAAAGTAGGCCTATATATCATAATCATCGGAGAATTTCCAATCAATCAGTTTGTAGACGAATTTGTACATTCGTAGATACAATTGTGTGAGTAGGTTTAATTTATACATATCTTTTATAAAGTGTGATATTCTCAGTCTTGCTGATATGTAGGCCTTTTCGACCAGGAAAACTATTTCTAATATAAAATTATTGTGTTATTACTGATATATTTTCTACAGTTTTTGTCAACGTATTGTATAGGTATACTTACTTCTAATTGTTTTTCTATTTGTATGTAAAGAATTTATTAGCATAGAAAAATCCGACATAAAACATTCACTATAAAATTCTTTTTTTTCGATAATAATATAGCTACTTGGATGAGTCGAGGATTTGTAATTTTTGCCATTAGGTTTTTACCCCATTATGGGTTATATTTTAACTCGAATAAAAATGGAAAAAATCTCCGAGAAATTACACTATGATGTTGCTTCTTTCAATTGATCATATCAAATAATAATGATGGTAAAATTATTAATAAGACAGTAGAAAAATATGACATGTATCGTCATTTATTGTTTCTAAAGTCATACCAATGCATGATTGTTCTTTTGAATACGTTTCCGAATCGACAAATATATATATATATATACATATATATATATATATATATATATATATATTATATGATTTTTAAAACTGTTTAAAAATTGCGACCTCCCCCGGGACATGAACCCGGATCTCCAGATTGCCGGTCTGACGCGCTACCCATTACGCCAGAGAGGAAGATCTTCTTGAACAGTTTTATTTGTTGATATCTTTCGTCAGTCCCGGGGGAGGTCGCAATTTTTAAACAGTTTTAAAAATCTTATAATTATAATAACCTACTGGTGGTCAACCAGGGAGCTATTGAAATCATATATATATATATATATATATATATATATATATATATATATGTGTATATTATTATATATATATATATATTCTCCAATAATTATTGTGGGGTGTGATTCAAAAATTGATATGTGAGAAAGTTCTGGCTAAATCATGAAAATGTGCCCACTCGGAATTGGACCCAGGACCTCTCGGTCAGTACCCAGTGACCTAACAACAAAGCTAATCAGACACGCATATTCAAGTCGAATAATTCACAATTAGATCTATATAGAAGACAATTCTTCTAGAAATGATTCTCAGGGGCTGAGTGTCTTTAGACATCAACAAATTCCGATCCCAATTGACCGATGTAAATAGATGGGCATGACATACGAAGCATGGGAAATTTTAGATACCTTGATTGGTTATTTCCCTATTTTCCCCTGCTTCACTGTCCACTTGATTGGTTTTTATATTTTGTGACATCACGAGGGCGGACGATCTTCAATGGTCAATTCAACTGAAACTGAAGTTTTGTATAGGCTTCTGTCAAGTGACGTCACCCATTGTTGAAAGATACAGCCAACAATGCCCACCAGTTGCAATTCAACAATCAGAATATTTGATAGTCCCCCAGTTCGCTGTATTGCTATGGTAACTATTGTTTGTCATTTGTTACTTGTCAGAAGCTTATAGGCTTCTGTCAAGTAACGTCACCCATTGTTGCAAGAGACAGACAACAATGTCCACCAGTTGGAATTGACCAATCAGAATGTTTAGTGGTCCACCAGTTTGCTGTGTTGCTATGGTAACTATTGTTTGTCATTTGTTACTTGACATAAGCCTATAGGATATAAAGCAATATAGGCGTAAGTATAATCCACTAATTACACCAATGTGTGACATCATTTTAAAGAAGCCAATTTACTTTATGTTATTAATCTCATTGTCATCCGGTTTAACCACTCCACAATCGTGTGGTTCTCCTTCATGGCTCTACTATATTATCATTTAACATTACGTGTTTATTGTTCAACAGTTTGCTATATTGATTGGTTGCAATGTATGAAATGATTCAAATAGCGAGTATAACTTTATAGTCATAATATAGTAAGTGTCACGTTACAGCACGAATCATTCAGACTGGAGTATCGACCAATAGGATGCTTATATAGGTGTGAAACATTAGATCATTTCAATACCAACCAAACGGTAATATATTCATTTTTTATTTTACGTTCATTCTGGTATGCTTTATTTTACAGTACGTAGGCCTATAAGGACGGCTAACAGCTAGGATATATGACGGTATAGAATGAGCGGTTTATAGTGAAATGATGAAATGATGATAAGTGGAAGGAAAGTTCACAAAAAAAACATGCCTACAGCGGGGCTCGAACCGGTGCCCACCTGGATTAATATTTCAAAGCAGGACCTAAACTGTCCCAGTCAAACGTACGGACGACTATATGTAGTTAGTTATACCTATCTAAAGTCATCTGTTAGTTCATTTTCATTCCCGTGAACATTTGGGTAAATATGCCATCCATATTGCCCATGAGTATACCATTGAACTTAAATGAGTTTGCATATGGATAAGATTTCTTTCTTTGTATGTCTCTGCATACATAGACTATATGAGTGTGGTATCATAACAGTTCTTCACATATAACTCAAGTCAGTCATTGTCTTCGCAGTCGTGCGTGGGTTCGAGTATCGCAGATGGTAAGAATTTTTGTAAATTTCAAATCATATTATTAATTCATTATCACAGCTCATTTACACCTCCATATAACCTATAGCTATTTGTGATGTCGCTATGCGAACCAAGTTCATGGCAGTGTTTATTCATATCGATTTGTAGATGTTGAATCGATCTCAGTCTTTCTACCAAATTAGAATGAAGATTTCTTGTAAGGTTGAAAGTTATCAAAGAAAGTCTAATATTTCGACAAATTCAATCCTATCCGGACATTTTTAGTAAATGCTTGTCCCAATCTATTCCTCTACCACACCTCATTGAGAGCACATGGAACTCAATATAGCAAAATACAGTGAAATGACAGTTTTTTATGGTATGAATGGTATGAGATATCAAAATTTTAATTTTAAATAAATACATATTCGCAATTACTTCCAAATGGTATACGTAAATGTAATGGTGGTAATAAGTAGAAACTGTTCAACTTATACAGCTTGTAAGCACTTCTTTTGGCTGTATATATACATATGGAAATATTATAATCCAGGAATAATGATTTTATTTCACACCAGTTTGAAAGTGGATAAGAAATCTGTATTAATCCTGAATTAGAATTTCAATATTTATCATAAGTTATTGTTCAAAAGTTATCTTCAGAAATTTAATATTTCACCAACTCTCATGCGCTCTTAATATTACCATTCAAACAATTAGAACGGTATACTTCGCTCGAAGGGAAAATATCTTTTCAATATCTTTCAGAATTGTATATAAAAACTTTAATGTTCCTAAACGACCTCCTGGCTTGCTCTGTCAGTCCCAAACATTATACCTCGTAAACCGTGGTGTCAAGTAAAACGTGGATTCCGTATAAGTGGCATTTTTTGTGTGAACATCATGTCTATATCTTGCCCACATTCGTACCCCCAAATAATCCAACTCATAGTCAACGTATATCAATCGTCAACATTCGTGATACGAAAACATCGAAATTTGTTAATTTTAGTAGGGCCTAATACAGTTTTTGGATGAGCGAAGGTAGAGAATATGGAGAAAAAAATCTCCGATTGAAATAAAATTTCAACAGAATAGAATTACGTGATTTGTGCGCCCAATTCCACAGTTTCACATGAATAAGCTAGCTATAATGAAGATAAAAATCAATATGTATTTATTTACATAAATTATCAATAGAAGCTATATTGAGAAAACTGTATTTAGGAGATGAACAAAAATAAAACCAACTATAGATCATGAAACAACTGAAACATTCAATAAGTAAATCAGGAATGCAGTGAATTATGAAGGTTCAAAATCAAGGTATGTGTAGACTTATATAGTTTTTCCATCACATATCATATGAAATCTTGCCCATCGTACAACGCATATGATACATTTTCCTATAGTACTACAACAATAAAACATATTCCTCTAAATAATAGTTTGTCATTTAATTTCGAAGCGCCGTGCATCGCCACAGCCGACTGCCTCTTTTATGTCGGTGTATATAGCTTGCATGTTATCCGCTCATAAGCCACCTATAGATCTCTGATTGCAGTGTGCCTAGCCTTACTTGCTGTGGTCAAACAGGGCTAGCGGCACTCTCATAAACGAGATGGAGCGAAGATACACGGCAATGCAATGATTACAATCAATACAAATTGTGTAAGCATTATTGTTTTCAGAACAGAAGCACGATCATTGTTATTTATGTGTTTGAACTTGGAAAATAGATTATTTAAAATCGTGTGAGAATCCATTCCAGAACAGCCTTATCTGGGTATATTTTATATGATTTTAAATATTAAAATTGTTTTATAACAGAAACACAGATTATTATCAAGTAATGCAGGTATGGATGAGAACATTTTAAATTTGTGTTATGTGTAATGTTGATAATTATCAATATTGGTTTTGGTTTAACGCGAATAAAGCCTGGTCAAGTGGTTTCAAAGGACACACAGGACGCACATACACACAAAAATACATAAATTGATATAAATATAATGTGATATAATATGAATATATTTTCGACTGCGAAGTAAAAATTTATCTCGGGTTTTATAATATCACACAAATTTACTGTTCCCCAAATAAGGCTGGAGATCACTATATGGGATTTTCAGAACGGTCTCACCAGCCTTGAGTGTAAAATTACTCACAATGTAACGCATTTATTAAATTGTGAAAATCACACACTTCACACTAATGTGCTCAGTAATTATGAAAAAAAAATCAATGATTCGTGTTGGAGAGAACAAATCTTCAATCATCTCATCAGTATCTATCTATATTCTATTCGTTTTTTTTTTTTATATTCGCAATAAGTAAACGTCAGTTTTTGTGTTCTCTTTGTTGCGGCGCCATTAGAGCACAGAGTCGTTGATTGGCCGAACGCTCATTGATGTATCAAGTAGCAAGGCCAGCTGCTGCGTCAGTCCTCAGTGTTGCATGTGCCAGCCAAACTGTACGTCTACTCTACATTCAGGTGAAAAACTAGCCATTCGAAACACAGCCACTTTGGAGTTTTACGACACAACCTCGACAGCGTATCAGACAGAGAAAAGAGAAAAAGACGTAAGGAAAGTTTTATGGACATCATGCAATAACAGCATCGGTCGTTTTGTCCACGTTTGAAGCCGCTGGATGAAATGCACTGGACCAATGATACATTGTGACGTAATCATATAATGCCAATAAGTGTTCTGGTGATTATTATTCAACGGCTCACCAACAGCTAGTCAACTTGTGGATATGAATTGGCGATAATATTTACAAAAACTAATACCTTGGCGGAATTCGAACTCACACCCGACTTAACTTCAGTGTCTGGATCAGTTCTTCGAACGACTGAGTCAGATATAGTGAATATGAGCAGTTTACTCAATGAGTTCATTAACAGCTGACCATAGGTTATTTGAGGGTACGAATGAGCGGATGGTATTGAAAAAATGTACTTTGTGTGGGACTCGAACCCACGCCTGACTGACTTCAGTTTTCAAAGCATTCCCTTGACTAACGAAGTCAAGACGTGATCGTTCTATTCACAGTTTTAACAAGAACACTGTCTCATATCTTGAAAACTATCATTTCTTCGTCAATACTTGATGAACACACATCAGCAAATTGCGTCTTTTAACATTTGACTTGGTTTCATCATGATGGATTTCATCTTAAATGCACATTCAACACGATTATGCATCGGTTCAATACTTCGTACAGGCGCAAAATGACCTCGGTGTCGACGCGCCTCCAAACCCAACATTCATTCATTCAGTTATCAGCAAATTGTTTTCCATTTGTGATAACAAAAGTACCCGTAGCAAGTAAAATAGTTGGAAGCAAATAAAATAGTAGTGAGGTTGTGATGGGAGAATACGATATGGGAGGAACTGTTGTTTGCGTATTACAACAAAGTGTGGCATAATCATTTGAAAGTTTGAAGAAACTCATAAGCAGTAAGGGATATAATACATCAATGCATGCTAAATGAAAAGGTTTCATCAAAACAAAATGATACCTCATGAGAGTAATTAATATCTCGTTGTTCAGAAAAATATAGATTTATAACGTGAAACATCAATTAAGTAATTGGTGTGAGACATATTTTCTTTCCCTTGCTACTAATTATGAGTATAATAACTTCATCCAAGCATCAGCTTCACGGTTTGGTTGACACATGTGAACCTGTTTAGAATGGAAAATACTTGATATACTTGATTCTAGACGTTTGAATAATGTTTAAAATAATGTCCAAGATACAAGGTCCGTAGGGAATAAATAGCTTAACGTAATATATTATGAACTGACGTTAAACTTTTGAATATTTATATATTGTAGTGAACCATTTAGAATTATACCATTCAGAGAATTATCTTTGAAAATATACTGGAGGACTCTAATAACCATTTAACCCCCCCCCCACCCACCCCCCACCCCTCCGTAGCTCAGTCAGCTAAGGCACCGGCTTAGAAACCAAAGCCACCGTTGGTTGTGGGTTCGAGTCCTGCATAAGGCATAGGTTTTTGTGAGCGTCCATTCACTCATCATCACTTCGCAGCTTCATTATCACCTACTCATTCGTACCACCAAACAACCTAGGTCGTTGAGTGAAAAACAATTAACATTCGCATTATTTCAGCTGGTGGACATATATTGCGATGCATATTGAGGTGAAAATAGTGTGGAAATAAATCCGGACCCAAATAACCTAGCTGTTGATGAGATCGTTGAGCGAACAAATTTTCCACATGTATTAAATTTGATCATTATCTTTTTCAGACAATTATTATGCGCATCTCATGATCTACATGTATTCATTTTCATTTTTTTTTTATTCTGCCTAATATGGTAGCTGATACAGAATATATGAGTGAGGGTAATACAACTCACAGAAGCCCGCGTGATAGAAATCAAGTTCTTGAGTTATTTCATTCATTTATTTTATTTATTGATTCGATTTGATTTTTCGATTTTTATATTTTTGTGTGGATTTGTTATTTCACACAGTTAACGTTTCGTGATGATTTATATATGTAGAATCAATATGCACCGTGAAATTGGCCATTCAGAGTGAAATAAAGAACAAGACAATCATTTATCCGTTTGGTTCTATGGTATATATTGTTCCATGCTTCACAAGTCGTACGAAGAAACAGATCTGCACATTTAAACTTCTCCTCAACTTCAATGTTCGTAGATATGATTATTTCCCCGAGGAATTATTATCCTATATCGACTCCATCTACACTAGATCTACACTAGATCTACACTAGATCTACACTAGATCTCTGATATCTAGATCTAATATCTCACGTGGTTCAAGTATTTTATCGAACATACCATAAAAAGAATGGTTTCATCACGTCGGGAAAATGACGTTTTGAATCTTTCCCGATAAACAATCCAAGCAGCAGTGTACTGCAAAATAATTATCTGAATGGTTGAATTTATTATAGTTATATATTTTATTTGTTTCCACAATATTTTGATTCCTCTCAGTAATTTAATTGTTATACAAAACTGATACTATCTAAAATGAAACGATTCCGATATTTTGATTGCATTAGCCAATTAAAGTTGGAGAACACCTTTCATACTTTAGACGCACGAGTGAATATTCCAAACAAAATATGTTTTGAACGATCATAAAATATCATGTGATGATTTGAAAGAAAAGAACCGTCAACTATACGTGGTTGTCACTTGTCAGCTATACGGAATGATTATTTTTCATACTGTCAACATTCATACCCTAACGTATAACGATAACCATGGCGTTTCTATACTTATTTACAGATTAACACAAAGTATAAAAATGATGGTAAAATATTGACTTTAGTTTCATCATGTTTCAGACTATAGAATGAACTGAAGAAGATCTACTTGTCAGGTCTTATCTGACTGAACAGGGTTTATTATTATCCAATTAATTAGAATTATAGTAATAATGCTTTCATGGATTTTTTAATTTTGATATCCAGCGATCATTCAGACAACTTTATCGAAGTGATTTTCTGAACGATGGTGTAAAGATGTCTGGAGTGCAAGTACAATTATAAAAAATATACACATTCATTACTATATAATGTTAAATGAATGTATTCTAGAAGAAATGTGGTATATTAGCATAAGGTTAAGGTGAAAAGACGTTAAATCGAATATAGGTGGTGTGGGATGATAGAGAGATGTAGAGAATTCGTAAGAAGAGAGGACGAGGCGCAAGATAGTTAGGGTGAAGAAGAACAAGATGCATTGAGGGTTGCGTCGGTTTGCCGGTTGGAGGTGGTGACTTCACTAATTCGAAAACACTTTCCATTTCCTGAGTACTTTTCTAAGAAATATTGATCGCTGCTCCATCTTGTGTTGTTTTGTAGAAACGGCTGATAGGCTGTCAAACTTGATCACAGCTGTTATTAGCTGAGCCGACGCCATTGAGTTGAGTTAGTTCCTTTTATCACCACTTATCTACTCACGGTCAATAGTTTTTAAACGTGGACCGTGAATTGGAACATATTTTCAACATGAAAGGGATAGGAAGTGAGGACACTATCTCCAACCGGCAAACCCAACGCAACCCTTAATGCATCTTGAAGAAGAAGCATGACTTCCTGGCAGAAAACAGCCCTAGAAATTTGCGGCATGTGTAACACCCTCTAAACCAGCCATTTCAGACGAACTCGATACGTATAGCCAATAACGCGCCGAGTTCAGTACGTGTGTATACCAATTTTATCAAAATTCTTCACTGGAATATGCTCATGAGCTCATTCTGCTACTTTGCTTATTCTGCTCTTCACCAATCGAATGTATTTAAATATATTAGAATTTGTAATACATCAGAATGAAATTGAAATATCAAAAACTACGTGATAGGAGATACACACACATCTTACACACTTCGTGGATACCTCTGCTCTCGTCACTTAGGTGGATGATATGAAATATTATAATGTTATAAAATTAAATATTTAAATATTTAAAATATTTAAAATATTTCTATTTAAAATATTTAAATGTTACGAAAATGTTGAAAAATAAATGTTAATATAAATGTTTAAAATATTTCTATCATAAATGAAGTTCTTATTTCAATTCCAATTGCCGGTAACTGAATAACGGTGTCCACTACTAGACCTACTTGAATAGAGGTCGTCTCCTGGAGACGTTATTGCGCAAGATGCCTGCGCACAGTCACCCTTCTATCCGAGTCACCCCTGAACATTCACGCTCGTAAAACCACCCCTGTCGTCACGGGGGCACATAATGGTCAACAATATACATCACACAATAACGTCATTTTTAAAAAGTAGAAAATGGACAAGTTTTTATAGCTATTTAAAAATATAAATTAAAATCAAAAACCGTATATTACTACATACAGTTGGACCGGAGAGGTAGTAAAAATGTGTAATATTATGAAGGTATAAAATCTTTAAAGAAATTGTCCTCATTCCTTGTACAATGCACAAGCCATAATATTTAACTCATTCAGCCGTATTATAAAGCTTTGAGCTCTTAACTTTCAAGATGTGATATTAAATGTTTAATAGTCCAGGTTTTCCTTTGACTTGTATGATATTCTAGTATATTTGATCATTTAGTTACAGTTCTAGCGTCTTTATGACTGAATACATGTATAAGAATGCTGCCTAGCCTTCACTTATTCATGCCTATGTTTGGGATACAACTATATATGACATCATGAAAGATTTTCTATAGAAAGCAATATAATCATAATATAGGATTGCATTATATATAGTTCAGTTCGGATATACTTTTCATCTTTATAATCTACATTGAAAGCATTTTGAAATATTAAAAAAGTATTAATTTATATTTATATAAATTTGTACAGCAGACTTCATTCAAACCGATCGTCTGGGGGGATCCGCACGGCAATCCTTTTCACAGGATGAGCGGAAGCAAAGACTCAATTATACATGAACCTATTGAATGAAAAGACGATCGCTTATGTCATTTGATTTATTTTCGAGATATTTCAAAATAGCTTCTCATAGGAGATCATGAAAATACTGTGTTTCTTTCACTTTATATAGGATTTGTAATTTTTTGTATGAGTAGAAAATTTGATAGAATATTGATATTTCAATGCGACAATGAATGGAAATGTTGTGAAAAATGTCGAATTTGAACTTAAATGTAATCCAAGTCAGCAATTAATTGTATTTTGCTATTAATAAATTATTCACTTCCAAGATCATTTACTAGAGCCAGATTTACATTGGTCAATTATTTTTTGATCAATGAGTTGAGTTCAAGGCTAGGCCCTCGTGTCAACTTTTTGATCAAAGCATTGACCCATAACATGAGAGAAATTGAATCAGCTGCTTATATTGTTTGCCTAACGATCCCACCAACAGCTAGGTTATACGGGGGTACGAATGAGCAAAAGGTTATGAGACTATAAAGTGATAAGTGAAAGGACGTTTATACTAAAACCCACGAACACCGGTGACTTCAGTTTCTGAAGCGGTGCCTCAGCTGATCGAGCTACCGAGGGCGGCTAGCTCCTTGTAGTTGTGTATAATGTACACGAATTAGAAAATATAAATTAGATTACATTTTGCTCAGTTTCCAAATTATATGTATCAATTATTTGATCATCAGTTCGTTCCTATACGTCATTTGACCATCATCCATTCTATAATTCATCCTCATTTTTATTTATTATCATTTTATATGAATGAGTATTCATCCATTATATATTATTATACATTGTTTTATATTATATCATTGATTATATATAGTCATTCTTATTATTCACTTAGGTGATAGGATCGCCGTTGTGCTGCTTGTCAAAACAATCCAACATTTATACATAGTCTTAATTCGGTAAAAATATTTTGTATCAAGTTTCGTTGGCATGATCAGATTTAAATTGTATATTGTAACTAGGGTTTGGGATCGTAGAATTACACTTGTGGACTTGTGGTTCCCGTCCAAACGATCGTAACGAGTCATTCATCGCCTTTATTGATGACAGATCCAGTTTTCAATGTTGATCAAAAGAAAATTAATGTAACTGGACGTACTGCACTTATAGCTGAGATTAATTAGCGCCGGTGAATGATTGATGAGATGATTGCAAGATGAACTTAATGGAATGTTATTTTATTACATGTTTCTGTATGTTGGAATGAATCAAGTTGATCGTGACCATAGTATCAAGGAACCCACTCTGTATCAACGAAAATGACAGAGGGAAACCAAGAAAAACTTCTGTCTGGATGATCGTCGAAGGCGAGAATCGAACCCCGATCTCTTGAATGACAGTTATGCGTGCCAGCTACTGATACTGGTCTATTCCATCTCACTATCACATCTTTTATACGTGTGATCAACCGAAAGAGTATTAATTTGATTAGTACTTGCCTTTTTTATTTGAACAGCTCAAACAACCCAATAGCAAATGAAAGTGTAAGTCTATTACAGTTTAATATATTAACAATAATCATGGTGTAATTAAAGTGTATATACAGTGAGTAACTGTTGAAAAATCATTGACACACGCAAGTTCGAACCAGTGGTTTTGAGAGTCTATCGAAGTCGATTGAGTGAGGTATCAATTTATTGGTATAACTTCCAAACGGTATGAGGTATCAAAATTATAATGTACAGAGGAAACAAATCTGTTTTCAATACCTTCAAGGTGGTATGAAATTTACTATATACGCATGTCGCATAACTGTCAAGCGTATACGGCTGAAAATGTGTCTTTTCAGCCGTTTACATTTGACAGTTATGCGATATGAGTTGAATAGCTATAACTTATACCCACTTAACGGTATTGAATTCATCTGTATTTACTTTGTATCAGAATTTTGGTATCTCATACCGTTCAGAAGTTATAACAAAAAAATACTGATATTCCTCTGATACGACTCCCATGGACTGTTGAATGCTTTGAAACAGTACATAACCTCCACTTCAATATTTCAGAGTTACGAACTCGTGACATTCACAACATAGCTTGTTATTTTAGCTTGTAATATGTATACGTTCATACATTTTTGGGTGATGAAAAGATAGCATGAGTGGAGATTCGTCCAATTGGTCCTATACGTGGTCCTATATTTTTTCCCCCTCGCCCGTAATTGGGAAACAATGACTTTGTATCATCGCATTTACTATGCTGATAAAAAACGGTCGACGTTAAGACCAGTGAAAAATAATTCCAACACGTGAATATGCGTGCATGAAAAGGAATAACATATATAACACTATTTCAATCTCTCTTCAATCTATTTCCATTGATTTACGAGCGTCTGATCCATTTTCTAATAGGATTCTGTGTGAAAACGATGAATTCATACATTCATAGAAAATTTGAGTGTTTTGAACCAAATTTGTAGTCATTCAAAGGGATGTGTAATAAATGAAAACGAATAACTGCACGCGGGACTTGACTTCCGTAGCGCTACCACTCGACTAGATTCATACACTAGAAATGTATACATTCATAGAAAATTCAAGCGTATCGATCCTAATTTTGTGGAGTAATTTAAAGGGATGTATAATGAATGAAAATAAATAACTGCGCGCGGGACTTGACTGTCGTAGCGCTACCACTCGACTAGATATCACCCAACAACTATATCGTGTTTACGAGGTGAAGGCAAGACAAGGCGGTGTCGTGTCGCGAGGCGCTATGTAGATATCGGTGGATCAGTCGGTAACTACAGTCCGCCGGTCACGTGATACAGTCGTGCAGCTCACTCCTGACCTACGTCACTAGGCCGCAGAGTGAGGCACGCCGTCATGACACCATGACTCTGAACACCCGAGCGTACAATTCGACACGGACGTGCGGTAATCGTAACATGACACGATCTGCAGGTAAGATCGACGGGAATAATGCAGTACTCCACGAATGCGAAACCGAGTTGCTTTGAGATGTTCTACAAAATGGCATTCTAGCCAATCATAGCTGCCACGAAATCAATCGGAAACGAATGGAGAGCCGCAATAAAAGTCACATTTCATACTTTTATGTTGGTTCTTTCCAGGAATTATCAGAATTATTTTTCAGAATTGTAAAGATTCACTTTTTTCTATTGTTGTAACTTCTGATTGTAAAAGCTGGCAATTGTTATCATAGCCTGTACAAACAATCACAATTTATTTTTGAAGTCATGATGAACTGTTGTGGGAGATGTGTTCAATTCTGCCTTCAATTCATCCCAATAGTTTATTGTTCGTGTTATGAACGAGAATTTTCCTATATCAATCCATGCTTTATTTGCAAGTACTCAATATCCCCGACCTGATTTTCGGTATTATTTTTTTTTCAACTTGTCCTCTAATTCTAACCACCCCCCTGTGCTACATAGTATACGTAAAAGTTATATATAATCTTGATATCTTTCTCCTATATTCTGAATTTTACCAACCTATATAGATTTTCAATTATTTCTGTTGCTGATTCAGGCGCTTTTTCTCAGTTTTGATGCCGGCTTTTTCTTCCTCGACCTCTGCTTATATATACACACTCCACATCTTATGTTGCACCTTTCCCATCACTCTCAAGCTGAATTCTTGAAGCTATTATCTCAAACAAGCCCACTATGCAGTCTTGGACACATATACTCTTTATGGAAAGTTGGAAGGTGATCAAACATGTTTATATATATAATAAAATACGTCTAGGAGAGGGTATAAGTAATGATATCTTTTTGGATATCTTCCAATCATAATGTCCTATCTGATTTATTTGTGTTCATATGTTGTTCAAACTTATGTTAAACAACATCTTGACTAACGAACACAACTGGTAAACTCTTGAACAAAAAATATCGCGTATACATTAATTGATAACATATTGTTATACTTTATAGGAACATCCAATCTCAGAGTTGGTTATCGATGAATGTCTGGTACGAAACTTACGCAACAATTTAGCTCGAGAGATCATTAAAATATAATACACCAGTATTAAATTTTGGTGAGTACATATTAAATTCATACAAATATTCGAGAATATAATTAATTATTGAAATATCATAGATACAAAAGAGATAAAAATGTATCATAAATGATGAGATGGGAGATTTTCTTCAATACATAATGGATAATAGATAATATTCGATAGATATTTTTATTGCAAAATGGATAATTCCGTGGAACAATTACAATTACAATGTGAATACTGTCATTGAGAATAATTAAATATAAATATATATATATATATATATATATATATATATATATATATATATATATATATATATAAATATATATATATATATATATATATATATATGAGTATATATATTTGAAAGATATATATATATATATATATATATATATTTATATATATATATATATATATATATATATATATATATATATATATACATATATATATATATATATATATATATATATATATATATATATATATATATATATATATATATATATATATATATATATACATATATATATATATATATATATATATATATATATATATATATTCATATATATATATATATATATATATATATATATATATATATATATACATTTATTGTGAAATAAATTAGAGCGAGTGATGCAACGACCATATGTGAACATCCAATCAGTTGAGTATTGTTAATCATCAGTTAATTACGTTAGTTATGCTAATTAATTGAGGAGTTTCATATATTTGATTTCTTCTACCAATCATAAAGACAAAAAAATTGATCCAGAGTCGTGATACGATACGAGAATATGACGTATTTATGGACTGATCCGTTTAGTTTTCAATCCGTTTGTCATGTTCAGCAGTAATAATGTAATAATAATAAAGAGATCAGTAAAAACATATATTAAAACCCTGGAGATTAAACACACGGTAACCATATATTATTCAATTATAATACATCAAGTCAATTATGCATAATGGAATAGTAGGCCTGACTATGATGCATAATTATTGTAAACTAAAATTTATGACTGCCTTGAGCAGAGTGATGTGGAAAAACGATTGGTATAAAAACAACTAAGCAATTAGTAGTGAAGTAAAATTATACAACTACGATATGTAATAAAATTCAATAAGTTATTGGTCTCTAAGATGTTCCTATATGAATATATATATATATATATATATATATATATATATATATATATATATATATATATATATATATATATATATATATGAATATATCAGGTATATATATATAAATATATATATATATATATATATATATATAACTATATATATATATATATATATATATATATATATATATACATATATATATATATATTTATATATATATATATATATATATATATATATATATATATATATATATACATATATATATATATATATATATATATATATATATATATATATATATATATATATATATATGAATATATATGAATATATATTTTTTTTTTTTCTTCAATTTATTTATTTTACAATTTTTTTTGAAACTCACGAACTGAAATTGATGAATTCATTATAGTTTCAGGGTATAATCGTGTTGAATTGAGTACAAAGTATAGATATTGGATACTTTTTTATTTGCTACTCGACGCGTTTCGGCGGTCGTATCACCACGTATTTTTCAAGAGGTGTCTATTTTATGTAAATATATATATATATATATATATATATATATATATATATATATATATATATATATATATATATATATATATATATATATATGCGGTTTGTAACTGAACACATATTCTAATGAAAATGAAATGAGAAGATAATTTTAAAATGTCAGTCTACAGAATACATCGGGAAGAACTTTTCAACATGAACACAAACAAGAGGAAATTCTTCACCGATATACTCTGTTCTTGACTACTGATCTGTACGAGTAGATCATAATGAATGCTATCAATCTGGTTTCCTTCTTCTTTCGTGGATACAACTATTAGAGGAAATAATTTTGTGATTATGAGGATGAGGAGGATGGAGTATCAAGTATATCATTATTATACGTATCGAAATGACATTATCAAACTGGTAGCTAGCTCAGTGCTCGAAGATCGGACCCAGGTCGATCGTTGTCACAGAATTTCATGCAGAGGTTTCTGTTGGTTTCTCTTCATAGCCTATATGACCCAGCCTCTATAAGCAAATGCCAGCATGGTTTTTAAAATATAAGTTTCAAGAGCTAAGCCTCAAGTGCTTGAGGAAAGGCAATTAAACGTCAACCAGCGTGGATATAGAAATAAATAATTTACTCAAGTCACCA
>OZ023326.1:64498701-64508701 GCA_964007535.1 Brachyptera risi
TATATATATATATATATATATATATATTTATGATATTCTGTAAACATGTGATTTGTGTGTGTAGCCTGTTTCGTCATACTGAACATCAGGTAGCTACCTTTCTGTACAAATATAGCTGGCAGTCAATAAGACGCTTATGAATTGTTTTTCACCAAAAGCGTCAGACAATGTGAACCGTCATAAACTCAAGACGTGGACGATGTGCTAATGTAGACGTGGCCGATTGCTTTTATATCACTTCCTTCATAATCTCTAGCAAACTTTCAACTCCTGGGTTTGATTACCTATATGAACACTTCGAGTATATATATACATATATATATATATATATATATATATATATATATATATATATATATATATATATATATATATATATATATATATATATATATATATATATATTCATATATACATATATATATATATATATATATATATATATATATATATATATATATATATATATAACATATTGACCTGGATCATATTCTAGTCACAAGGTATTATTATAGTTTTATGGTGATATGCAAGGCGAATTGCCAAATGCAACTCGTCATTTCATTGGTTAGCGTGCTGATATAGGCAAACAAATTTATGATTATACTCGAGACTATTTTTGCTTTTAGTTCAAGTGTCTTAACATTCCTATGAAAACAATATAACATGAGATTCGAAGAAGTTTGACTCTAAGTGGTGAAAGACGAAGTCTGGATAATAGTTTACGTGTATGTAAGAACTTTCAATCAATCTTATTCTTGAAACAAAAAAGTTGACTTATATAAATAAAGGAAAAAGAAATTGAGAATTAAAACTGAACCGAAGAGAACACTTTCGATATTCTGTTCATTATTGAAATCAATTGCTTCAAAATTCACAGTTATTCTATGAGTGACATTGTGAATTTTGATATTTTTCGACCTGGTAAAATCGTCCTTTAAAATCGTACCACAGCTATCGATCCAACTCTGTCATTCAACCCCAATTATTGGGAAACAAAATTACTAATCGTTCCAAGTGTCAGATATAAATAAAAAGTAATGTATCAATAAAGGCCCTCACTGTCGATGCGCCTTAAAATCCTAATAATATTCATCAGTAAAGCCAGGAAGGAGAGCGTAATAATCATAAGATATATTATGTGTTAGAACAAAGAGATGTAATGTAAGAGCAAATAATTATTCCCAATAATTTCCTAATAATTCATCAATTAATACTAAATCGAACCACTTTTGACGTCATCATTTTAATCAGAAATAGGTGTATTCTAATCCAATCTTCTTGGCCCTGGAAAAATCTAATACAAAGAAAGTCTGAAATTATCAACATTTGCACAGTTCTAACTGACAGTTAAGAGTTATCTTGACTTCATCACCCATGGTAATATCGGATTCACGAGCCCATGGTAGTCGATTCAGCGAAATATCAGTTTTTTTGCATGTGATAACTTTCGAACGGCATCAAGATATCAGAACTCTAATATCAAGGAAACACAGATATATTTGATACCTTCAAATTGGTATTACATTAAACTATTAATTCGTCAAAATCTATTTTCAGGTTTGTGATGTTTTTTAAGCGGTTTAGTAGAACCCATGAGATACATGACTTTCTTCTCAATGATTTCTATAGAGCAATGGGCCTTTTTACTTCCTCTAGTTGATATATTCACCAATCCTGGTTATGTTTAATCACTGATTACAATCATCTGAAAGAGTGCGTATAACGTACTAGGAAAACGCGGGATGCGCGTTGTGAGATGAGCTTATAAGTATGGCAATCTAGAATGAAAAATAACTTGTCAGCTCAATTCACATCTACAAACCTTGACTTACTTCAAACGTTCAAAAACCTCACCTGAAACTTGTTGATATTTATAGTAACCTGCAACCTGTCACATAAACACTTTGCAAAACCAATTGATCCAAATAATCAATAAAATGTACACTTTTATTGCGTTTTCTTCATTATTTGTCATTCGATTGTTGTAAAAATCTCTGAAAAGGTGTATAATAGTGTTTTTCATATTCTGTGAGAATTTGAGAGCTTTTGAAAAATTCTTGTTTTTCAAGTATTTTTCCTCCGGGTTATTCTTATGAGGATTTTCCAAACTTTCCGATTATTTTCCGGAAAAACCTTTCGACCGATTCCTCTGAATAACAATCCCAACCTATTCTGGTATGACACCAACGTTCAGAAAAAGTTTCAAGATGATTGATTCATTTCTCTGACCTGTATGCCGCGTATATAATTACAAAAAAAAAAAAAAAACATAAAAACGAAGCCCATTTTTTTTCAGGGTGTGAAATGGAAAGCTTCGCTTCGCTCATCTAATAAGTGGGTGTGTTCATAGACAAATACAAGGAATTACAATCAACCATAGACGACGGATATACTACCAAGACATATAACGCAATGTTGAAATAAAACTGACCACCACTTTCACCTCCACTAATTCATCACCATTCTCTTCTAACCTCCCAACCTGTAACATTTGTAGTACCAATGCAGATTGATAGAAAGCGCTCCAGTCATACTGGATTGTGCTGCTAACACGCAATGACACACATTGGCGAAGGGAATGGAGGTGTGCACGGGGATTTATTGTTGTCTAGCCATAAGGCTGAACTGTCGTGGTAATATTTCTTTTGTCTATGTATCAACGAACTACACGATCCATGTCTTCGGTTTTCGCTACGCTTATCTCTTATTACAACCATCATAACTATAGTTACAATAACCTTCTGTATCATCCAACAATACAAATTCGGATAATTATAACACTGTTAAAACATTTAATCTAGCTAGTAAAATAATAATACAATAACATTAATAATCTGAGTACAAGTTTTGAGTCACATTGAATAACATATAAATAAGTCTAGCAGAGTTATACTGTTTGTTAACTCATCGCCGATTGGTCGAATTTACATTAAAACCAAGAAGGATATTATTTTATGTGATATCTTTATGCAGTATCTTTATAGTAGCAATTAGGTATATAATATCACAATATCATTATAATATGCATGTGTATGTATGTTGCACATTATTCATCCGGTCGCATTTTATGACTATATATTATATTGCTCTATGCAGTATAGTCATATCTGAAAGGATATTGGCCACGTGATTAGAAAGTTTAGAATTTGACAGTACGGAAACGTCACAAAACAACGTATGAAATGGTAGTAGGCTTGATTGTGAGATGTCATGATTTGGGTTGAAAGTCGAGCAGTGAACTCAACGTTTCGGTTTTCATATTGATATAATTACCAAGAATGATTATTGGATGAGCAAAGCGAAGACTCAATTTCACCATACCCGAAAAAAAGTGCCTGTTTTTTTTCGCACTCCACAGGTCGAACGAAAATTCAAAATCGGTTCAACTTGGCATACACAAGTGTCCTTATCTAACTCGATACTAAATAGTTTTGAGGCGCAATCGGTTGAACCACTCCTGAGAAAACTCATTTCAAACTTTTCAAAATCCCGTGAGAATAACCCAGAGGAAAAGCAGGAGTTTTGTTGAATTGGAAATCATCAGGTACAACGTACAACAGATACAAGAGCAAATACACTTTCATAACAATTGTTTGAAGACTGAGTCAGTCGACATACACTCAATATTATTATAGCATATATATATATATATATATATATATATATATATATATATATATATATATATATATATATATATATATATATATATATATATATATATAAATATATATATATGAATATATATATATATAAATGTATACATATATATATATATATATATATATATATATATAAATATATATATATATATATATATATATATATATATTTATATGTGTGTGTGTGAATATATATAAATATATCTATATTTATATATATTAATATATTTAGCACCCTCAGGTATAAAAATACCCGACTTCATTTTTCAGTAATATTTTCAACTTAATGACAAATTCTGTAATATATATCTCATACTAACAATACAATTCGGGTAATTTCAAGGCAGTACAATCTCTGAAGATTTTCCGGTAGTTGAAAGTGTTTAAAAGTCAAACACTAGGCACTTCAGGCACTTCAGGCTGATCACCCACAATTTTTCACACTTTCCAGAATGTTATCAATTTCCATTTTCAGAGGCTCGGTTAACCAACGCACTGAGTCAAATCGGAAGTGGTTTCGAATCCCGCATAGGGCATAATCCGTAGTGAACGTATTCCACTCATCATCACTTCCTCGTTTCGTAATTATCACCTATCATTCGTATATCCCTATAACTTCACTGTTGGTGGGTCGTTAAGCAATATTACAAAATAATCATTTTATTAGTCATCACACCTATACAATTCGCATATATAGCGTTTCTCTGGCTATAATTACGGTTACTTAACGCGATAAATAGATAAATCATTGCACATGATATTAATGAGATCATTGGTCACTCAGAACACGGTCGAGAGTGAAGATTAGCATGCAAATCACTGAGACTTCAACGTGTAAGAATTAACGCGTCTTCACTATAGAGGTATGAATATGAGAAGAAAACGCTTCACATGCGTTGATAGATGGACGCAATGTTGAAACTCAGAGAAAGAGTGTAACGGAAGAAGCTTCTCAAAATAAAACGTTATCCATCAAGTTCCTTTCAGATGGAAAAGATTTGAAATCAAATTTTCACTTTTCTCAAAAATGCAGTTTCTCAAATTCACATAAATTAACTCTTGAAAGAAACTTGACTAATTTTGGCGTAACGTATTGTGACTTCAACTAGCCAACTCTCATTTTGAAACGCTGCATTTTTGAATATGCAACTATCATACACGATTCACTTTCTAAAGTACCTTCTACATCACTGCATGGACGTACGTTTAGTAAAATATGACCATAGATGTTGATGAACGTTGGATGATGTGTACTGTGTGAAGATTGTAAAGTTGTGATTTCTTCATTCCTGTTGAAAGGCCTGTGTACATAATATGTTTATTGGAGTCTCCAATCTCAATAAATACCATAACGAAATATATGCTCGATAGAGAATAGATTAAAAAGAAAAAGTCGTGAAAACATCGATAAAAATCTAGAATAAAAAAGAGTATGGCCCACACAGCGTGCAGTAAGTTACAATAACCATAAGTATATTATATACCCATAAGTATATTTTTTTAATTTTGACTTGACTCAATACTTTTAAATTGTGTCATTTATTTTTTTTTTCTTTTTCAACTGTTCCAATTTTAATGTGTATATTATATGTTTGTATTTGTTTTGTATCATGTATGTACCTAGTTATATGTACCTGACGTGCCAAATATTTTAATATGAAACTGTTTACACCCTGTAAAAAGAATATTGTAAATCTACTGGCAGAAGATTGAATAAATAAATAAATAAATAAAGTATACACAAGTTTGCACTTTGGGGGATAAGCTGTCTCTGTTTTGCATGGTTGCAGAAATCAGACTGAATAAACAGAGAAATATAGAATGTGGTATAATTGGACATGAAGAAGAAACGTAGTTGTTTAAATCAAGACTTGGAACGGCAAGCACTGAGTTTGGAGAGATTTTGTTGTTACCGCCCCTTGACTGAACATTGAATAGATTTATAGTTCGATTTATATATTTTTGTTTGATATTCGATATCAGAATTTTATCTATATCGAAATACATTTATTATATCATCGCTTATTACGATATCGAAAATGAAATCTAAATTGCAGCCCGCAGAATTTTGATCAATTTCAGAGTGGTCAAATCTTACGAGTTTAAATGCTGAGTTAAACATTTTATCTCCTGTCTCGCCGATATAAAGAACAAGCACTGAGCTGTTTATATCACAAAAAGATGTCAGAATTGGGCTGAGAAACTATGATTTATTTCCTGAAAATGTCAATAAGTTGGATCGATATTCGATATCTTCATTCCGATTAGATATCAAACGGAGTTCCTGATTTTTCTATAGTTTCAACCGATTATTGATTAGGCCAATTTAAGTGTCGTTTTTAAATTGTGTATCGAATGGCAACCCTTATATTACCTAACGTGGCCGTTCAATATATACATCACAAACGATATCGCCATACTTGAATACCAATATCGATCAAAAATTGAAATATATCGGAATTTATATTTAATTCTCAAAGGATATTGAATCGAATCGGGAAAAGAGTGCGAGCTTGGAAGTCAAGATGTATTGCCCTTTTATTAAATCGCTAGCTTGTAAGGTAATCTTTTAGGGGCACAGTAAAATTTTGTATCAGTTCTGTGGGCTCAAGAATTCATGAGAGTCGATTTATCGAAATATTCGTTTTTATGATAACTTCTGAGTGGTATTAGATATTGACATTCCAACACAGAGGGAACAAAGATATTAATAATACCTTCAAGATGGTATGAAATATTTCATAATATTACATAAAACTCATGTATAGCATATAACTATCAAGAGTATATGACTAAAAAAAATTATTATGCGATATGAGTTATAAAGTTATAACTTATACCATCTTGAAGGTTTCAATTGTTTGTGTTCTCTCCGCAACAGAATTTTGATATCTTATACCGTTCAAAAGTCATCACCAAAAATATGATATTTCGAAAAATCGACTCCATTGACTCTTGAGCCGCTTACTCATTGGTAGTAAAATAATAATTTTTAAAAAAACTATGAATATTTCGTTGATTTCACTGTTGTTTGTACTTACTCTTTTCTTATTTCAATTATTCATGATTTTTACCAGCGATATGAAACATTCAGCATAGTTTCTATATTGAATTTATCGAATATTAAATATTTCATTTCAACATCTAGTCGAATTTTCATAAAATATAATCTATCGAATGTACCGGAATCGAACAGTCACCCCAAGATGCGTAGAGGGTTTGTTTGCGGCAAACGCAACCCTCAATGCATCTTGGGTCACCCTAATATCAACTCGAAATCTGAATTTGGAATGGGATGGAATAGATTACCGAGTTCTATTCTTTGAGATGGCAATTGACCATTGTAGATGGGCGTGACTAATACGTAGCAGGGGAAATTTTAGATACCTTGATTGGTTATTTCCCCATTTCCCCTGCTTCACTGTCCACTTGATTGGTTTTTATATTTTGTGACATCACGAGGCGGACGATCTACAATGGTCAATTATATCATAAGAATGAAACCACGTATGAATATATAACGCACCATGTTCATCAAGCAAAGTGAAGGTTCACAACATTTCCCTATAGTGGAATGAAAACCTTTCATTTTTCGGAAGAACAGTGAGTAAAGATGATCAGTGCAGATGAAGTATAACTAATAAGAGAATGATGCGAATGCATGGTGAAATAATATTGGAAAAGAATGTTATATAATTGGATCAATTAAATATTTGTTAAATGTATAAAATGTACTTGAAACATAACCTACAGCTATATATGACCAGCATGATAAAGAAACAATTTAAAAAAAGAAAATGAATTGAGTTAAATGAATATATACTTTAATGATTGCTGCACATATCAGAACAACTTTTTAGTGTAGAAGTCGTGTCATAGAGAAGTGAATATAATTATTAGATTACACATGCAAATGCGAGTCGTAGATGAGATATTTCAATACCCCTTTTTTGTACTCTCTCCCTCTCTCCCCATCTCCCTTTTTCTATGTATCATATATATATATATATATATATATATATATATATATATATATATATATATATATATATATATAATTCCTTTTTTTCAGTTTTTTTTACATATATATATATATATATATATATATATATATATATATATATATATATATATATATATATATATTTATGTATATATATATATATATATATATATATATATATATATATATATATATATATATATATATATATATATATATATATGTGTGTGTGTGTGTGTGTGTGTGTGAATAAACATATCTCCCTTCCTCTGCTTCACGTTCCCTTACGTCTTGTCGAATAATAATGGCCAACCCGAAAACTTTGAGAGAGGTTAAACTATAAACAGTTCTTTTGAGTGTATCAATGACAATTGACACGTGCACTGATTCTACATACGATCGACTTATTGAATAAACTCAGAATCTCCTTTCAAATTAATCCCTTTCATTTGAAAAAATACGAATGTTGATTTTTCGTCGTTATTTTCTACTTCGGATTTGATGATAAAAATGTCCAATGATGTATCAAACCTCGATGGATATTTTTTTATATCATTAAATGATAGCAAATTGTAAAAATAAAAAGCCCTAATGAATGGCTTTTATTCATCATTAGATCGAGTTCGTGTTGATTTATGATGTGCAACCCAAGTTGCATTATAATAGTGTTGCAGTGATGACGTGTGGCATTGGTTTACACATGCACAAGTTGCACTGATCAATAGAATATATACATTGTGCTCTGCTAACCATGTGAACCAATCGCATTATCTAGAACGGTGATCGCGAACAAAAACACGAAAAAAGAAAAAGAAAATCATTTTACACGATAAAAAAAACACGTACATAACCTTGCTGTGGTAAGTAATACAATACAATTCTAATTGACATAAACTTGAACTTGACACTTGAATACTTTATGATAATCAAATGTATAATATTCACAATTTAATACTATCGATTTATTTTGTTATGTTTGCTGGTTTCATTGAGAAAATACTGCCTTCAATGAATAAACTATGTACCAATTTTTGTACTTCTAATCACAGATAAACGAGTATATAAGCTCATTTATCTGTGGTTCTAATATGAGAGACTGTTTTCTGATTGTGTAGTTATGTTCATCGACCATGACAATGAAACTGGGGCCAATAATTGACAAGGTCGACCTTATAGCTGATAGACTATATATACGAACAGATTTTCCGTGCGAGAAATCTTAAGGTCACCTAAAAAGAAAGGTAAAGAAATGAATGAATGCCACGTATTAGGGTATATTAGGGTATATTATGTTATGGTGAGTATTATTCACCCGACGACCCCTGCGACAGAAGTAGATTATTTGGGGAAAGGAGTGAGTGGAAATTGTATGATTGATATTGAAAAACAAATGACATGCGGATCTCGAGTCCACGACGGGGCATATAGAGAGTATTTGTTACAGAAAATTGCTTATCCCACCATGTTCGAAAACGATTATAAAGTAACTACGAATGAGTGATTTAATATTCGATGGTGTCTCGAGCAAAGGGTTGGGAAGAACGTTGATTTCTTGAAAGAAATACGAGATGTGCAAGGTAGGCCTATACGAGATTAAGCTTTTTTCCCAATGAATACTTTCCAACATATTGAGAACGCATCTACATATGTTTCGTTAGTTCATACACGTGGGATATATATATATATATATATATATATATATATATATATATATATATATATATATATATATATATATATATATATATATATATATATAAATATATATATATATATATATATATATATATATATATATATATGTATATATATATATATATATATATATATATATATATATATATATATATATATTTGTTTTTTTGTTTTATATATATAATTCAAATATAGTTTCTGCAGTCTACTTTGATTAGGGACGATGGACCTTCTTCATAACCCTGGTCGACCGAAACTTCATTCGTGTACTGACTATAGTTAGTTACTCTTTCATATTCATTATCGAACATATTATGCTTTAGCTTTTTGCTGAAAAAATACTTGCGCCGGGGGTCGACTTCAGTTTCCAATGCAATGAATGTGCGACACGTTCAAGTCAGACAAGACCGCTGAACATGAAAGATATAGAGGAAAAAATGCCGAATGTTTTCAAATTTTCACGGAATTCAAGCACATTAATCATTTACACATAATTCCAGAGTTTAAAATGAATTGATGGGCTGTACTGAAAATAGAAATCATACCGGTACTCATGTTTTTACATCGATTATTGGAAGAAACATATTAAGGAAATCAACAAATGGAACTGATTAAAGCATGAAACGATTGGAATGAT
>OZ023326.1:64513701-64593701 GCA_964007535.1 Brachyptera risi
ACCTTCATGCAATCATAAATCCACGTTTCGCAGGTAAGAATAGTCTGGCACCTCCATCAGTGTTATGGCACTTCCACTGATTGTTCATTGAACAATCAAATTGAAAATTGAATATTGAAAGTGGTATGGAATCAACGTTTGGCCACCATATTAAGATCATTAAATACATTGGAATATATTTTTTTTGTTCTCCATAACATGAATCCATTATACCATAGAGAACCAAAGAGAAGATTGAGCTGCATTCCACTACTTTAGGAGAATCCTAAATTCATCTGGCGTACTTCAATTTTTTTCTATAGCATCAAAACTTGATACAGAAGTACTATTTTCCCATTGAGGCTATGGATTGTGATATAACATCACAAGGCAACAGGGCAACACAATTGCAATCTTACCACCCCACTTTTTTCAGAAAACAATAGCTGGAAATTAATATCAAATAAAATAAAACATGATGAATATATACATGATGATATGAGGAGGAAAATGATGTGAACACCATCGAGATCGAATGACGGGAACCGCGATGAAGAGATGATGAGGCTTGAAACTGTATTATCTGTTTCATATGCGAGTGAAATCCATAAATTAGAATCGCTTATGTTGCGATATTATACGACTATTATATATATATATATATATATGTATATATATATATATATATATATATATATGAATATATATGTATATATATATATATATATATATATATATATATATATATATATATATATATATATATATATATATATATATATATATGTATATATATATATATGATTATATATATATATATATATATATATATATATATATATATATATAAATATATATATACATATATATATATATATATATATATATATATATATATATATATATATATATATATATATATACATATATATATATATATATATATATATATATATATATATATATAATATATATATATATATATATATATATATATATATATATATATATATATATGTATATATATATATATATATATATATATATATATATATATATATATGTATATATATATATATATATATATATATATATATATATATATATATATATACATGTATATATTTATATATATATATATATATATATATATATATATATAATATATATATTTATATATATATATATATATATATACATATATATATATATATATATATATATATATATATATATATATATATATATTTATATATATATATAATACATATATATATATATATATATATATATATATATATATATATATATATATATATATATATATATATATATATATATATACATACATATGTCATACATATGTATATATGAATATGTATTTGTATAAATGATATGTATGTGCAAAACACGACGGCCTTGACACGTGTATGAGGATAGCATGAGTTGACAGTAACGTGCAGTAGTAAGAAGCAAAAGGTTACCGTTACTTTGAAAACTATGAATACCTATACCTACTCTACAGCATTTGTATTTTCAAGTGGTTAGATGAATGTGTGTTTAATATAGTAATGACTGGTGACCATTATTTGAATGTCGGTTCTTATACTTCATCAATTCAATCAATCAATTCAATTTTTAAATCATTTTATTCATGTTTTGTACCTCTGAATTTGTAACACTTTCACATTTTCATATAATAAACCAAAACAAGAAGCCCGCGTGAGACAAAGTCTTGTGTGCGGGCTGTCCTATAAAAATAGAATAAGAGTAAGTCGGTACAAAAACTATATAACTTATATATGAATAAACCTAAAAAAAGAAAAACAAATGCAAAAAAATAATGTATCGGCCACTATTACAATATTGGACACAAAACAAACTCCTCCGGGAAAATCCCAATCAAATCAAAGCGTATAAACCTTTCGACACACCTACACACCAACAGCAAAAAAAAAAAAAAAAAAAAAAAAAACGAAAGAAAAAACAAAACAAACACAGCTATTAAATTTTTAAAAATCCATCAGTTTCAATATAGAGGAATTTTCAGTGATATCTAGCCACCTGCTGAGTGCCTTTTTAAACGAGTATAATGTACTACATTTTCTAATATCTAATGGTAATTTATTATATACATATGGACCCAGGTAATCAGCCTGTTTCTGGCATAAGAGTTTATTCATTTTAGGTATACTCAC
The DNA here is from genome assembly GCA_964007535.1 of Brachyptera risi. Classification (NCBI taxonomy): domain Eukaryota; kingdom Metazoa; phylum Arthropoda; class Insecta; order Plecoptera; family Taeniopterygidae; genus Brachyptera; species Brachyptera risi. Next base: position 64,515,879 of record OZ023326.1, read on the forward strand.
AGTGAATGGAAAAGTGGACATGTTATTCAATCTGGTGATGTGGGATCATTTCGAAACAAATTTGCAAATGGTTCCATCCACTCAAAATGTGGTTCAACCGACTGTACCATGCCTACACTATAATCAGTGTCAAGTTGGGTAGTTACATATGTGCATGCCAAATTTGTACATGATAAGTTTTTTCTCCTCATCTGGTAAGAACGACCATATAATATATAAACGAGGCCGGCTTTTACCAACTATTCAGAAACTGATAGCTAAAATTTGGTAACCAGGGAAACGCAGTATATGCGTTGTGAGATGAGCTCAGAAATATCTGAATCTAGTTTTGAATATATATTCTCTCCACCCACTCTACATCTACAGACCTTGGATTCACTAATTGCTACTGTTGCCAAGTCTGATACTGGTTATAATGCAGCCTGTTAGTCTTTTCAGCCTGATATTCAATTAAATGCATGTCATTGATGCATGTCATTGATGCATTTTTTCTTTCGTTCTCATCTAATTAATGTGAAAATGACTAAAAATGTGTATGATTTGTTTTAATATTTATTGAGAATTTGAGAGCTTTCGAAGAATTTTTATTTTTTCAAATATTCTTTCTCTTGGTTATCCTTATGAGGATTCTCTAAACTTCTCAAATTTCGTTCCCGATTCTTATGAAAAACCAATTCAACCCATTCTGATATGTCACCAATCTGCAGCAAAAGTTTCAAGTTGATTGGTTACTTTTCTCGACCTCTATGCCACGTAAAAAAAATTGCAAAAGAAAAAATAAATATACACGAAGCGTTTATCAGTGGGCGGAAAGGAAGTCTTCGCTAGGCTCATCTAATCATTATCAATATATGTCACGTGCGGACGCACGATAGCTTGATCCATCATTACATATACGACAACCAGGTCAGAACAGTATAGGTATTCATGTTCAAACAAAAGAGCATTTATATCTAAATTATTAAAAATAGTTCTATATAGTGACCTGTCGTATGCTTTAGGCCTACTCGGTTTTATAGACATTCAAAGCGAGGCGCGAGAGGTGAGAAAACAATTGACGGTGAACCGAGTAAGAATCGATATAAGTATATTATATAATCCAGTGAGTACATCATCAAGGCTAAAAAAAGGTAAAATATAATATCTCGTTGATACACCAAAATCTTAATCTGATCGAGCTTGACTTCACAATGAACATCTATATTGAAGTGGTACACCCCTTACATGGTAAACGAAGGCCAGGGTCACCGACGTTCAACTTTCACCTTCACTCCCCCTTCACGTTTCTTCCGATTATCAATTTGCGCAACTTTGTGAACAAAACGTACTATTTTATATTTTTATCCTCGAGAGATAATAGTGATGTATCAACGTAATAAATGAGAACAATTTGGTGAATTCAGAGAAATACACTGCAGCTTTTGAATATTTGATGTTTTTGAAAGATGTATTTCTCTTCCCAATAATAAATCTCGTCTCAAAAAATCAGTGATCATGCCAAAATATCACAGCAATACTACTTTACATTGAGTACATTATTTTGTGTTTGTTATTTGCTCGGACTAATCTCCAACTGTCTCGGATTGCAATATTCGAGATGTGACTATGCTAATATTATCTCATGGAAGTCAGAGTCAGTGTATATACACACTGTGCTAGAAATACTAAGGACATCTGTTTTTCCAAAAAGTTTCTTAACATGAAGAGTGGCGACGTAATGTCAAAATAATGGTTCCTTAAAACAGGGTGACTGTAGTGCTGCGGGTGGTTATTAAATAAAATATTTTCAGAAACGGGACTACGGCTGCTCAGCAGATATGGGAGAATAGTAGTTATCTGTAACTTGATATTTACCGGAATATGATTTCAATCGAATTCGAAGTCACAAGTTAATAATATTTCGAAAAACAAGGTACAGAGCTCTAGTCAAGTAACGTCATTTATTGTTGAAATTTACAGTTAACAATGTCCATCAGTTGGAATTGACCAATCAGAATGTTTGGTAGTCCACCACTTCACTGTATTGCTATGGTAACAATTGTTTGTCATTTGTTACTTGACAGAAGCCTATAAAATATTTTATAGACATTATGTATTTCAATACATCAACATTATGTTATTCAATATCGGACTGTTGTAATTATACATGTGAACTTGACGAGAAAACATACCATCACGAAGTCAGTGATATAACCATGCCTCCCTTAAGTGGTTATTAAATAAAAACAATATGTTAATCGTCATTTAAACGAAATGGCTACATGGGTACAAGGTCATAAATGCTTATTACTACAGCCTGTGTTTTCCACTAATTCAAAATGCAATTCAATATCGATATCAAAGATCAAATATCAAATCAAATCAAATATCATAGATCGATATCAAGATGCATTGAGGGTTGCGTTGAATTGGTGGTTGGTTGGTGATTTCACTTGCTATACCTCCCATGTTGAAAACGTGTTCCAATTCACCGGCTACATCTTCAGAGCTAACGATCGTTCCTAGTATAGTAGTGATGAAAGAAACTAACATTACGTTCACGTCGGCTCAGTTAATAACAGCTGTCATCAAGTTTGTCAGCCTGTCAGCCGTTTCTAAACAACATCACTAGATAGAGCAGCTATCTTTGGTTCTGAGAGAAATACTCAGGAAATTGAACGTGTTTTGTGTTGAGTGAAGTCACCATCTCCAACCGATAAACCAACGCAACCATCAATTGACGACTCGACAAAATAGGCGTGGCTTTACCAGTCAGCCAGTTGGATCCATATCATTTGTGGTCATTTAAAGACACCCCGATTAGATATTTGAATTCGACTATACAGTTCTAACAGCCCTGTTGATTGGACGGTATGATTTGTGACGTCATGGGGGCGGAGACTGCGAGTCGTCAATTTGTCTTGAACGACATATATACTGACCACAGCCTTCTTTATTCACATCATTCTGTTCTGATAACTGAACTGTCTTATCCAATGACGAAGGGACTGTCTTTACCAATAAGAAGGCTGTGATACTGACATCAGCTCCTAATATGGCCCATTCCATGCAAGTGATACATTGATACAGTATTACATTGTTGTAAGATGGCGGACAACAATGTGCCCATTATTAGGTTCTCCAATCACAACCACAGTATTAGTTTAGGCTACTTGTTCGCCTCAACTTCTCTATATTGCCACGGTAACCAGACAAACATGCTACAATAACCAACACAACGACAACGACGAGAAGCCGAAACAATTCCTAACAATAATCATAAACTGTAATATAATTGATGGATACACACATATATATATATATATATATATATATATATATATATATATATATATATATATATATATATATATGTGATGATGATGATGAATAATTGATAAAGATATTTATAGATACTGAATTGATGGCAAGACCGCCAAGAAGTTTTAAAACAACCAAGAGGTGCCGCTTCTCAACGGTGTTATGAACTCACCATTGGCCGTAATTGAGAAACAATGATTGCACATCAAGATTTCGATGATGATAACAAAAATATAAACTCAATCAAGACGATGCACACACACCACTTCATACTAATTCTGTATCACCAACCGGAAAAATGAAACAAGTTACCACATATGATACATCAACGAGTACATCGCAGTAATCAAGTGTAGATCGCCTTCAGGACGATTTATTATACATTTTATTAAAATGTAAATTAATTCTACTCAACATTCGAGGTAAGTGCGGAAAGGTTTTCCCATGGTCTCTCGTGAATATATTGCGCGATGTTGCATGGTTGATTTTACAATCATTATCAATATAATACTGTGAAAATGAATTACAATTGTATTTACTTTTCTTTTGACATTGCAAATGTGAGCTAGAGGTCATAACAAAAGTCGGCATAGGTATAAGTGATAATATTTCACACTTTCCATCTGATTTGCATTTTGTTCTCTAACAAGCTATGGGTAATTCTTGTTGTTAATCAAAAAAACTGAATCCACGCAGCGTAGCCATTTAAAAGATATAGCCATTTAGCCATTTAGCCATTTTCTCTGTTGGTGACTCAAAATGCATCCAGAGAAGCTGATGAGCTCACACATTACGTTTTTGCATGAAAAAGAAACAAAAAGTGTATTCAGAAAGTAATAAAACAGACCAAACCATCCAGTTTGAACTTTTGAGTTTCAGACAATAGCGGCCACAGAAGTCAATACAGCGAAATATCCGTCTTTTGAGGATAACTATTGTGTTGTATGGGTTTAACGACTCACTATAATGATAACTAAAATCTATTGGCGTCGGATGAATGATTAATGAGATAATGGGATGGTGAGATGAAGGTTTTTTATAATAGGTATTGGGAAGGATGGTGATCACGAAAAACCGCTGTGAATATGAACGGTGGTGGGGAACGAACCAGGTCCGATATGCGCCTTCACCTCCCGGGTCACATGAAGCGAGAGCTGATGTGTATGGTATGATATATCAAAATTCTAATACATACGTGAGAAACATAAACTAGGCAAACGCGAAATATGCGTTGTAAGATGAGCGAGATATCTGAATAAGGTATAAAAACAGTCCTACATTTGCTACTTCATCGACTTTGGTATTCTACACACTTTGTCCTTCATTCAATTGCTACTTTATCTTCTCTGGTATTCTACACACCTTGACGAATATGAAGAATATTTAATGCTTGGGCAAATATCGAATCTAGGAAGCAGTGAATCTTGGCTCATTTCCATATATTTGATGTATAAAAACAGTTATTTGAATTTTTTTCTCCGAAACGGCCAATTCGAATTGCTCACAAAATGGTGGTTATGTGTACCATTCATGTTTGAACACTCGGAGAGAATTTCATTTTTTTCTTAGAGGTTTCATTTTTTCAAATTTTCTCACCCAGCCTAATCTTATGGGGTTTTTAAAAACTTTGACATGATATTTCTCAAAATCTAATCGACCGATTCATTCCAAAAACTATACAGTTATAAGTTGTGAAAGTTGGCCCGTACAAAAAAGTTTCATGTTGATCAGTCAAACCATGCGACCTGTGCAGTGCCCACAAGCAAACAAAAAAAACAAAAAAAAAACACAGACAAAGCTCCATAAGAGTGGGATGAAATCTTCGCTACGCTCATCTAATAATTTCACTCCTTCAAGATAATATAGGTGGACATTATTCAACCTAGTTTTAATAATTCAAAAGTGTTTAGAAGAAAAAACACGTTTTCAAGCTTGCATATACTACCTGTCCAAATGTTAAAATCCGTAGTGGATGTTGTTATTTCACGTTATTTTGAATGTATATCAAGGAGTTATGTGTTCACCCAAGTTACAATTTTTGAATCTTGTACCGTTCATGAGTTATTACAAAAAAAAACTGATAGGCCTACTTCGCTAAATCAACGCTCGTACGTTCAACTATAGGTAAATTCACAACTCCGCGATGATATTGATATGAATATCACAAGCAATATAATAGATACTCTCTGATATTCTCTCTGATATATCCACGATATATTCCTATTTCTTGGTAGAATAATTGATGAGCTACCGCCAAACTTCTGTACCGAAAACCAACTATACGATACGTAAAATGAAAGTATAGAAAGAAAAGGAGTCGATTTACCCACATGAACGTACTTCTCTACGATATTTAATATATATATATATATATATATATATATATATATATATATATATATATATATATATATATATATAAATATATATGTATATATATATATATATATATATATATATATATATATATATATATATATATATATATATATATATATATGAATATATATATATATATATATATATATATATATATATATATATATATATATATATATATATATATATATATATATATATATATATATATATGTGTATATATATATATATATATATATATATATATATATATATATATATATATATATATATATATGTATATATATATATATATATATATATATATATATATATATGTATATATATATATATATATATATATATATATATATATATATATATATATATATATATATATATATATATATATATATATATATAGGCCTATTATGCACGATATCAACTAATGGGCAATTGAACTTGCCGCAGCCATGAAGGCAAGCAAGCGGCAAGTCTCGTGTTGACCTTCACCTTCATACTTCACTGTGCACGTGTTAGGTTAGGTTAGTAACTGTCAGGTATTGTTATCTTATCAGCTATATATCTCACACTACATCAGCTGACAGCTCGGAACACGCGATCGGCAATGTTGACAGAGGGGCGAGACGGTCGGCTGAGGATATCAACATATGAAGATGAAATGAGGTTGCTCTGTATATAGTAAGAGCACGCTGTATGTAATGTAAATGTGAAACTGTAGGAAGATCAGGTTAGATCAGTCGCTGGTTTCATAGGGTGTGGGTTCGAATCCTAGTTGTGAGTTTCATATTTCACCCGGGTAATTAGACTAATTGTAGATTGAGATGTCAACAGCTGTGTTTACAGTTGAGACTATGTAGATATGAGTCTGTCAGTTATGATAGTTCTGTTTCAAATTATATTGGTATTATAACGACAGTTTATAATGATAACTAAAATCTATCGACATCAGTAAATGTTGTTATAGAGATGATGAAAAGGTTCATTATACGCCATACGTTATATTCATTATTCGGTTCATTCATAGGTTCATTCACGGTTCATTATATGCACATTGTTTCAGATTTCAAAAGGAGACGATAATGACCTTCTCTTATAAGGACCAATCCAGTATTCATTTTATTGAAAGATAAATCACGGATGATATATGTCCATGGCGAGAATCGACCCACGGTCTCCCGAATAACTGTTCGGAATGTTCTAGCAAAGATATGTAGGCCTACTATAAAAATACGATTGGGCGAGTTGACGACCAATTGCGGCATAATGCTAATTGAGCTAGCACACAGCACGATTCATCAGAATTGATCTTTCAATTGAACATAATTTGTAATTCTGGTAAGATGTGTAATATTAGTGAATTCAATCATTGCATATTATTCAATTTGAAATATATATATATATATATATATATATATATATATATATATATATATATATATATATATATATATATATATAATAAGTAGGCCTATACATAATATAAATAATACAATGTGAACAATGACTTGTTCATACACAATAGTAATACAACCAGGAGTTAGCAACTCATGAAATCTCGTGTACACTTGTCATGAAATCTTCCTGAAATCCCTTGGAATCTTCTTGAAATCCCTTGAAATCTGAAATCAGGTTTACACTAAATTCACTAGTTGTTTACCCCTCGGAATACAAGTTATAGCCTAATAATGTATAACTATGTAATTGTTATCAGTGTAAACGTGTCAACGTGTGTTGCTGATTGCGGTTTCAGTATCAAAAGCCACATCCTTGTATTCAATTGACAAATGAAGATGGGCGTGACTTATACGAAGCAGGGGAAATTTTAGATACCGTGATTGGCTATCTCCCTATTTTCCCCTGCTTCACTGTCAACTTGATTGGTTTTTATATTTTATGAGATCACGAGGGCGGACGATCTACATCGGTCAATTGTGATGCTTCACTTGTGTTCACGGAAGAAGGTCGTTTACCAACATATCAAACGCAGATATTAACAATATATATTAATTATTATTTTTTGCTTAACGACCCCACCAACAGCTAGGTTATAAGGAGGTACGAATGTGAAATTATGAAATGATGATAATTGAACGCACTTTCACAAAAACCCATGTCTTATGCGGGACTTGACCCCACGCCCAACGGTGACTTCGGTTTCTGAAGCGGTGCCTCAGCTGACCGAGCTACCGTGGAAGGCCATATATTAGTTTATGGGTGTAATATTTTAGGATATTGTGCTTTTCCAGCTTGTTTTTCACGATCAGAAACGCAACTATATAATCTTTCAAAAGCGTTAAAACTCTGAAGTCGCTCAGAGATTATGTAATTATTTCAGTTCTTATAGTTATTCAGTTGGTAAACAACCTCTTTTTCCCTCAGTAGAAATAAGTGCACACGTAGATTCAGCACAAGATTAGTTTGATTGAGCGTACAAAAAAATCATCAATGTTACATAAACTGAAGAGTCGAATAAAGCATGCACATTCCTTGTTTCATAGTTGTGTACTTGGTTATGATATGATCAAAACCAATATAAACCAAGTAGGCCTATCAAATATAACATCACAACCAAGTAGGCCTATATATTTTGAATATAACACGTAGTTTCTTCGGGTCATTGTTATCCTTGGTTTTGCGCTTCCAAATCTCAAGCAGATACATATAATAAATTAGGTGTCATACATATTTTTATACAATCAATATGATCAAAACCAAGTATTTGAAAATTGAAAAAAAAAAGAATCATAACTGTCGTGCCATCACATGCCATAAGACATCCAATTATACCATCACATGTTAGGCTATATACAGACATGACAACAGGCCCGTATATGGCATGCCATCAAGTACCATTGTGACATACCATAATAAGCCATGCCAATATGACGTGCCAAGATATGCCATTTTGACATGACATTATAAGACATGCCAAATTATGTTATGTCATAACATTATTCCATATGGTAAGCAATAGCAAGCAATTATAGCATGACAGGAAGCCGTGGATTTTCCTATTCTGTCATGACAAATGATATGCTATCGCCATCATACCCTGATGGCGTACGTTTATACCACGATAACTATATATAAAATGTGGTGCATATGGTATTTCACCCATAAACTTAATTGGGAAACAATGATTTTGTATCAAGTTTAGATGTTAATAAAAAAATACGTATAAAGGGCCAAGCCACCATGATAATTAATGTCGTGCCATAATGCAGTTATGCCAACCAATGTCAATGTCAATTTCGTGTCATTATGCATGCCACGATGGCAAGAAATAAAACTGCCAAAATAGCAAGGAATGTAGCGTCATTCTTCCTTGCGAATAAGTGTTATCATTTCATTAGGCCATGTGATGATTGAATCAATGTTTTTGCAAGTTCCTGACTTGTTCTGCATCAAGAATGCAACCAAGTCAGACAACTATTAAAACACAACAATTAGCATAAATATTCATAGAAGAGAAGACTAAAGATGTTGCTTTCAGATTCTATTAACAGACCACTGTGAACTTGCATATTATTATACAGTGGCGTATACCACTGACCACACACATTCAACATAATGGATGCCAATCAACCGAAATGTCCATTATTATACTCGAATCACAGTTTCATATTTTTAGAAATAAATAGGAAATGTAATTCATCATTTCAATTATTCCATCAAAAATAATATTTGTCATTTTTTGGAACAGAAGTTCAATAAATATAGTAGTGAAATAACGAAATTTCTCCAAGACATTGTCGTTATCTGTAATCTAGTATAAATAACCACAAATAAAGGAGGCTTCCTTTATTGATTCATAATTAAAGAAGGAGAAAAATTCCTTCACCAATGACATTCTGAGATCAGGCAAGTCTATATTCAGAAGAAAGAACAGAACGTTGAGAGGTCCGTGAACCTGACTTGGTTTACGGACTCAACATTGAGAGGTTGAGATTGACTCAACGTTGAGGAGATAAGAGAACAGAAACTGCTTCACTGATTCGATCATATATGCGATGACTTATTATCGAATTATTGTCGACGTGTATTTGTAAGATTCATGAAGGAAAGCATCAAGTGATCTCACCCATTGTTGTAATATTATGGATGGTTATAACTTAAAAAAACGCGCTAAATGACCTCGCTGTCGATGCGCATCAAAACCCTAATATTCATTCATTCAACTTGAATAAACATATACTTGAATAAAATATACAAAATGAGATGTGAACAGAGATGATATTGGAAATGAATTGTTTATATATAAAAATATTTCAAGTTCAATCTTCTTTATGTGGTGACAAGAGCTGATGACAACGATCGTCATTTTGGAAATGAAAGCCTACACATAATAAAGAGCGTACATACATTATATCTATCTTTATAATATATTGTGGGACTGGTCCTGCGCCACTGGCATTGCCATACAGTTGCTGCAACGTGCTATATTAAGCCCGCCCACCAAACACTAGCCTGCTTGCAATGTTAGCAAGCTGCCAATTAATACGACTTGCTACAATGTAACTTGGGGTACAACGTCTCCATGACCTAGACTTGCGGTAGTAACAGTATTCAGGTGATCAATTTCCAATCATGAAAACTATAGGTATATAGGCCTATAAACCATAGGAGATGGCAATTCTGACGATGATTCTGACCATTATCAACCTCACAATTCACAATTTCTTTGTAAAATTTTGTAAAAAATTCAGATTCAACAACAAATTCATTTATAGCATAGTTTTACTCGCCCTTCGAGGATCCCTACAAATTTTACGACATCATCTTTATAGTCTTCAGCTTTGATTTCCAATTTTGTTTTCATTGCATACTATTTTTCTTTTTTTCCCCTTTTTAATTTTTGTATGATTTCGTTATCATCATTTGATCATTTCTTTTTTCTACATTTTCTTATTCAAAACTAGTCAAATTAGATTCATTTTGTTATTCTCTAAACTGTTGTTGTTGATAATTTGTTTCATATTTTAATCAATTGATTTTTATTCTGTGTTTTTGCAATCTTTTAATGTAAGACAGAGTCTGAATAAAGATACACATATATATATATATATATATATATATATATATATATATATATATATATATATATATATATATATATATATATATATATATATATAATTTGAGGTTCGAATGAGCGAATGATATTTTATTGATGTTTACAGCAAAATGAGATGCCCAAAGAGCGACTCGAACCCACGCCCGACTTGAATCTATTATGTCCAAAGCAATTCAATATTCGAATTTAGTGAAAACATATATTTTCCATACTTGAGCTGTACGTGTCCAATTGTGTTACGAACTGATGAGATATCATATATTTTCAGGCGAATATTCAGCTGAAAACAAAGTAATTATGATATTAATCTCATTTTATTCGTTTTTAGTACCGTACTATATATTCACATATTTAGTCATCCAATATTTTTTGGCTCATTCATTCATTTATTTATACACTCACTCAAGAATTCATTGGCCTGATTATTCATGCATACATTGATTTATCCACCTATTCATTTATTAATTAATTAATTCATTTATTATTCATTCATGCATCTGTTTATTCATTGATTCATTTGTCCATGCATGCATTCATTTATTGATTGTGTTTATCAATTTATTCATTCACTTATTCAACTTCTCTCCAATTCATCCATCTATCTATCTATTTAATAACTGATTGAATCATTTCAGTATGTTTTGTTCATTCATTTATTCGTTGATTCATTCACCTCAATATATATTTATCTATTCATTCATATATATTCAATTATTTAATGGATGCATTCATCAATGTATTTATTCATATATATTCATTCATTTAATTGATGCATTCATCAATGTATTCATTCATTTATTCATTCATATGCATGATCACTTCAATTTTTGTTCACCTATTTTTGTATAATTGTAGGAAATAGTTGATGAATAGTTATGAGACATATAATGAAAATAATATGAATTAAGACAGGTAGGTTAAAAGTCCATCCAAATAGTTATTCAATGCTTAGCTTAAGAAACAAGATTAAATTTTTTTTTTAAACCATCACTCGACTTTCTCACGTAGACTTAAACATATCGCCGCTAAACCAAATAGAAATGAAAATAATCTCCGAAAATGAACACTTGAAGTCAACAATAATGACATTTCAACAAATTAGGAACTGGGAAGTCGATATACGAGAAAAGATTTTGAAGAAAAATAAAAGTTGGATTAAGTTTGCTTAATGAACGACTTTTGTTTCCCCACCCCTTCGACGTCACAAAACTTGACACCCAATCAAGTGCACTGTTTTATTACTGGTGAAATGACATATCCAATCAGGCTACATCTAAATGACCGCAAATGATGGATCCAACTGGTCGAATGGTGAGCCATGCCCATCTTTTGTCGTTAATTAGCAGTCCTCGATGCGTAAAATCATCGAGTGGATTAATACAATGAGTAGTTGAGTGAGCACTACGAAAAGATGTATATATTTTTCATTTGTAATCATGCATACACTTTCCTGATGTATTAGAATGTTCATATCTTTGATCGTTAGGGTAATTACAATACCAGGCTGATTGTCCATCATGCGATCAACACAGTGCTCAGTAATGCATGACAACAAGACTCGTTAATGTCTCAATTAAATGAATAAATAAATAGATTGATGAGTTATTATAAGCCTGACAAAATAGCAAAGCACTTAAGTAAAGCAACTATTTATTCATCAAGTGTGAAAAAATGAGCGATTTGACGTGGAATAAAATGAAACGGACTAGGCATATGTCACGCGTGTGGTTGAAAGACGCATACAACTCCTGTTCTGATTTGCCAATACGTTCTCAGAACGAATTTTTATTTAATGTAGACTCACGAGTTACGTATACAAGAGTCAGTGTTATTTTTAGATGGAACAGGAAAAGTTATTCTTCTCATGATATAATATGTATAAACAATAAACATACATACATACACATATATGAATATACGATGTGAATATTCACATATATATATATATATATATATATATATATATATATATATATATATATATATATATATATATATATACATATATATATATATATATATATATATATATATATATATATTTATATATATATATATATATATATATATATATATATATATGTATATATATATATATATATATATATATATATATATATATATATATATATATATATATATATATATATATATATATATATAATACCAATTCAATTGAGTCCGACAGTTTGGTCAGCAATTGATTAGCGACGTACTTTTATGACTCGGTCCCAGCCAACTCTGGCATCTGGACCTTGCAAATAATCTTACAATTCTAAAAAATTTCTAATTTATCCAAGTATCTAATATTTACATTCAAACTCCAGCTGAGATCTTCTCCTAATTTCATCTCACCAGTCACATCATAATTGTATTTACAATAGAATAAATGTGAACAACTCGATATAAATATCATGACAAGTTAATGGTGTGTTTACCTAAGATCTGTGAGAGGTCGGTAAACGTGTCCAATTACCATGGCATATTATGCTGGTATCCTGGTATCCTGGTAATCCTGGTGTACTGGTAATTATCTGGCAGTGTCATTAGTATGAACATCGAACATCGAACAACGCTGAATCCGATTGTGGAAATAATAAGTGTATCTTCCCTTGTCATGTATTCAGAAGAGAGTCAAGTGCAAGTCTCTGTTATTATAAGTTCCATCGTGACGTAGTGCATGCACGCTATAGGAGGCAGTTCGAGCCACAGTTACTATGTAGCCAAGTGCAACACAAAGTATTACACAGTGCTGCATAACTAACTATACAGCCTGTTCTAGACGTCTCTTTCTCTATCCATCTCTTGCTCTCTCGATCTCTCTCTATCAAGTTGAGAGATAAACGGGCTTCGTCAAGCGGAGTATAATTAGAGTACTGCATAAGTCTATTCTTGATCACTATGAACATTAAGACGATTAGTCCTAAAGTTTAATATGAAGATGGATTTGTCGAGATGATGTTCACTGGATAGGTTTCAGAGGTGAGATGACAGTGAGGTCTTTTTGATTCAAAATGTTCACCTCAAAAGGGCAGAATCGTTCGGACGGGCCACCGTCAGGGAGACCTTTATCACTCCAGAGGAAAACACGAATTAACATGTAATCAAAACGTGAATCAATTGTTGGAATTTGTAATTGTCATTATGAAAAGTTTTAACATCTCTCAGTGATACGGGGTTCGATTTTATGTGGAGATGAACCATTATTACATTTTTCAACAATATTACAACAACAATACAACATACAGCGGATATTATCCCAATTTATATTCATTAGAATGAGGGAAAAACACTGAGTTGTACTACATTTATCCCTGTTGTATTGATGTTTTAATTCTCGACACCAAACTATTCTACATTTGATTTGATTGAGTTCATTTGTATCTATTTCCTGTGAGATTGTAGCTATGCTATAACGTGAAGGAAGTCTGCATGCTATGGCTTTGTCATGTGACAATTCATGAGTTTCTGTTACGACTCAAGATTTTAGCCTCGAATAGAAATGATAGAATACGTATGCCTGCAAATGGCGATACACAATTTCCGTTTGATTTGAAATGATTTGACGAGCTGCTAGCTTGGTTATTTGCTGTGCGAAGGGGGGTGGGGGGAGAGTATGTCACTCCTTTTTATGTTTTATCTTTTAACGTCTTGAAACGAATTAAAAACGAAAAATTCAAAACGAATTCAAATCAAATGAATGAAAACTTGACCCGTCATTTTTTCACAATTATGGCTAAAACGTTATCAAAAATAGAGTTCAACCAAATCATTCTAAAAATGTATTCAACAAGGTCCAATTGGCAGTGACCATGGTGAATGTGGTAATTTCTTTTCATCTGTAACATAGATATATTTCTAGACTTCATAATATCGGCTCTAAGGACTACTAAGCTACGACCATTTGCACGATAAGTACGTGGACAACCGTACCACCACGAAGAAGATAATTGATTGTAATAAGACTTATTGAATGAGCGATAGTGAAGACTTCCATCCCACTCTTATGGAGCTTCATCGTTGTTGTTGTTGTTGTTGCTGCTGCTGTGCGCACTTCACAGGTCGCACGGTTTGCCTGAACGTGAATCTTTATCTGGGTACGCGGACTCATTCAGCTTAGAACTGTATAGTTTTTTTCATCGAATCGGTTGGGTCTCTTTTGAGAAACACTATTTCTAATTTTAAAAAAAAAACTAAGATTAGGTCGGGCTGAAAATATTGAAAAAATGCTCACTTCATAAAGCTTCAAATTACTGAACGTGAATTCAAATGTGATACATATATTATTACTGATTTTTAATGTGATGAGACTGGCCGTTACGAAAGAAATGATCATTGAATGAATATAATAGATTGAGATAGTGATTATTTTTCCTTCAGTACTTTGCACACTGTGATTCACGGCTTTGTTAACTTGAGAGACTGAGAGTAGCAATCAAGGTATGTAGATTTCTGTATTATTTCTGTATTATTATTCAAGTTTCCGAGTCGACTTTCAAACAAATATCTTGCTCATCTTACAACGCATTTACTGCGTTTGCCTAGTTTAATGAACTGTAATTACTAATAAGTACACAAAGAGACAATTCGATTCACGCTACGAATGATTCATGGTAGGATCGTTTGTTCGGCACATCACAAGAGCGATCTTACAAGAGGCGATATATATTTTTGTATCTCAAACAATGAACCGGATACTAGAACGTTCAGCGAGAATGAACAAATTCAATCACAATCATTATGGAAAATTAATCTCGAACTTTCTACTGATCTCTGAATTAGTACTGGCATTAAGCTCTATACCCAGTCCTTGCACATGTCATGGTGCTAGTCGGCAGTACAGACATGCACACTAGTGAAAAAGCCCATATCATAAACAACATTTCAAACAAAAAGGAAGAGAACACAAAGTTGCTTGGTGTTTTCTTGCTCCACCATCTATGTAGCAACATACGCAATATGTCATTATTTATTTGCTACATTGTATGCATGTATGCTGCATACCATCTTGATCTATAGCCACCACGTTTACCAACTACTAAATCCCTATCCACACACACGGAGTACGGTCAGGAGCTGAAGATTATACAGAAGTACAATATTACAGCTGCGCTGTCGTGTATCATTACGGTTACAGGTTCCGTGATTAACATTTCGCTTTGACCGTACATTATAATATTATCATTATGCTAATGCTATCAAGAGAGGACATGAAAAAAGTCATATGACATTATTAAATACAGGTTTGTTTCATGTAGAGAGTACGTACATGAATCGATTACAAGTCAGCCCAAATTGAACTGAAAACTGAGATAAAGACTATTAAATAATTCAATATAATTCATATAACTACATGAACATGAATCGCTTAGTAGGCCTATGTCCTTATACAATAAGTATGATATATTTTTTTTATTTTTGATAATAATCGCTCAGTAATTGTTACTTCCATTACTATTCATTGCTCGATCATTTCATTGCTCATTTCATTACTTTCATTTCATAAATGGTTTCAATTGCCTTCAATATTGACTGCATTTTTATAATCATGTTTTTTTTATCGAATGGTTATTCAAGGTGCGTCGACAGCTAGGTCATTTTGCACAGTTTGCAGAAATGTTCATATTAACTCTCTGATTTTACTGGATTGAGACTTTTATTTCATTCAGATAATTTCAATTTAATGTTAATCTCCAAATCAACCAAGAGAAACAAACAAGAGCAATTAATCATAGGTCTATATATATATATATATATATATATATATATATATATATATATATATATATATATATATATATATATATATATATATATATATATATATATATATAAGTTTTTATTATTAAAAATACTGCCGACAATACGGTTGCCACTTGGACACAGTATAGGATGCAAAATCAATTATATAAAATTTAAACATTGTCATAATTATAATAATATTATCTTAAAAAAATTATCGATATTCTTAGGAAAGATTACAAAATTGATGATGACATATACTAAATAATTCAAACACTATAAAAAAAATTAATATGTTAAATATTTAAATATTTGATATTTATTTAAATATTTGATAATTTAAAATTTGAATTTGAACATGAGAAGAATTTTCATTTAGTTTGTGGAAATATATAAGTTTATAATATACTGTACCAAAATATACCTACTTCATGATTATAGTTTAATTTATTTCATCAGTTTCACATCACGTTTTTAATGTGGAAGAATCCCACTAGGCCCTGTTTCCATCATTTTCCATGATACTCACTGAAATCAAATGATAATAGGAGACTTGGGCCCGCACTAGAAAGTCCAGTGATACTTATTCTGAAAGTTAGGAAAAACAAATACCATGGGTAGTCACGGTTCCCGCAGCAAATAAGATATCGGACTGAATAATAAATATTCATAACATGAAGAAATACTCTCAAGATTAGGTTTATATCTTCATTCTCAAATTCAAATGAATCGAAATCTCAAATATGTTTGGAATTAATAAGGACTATTTCAGAAATTAATCGAATTATTGTTTTAACAAATGATCATTTTTACCAATTATGACAAATGACATTGTTGTCTCTCTCTTGCAACAATGAGTGACGTCACTTGACAGAAGTCTTATAGGCTTGTCACGTAACAAATGACAAACAATCATTATCATAGCAATACAGCGAACTGGTGGACTACCAAATATTCTCATTGGTCAATTCCAACTGGTGGACATTGTTGCCTGTCTCTTTCAACAATGAGTGACGTCACTTGACAGAAACCTATATGACTTTCAATATCGCATTTTTTCGATTCGATATCGTTTAAAAATTGAAAATTTCAGTATATTTCGATCAATATTCGAAACTGAATTATTAACATCGTTTGCAATTGTCATATCGAACAGCGCCTGGCTAGAAAATGAACAACAGAGAAACGTTCGATTTTGAACGAATGATCGTCGCCATAACTCATCCAATTAAATGTGTATTATTTAATTGATGTGTATAGTAATTGGTGCAGTGATAAAAGTATCTAGTCTTTACATGTATATTCTGCTATCGTTCGGCATGCAGCAATGAACACGTGCGTGACAATCAGGTCCAACTTCTCACCAGGGACACTGCAATTATGACGTCACGATGCAGTTTCCCCTCCATCCCCGTACCCCTCACCGAACCGTCAGCTCGCTTGGCTTCTCTTACTCTTTCTCCACACATTGGCCTATCACTCAGCCTCACGGCGCACGAAGTAATTGCAACAATATGTAGCGTATAAATAACACAATGTACGAACTGACTGCTCGATCACAATGGCTCAGACGTTATTATTATTATTATTGAGGAATATAATAACGAGGAAAATGGAAAAACTCATATGATGTACTGTATTATTGGCACATTATACTATCTTTGGAACTCATATGATTCACAAACTAAATACGCCATCACTGTACCTGTAATTAATTTGTATCAGTTGGCTATATATTATTATGTTTTCCATGTGGTGTAATTATAATGCAAACCACAGATAAGCCTGTTTACAGGCTTTGTGGATTATTAAGAACTTGAATGTAGAATCTTGAATCAACAAATAAGCATCTTTTAAAAAAAAATTACCATTATTATTTCTATTATTATCCATTTATTAATTAGCTTGGAATCTAATTTTTTTGCTCATCAACAATACAAATAACATGTGGAAGTAACATGAGAGTTACATTGTGATATGTCATACCCTTAAAAACACACAATCACATAATATAAAATTAAAACCCAGAGGTAATACATATTGAAATACATTGATAATTTGATTCAAGCTTTTCCACAAAATTATAGCCATCTATCTCTTAATCATTCTAATCCATCTTGAAGTATCTAGCTTTTGTCTCTTGGTCCTACCCCTAAAAGAAATTATTCAATTGTATATTATTTTTAAACCTAACTTATTTGTTTAACAATACAACTATTTTTTTGATGAATTATATTCTGAATGATTATTCTCATTGACGGTGTCCATCCAAATGGCAGCTAGTAGAATGCTTTATGTATCCATCATGACACGGATGAAATCCTGATGACCGAGCATAAAATGTTTCTTCCAAGGTTCCACATTCTATTGTTGCTCAGAGTGATTTTCAGACTTTTGGAGTCAAGTATGTTGAAAATTTTGCAAATACGGAATATGTGATACATAAATCTATTCGATAATAGCATTGGAAAAACAATATCGAAACCACATGTCAAATTCATAAAAACTCTGCGAAATCATTGAATCTCATATCAACTTCTTGGCTGCTTTTTTTTCTGGCAAGCCCAGATGTTAAAATCTAGTATCGTGAATATTTCACAAAATAACCAATGACATCACTTCCCTTCGTGTTCACTTGTAGTCTGTGGCTCGAAGATCAAGTTGAAATCACCGAAAATGAAATTGGTTCACTAAATACTTTGACACATTATTTATATACGGACCGATAAAATGTGAAAAACTGTTGTTATCCATGGTTACCGTAGCTCAGGATATACACAAATAATAATATAATATAAAGAATTTGATGAACTGTATGTATATAAACGATCGCAGTGTCTTTAGGTTTGAACATATGGTTTTAACATGGTGCTTCTCAAATACGGTCGATCCATTACAAATATGCACGTTAGGCTACGTGTTAAAAGATTGGTATTGTTTGAGTTTGAGTAAATAGGCCCACATCGACCATGACAAAAATTTCAGGGTTACTGTTTTCACAATTTATTGACCTATGTTATTATAAAATTCGACTCATTTGGATCTTCGACAAAATTAATATTGTAGGTATGCAATTCTCGATGTATTTTTCAATTCCGTATCTTGCACTATTGAAGTCAAATGACAATTCATATCTGTGAAATCCCCTGGCCGGAATGTTTTGCACTCTAAATGCTTGGTTCGTCCCAAGTTAATTAGGTCCCCCAGTTATGTGTAAGATCCACAGATATGTTCTATAGCCAAGTTTTCTAAATCATCCAATTACTGTAGAATACGAACAATTATTCAATTGAATTTCGCGTACTTTATAAATTGTAAATGTTTTATCAATATACAACCGACGATTTGCATCTTTCTCCATATCATTTAATTACCCTCACCTAATTGTATGAAATACAATTAATATACTACGGCAGTTGAGTGTGAGCCAAGTTATTCTCTTAATTAGACACCATTTATTCAAAACCGAGGTCAAATTACAAGGAGTTGTTTTAATAAAAGTAAATAAGAAACAATTTAGAATCAACTGGAAGTAATATTAAAGAAGCTTGGTTAATAAATTAGGTGTTAAATAGTAGACAAGGGGCATAAGATAGACAAGTTAATAACACAAGGTGTATTCCATGATCGATAATTGTTTCTTATTTACTGCGACGTCGTGGATAAATTAGCATTCGAATTACAGCTAGTTTCGTCGAGCAAGAATTAGAAAATTCCACTATGACAAAGTGAGAAGACAACATTAGACATTTCCAAATGCATTCTCTGGCAGAAACATTGAAGCATTATACCGAACGATTGGCGTATCTAAGGTATTTGTATTATGAAATTTATTTTTTTCAAGTGTTTCAATTCATTGAGTTGTTTATTCTTCATCTTTGAACTCAATATAGTTGAATGATTACACACTGAAATAAATCATTCCATTTGAGATTGTAAGATCGACCGTTTACGATGGCTCGCCGATCCTAAATTACCTTACTCCGAACCTCATTCAGAAACAATTACTATTGCCTCACGCTCTACATGTTGATACACAAAAACTATTAATAACAAAAAATAATAAATATGAGGTTAACTCATCAATAATATGTGATGAAATGAGTGGGTGAGACCCGAGGGGTTAACAATTTCTGAAATCTGGTGTACATTTGTCATGAAATCTTTCTGAAATCCCTTGAAATTCCGTGAAAGGGTTACACCAAATTTACTAGTTGTTTAATGTACCTCTCGACGGGACCGAACAAAAGTATAGTTTGATATCAAATTGGCGCTTGAATAACATCAAAGAAATTATATTTGGCAAATATTTTATAGATAAACTTGAAATACCGACAACATTAAACAAAGATAATGTCATGAAACTTTCCCGTCAATGAGTTCCGTGAGATACAAAGGAAATGTAATCATTTCGATGACCCATGACCCTTTTTACAATATTGGAAACTTTAGAATCAAATTGCCATTATTTGTAGCCCTTGAAACTACCGGGAGAAAGGAATAAAATCATATTTTTCCAAATATACATAATATTCTATTGCTTGATACGAGTTTTCCCCGTTTCAAACCCGCAGGACTAAATCTTCATCAGTAATTCAATGTTTTACTGAAAAATGCAAAAAATATATCCTAACAACACAGCCCCGTAATTATTGGTGTTATGAGACTGTGAAATTTTAAACTCTTCAAAGTTCCCTATATTTTCAAGCCGAAGACTAGATTCTCTTCAAATGTAATTATGACTAATGACATTGTGTTGAGAACATGTTGATACAGAAGCTATATTTCTCAAGAGAATAATATGAAATATGCAGCTTATATTAGCACAGTAAATAGATCGGACGAGAGAATATAGCTTGGCATTAATAGAAGGCGTTCACTTGTGAGGATAAGGTTAACCTTGGAGAGCGAATCTACTGCATGTATGCAACAAATTGTTACCTACATTGTTGCTTAAACACCCAGAAACCTGTTACAACGAGTGGTTTGTAGTTACAGCCCTTGGGCACTGACATTGCCACGATATTGCTATGTACGATGCATGGGCGTTACTCCGAAATCAAATGCTAACTATTCATCATTATCATCAAAAGTTTAAATACTGATATGACTAGGGTATGAGTGGAAGCAGTAACAGTAACTCACATTTGTATTAAAACCTTAAATGAGCCAGTCTGGCTCAGTCCATCAAGCCTTGGAACTAAGGTCATGTTAGGCGTGAGGTTGAGTCTCGCTTTAGGCAACATTTTGTGTAATTCATCATTAGTCCATCATCATCTACTCCGTATATCAAAATAATCTGTGTATGAGATCTGTAATATAGAACATTTTTTCAAATGAGAATCATAATCTACTAAAAAATAAACGAAATTTGAAGGCAGTGTGTCATTTCTTTCAGTGTAATTTCAATCGAAAGTTATCAAAAGTTTGAAACATCACATTTGCATTTATAACTTTTTTCAACTAACTTATGTGACCCAAACGGGTATTTGGAAGGTTTTTAACTATACATCCATGAGGAAGATGGAATATGTAAGATGCTCAAGTACTAATAACTCATACCGATGTGCTGGTAGGGTTGTCATCCAACATCACAAACTCAAGTATCGCACTCATGTATTGCTCAGCTATGATAATTTTAGGATATCATGGTTGTTCAGTCAAAGTTCATGATAAGAAACGCAACTGCATTTTTCAGAAGCATCCGATCTTCAAAGTTTTGCAGCGGAGATAAAAAATGTATAATTATTCAAGTTTATCAATTATTCAGTTAGTAGACGACCAAGGTTTCTTCACGTGAATGCCAGCACCGTGAATATAATCCGTATACCAATTAACTAGAAGAGTGGATGCTGTCTTGATCAAAAACTGTATACTCCATGATCTCCCGCATTTAGAAAGCTGAACTTTGGAAAATTATCTCGTCCGTTTAGTATACTTCATTCATTTTATTGCTATTATATATGTTGAAAAATATTTATTAAAACACTCATTATCTCAAAACGTACAATATCCATGATATCGCACGAAACCAGTTCGTAACGAAATCAACCATGTTTTCTTTATTCTAATTGCACGAGACAGATCGCATATCTCTACTGCACTTGCAGGTGTAGGCATGCAAGCATACATCGTACATAACGTACCACCAATTATATTATGTGGTCTATACGCATAGCACACACATTTAATGAATACTTATTTGATAACAACTAAAGGATCTTCAACTAACCATGAGTATAATTACTTGATATAATTATAATAACTTAATTACGTCGATCGTGCGATAATCATATTATGTGTATTTTTACATAATTCTTTGAATATATTCCCTACCTAGACGCTATATATTATATATTAGACGTCATGACCCTATACTTTCAGTTTGATGAGATGTACATAACATTATGGATGGACAGTTTGTGATGGTGCAAGGGATATTCCCCGGGGAATATTTCCGTCAGTGGGAGTATTCCCAGGAATATTTCCCGTTTTCAAATACATTCTTATATATAAGGATTTTTTGTTCTCAATCTGATAAGTTGACAGTACTGATAAGTGCGTTTATTAGGTTGACAGCTGTTCTGAAATTAAACATCGAAAAATATTTACAAACTGCAAGGCTGTGAAACAATAGACCTAGCTTTTAAAATATCATTGAGGTGTTTTTGAGGTTATTTTAGAGCTCGATTATGTAGAGCAAGATGCATTGAGGGTTGCGTTAGTTTGCCGGTTTGAGATGGTGTCCTCACTTCCTATCCCTCCGATGTTGAAATATGTTCCAATTCACGGTCCACATTTTAAGAACTACCGATCGTGCGAAGATAAGTAGTGGTAAAAGGAACTAACTTTACGTTCACGTTGGCTCAGCTAATAACAACTGTCACCAAGTTTGTCAGCCTATCAGCTGTTTCTACAAAACAACACTAGATAGAACAGCGATCGATGGTTCTCAGAAAAGTACACATGAAATGGAACGTGGTTTCGAATGAGTGAAGTCACCACTTCAAACCAGCAAACCAACGCAACCCTCAATGCATCTTGGTGTAGAGAGAGCAAAAATTCTAGCAATATTATGGATAGAAAACAAAGCAAATATTTGACAAATGAATACCTTGAAAGTCGACGATGACGATGATGGATAGTTATCATGGTCTACCGTGAAATGTCTTAGTCAATATAGGCCTAGACAAAAAATTCATGGATATTTGTAGTTTTGTATTCATTTTTGTCAGTGTTCTCCTTTTCTTGATTCTACATTGAGTGAAAACAAACAAAAACCAAATATTCCCTGAAAATTCTCATGTTTGGGAAAATTTCCGGGAATATTCCCACGAATAATTCCTCAATTATAAATTCAGGGAATTTACTCATCACGTGTGAAATTCAATATAAGAGGGGTGTGATAATATCAAGTGCATGCATGCAATCAGAAGAGAAAGGTGTAGATAGATAGAGAGAGATAGAGAGAGAGAGAGAGAGAGAGAGAGAGAGAGAGAGAGAGAGAGAGAGAGAATTGTAAAGAGGGGGAGAGAGTAAGAGGCAGAAAAAAATATAAAGGGAGAATAGGAAGAGAAAGAAAAAGAGAGCAGTTTGTTGCTCTAATATCATATAATTATGTGATTCTCACGTTTTACAATTTCGTCATCCCAAAGTAGGCATGGTAAAAGTAGAAATATGCTAAACTGTGAACTGCGCTAAACTAAGAGAGAACGGTGCGATTTGAATGAAGTTCGACGCCATCTTGAAAGATAAACGTCTTTCATCTGGAAGATACGATACGACTTCATTCTTTTTATTATATTATATATTCTCAGAAATATTCCATCGTAAATGTCGAGCTGTTTTTATCGACTGATTCTTATTAGTAGAAAACTCGACCCATTTTAACACACGTGTTTTTCCTCTAGATTGATTTTACTATTTTCCGGTCTCAGAAAAACTTATCCACATTTAATATTCGAAGCTGACGTTCGTCATGGACCGAGACAACGAATCGTCCTGAGTGTCACTACACAGCTAAACTGCGGTCTGGTTTTTACGACTGTGGTATGTATTTTAATGTTTACAGACGAGGGGTGGTGAAGTTGGACTGGGTAGGAGGGGAGAGGAGGGGGGTCATTGCAGACACCAGGGGGTTACGTTTTGGACCGTTTACGACTTTTTGACGAGATTCGGGCGAAGTCAATCGTGATGAAAATTATTCACGCATTTTTAGTTACACTTATTTATTGATGTCCCTTGTACATTTTGTCTGAGAACTGAGACTTACATCATCCGTCAACAGTAGTAAAGACACTATAATATATTTGAACATGAATATTATTTTGAGAGCATATGAACTTGAATTAGTAGTCAATGGATGCATTTCGAAACCCACTGGCCTTACTTGTATAGTAAGGCACTTACTAAGTACTAAGTATTTACTAAGTACAAAGTTACTACGTAGGCCTACTTGTAATTATTGTCAGTAGAATTATTTGTATCCAGTAGGCCTCAGTAACGGAACGCACCCAGTACAATTTTATGAGTAAATTTACTGATTAACGTACCGCGCCTTTTTTTCAATTTGTTAAAAGTATGGAAGCTCCGTTTCGCCTGCCGGCGGTATACGCGAGGTTTGGACATCAACCTGACCTATTGTACCTCTTTGTCACCTTTGTCAGATCACAAAGTATCAACTTAAAGTGAGTAAAAAACATATTAAAACAAACAAAATACAAAATGTCCAAACTACACACCATATAGATATAAACAAGATCTATCAGAAAACACCAAAAACGCGAATATCAAACAAAAATTGGCCATGGTACGTTAATCAGTAAAATTCCCATTTGGTGAAAGTAAAAAGATGGACGGCATCATTGTTTATCAATAAAATATTAGGTTATGAAGCAATGTGTAGGAAAATGTATACGCAAATCAATCTTAAATACATTCAAATCAACAAAAAAAAATCTCCAGGTACATTTTCTCTGCCTTATATATATATATATATATATATATATATATATATATATATATATATATATATATATATATATATATATATAATATAAAATATATTATATATAATGTTCACACTTCTATTTGCCTGTCGATAAACTGATGTAATCTTGCGCCATTCACTGGAGGTCGCCATTACTTTACTGAACTTAGACCTGGTATTACCAACGTGGGAGTAGCTCTAACTTGCAGATAAAAGTTGTTATCACCATGGCTGCCTGTGATATTTATTTTCACCAACTCTCAGATAACTGCCAACTGGACTTAGTAATACCGGGCCTTACTGGGACAAATACCTCCAGTATGTTTCCAGTACGCAGAATTTACTGGCGCGGTGAGTTTCGGAACGATCAGTAAATTAATCGGAGTAGGTTTCGGAATGCATCCAGTATACTGGCAGTAGATTCTGGAGGTTTCGGAACGCAGCTAATGTCGCATCTTTGCTAATGTTCAACTTGAACTAGATTATATAATTCTAATATATGACTATAATTATTTCAATTGCCGGCTGGTCGGCAGCAGCATGTTCGGTGATAAGTTTGTGATGAC
Organism: Brachyptera risi; assembly: GCA_964007535.1. Classification (NCBI taxonomy): domain Eukaryota; kingdom Metazoa; phylum Arthropoda; class Insecta; order Plecoptera; family Taeniopterygidae; genus Brachyptera; species Brachyptera risi. Next base: position 64,541,932 of record OZ023326.1, read on the forward strand.
AATATTCACAATTTCCCAATATTCAATCGGTCTTGTTGCTCATCCAACATTCTCGTTGTATTGCTCAAACAAGTTTCAATACTAGCATTAATTATGTATTTTTTTATATTGGGTTTTAACGACGCACTATACTGATGGCTACGATCTATTGGCGTCTGTGGATGATGAATGAGTTGATGGGATGATGAGATGAGAGGTTATTTTTGACTCATCACTATTATTGTCACTGAGTGTGTACTATTTCAATTTATGTATAAGGTCAATTGAGATTGAATATAGGCCTACCATTTTGAAGTTTAGTCAAGAAGTATAGTTCTGAATATCTGTCAATTTCATCTATCAGTGTCACTCCATGCGGACGTTGTTGTTCCTGTCGTTCCTGTGCTGCTCCTGCTGCTATTGTTTTTGTTGTTGTTGTTGTTGTTGTTGTTGTTGCTGTTGTTGTTGTTGTTGTTGTTGTTGTTGTTGTTGTTGTTGTTGTTGTTGTTGTAGCGCTCTCCATAAATAATTCAATCTAATCAATCCAATCTACCTCACTCAATCAACGGTAGGGATGGCGTTTGAACTGACATTGTAGTTGATAATTCCCAACAAAAATATTCGCATTCTGTCCTATACCTTCTAGCTTGTGACCACAGGCGCACCCATTTGGCAACTTTAATTGTGAGCTTTCCTGCTTGTATTGGGCCATATCACTTGTATAGACCTAAATGTATAGACATAAAGACGAGAAGTGCAATTCAAGTGATTGAATTTCGATTTTGAAAAAAAAATATCCAGTTGTAAAAAGCTTGAATATCTGTGTATTGAAAATATGTTCTCTGTATACCGGCGTACCATATTAAAAACAAGTGAAAAATGAAATCAAAATCATTGGACAAATAACTGTGTGGCCCACCTCAACTTTTTCAATGAAAAAATGGTCCTCTGAGATATCTATAGTTGGGAAGCCCTGACTAATCAATTGAAGAAAGGAAATCAATAATTGACGTACAGCATCACGTTTAACGATGTTTCGGAATTATACTTATTATTTGCAGATACAGAAGCGATGCCAACACTTATCAATACACCCACAGACCCAAGGCTGTCCGACCGGCCGTCTTCTCTCAAACGACCACTAGTCCCGAGCAGTGTTCGTACATCGCTTCACCGGCGTGCATAAGTATTGCTAATTACCTCGGTGCATCCATAAAATGCAGCTTGCATTTAATGCAGGTGCCGATAACTGGAAGTCGTGCGATCAAAGGTGTCCAGAGAACCGGCCGGGCCGCGAGGGATGTAAAGAAGAAATCAATTGCCATAAAGAAGCAGCTCTCCAAAATAGTATAATATATTATTAATGTCTTACAGATTAATTGCTTGGAGCCGTCTTTTAAATGCAAGGTGTTGGTGATTAACAAAAAACACGGCTTCTTAGAGAAGAGAACTATCTGGAGGGAGAAGTGGGCGGGCTCACAGTATAACATAAAGTTATATATAATATAAGTGAAGGCCCGACCCATGCGAATTAAGTTATAAAGAGTAAGGTCACTAGTTTTAATTATAATTATTATCGTTTTTAATACCTTGATCATGTTCATTTCATTATATGTTGTCATATTTGTTTTATTATAACACTCCTTGAAACCGGGACGTGTGCCAATAATTTGTAGCCACAATTGCATAAAAAATATCAGGAAAGAAAAGAAGACGAAAAAAATCGATAAAATAAAGATCAATGATAGAATAGAATATTCTCATTCCCAGATAAAAATCATTGGATTTCCCACCATCCGTGAATCAACTGTCAACAGTTTTTTTATGAGTTAGATGAGTATACCTATATATAGTACATTATTTCCATTGGGGTTCTTGTTGTGCCTCATTTGATTGAACGATTAATCATTGAGGACCATAACACTTTGTATGTTTCAGATGATGTAATCAATGAAATAATAGTAAGAAATAGGTGTAGGCCTACTTGTTGACAAAATAAGTATATACCAGACTTGGTCGTTGAGGAATGGACGGGGCAGCATGGGTGATGATTGAATAAATAACACTGGTAACCCACGTGAGGATCACGTGATAGGAGCCTAAACTGGAGTCAAGCCCAGTCATCCAATATACATCACCTCAAATATAGCCCGGTTGCTCGTGTATACGCTCCTCGACGGGAGTCGAGCCCGGTACCCTTCACACTACACCACATCTCAAGTATAGCCCGGTTCTCCGATGTTTACAGCTCCTCTACGAGAGTAGAACCCGGGTCTTTTGAAGAACATGCACTTCACCATACCTCCAGTAGTCAGCTGTCCGTGTATACGCTCCTCGACGGGAGTCGAACCCGGTCCCCTACACACAACTCCACATCTCAAGTATAGCCTGGTTCTGCGATGTTTACAGCTCATCTACGAGAGTAGAACCCGGGTCCTTTGGAGACATGCACTTCGCCATACCTCCAGTAGCCAGCTACGTCCGTGTATACGCTCCTCGACGGGAGTCGAGCCCGGTCTCCTTCACACTACATCACATCTCAAGTATAGCCTGGTTCTGCGATGTTTACAGCTCATCTACGAGAGTAGAACCCGGGTCCTTTGGAGACATGCACTTCGCCATACCTCCAGTAGCCAGCTGTCCGTGTATACGCTCCTCGACGGGAGTCGAGCCCGGTACCCTTCACACTACACCACATCTCAAGTATAGCCCGGTTCTCCGATGTTTACAGCTCCTCTACGAGAGTAGAACCCGGGTCCTTTGAAGGCATGCGCTTCACTTATACACCTCCAGTAGCCGCTTGTCCGTGTATACGCTCCTCGACGGGAGTCGAGCCCGGTACCCTTCACACTACACCACATCTCAAGTATAGCCCGGTTCTCCGATGTTTACAGCTCCTCTACGAGAGTAGAACCCGGGTCCTTTGAAGGCATGCGCTTCACTTATACACCTCCAGTAGCCGCTTGTCCGTGTATACGCTCCTCGACGGGAGTCGAGCCCGGTACCCTTCACACTACACCGCATCTCAAGTATAGCCCGGTTCTCCGATGTTTACAGCTCCTCTACGAGAGTAGAACCCGGGTCCTTTGAAGGCATGCGCTTCACTTATACACCTCCAGTAGCCGCTTGTCCGTGTATACGCTCCTCGACGGGAGTCGAGCCCGGTACCCTTCACACTACACCACATCTCAAGTATAGCCCGGTTCTCCGATGTTTACAGCTCCTCTACGAGAGTAGAACCCGGGTCCTTTGAGTGCATGCGCTTCACTTATACACCTCCAGTAGCCGCTTGTCCGTGTATACGCTCCTCGACGGGAGTCGAGCCCGGTACCCTTCACACTACACCACATCTCAAGTATAGCCCGGTTCTCCGATGTTTACAGCTCCTCTACGAGAGTAGAACCCGGGTCCTTTGAAGACATGCGCTTCACTTATACACCTCCAGTAGCCGCTTGTCCGTGCATGCAACTAATACTCTTGACTCGATGTGAGAAGATAGTTATCTTACACGATATCAAGTAATTGATCAATTATATATAAAGCTTTCCATCAAAGTTACAGTAAAACGCATAGTCCCAGAACAATATATGATATAGTTGGATGAGCGTAAGAGACGGTTTAATTTTCGTCAGAAAAGATCGTCTCAGAAAGGATGTATTTATAAATACGTCATTAAAACAATATAATTATACATAGTATATCAAGCAATCTTCTTCAATAAAGGTATTGCATCTCATACTGGAAAATTAAATCTTACATTTTGACTGAAGTTTTCATTTTTTCAAAAAGGCTTCAATTATTGGTTGCTTAATTAACGAAACATAAGAAACATGAAATATTTTTTAAATCATCAATAATTTTAACCGTCTTCCGTGTTGAAGTTGAATACTCTCCTCATGTCTGACCTCAGATCAAGGAAGCTTCCTTTATCTGTGTCTGACTATGGTTATTGGTTATTTTATTTTCATTTATTTTGGTTGAGCTCATGCTGATATAAGTTTGTATAAATGTACGCCTATATCCAGAGAATGCAAGTAATGTAGACTGCCGGAACTTGAAGTGTGAATTACACACTTTCCAACGAGTTCTAAGACCATGCATTATTATATCATTTAGATTTGTATTAATTTACTATCATCAGCATAAGCTGTACAAAATATAATTGTTACCCAATCTAGTCGATAGTGGGCGGTATACATTAACAGAATTATGTACTCCAGGGGCATCCCTGTGCAAGATGTACATGGTCTTGACTTAGACCCAAGGTTCAAGGCGGCTGTGTACTAGTTGTTGGTATAGGCTTCTGGCAAGTGACGTCACCCACTATAGAAAGAAACGGACAACAATGTCCATCAGTTGGAATTGACCAATTAGAATATTTGGTAGTTCACCAGTACGCTGTATTACCATGGTAACTATTGTTTCTCATTAGCTATTCCTAGCAGAAGCTCATAGGATACCGCTTTTCTACTGTGTTTTTCGGTATTATTTCTCAAAACTGTTTTAAATGGTACAGGAATGCATCCCCAGAGTAAATTCATTATAAATTTTATAGATAGCCTTAAGCGGGATTTTTTACTACATCATTACCATCAACATTGGAAAAATAACAAAAAATAACAATAATGAAGAAAAATCAAGGGGCTTGTGATGTTGAAATATTCGGGACTCTTAATCTCCCACGCGGCTACTTCCCCTAACCGAATAGATATAATGGAAATAAAAAAATGGAAAATTCAAAATGGAGAAAATGAATAGAAAATATATAAAAGTGTGGAGGATTTTCTCTTGTACATTCATATTGTGTACATTGAACTTGTTTTGAATAGATATGCATATTCATGTTTGTGTTTCCGCATATTTTCCGTGAAATGCAGAGCCATTAATTAACAATGTTCGTAGTTTTGAGATTCACAAATGTACGGCTTAATCTCAAAGTATTTTCTTTCTATGTGACTGTTGATCGAAGTGAGTACAGAATCCATGTTCTATTAATGAAATTGGAGTAAAAATATGTTTCAAGGAAGTTCATTGATATTAAAGTGGGGTATAACATAATTCCTCGCGAACCACTGGTGTAATTTTTTAGATGGCACCTAATGGAGGATTAGAAGGCTTGTAAGGTTTATACGTTTCATAAGGGGATTATATGGATTTCAAGATAAGACCGTACCATCTCATTCAACAATTCGTAATCCAACATATTTAGACAAAATTTCGAGTAATTACTATTTACTTTGTGGTCCCCAGATTATCAATTGGACCATTTGACTCACTAAATATCGACATTTTGTATCGTTTCAAGTCTCGATTCATTTCCAGTCGTTCGCATGCTATAGCTAAAGTGCATGTGCACGGGGTCTGCATTTCCAATGCAAGTAGTTTGATCCAAGTACAGCTCGTACAGCTCGTATTCTTTTATGTCGTCAAAAACAGTAAAATAAGTTATTGAGGTTATTCTCTTATTATCACTCAACTTCGTTTCCTTGTGTGGCGTTTTATTACATCCACGGCAACAAAATACAAATCGTTCGAACTTTTCAAATCTAAGTTTATGGCATTCTCTAATATAATATATCGATTCTAATAAAAAAAGAAAATGATACGCGAGTTCGCCTTCGGACTTTATGAAACTTAGAATGCTCTTCCTCTATTAATATCTTCATCAATTATGTGTTGAATGGAATTTGTAGATATATGAAGAATCTGCTTATGTTGCAATTTCTTTAGGTCAAGCTACATGCACATCTGTATGAATGATAAAATCGAAAATCAGAATGATTGATTAATCTTAGGCCTATCTATCTTTGTTTGTACAGTCAGCCCACGAGCAAATGGATGAAAATAGAATATGGAATGTAACAATGGATCATAATTTTTCTCCAATAACATCGAAACATGATCCAAAATCACTGTTCCCCAATTAAGGCTATATGGATGGAATGTGAGATCGTTTGTAAATATGAATGAAGTCGAGAAAATATTATTCATTCAGTAATGGAAAAATAAAATTCAAGAAGAAAGAGTAAAAGGTAAAGAATCTATGTGATGAAAAAGACGAGGAAGAGAACGATCCTTGAGGACACAAACCATTATACTTGTTCATGATTTCACTATAATCACGGTTTGTTGAATCTTATTGTTTGAAATTAGTATATAACTTCTATTGGGCTGTGGTGAGATCAACTGATGGAGGAACAACGACTTTGTGTGAAAATGTACTTGTGATGAAAATTTTGAGAAAAGGTACGGATGCGAGGCAATTCGCACCAAACATATCAGCTTTATCAATGTACTCAAGGTAACGCGCTGAAAATAATGGAAAATGAGTGTGAAATGATCTCAAGTTTGAGCTAAAATAGTATTCACCCCTCATGTATTTTCTCTCTCTCTCTCTCTCTCCATATATATATTTATATTTATATATATATATATATATATATATATATATATATATATATATATATATATATATATATATATGTATATATATATATATATATATATATATATATATATATATATATATATATATATATATATACATCTATATATATATATATATATATATATATATATATATATATATATATATATATATATATATATATATATATATATATATATATATAGATGTATATATATATATATATATGTATATATATATTTATATATATATATATATATATATATATATATATATATATATATATATATATATATATATTTATATATATATGTATATATATATATATATATATATATATATATATATATATATATATATATATATATGAAAATTATATATATATATATATATATATATATATATATTTATATATGTATATATATATATATATATATATATATATATATATATATATATATATGTATATATATATATATATATATATATATATATATATATACATATAAATATGTATATATATATATATATATATATATATATATATATATATATATATATATATATATATGTATATATGAATATATATATATATATATATATATATATATATATATATATATATATGTATATATAAATATATATATATATATATATATATATATATATATATATATTTATTTATGAATTTATTATATATAGTCTAAATAGGCCTATACAAATCATTTTGAATTTGTTCCTAATCATTCGTCGATTCGAAACATTGAAAAATCTATGACCTTATGATGACCATCCATAATCGAGAACTCTGATGCAATATACTATTGAATTAAATGAAGCTAAATTTCACTCGTCACATTAAAATAGCTGAATTAGCCAAATTTAGCCGTTGGAGATTATTGCGTGAAGCTGCACGTGAGACACGTTCAAGTTTATGACTCAAACACGGCATAACTTTATAGGACCTAGAATTAATACAAAAATTATCATATTATACCATAATATAATAAATGGTGTTATACCTCAAGGTATAATAAATGTATTACTTCATTGGTAACCAAACCATAATAACGGGCTGGATAATTGTTCCTTAGTATGATATATTAATGAACGCCGTAAGCTGACCATGTGTGTTCGTAGGGTTGTAAATATGTTATCAGCTCATTAAAATATGAACACACACGTACAAAACACACACACACACACACATTATATACATATATATATATATATATATATATATATATATATATATATATATATATATATATATGTATTTATTCATAAATGTATGTATATTATATATATATATATATATATATATATATATATATATATATATATATATCAGTTATATATAGTTATATATTAGTTTTATATTAGTTATATATATATATATATATATATATATATATATATATATATATATATATATATATATGTATATATATATATATATATATATATATATATATATATATATATATATATATAGATATATATATATATATATATATATATATATATATATATAGATATATATATATATATATATATATATATATATATATATATATATATATATATATATATATTACTTATATATAGTTATATATTAGTTATATATTAGTTATATATAAGTTATATATAAGTTATATACATATATATATATGTATATATATATATATATATATATATATATATATATATATATATATATATGTGTATATACATATATATATATATATATATATATATATATATATATGTATATATATATATATATATATATATATATATATATATATATATATATATATATATATATATTCACCTGACGCTAGGAAAACAGCTTAAGACAAATCGTTTCAACCTGAAGTGATGATACAGCTAGGTGTTCGAAGAATAATTGAATTTCAACCAAAAGCGGTTCTTCTTCACCTGATCATTTGCTATCACTCACAATCGTATAAGCGTATTCGGGGTCATATTCGGAAAGAGGTGTCTGAACTTCACAGTTTACGGTTGAACCAAAGACCTTAGTATCTTACTTCGTGAGTTAGATACTAAAGTCTTTGGTTGAACGTCACCTGTTACCAATACTTTTTAAAAAATTCAAAAATGTTATTTGACGATGATTATTGTTGTCTTAACGACCCCATCAACAACCAGGTTATGCTGGGTATGAATGAGCAGATTATAATGAAGGCAATTAGTGATAATAAGTGAATGGACGTCCACAAAACTAATTACTTATGCAGGGGCGAACCCACCCTCAACGTTATCTTCAGTTTCTAAAGCAGCCCCCAAGTTGACGAAACCTTGTAGGGTGGCAAATGCTATTCATATAGCAGCAATTGATCCAAATTTTCCTCCCTATATCAATCAAACGAATCCATCAAGAAAATTCCGTGTTAATCCCAAAACGCATATATCTCATTTATTGAAAGGTATAAAGTTATAGCTTTTTTTCTTGCAGGGCATAATTGGGGTGTTATCCGCCAGCGCCACCCATCCAGACTTATTTTTTGTGTTTGTGTTCCTCATCCCACGTCACATAATCGTAGGGGCAGACGATTAAGTAGTTACCCGGGCTGTTAAAATGGCAATGGAACGGCCCTGCTCAATCAAATCACATCATCACAAAAGTGAAGGTTTATTGTCCACTAACAGGCCTTTAATGAAATGAAAAAAACAGTGATTGTTTTAAAATACATTTACACGTGTTGACACTGTTGAGATAAAATGCAGCAATTATACAATGATAGGTTGGAAATAAACTGCAGCAATTACATTGATGGGTTCAGTTTAAGTACCCCAAGATCACGGCGTACTGATAAACAAAGATTAAACTTACTTTGTTGTTAAAAATGTAGTAGACGAGATTCAATTGAACTATATCTATGTTAGATTACCATTTTATTTCCAGAAGAAAAAATATTCATTGATAAGAACCTAGCCTGAGTAAATTTATTGGATGAGTGATAGCGAATACATTTTATTCTGTCCGAATCGCGTCTTTTGCAAGGCAACCCCAACGCACAAGAATCTTTGGCCAGACATTATTCCACTTTCAATTCAAAATCTATTGGGTAGCAATCGGTCAGGTTGATTTTGAGAAACTGATGATTTATTTTTTTGAAGAAAGCCTGTATGAATAACATGGTGAAAATGAGTGAAAACTTTTTTCATCTGAATATATTCCAATTTGGAGATGTGAGAAAACAATGGCGGTTATGTTTGATAAGTTTTGTGAAAAACGACTGAAATTGGTCTCAAAACAAATTGGCAGATTCCTATTAAATTCCACATAAATATACCTCGCACATCATTATAATACATATATGCAGCGTTTTCCAAGTAATGCACAATATTATACCCTTCAATTGAATATTCAGTTGGAACGAATATAATTGTATTCTCGAAAGAAGAAGGTTCCGATCGATTGTTATACCTATCTCACATCACTTGTTCTATGGGTGGTTCAAACCTTCATCTTTCGTGGATACATTGCATACAAATGTTCAACATCGAAACAGAGTAGAAATCGTGATTTCGTCTTCTATAACAACACAATATGTAGACAAGTGTATGGATGCCCACGATATGGCATTTAACTCGTCGTTGTTGTTATTGTCGTTCAATATTAGCATCATGCTCGTGGCCCTGACCTACACAATGCTATACATATTCCACGAGAAACAAAACCCACATAACTCGAGCGATTTTGATTAGATTCATAGAATATGTGTCTAATGGTATGGAGTAATATAATTATGAAGAAGATCATCCGCCAGAAATATGTATTCAATAATACAAACGTTTCCAACAGTTGTGCTCAGTCGAACGTGGAATGTTTTTTTTTTAATTAACATCGAAAACTTCACACAAAGCTATTATTTTACTAAAGAGGCAAAAATAAATATGAATTATATACAACAGTGAAATAATATATTGCTTCATTTTCATGTTTTGAAAGTACAATTTTTTTCGAATGTATTTGACGTTTGCCAGCATGAATATTGTAAAGTTGTTTCCATCAAATAAATAAATATGAACAATTTAATTTTCAAATACATTCTTTCAATCAGGAAATGATGTCATTTACACCTGATTTTGAGCTATTCAATTGAGTTTCATATATATTTATGTAGAATTATTATACTATATAAATATGTAGAAATATAATGATAGTATAACGGATGACCTTTTTAGATGTTACATTATTATTATTATCACGACATAAAATAAGGAAATGAATACTCCACAAATGAACTATGTATGTATATTCGGTTTTAACGACGCACTTTTATGATGACCAAGATCTATTGGCGTAGGATGAATGATTAATGAGATGATGGGATGATGAGATATTATATTATGGGTATGGGAAGGATAGTGGGAAAAAGCGTTCGTGGCCTACATTGTGGAAACCATCTCGGCATTAGCCTAGACTACAGAGGAAAACCACGAGAAAAAAACTGTAAAGATGGACGGTGGCGAGGATCGAACCAGATCCGATATGCCCCCTGCCTACTGGATCACATGAAGCAAGTGCGTTAAACACTCAGCTACATGTGCCGGTAAATGAACCATTTCATAGTGGACATTGACGAATGTATCTACATCGAATCTGTCTGATATGGATCGCATCATATGTATTATTCTTCAACCATTCAAATTTGAAATAGTTAGTGTGGGAAGACCTTACTTCGTTCAAACCATTATACGTTGGCTTAAAAGTGGAAACAAAATTCTTATCTCATTTGAATTCAACACGAAAAAAGTGTGATATAAATTATTTATTGGGTTTTTTTAACGACGCACTGTATACTGATGACCAAGATCTATAGGCGTCGGTGACGCCTATACCGCCGTATAGGCGGTATATAGGCGGTATAGGCGTATTTGCCGGTATAGGGCGTCTCATATATGAGATGATGGGATGGTGAGATGAAAGGTTATTGTTTGAAATAATTCTGAATTACATTTTTTCAAATTCCAATTTCAAATTCCAATTCTAATTTCCAATCTGTGTGACATTCACTCATTCATATTACGAATTCAAATAGTAGACCACATATATGAACTAGCATCTCAATAAAAAATCAAAATGAATTCGTAAAACTTTTATAATGTTTCATGAGAATCAGGTGAGCTTTTTCAAAACTAAGGTACATCGATTCCTTTAACATTTCGCAGAAACATCTCGCCCATATCTCACACTGCATATACTGCGTTTCCCCAGTCATTATTATCATACAGCTTGCGACGAATGTAATCTTCTGTCTTTTCAACCAGTCATCGTGGGATATCCTTACCACTTATCAAGTCTACATAAACCATTTTATCTCCAGAAAAAATGCTCTACATTCAGGCCCTTAAAATAAAACAGCATTATTTGCAATAGCAAGATCATATGTATACAACTACAGCGACAAGGTTATCGTTGTGCAGGTTATTAATATTGGTTCAGTCAATACACGAGCTTACAGCCTATAGCTGTGTTTTGCTAATATTATATTGTGTTACTATGCATTTAAGTGCAACGTGCATTATGACGCAAGTGAGAGATCAGCAACACTGCATTTATCACTGTTCGAATGGACGAGAGGCTGTCTCGTGCCATGCATTTGCATTAGCGCGTGGAGATCTCGAGCATTAAATGATACAATCTTGATATAATGTTCATGGTTATTTAGTATCACTTATTATAATATCTTTGATTTGTCATGTTTTACTACCCGAGATGCGGAAAATTATTATATACTATCCTTATAGCATACTTATATGAAATGTTGACCATAATTAAAATATGATGTATACCACAAGGTAAGAAGGTGGTAATTCAACGTTTGAACTAAAAACACTGATACAATTATGTACCGTATTATATTTATAGTGCACGCTATAGTCATATTCGATCCATATGATTATCTTTTATTGATTTTTCAATTCACACTTATTCAACTACAATGCCACATGCATTGTGAAAATGAACTCAATCGGATGCTTAGGATTGGAATTTTATGTATATTTTATTATTTCTGGTTTAAAACACCTGTGAGTAAGTAGGTTCTATATGGGATTGGATTCAGCGACCAATATTATCATAAACCTTCCTTGAGCACCATATTATATATAAAAATTGTATATGTGAATGAATCGATTACAGATCCTTTCTCATATATATATATATATATATATATATATATATATATATATATATATATATATATATATATATATATATATATATATATATATATATATATATGAATATATATATATATAAATATATATATATGAATATATATATATATATATATATATATATATATATTATATATATATATATATATATATATATTATATATATATATATATATATATATATATATATATATATATATATATATATATATATATATATATATATATATGTACATATACATATATATATATATATATATATAGATATATATATATATATATATATATATATATATATATATATATATATATTTAATATATATATATATATATATATATATATATATATATATATATATATATATATATATATGATTTATGAATATATATACACACATATATATATATATATATATATATATATATATATATATATATATATATATTTTTTTTTTTTTTTTTTTTTTTTTTTTTTTCACCTCACCCAGATATGGGGAATGATTGTATAATCCAATTTATCAGAAACATTTTAATATCGAGATATTTAGGACGTGATAGTCAACTCATAAAAGCTTCGGCTCGACCGGGATACGAACCCGAGACCTCCCAATTTCCGGTCAAGCACATTCATTCGGCAACTAGCAGGCAAAGTTCGGCAAAGTGCAAAGTTCAGTTCTAGCAGGTAAGGTTCGGGAAAAATGAACCGAAAAGTTTACAGAACAGACTATTATATTCAATAAGAAAATCTGGCATCGTGAAACTTTGAGAATACTGCATTTCAAACTTTATATTCATATTAGCTGCGCCCAAAACTGATCTCGAGCTGCTTCGATTCATATGAACATCATTTAATAAATGCAATTCACTGTTAGGACTAAATCTGAATGTAAACATTCACGTTTATGTCTATTCGAAGAAATTTTGTGTCCCCGCTATATATAAATTTTTCAAATATTTGAATTTGTTTTTCTCAATAAAGTAGCCGTCGAAACTATTTCATCCCATAACTAGGCCTACTCAATTCCAGGTTGGATCAGCTAAAAGTTCAATGAATAATCAGATGAGCGTGCCAAAGATTTCAATTCCATATACGGAAAAAAATTGGGCTTCGTTTTAATGTTGTTTTTTTTGTAATTTTGTGCGCGGCATACAGGTCAGGAAGAAAACAATTGATTTGAAACTTTTTCTGCATATTGGTGTTATTATTGGTGTATGTTATTGCACACCAGTATCGGAAAGTTTGGAAAATCCCATAAGAAAAACCCGGTGGAAAAATACTTGGAAAATGAAAATTCTTCAGAAGCTTCAAAATTCTCACTGTGTATGAAGAAAGCTACCATCCATATTTTTAATGATTTTCACAACAACCGAATGAGAAATAACAAAGGAGACGCAATCAATGTATACAATTTATTGAATATCAGGATCAATTGGAAAGTATACAAGTTGCACTATAAATATCAACAAGTTGCAGGTAAGGTTTTCGAATGTTCAAGATAATCCAAGGTCTGTAGATGTAGATTGAGCTCACAAAATATTCAACATTATGGATTTCCATACTTCCAAGCTCATCTCACAACGCATATACTGCGTTTTCCTAGTGATAAAATAGTTCAACCTTTGCAGAACGTATGAAATTACCAGAGCACAGAGAAAGTGCAGTCATAATGCCAAAGCTCATCATATCAAGATGTAATTCCACACTTGTCGCCGTGATTGATGAAAGATCCGACCGGCCGTCTCCCCTATCCCACACCACCAGCACACGAGTGGTTCAAGCCTTCATATCTCGTGTGTAACTTGTATCCCCGAGAAATGAAGGTTCCGATCGGCCGTCTCCCTTATCCCACACCACCAGCACACGAGTAGTTCAAGCCTTCATATCTCGTGTGTAACTTGCATCCCCGAGAAATGAAGGTTCCGATCGGCCGTCTCCCTTATCCCACACCACCAGCACACGAGTGGTTCAAGCCTTCATATCTCGTGTGTAACTTGTATCCCCGAGAAAAGAAGATTCCGATCGGCCGTCTCCCCTATCCCACACCACCAGCACACGAGTGGTTCAAGCCTTCATATCTCGTGTGTAACTTGCATCCCCGAGAAATGAAGGTTCCGATCGGCCGTCTCCCCTATCCCACACCACTAGCACACGCGTGGTTCAAACCTACATATCTCGTGTGTAACTTGTATCCCCGAGAAATGAAGGTTCCGATCGGCCGTCTCCCCTATCCCACACCACCAGCACACGAGTAGTTCAAGCCTTCATATCTCGTGTGTAACTTGCATCCCCGAGAAATGAAGGTTCCGATCGGCCGTCTCCCTTATCCCACACCACCAGCACACGAGTGGTTCAAGCCTTCATATCTCGTGTGTAACTTGTATCCCCGAGAAATGAAGGTTCCGATCGGCCGTCTCCCTTATCCCACACCACCAGCACACGAGTGGTTCAAGCCTTCATATCTCGTGTGTAACTTGTATTCCCGAGAAATGAAGGTTCCGATCGGCCGTCTCCCTTATCCCACACCACTAGCACACGAGTGGTTCAAGCCTTCATATCTCGTGTGTAACTTGTATTCCCGAGAAATGAAGGTTCCGATCGGCCGTCTCCCTTATCCCACACCACCAGCACACGAGTGGTTCAAGCCTTCATATCTCGTGTGTAACTTGTATCCCCGAGAAAGGAAGATTCCGATCGGCCGTCTCCCTTATCCCACACCACCAGTACACGAGTGGTTCAAGCCTTCATATCTCGTGTGTAACTTGTATCCCCGAGAAATGAAGGTTCCGATCGGCCGTCTACCCTATCCCACACCACCAGCACACGAGTGGTTCAAGCCTTCATATCTCGTGTGTAACTTGCATCCCCGAGAAATGAAGGTTCCGATCGGCCGTCTCCCCTATCCCACACCACTAGCACACGCGTGGTTCAAGCCTACATATCTCGTGTGTAACTTGTATCCCCGAGAAATGAAGGTTCCGATCGGCCGTCTCCCCAATCCCACACCACCAGCACACGAGTAGTTCAAGCCTTCATATCTCGTGTGTAACTTGCATCCCCGAGAAATGAAGGTTCCGATCGGCCGTCTCCCTTATCCCACACCACTAGCACACGAGTGGTTCAAGCCTTCATATCTCGTGTGTAACTTGTATCCCCGAGAAATGAAGGTTCCGATCGGCCGTCTCCCTTATCCCACACCACCAGCACACGAGTGGTTCAAGCCTTCATATCTCGTGTGTAACTTGTATCCCCGAGAAATGAAGGTTCCGATCGGCCGTCTCCCTTATCCCACACCACCAGCACACGAGTGGTTCAAGCCTTCATATCTCGTGTGTAACTTGTATCCCCGAGAAATGAAGGTTCCGATCGGCCGTCTCCCTTATCCCACACCACCAGCACACGAGTGGTTCAAGCCTTCATATCTCGTGTGTAACTTGTATCCCCGAGAAAGGAAGATTCCGATCGGCCGTCTCCCTTATCCCACACCACCAGTACACGAGTGGTTCAAGCCTTCATATCTCGTGTGTAACTTGTATCCCCGAGAAATGAAGGTTCCGATCGGCCGTCTCCCCTATCCCACACCACCAGCACACGAGTGGTTCAAGCCTTCATATCTCGTGTGTAACTTGTATCCCCGAGAAATGAAGGTTCCGATCGGCCGTCTCCCTTATCCCACACCACCAGCACACGAGTGGTTCAAGCCTTCATATCTCGTGTGTAACTTGCATCCCCGAGAAATGAAGGTTCCGATCGGCCGTCTCCCTTATCCCACACCACTAGCACACGAGTGGTTCAAGCCTTCATATCTCGTGTGTAACTTGTATCCCCGAGAAATGAAGGTTCCGATCGGCCGTCTCCCCTATCCCACACCACTAGCATACAAGTGGTTCAAGCCTACATATGACGTGTGAAACTTGTATACCCGGATGGTGAAGGTTCCGATCGACCGTCTTTTCTATCCCACATCACTAGCACACTAGTGGTTCCCGCCTTCACCACACGTGAGCACAAGGTATTATAATGTAGAACCGCCACTAAAACCGGACGGACGCGTGATAATAATACTTCAAACCATGTTTCATTACAATCGCAATGATAACTCATATTATGAATACCCCTTCCCTGCCCCCACCACCCTCCGCTCTGCCTGTGACTGAGTTATGAACGTCCTTGGCACAAACAAGTACAACTGTTTGCTCTTTTTCCACAAGACATTGTTACAATGTATAGGAAACAATCGATTAGTCGACAAACCCTATGAGTATTACAACTGCACTGTGAAACATGTTCATGAATAATGAATACTTGCAGTTTACACTCGACAATAACTTAGAATAATTAGTACCACGTTGAAGGACATACCAATGTAATATTGCGTGAATAATGAATTTTTCCATCGGCACATATGTAGCTGAGTGGTTAACGCACTTGCTTCATGTGACCCAGGAGGCAGTGGGCATATCGCACCCGGTTTGATCCCCGCCACCGTCCATCTTTACAGGGGTTTTTCGTGATTTCCCTGTGTAGTCTAGGCTAATTCCGGGATGGTTCCCACAATATAGGCCACGTCCGCTTCCTTCCCACTATCCTTCCCAATACCCATGAAACCTTCATCTCATCATCCCATCAATCATTCATCCGACGATCGTTAATCATCCATCCGACGCCAATAGATCTTGGTCATCATTACAGTGCGTCGTTGAAAACCCAATATTAAAAAAAATGAATTTTGCTCACAAAGTTTGTGATGAGTACATTTTAAATGGTATTTGATGACATCATACCACCAACTATACTATAGATTATATATTTTTTGTTTTAAGAACATCGAAACTTGATACAAAATAATTGTTCCCCAATTAAAGCTATGGATGAAAGATTATATATATAATATATAGAGATAGATTATATCGATATATGTTATATAGATTATATAGGGGTACGAAGTGAAGATTGAAACGATGAAACGATGAAGTTATGAAAAGCAAAAATAACGTTCACAAACACCTATCCGTTGAGGGATTCAACCACGCACGCTCGATTCGACTTCATTTTCTAAAGCGATGCCTTAGCTGAATGAGTCACGGAAATGGCATAAAGAAACTTGCGGTCATATAAACGGCATGATTGATCAAGTCACATTAAAATGTAACCATAAGAAAATTCAGAGAGATTATACTTACACTAAAACTAGCAGACCTTAGTCTTCTAGTAGACTAGTAGATATCCTACGCACTCCACTGAAATATTGAAAAGTAAAAGTCCTAATTTTCCAAGTTTTTTTCAATATATTTATGTAAAACCCGAATAACCAATTAAATTGGGCCAGGGGTGTTTCCATCACTTTTTCTCATACTTCCCAGACTTCTCATATCAATCGGTTCCTGCCAGTTCCGACTTCTTCCTCCTCTTCTTCACTATTGCTAGGCCTATCCTCTATTTCTTCTTCTCTTCCTACGAGTTCCCTCCACCGCTCGTTATTCTCCCGCCATCTCTCGTCTTCCCCTTCTTCCCATTTTCCTCCTCGGTTGACTACCCCGAACTTGACTCCCTCCTGCCACCTTTCTCTTGATCTTCCAATTCCTCTCTAATCTCCATTGTTTTCTGCCATATCTTTTTAAATATAAATTTAAATTCCAGAAAACATTATTATATGTGAACGTAAGAGAACAACAACTGGCAGCAAAGAGTGAAAGGTTGAAGATAGATGTACAAGAAAGGAGAATGTGTGAGGAAATCGGAAACGCACTACGGCGAGGGCGGTCACAGGACATCGCTGGAGGAGAGAAGGAAAAGATACCGAATTTGCAGCTTCAATGTGGTATAAGACAGGAGGAAAGCTGGGAGGGAGGAAATGAGCAATATAATAAGAGGTAACATGCAATATAATTTGAATAACCATAAAGCGGGTCATGTAGGAAGAAGGTTAACGCACACATAGGTTTAGGAAAGAAGTTGACAAATTTTCTCCAATTGAAATTGAATGGAAGGAAGTGAATGAGTAAGTTTTTGAGAAATATGAGTGATCGAATGTTCAAACATTCAGAGGAAGAATACAATAATGATACTCTAATCACTATACTATAGGTATATGAGTGCTCTCTCATAATTAATATTTTCTATCCCTAGTTTGGTTTGGAAAATTGATTAATTCTACAACCTGTATTAAAATAATCTCATTCATAACAAAATGTATAATAATCATAACAGTTCATTATTCCCACGCATTATATATTATTATGTATTTATTTTTATGCATTGAATGGTTGAAGATGTTTTCCAAGCAGGAATTATTCACAGTTATACGTCCTAACAATAAACAATATGAAACGGAATATAGCTCAAACCTACATTGTGAAGAAAAATGAATTTATAGCTTCAATCGTGATATGAACAAACAATCACTACTACATGATGATGAGAATCACAGATAGGCTTAATTCTGAACTTGAAACCAACCAAGTGCGTCAGCCAAGTGGTATTACTTCACACGATTCACTAAATAGGATTATTCTGATAGCTGAATCAATAAAAGTATAGATTTTACTCATACTTTCAAATACATTTGAAAAATCATTCCTAGATCTTCTACCATAGCAAAGTAATTACACCAATCTGAAGTGACATGACGCTCGGTTTGGAAAATCTCAATCCGCTTGAAGCACACATAAAACGCATCTTTCCTTAAGCGTGATCTACACGGATCAATGTTTCGATCAGTATAGCTTGAGTTCAGCCCTTGATCTAAAGCTATTGATTGAAACATTGGCTGAAACATAACCACGCAGTTACTCTGCCATCAAAGCTTGATGGCAAATTGACGTCATAACAAATGTCAGCCGTTCAAAAAAAGGCCATATTGAAATTTTTCCTGATTGGTTGAAGTGATCACGTTACTTCTCCGCATATAGATAATGAGTCTTGCGCGACGAGAGATGCGCAGTAGGATAGGATAAAGAGTATCCTCTGATTGACTGGTTTCTTTCAAGCTTCGTCGAAAAGAGGACAGGTCCTAAACAAAACGGTTGAGCTCAAAGGTTGAAGTCAACCCGCACGTCAAGGATAATCCGATCAATGGTTCCATCTACACGAGTCAATGACTTGAACTCAAGAGTTGAAATCAAATCATTGATCGAAATTGATTCAACTCATTGCGGAATATGCTTTTGGAATATGAGACCCGTACAAAGAAGAACAAAAGAAAAAAAGGCAGAGAAAGGCAAAGAAAGGCAATAAGAAGCTTGTCGGAAAATTTTAGAAGAAGATGGACTGTATAGATTGAAACGAATGAAAATAAATTGAATCTGAAGTTGGAACCAGAGAGTGCCAAGAAGCTGTTGCTGGGAGGCGCTGGGGAAAAGGAGAAGCTAGGTAATCAAGAATAGGCTAGATTCTTGAAGCTATTACCGGTGTGAAAGGGTGGAGGTAGGCCTAAGTACGGAAGAGGACGAATAAACCATATTATCACATAAAAAATCAAAATTATCATAACTCTATAAGTCGAGAGAGGTCAGCTAAATCAGATATTGGAAAGAACTATGTGATAGATAGATTCATCAAGAAACTGAATCTGTTGCGGATATTATCTCCTCCCAGTCCATACGGATTATTTAATAACATTTTCAATGTTTAGTTTGTTCCTTTTTTTAGTTGTAATATCAGTTTGTTTGTGTTTTTAAATGTTTATTTGCATGGTCATCTCATATGTCACCAGAATAAGTCCCTGCCACCGTACACACTGCGTAACCACTGCATCGTATGCAATGAATAAATACAATGAAATGATGTCCACACATTGACTAAATGAAAAAACAACGATGTCGTTCAAATTGTGTACTCATTTTTTTTCCTTTTATATAATGATAAACTTTACATCTGCTGTTAATAGAAAGAAGTGAACATTGTCCAAGAGACTAAGTTCAAAGTTAGAAGGTATCAACATACGTGTTTTGTATACTCTCAATACCAATGCTGGTAATGTCCGGATATATCACAGAAACGGTTTTCACTTATAATGTGTTCCGGACTTTTGGAAACTGAAATACTTTTATCTGCGGCGGAAAATTATGGTCACAGACAGCGCAGTCCCGGTTTTATAGTTCATTGGTTTCAGATAATTAAAATGGGGTGATAAGATCACCCTTGTGGTGCCCCGTCCGAACGATATTTTCTTTCATCCATAGCCTTAATTGGGAAACAATGATTTTGCATGAAGTTTCGATATTATTGAAAATAAAAAAAATCTTTTTCTATCACAATTTCAGTATCAGTTTTAAATTACCCCTAATTTCTAAAGGTGCTATAATAACCTGACAAGCATATCACCACAAGACAGAGTAATCGTTGAGCAATTTGTCCTGCATGTTCACTCCGAGACCACATTATAATTATTAGAATAATATTTAAGAGTATAAGAACAATACCCATTTCTTATAATAGTCTTTATCGAGTTTTGTTCACATTGCATTGATTAGCGTGACCTTTGTACTGTTGCGGATATGCATAGTCCACGTGACAGTACATTGCATAAACAAACTGCAATGCATTCAATTGATGCATTGTATCTACATACCGATGATTATACACAGGAAGTACACGAAAAGTTGAAAATAACTAATATGTACATAAAATTGTAGTATTATAAATTAGTGTTATAATTAGTGATTGAATTATACATTATCACTGCAATATTAGTTGACTATACTTATACAGTTTGTTGAATGAGTTACGTATTTACTTTCTTTGGTGTGCCAAGATCTTCTTTGAATGGTCCAACATTGTCATTCTCAGACTTATTTGAGGAACAATGACTTTGGGTCAAGTTTAATATGATGATGAAGAGAAAAAAAAATGAAAGGAGCAGTGCATGCATTTTATTTGTCATTGTTGTCATATATTATATATGTGCATACAAACGGGAATCTGGAACATATGAATAAGAAGTTCATATTCAAACTTTTGGGGGGGAATATTTGTTTCTACCGAATTAGAACTTTGATATTTTATATAATTGAAAAGTTGACAAGAAACTGATGCTTCGGTGAATTGGCCTCTCATTCGTTCTCATTTCAAAGTGTTTTACTTTTAAGTATATTGAAATGCAAAGCATTTCAACAAAACCCAACAGTTGGAAATAATATCGTTAACCACAACCATTGCTTAGACGAGAAGAATGACGTCATACGAACAACAATAGGGCGAAGAAGAGCTAGAACAGGAGCGAGAGAAGGTCATAAACAAAGTGGGTAAAGCAATTTGCAACCAAGTTTCGCAAACTGTAAAATTGCTGCACACAACTCCATATATACCATCTATCTATAGAGTCTGCAAGGATTGATTTTACTATAAAATGTGTCGGCGAAGAAGAAAGACGGGCTTCAGACAAACAATACACAAACATGGATGGAGAGTGTGGTAGTTAAAGCTAGCCGGGGATGTGTGACGTATTGGCTGGGTTAGTGGGGGTGGGTTGGAGGGTGAACTGGGGGTGGGCAGCGACGCTCGTCAATTTTCAAGGCCAGACATCGGAATAGCTATCAACATGACGTGCTGAAATGGCCCATGCCACTGAAATTAAACTACGCTCACATCGGGTAGAGGAGTCGCCAGTTTGACACAGTCAGTCAAGGCACTGATTTCGAATCTGAAGTCAATTTGAGTAATCTTAAACATCATTACGTGATTATGTTACATCAGCTCATACCCCCGAATAACCAAGCTATTAGTGGGATGATGAATCAAAAAATCATAATCATAACCGAAAATGACCATGCAAACGGGACCGGTCCAGTAATGGGAGAAGAAAATGATGATTATTATTGTTTGCTTATCGATCCCAGCAACCGCTAGGTTATTTGGAGGTACAAATGATGAGGTGATAATGAAGCTATGAAGTGACAATAAGTCAGAAGGACGTAACAAAAACCCTGGCTTTTTGCTGTACTCAACACCCAGCGTGACTTCAGTATTCAAAGCGGTGCCTTATAGTTGACTGACGAGCTACCGAGGGCGTCGCTATAATTGAAAATTATAACTCCACATTACACTTTTTAATCATTGAATTAGGTTAGTGACTATATTTGCCCACGTATATAAATAAACGTGTTTGTAGACCTATGAGAGATATTGAACACTATGGATTCAGCCATTTCAGCAATACCCGGAAGTATACCTTCACACATTCATGAATAAGACCAATGATTTTTCTCTTGCCCTGTAAACACTAGAAAGCATTTTGATCATGGAACGAGTGATAACTTGATCGTATTCTTGATACTGTACAATAAATACAAATACAAATACTAATCTAGCTCAGCTTCGTGGTTTGAATTCACACCGCGTATGATCACGATCACACTTCTTTGAATGTGACGCAATTGGTATTTTTGTCTGTTTTATGCGGGTGTGGTGAGATTGTCCTTGTGGAGCATTGTTCGAGAAAGAAAATTCTGTTTTACATGTCAATAATAATTGAATAAAATATCTACTAATGGGATAAAAACAAGGACTGCAACACGGATGATTTCGCCAAAGTTAATAAACGTACAACTCTCAAAAAAATGTCCTTTTCACTCGGACAACTAGATTATATACCTCAAAAGTGCTTAATCGTATTTGCATTCATGGATTGAATGCAACTTTGTCCATGGTGGTTGCAGTTCATATCATATTTCAAGCAAACAACCGTCCTCTTAGACCGTCTTCCGTATACACGCATAAATTATTACCATCTTTCAGCAGCCATAACATAGTTTCACCATTTTTCCATCTCTTATACCAACGTTTTGGGGCAAGCTAGGTGGTCAGGTTTTGTTTTTGTATTACATAACCGAAAGGAACTTTAGTCCTCCAAAAAGGAGCGAAAATATTTATTCTGATTTTTGAAATGTATAATCTGATGGTCTACTAAAGTAAAATGTATCTTTCTATATAGTTATGCTATATGGAGAAGAAATATTTCTTACAAAAATTTGATACAAAAACTGAATTGACGACTAGTGATTGACCTGCCCACAAACGTCACAAAACAGAGCATCCAATCAAATAGGCTTTGTTATGTGGGAAATTTCACATTTACCTATCAGAGTATCTCTGAATGCCCACATGAAGTATAGATCCAGGTGGCTGGGCGATTAGCCACGCCTATCACTGTCACACTAACGTCAATTAAGTTATAGTCTTACTCGAAAAGCTGGTGGAAGGTGAATTATGATGGAAAAATAAGATTAAGGTACTGAACGAACCAGGAATATGATGATACAACTCACTAACGACTAGAAGTGTCAACCTGTTGAAGACAAGATGGAACAATTAATTTGCACTCAAACCCAGGATGTATCATGGCGTGCTCATCATCCCATATTATGATGTTGATGTATACAACTTAGCAGACTTATACTGCAAGACTTGTATTGTGAAAAAAAGCATAATCTGCAAGAATGGCGATTAATGTTTGCTTAAATACCTCATCAACAGCTTCAGGTTATCAGACGTAATTACGCGAGGATGATAGATGAGGTCGAGATATATACACATCACTTACACAGGACTCGAACCCACTACCAACTTGACTACAGTATACATACCAGTTATTTGTTGCTGGAACCTGTCAGTATGTAGGCCTACACATACGTATCATACGTGCATGCGTGTTTTCCATATCATAAAAAATATGCATGAAGTACAACATCAAACGACTATCTTATGTGATTAGGTCCTGGGAGATAGTTTCCCATCTGGCTCAGTCATCGTAAGCACTGCTTAGAAACTAAGTCAAGTTGGTCGAGTCAAGTCACATAACATAAGTCATATGGTTACAAATCATTATCGCCATTCTATATTTTCTCATTCGAGCCCCAAAATAACTTGTAGCTATTGATGAGATCGTAAGAAAACAATAATCAGTTCCTGGTAGCTCAATTGTAATTATACTGTATAAGTATATAAGTATTGGATAAGTTGGTTAAACGTAGGATTGAGACATAGTATCTATGAATGAAGACTGAATGGAACGGACTTATAAAGATATCGGATGATCACGGGATACACTGAGCACGTGTGTGCCCACAGCCCAATCGGAGAATCCAATCAAACTTTACAATTTCAAACACAATATAGGAAAACTCGCATAATATACTTATAGCCTCGTTGACTATTGGACGAATCATCCTTCGTGGCTCATTCTTCCAAGGCACTGCTTTAGAGAATGAAGTTAATGCAGGTGTGGGTTCGAATCCTACAGTATAGGCATGGGTTTTTTTGTTGAGGTAATTTCACTTTTCACCACTCCGTCGCAATTCTTAATTACCCACTCATCTGTTGGTAGGTCTTTAAAAACCATAAAAATGTATATGTGCAAAAGTATGTATAAAGAATATGCTATGGAACCTACATGGGTATATCCAATGGTTTGGCCTACAACCCAATACCACAGAGTAAGATATCTACGTTTCTAACAAATGCAGCTGGTTCAAACAATCAAGATGGCCAGGAGTTTAACAATATCATCTCGACCATTTTGTTTTCAGCAACAAAGTTTGCAAAGTTAACTTTTGACAATATTTCTGTCATACGATTAGGCATATTAATAATATATAAGATGGCCCCAAATTGTGAAATGTCTTAACAAAAGAAGCGTAACAGTTAACGGAATAGTTGTTTTCTGATTGGACAGAGCTGTTGGCGGATAGAACAAGCAGTGTGTGCCGATTTTGTAGAAACGTCGGATCGAATAAAACTGTTGGCGGATTGAATAGAGCTGTTCGACAATGGATAATGATGCGCATAGATCGCATGAGTTAAGAGCCCAGCTTCACAGAATCTGAAAAAGGCACGTTGAGTGCGAGTTCGAATCCAGCATGAAGTATGGGTGGATGTAAACATCACTCGTTCACTCATTTGAACTCTCATTTGATCAATTCGTTGAATGGGGTACTTAAGCTAGCAATCATATATATTACTTATTTCCTCATCATCCGCTCATTTGCACTCCCAAATAACTATAGCTATCGGTAAAGGCGTTGAGTAAACAATCTTCTTCCTCGTGTGAAAGGTGTATAATTTTTCCACATTCTCACAATGCAATTGTCGTCAATTATAATTGATCAAGTTGCACTGCCTAACTTGAAATAACTTAATTCAATAATGAAATACTTTGTTTTTAGAATGATACTAATTTTAATAACGAATTTAATCTATATTCGGTTTGACAAAGCATTTGTATCGATGATAACTATAAGATGTGAATGTTGGATGAGATGATAAGAAGGTGAAATTCTATTTTTCCAGGTGTTTCGGAGTGTGAGAAATAATCCCAAGGAAACCCGCTGCACCTCTGTCAGGATGATCGACCACAGGAATCGAACCTTGGTCTTCTGGATGGCGTTCCGGTGCTGGCGATAGATCTGACGTGGCTCAGTAAGAATGACAATGGTGTCAATGACAAATTCAGTTAATATAAATTCAGTATAATTTTCTTTTTTTCATCATTTGCATTTAATTGTCATTTGACAAAATGTAGTATATATTTTAATTATTCATTGTTCACCACTAGTCGTTTGTGTTTGTTTAATTCGGTACATCATTTTATCATTCCACAGACTAGCCTTTTAAAGGCTTTGTAGATTTTTTTGAGAGTATTTATGTACATTTGTTATTCTTTTCTTGTGACAATGAAAATAAATTTTAAAAAATCATATAACTTGCAGCCTAATATTCAGTATGTTGTAGTTCATTACGTTAATTGTCTATCAAAGTATTTTATTGACAATTTATGACCTTGTTCCAAGATAATAATAATACATCATTATCAAACAGTTGTGTAGCTGCATGATTGATACGTTCAACACGCTATATACACCTTGCTTTTAATTATAATCACAAACTGAGAATGAATCAATAAAATGCCTACAATTTGAAAACAATTCTACCCTGATCAAAGAGTGGAGAAATTATTTATTTCAATATTTTATAATCAATTAAAACCATTCGGGTGATGAGGATCACCCTTACATGGTGTTCCGTCCGCACTACCTTTTCACCATTACCTCCGTGAGAGATCAATATAGATGTAGATTATTAATGTAGAAATCTTATTTTCAGTCCATCTTTTTGTCCCGCACTTAACTGTCGGTGGGGAAAGGGAGTTAGTTGCATCGGTTCTACACCCACCTGTTGCTCCGAAAGTTCCAGGTATTTTGTGTTTTTCTCATTCATTCGTAGATAATCGAGTTATTAAATAGCTCGATTATCTATGAGTAATTCTAAAGTGTGGGTCAGTTACTGGAATGGTTCTCTATATCTCTATGTATCTTCAGGCCACGACCGA
The DNA here is from genome assembly GCA_964007535.1 of Brachyptera risi. Taxonomy (NCBI): domain Eukaryota; kingdom Metazoa; phylum Arthropoda; class Insecta; order Plecoptera; family Taeniopterygidae; genus Brachyptera; species Brachyptera risi. The sequence continues at coordinate 64,568,875 of OZ023326.1, forward strand.
TTAATTTCCACATGTGACCGATATGTACAAGAAAGAACTTGTGTAATCATTATCAACTAAAGATTTAGACGAATGTTGAGTGAAAATCGTTCTGTCACATATAAAATCATCTCACCTTTGAAATAAAAATATGTATAAATATTCTTTGAGCATTTATTCGAAATGAAATATACCATTTCATTTTTGAAACTTGACAATACAACCTATAGTCCGGAAGATCGACAATTGAGTAGAGAAGTTTCATACACATTTTTCTTTAATAATGGGGCACGCATTGTGGTGGTCTGTATACCATCTGAATATTAATTACAACCATAATAATTTCAGTAATCATACAAACACACTGTACATAAATTTCCAAGTCAAAGTATATAAACTTATAAACACAAGACATGTCACTGGAAATGACATTTCACCTAACCGCAGAACTTGTTAAAATGAAATAAAACAACAGTTATTGTAAAGCGTGCAGCATTATTCAATTGAGTTTTGATTTAACATCCCACCATCTGCATCCAAAACAACAACAACAACAACAACAACAGTGCAGAATAAGTGTAATTGTCTGTTCTAAGTGCATTTATATAGCTACCTGCAATCGGTTGCATGTGCATAGTAATTACCAGCGGCAAGAGATGGTTTAATAAGTAGCCGGCACGTCAAAAGTTTAGTCGATCCACTGATTTATTATGTTGAGCATCTCGTATATTCTATATTCATATGTGTATAATGCACGAGAGAAGAAGGTTTTGATTGACCGTCCCCACCAATGTCACAACATTAGCGAACGGGTGGTTTGCGCCTTCACCTCTCGTTGATAAAAGTATATAATGTTACTATGTGAGAAGCAGTGTTATTAGCACACAATTATTAGCTAAACATGACAGAGATGAGATATTATATCAAACTATACACAACATTCAAGACAACTGAATGGCTATGATAATTGATATTAAGAAACGAATTTGTAAACAGCAAACCTACTCATGTGAAGGAAAAAATCTCTGACAGCGGAATTTAGAACAATATAACAACCCTGAAATCAAATTTCAACGAATGATGACGACCTTTATTCAGCCAATTTCAGAAAAAAACAAGAAATCATCATCTAAATTTCGGAAATTATAATTAAATTATTTGTCCTCCAAAACCCTGCTCTATTTCTGAGTCGTGACGTAGACATTAATCGATTCTGTTCATGTTTCTTTACATTATCGGCAATGCCTACGGCAAGACTCATGAACTATGGAGAACAAAAAAAATAATATAATTTCTAAAATTGTGATGGTGATTTCTAGTTTTCTATAATATTAGGGAGATAAATATCGTTTTAATTCATTAAAATGAAGTTTTATGGTTGTGATGACCTATAAGATATGAAATTAATTAATACGTCATGAGTTACATACAACAATTGTGTCGATGTACTAATTTGTTGAATATTCTAAAAACACATGTGGAAATATCAAATATATGAGCCAATTGACGACTAGTGATTGACCCGCCCATAAACGTCACAAAACAGAATATCCAATCAAATGGGCTTTGTTATGAGGGAAATTTCACATTTAGTATCAGAGTATCTCTAAATTCCCACATGAATAAATGATAATAAATGATGACAAATTCCACATGATCAAGGTGGCCCTGGCGATTAGCCACGCCCATCACTAGTGGTAAATTGTGGAACAAAAAAAATATTCTCTACCAACAGTGATCATCATGGATTGAGAGTATTTTCCAAAAAATTCTAGGGCTTCAGTCGTGTACGTTGTGCGTAAGTGATCGCTCAACTTAACGATCTTCTTATCTTTAATTTGCCATGTATGACTATGAGAGTAGAATATATATGTTGTAGTATTTGGTATGAGTGATGATTTTTTTATTGATGAGCGTAGCGAAGTCTCCATTTCACTCTTATAGGGTTTTGTCTGTGTTTTTTTGTTTGTGTTTTTTTGTTTGTTTGCTTGTTTGTTTGTAAGCACTCCACAGGTCGCAGGGTTTGACTGATTGACATGAAACTTTTTGTACACGCAAACTCATCCAACTTAGAACTGTATAGTTTTGGGAATGAATCGGTTGGACCGATTTTGAGAAATATTATCTCAAAGTTTGTAAAAACCACATAAGATTTGGCTGGGCGGAAAATGTTGAAAAATAAAACCTCTCCAAATGAGATAAAATTGTCTCTGAATGTGTATACATAGATTTTACACATTATCACCATTTTGTGTGCAATTCTAACCAGCCGTTTTCAAGAAAAAAATTTAAATAACTGGTTTTGTTCATGAATGAATGAATATTAGGGTTTTAAGGCGCATCGACAGCGAGGTCATTTAGCGCATCAAATATATCATAAAAATAATGACAGAATTAAGTTGCCGAGATTCACTGCTTCCTAGATTCGATATTTGCCCAACAATGAAGTATTCTTTATATGCGTCAAGGTGTATAGAATACCAGAGTCGATAAGTAGCAAAGGCAGGACTACTTTAACGACTTGTGTACCTTATTCAGATATGAAGGTGTGGAGAATACCAGAGTCGATAAAGTAGCAAGGGTAGAACTACTTCAACGACTTGTATACCTTATTCGGATATCTCGCTCATCTTACAACGCTTATGTTGCGTTTGACTAGTTATTTTTCAATGGTATCGAAACTTGATACGAAATCATTGTACCCTAATTAAGGCTATGAATGAAAGTAGGAAGTAGGCACCACAAGGGCGATCCTATCACGAAAATACAATTAATTATATTATTACTTACCTATAATATAAGAATATGAAGAAATTACTGATTTGTACGTGAATATTTAATTGTTGCAGAAGACTGAAGAGGGATATTCATTAAAGAGACGCCTTCACTGTTCTTCAAACTACAATTTAAAAAATGTGATTCAAGTTACCTTGTGTATTCACGAAATTAAAAGGTCGTCTTTCCACCACCTGACTAATTGTAAGAAGTTTAGTGATTACACAATCTCGTTACAACTTTAAGAATTCAAAAATTGAAAGATGCAGTTAGTACCTTTTTTCAGGTAAACCTTGAAAATTCTGAAAAATCATGGTACCAAAACCAAAAAAACAAAAAAAACATTTGGTACCATCGGCTATTACTATTATTATCACGTCTTTATTGGCAACAGGGCAAGCCCCACAAATGCAATATGATAGCACGCATACATAGTATACATAAACGTAAAACACTAAAATAACGAACAGAAAATGAACACAACAGAAAGAGACAGGTGCAGCCTGCGCCTTGTCAAACATAAAATGTGTCAATGAAATTCTTGAAATTGTCAAGAGATATATTGAAAACAGAGAATGTCGATTTATAATTTATAATATAAGATTATATTTTTCATTATCGTGGGTACATGTCAATTGACCTTCAATTATTGTTTCGTTGACATACAAGAAGAGTTTTAGGGTATGTATCCGTTGCTAACTAACATACATGCAGTGCACTTTAATAATGTTCTCAAATATGTCAAGTGTGAATTATTTATAAACCAAGCAAACGCAGCATTTACGTTGTCAGATGAGCGAGATATTTGTATTGAGTCTACTTGAAAACTCTATCCACTTTGACTTATTTGGAATATTCATAGTTCCCGCGACAACCAACAAACTATTGCCTTCTGGATCAGGCGCCATCTTTGTGATATTCCGGGATTGCATGGCCGCTACAAAGCAATGTTATTCACCGGGTTATTGCTTCAATTTAAACGGTGTCCACAAAATAAGGTATCTAAATAAAGTAGAATTGTGTAGGGGTGTTGACACATATGATGTGGATTGAGCGGAAATGGTCGTGGATGTGGTGAAGTGACAGAAAGTTGAATGAATATCTTCGAACAAACATAGCCGATCCATTCATGTCATTGCCGAGGAGTTCCCCCTGTTCCCCCTGTTCCCCCCTTGCTGTTGTTTCCCTTTAAACATTTGAAAAACGTAAACCTATAAAGATCTTATACCTATACATGATGTTAAATTATTGTATTTTGTCACTGAAATCTAGTCTGCTTTACAGACCAAGATCTGTAAGAGTAGGATGAAAGTCTTTGCTATCGCTCATCCAATTCAAACAATTGACTTTTCAATTACCATGTGGTATATGGTAATGTCGATTATATACTGAGCAAACGCAGCGTATTATACTTTGTAAGATGAGCGATATATATATAAATATATATATATATATATATATATATATATATATATATATATATATATATATATATATATATATAAATATATGTATGTATATGTATATATATATATATATATATATATATATATATATATATATATATATATATATATATATATATATATATGCCTCAGTACCAGGTTACTGCTAAAAATTCAATAGGCCTAGGCCTAGGTTGGCCCAAAATGGTGTGTTGAAAGCTTTCATCTGGGCCTGGAATGTTTTGAGGTTGAGCCTAGGCCTAATGATCGATAAGTGAAATGAAACAATTACTGAACTAAGTAAGTTTTCATATATACCGCTGATAAAATGCAAGCTGTGAATACAAGTGTGAGGTTTTATATCTGCCTCTTGTAGATGCTCCCTTTTGATCCGTGCAATCCATTCTGCTCGACGTCTAGTAGATAGACACAATGTATTGTTGCATTGTTTAGTTAAAATAGTTGGTATTTTGAAAAATGAAAGATCTTTGTGTTTATTGGAGTTCTTACCACATCTCGGAATAGCACAGTTAACCATTATGATCGATGATATTTCTGAATTAATTCAAATTCAAATCGATACACCATAGGAAAACCAATTGGTAAGCTGAATATGCCGCACAAAAAATATCACAAAGATGGCCGTCGGTGGAACTTCCGCTAGCGTGACGTCACACGGGAACTGAAAATATACTTAACATTTTGGTGGAAACTATTGAGTCTACGAAGCCGTGAATCAGCGTGCGCGAGATACTGAATGAAGAATAACCACTATTTCTATAGCTATTTTATGATAATGTATTAATTTTTCATTTTTTGTCTTTTTTTCAAAACGGCTAGTCCGATCTCATTGAGAATGTGTAATAAGCTGTACCATATTTGAGTTTATATTCAGTGAAAATTTGAATGATTTTGAAGAGAATTCCCTAATCTCCCTGACCTGTGAAAATTCCCTGACCTAATCTCATGAGGCTTTTCGAAAATTTGTAAAGTTGTTTCTCAAAAGTGGTTGAACCGATTTTGACCAAAAACTAAACTGTTCCGAGTTGAATAAGTCTGCTTGTCTAGAAAATTGTTCATGTTGACCAGTCGACCCATGTGAACTGTGTAGTGCTTATACAGATCTTACAAACGAGCAAAAAAAAACATGCACAGACCAAGATCTGTAAGAGTAGGATGAAAGTCTTTGCTATCGCTCATCCAATTCAAACAATTGACTTTTCAATTACCATGTGGTATATGGTAATGTCGATTATATACTGAGCAAACGCAGCGTATTATACGTTGTAAGATGAGCGATATATATATAAATATATATATATATATATATATATATATATATATATATATATATATATATATATATATATATATATATATATATATATATAAATATATGTATGTATATGTATATATATATATATATATATATATATATATATATATATATATATATATATATATATATATATATATATATATATATATATATATATACACATATATATATGATATATGTATATATGATATATGATAAATATATATATATATATATATATATATATATATATATATATATATATATATATTTATATATATATATATATATATATATATATATATATATATATATATATATATATATACATATAGATATATATATATATATATATATATATATATATATATACATATATGTATATGTATATATATATATATATATATATATATATATATATATTTAATAATATATATATATATATATATATATATATATAAATATATATATATATATATATATATATATATACATATACATACATACATATATATATATATATATATATATATATATATATATATATATATATATATATTTATATATATATAAATATATATATATATATGCATGAAGTATTCTCGAAACCTCTACACCTTGACTAGTATAAAATGTGCTCGATTATTGTATTATTCTATACACATCTTGAATTGGAAACTATCAACTTGAGAAAGCCGTCTCAACATTTGAAACTAACCAGAATGGAAATAGTATCTAGTTTTTAAGAACAATAGACATTTTATCATTCATTTATACATTCATTTATATTGTGCTCAACAACGCTATGTGCTTATGACTAAGATCTATCGGCATCGGGGAATGTGAATGAGATGATGGGAAGATAAAATTAAATGTTATTCTATTGGTTGTTCTCGGATAGTGTGAAGAAGTTAGTCTGGCCTGTTGTTTAGAAATCATCTAAGTATGAACATAAACTTCGACCACGACCACCGTACGCGCCGACCATGGTGGGAATCGAACCCTGGTCTCCTAAATGACGGTTCAGCATGCTGGCCACTGGTCCACCCGTCTTTGAGACATTTATCTTGTGATCAAGTGAATAAATATGTTGCGACTCCATAGAAGTAACGTTGCAGGTACAAATTTGAAGGCAATTTTTTGTTCATTCAATTCATTTGTTGTGTAAGTCCATAAACTTTAACTACAAATCGTTGCATGAATGAAAAACAAATTGAGTACACCATTTATATAGAAAAATGCATCAACAATTACAGTACATAAATTGAAAGTTACCAATTACAATATTAATTGTTCGTCCCTCAGTCTATAGCAACGATTTTCAATCAATTATTGTCAATTTCATTCTGATCAATTATTTAACTGAGCAACATTTTCGAAGGTTAGTTATTAAATTAAAAGCGAATATAATATTGCTAATTACGTTAAAATATCGAGTTTACCAATCAAATTATTTTGTAATACAGCTTTTGTTGTTTCATGGAATGCTATAGATCCTATAAAAACGCAGAGAATAACACTAAATATAGTTATTATGCCATTAAAAAGTTAACAGTTTTAAGTAATCTGTCGAGTTATTAAACGAGTCATTCATAGTATTTATTGGTAATTCGAATGAACGCACTGTATAGAGAATATAAAGGATATTAACAAATATTTTTTTAACATTAACGAAAATTATACATAATATGACGTATTGATCATATTTTCGACTTATTCATTCACCTAGAATGATACTAATGAATATATTACAATCAGGGTCTCAAATGATGCCAAATCTACATGAATGTTGGTTCTGATTTTGATTATATCTATAAAAAAGACGAGGTTTCGATTTCACTCTCGATCAAAATCAGGTTCCGGTTCTTGAAGGGTCCAAAACAGAAGTTAAATGAACTTATTGGTGATAAGTGAGTTGATGGAAAGATGAGATGAAAAGTATATTTCAATATAGGTGTATGGATTGAGAGTAAAGAAACAGTAGTGGCTTATCGTTAAGGAACCAATCCAGTATTCGTCTTTATGATATAGAGGATGACAACAACAAAAAACGTCAGGATAGTTCACTATGGCGAGAATCGAGATCCGATCTTCTGAATGACGGCTAAGCAGAAGCACCACTGGTCCACCCATCTCAGTCGTGTTTAGGCAATACTGAAACTTGGTTCTTAGTACTTTTCTGATGATTAACCAGTAATTCATCATAATTGAAATGATGTATTTATTACATTATATGTAGTGACTCCTTGATTCTTATTATGTCTAATATGTGTACGTAATATTTGTAATTTTGTTATACCTCATTCTGAATGATATAATCTCTCCTCACGTCATTAATGAGAATGTACCAATTACATACATACTCTGGAAATTGAAATGATGATCAATCAATCAATTAAATCAATCAATTCATTATAATTTATTTGTCTTGTAATTATATTTCATTCAAATAATTATATAACATGTTTTTCAATTTTATTATTTGAGACGGTCACCTATGTTTTATACTGATATTGATCACTCATTAGGTACACTCTCTGGGTATTTTCAAGAATCCATATTTGCAAATCGTCCATCTATAATAAATTATGTATATTTCTATCATTAGTTACGCTTATTAGTAACAATATATGCTCTATTATAAATTTCGTAACAAATAACCACATATTATCTCAGCCACAATTTTCTTATATATATATATATATATATATATATATATATATATATATATATATATATATATATATATATATATATATATATATATATATATATACATATATATATATGTAAATATATGTATATATATATATATATATATATATATATATATATATATATATATATATATATATTTATATAAATATATATATATACATATACATATATATATATATATATATATAAATATATGTATGAATATATATATATATATATATATATATATATATATATATAAATATGTATATATATATATATATATATATATATATATATATATATATATATATATATATATATAAATATAAATATATTTATATATATATATATATATATTCATATATATATTTATTTATATATATATAAATATTCATATATATTTACATAAATTCATATATTTATATTCATTCATATATATTTATATATATGGATATATATATATATATATATATATATATATATATATATATATATATACATATATATATTTATGTGTGTTTGTGTGTGTGTGATAATTGTGCTCTCAATTATGATCATTCATGATCACCCAAACTAGATTATTCACTATCATTCAGATATTTGATGAGCTCATCCCAACAGTGTCTCTTACCTCCATCATGTTTTAATTGTACTTGTATTTTGATCAGTTGATCTTGTATACGCTTGGTATACGAAGAACAGAAAATTCACAAGTTATTGTGTGAAACGTCTCATTGAAATCATCCCAGTCAATAAATAAAACTGAATTTTGATCACAATATACTTATCAATTTATTCAATAGCTCGAGTATACTGAAAGTATCCATACATCACTTCTAGAGTCACTCCTACTAGAAGGCTCTCCAGAGGCACTCCTTATTACTAGTACATACTTCAATCCTTCATCACACATTTGAAAGCCATTGTGTATTCCGAATTATATAAAAGTGAATTGAACAATAAGTTCAAAGTGTCGACTCCGAAAGAAAATTATGAAAATACTAAATCGTTACACATTCGCTCGTTCAACCGCGATCGAATACAGATATGGCTTTTTTTAACACTACGTTATCTATCGCTATACTCAATGTTTCAAATGATAATGTCAATAAATACACTCTTACAGAAGAAGTATATATAGACTCGAACTTATGTTGATTCATATTAAGTGGTAATACTATTTACTCATGCAAAAAGTAAAAACTCTTATATTACTATCACATATTTCAACCCCGACAATCCCTATGTATTCACGAATAGGGTATTCTCACGTGACGTCACCCATTGTTGAAAGAGAGAGACAACAATGTGCACCAGTTGGAATTGACCAATCAGAATATTTGGTAGTCCACCAGTTCGCTGTATTGCTATAGTAACGATTGTTTGTCGTTTGTTACGTGCTACCACCCTATAGGATTGTATCTATTGCAGTTTTGGAGAAATGGTAACCATTGCTAATTTTGATTAACTAGTCCCAACATTATTTTTCTTTATCTTGATAAGATCTATTGCCTGAAGTTAGAGTGGGGTAGAAATTGATACCTTATTATTCAATTCACTATGAAGTTCATGTGTTAATTAGTTGATTTGGTATCCAAAAAAAGGTATTGACATTTTCGTTCTTACAGGTGAATTCTCCTATATTAGGCCTATTCATTTTGTTCTGTGTATGATGAATAATTTTGGCGATACTTGAGTGCTTGAATTACCGTCTCTTTGTATGATTTTAGAATATTGTCGAATCAATGTCCTAACCAGTTGACAATGTACCGAATATAACCGAGTATCTGCAGCAAATCGGAATGGTATTAATAACTGTTCAGAAAAAAAGTGACCGAAAAAGAGGTTAAAAAAAAATCGGTCAGCTGGTATACAGTATTTCTTCATGAATGTGATCCATTACCGGATGATTAAATGTATATGATTAAATGATGATTAAATCCAACGACTTTCGTATGGAGCAGCACAGGCTGACAATGTTCACGAAAGGTCCAATCTACTCAATGACTCGGTTATATAATCACTTACCAGACGAGTTTAAAGAAATGAAAAGTTTGAGTAATTTTAGGTCCAGTGTTAAGAACTTTCTTCTTGAAAAATGTTTTTATTCTACTGACGAATACTTATGTATTAATTATTGAGCATTAATTCTAATTGTTGACGATTATCATTCTGTAATTGTACAGTCTTCCGACAATAAAAAATATTATTATTATTATTATTATTATTATTATTATATATCAAATCTTAAAATTGTCACAAAAATGTGTCTTGTCATATAGATCCGTTGATTCTTCGACTTGAATCTAGACGCTGGCTTACTCAGTGGGTATAGAACTGTGGGGGAGAACCTAGAAGACCAGGGTTCAAATTCCAAAGGGGGTACATCTTTTTAATTTCACGGAAATGTTCAATGCATATATATTTAATTTTAGACTTTCGTGATCGCTATTGTGGGCCTATGTCATTATATTATTTTCGGGAGGAAGGCGCATGCATGCATGAATCATGCATGAATCATGATATTTTTCCCAACGTTTTGATGTGTGTGGACATGTCTTAAACGTTGGGAGAAACATCATTATCTACATGGTACTTCTCCCCATTCTTTTATGCACATTTACCCTTAAATGAGATGTCATATATATATATATATATATATATATATATATATATATATATATATATATATATATATATATATATATATATATATATATATTTATATATCTTTATTCATATTTATATATATATATATATATATATATATATATATATATATATATATATATATATATATATATATATATATATATATATACCCAGCGCAATATAATGACGTCGTTGAAACGTTAAGAACCCCAAAATTGATTCGGATACCTATATATTAAGAACATATTATTTAGGCCAAGCATGGAAAAATGAGACGAGAAACCATATAAATGACTATATATATATATATATATATATATATATATATATATATATATATATATATATATATATATGTATATATATAAATATAAATATGTATATATATATATATATATATATATATATATATATATATATATATATATATATATATATATATATATATGTGTATATATATATATATATATATATATATATATATATATATATATATATATATATATATATATATATATATATATATATATATATATATTTATTTATTTATATATATATATATATATATATATATATATATATATATATAGATAGATATATATATATATATGTAAATATGTATATATATATATATATATATATATATATATATATATATATATATATATATATATATATATATATATGTATATGAATGTTCTTATCAAATCATAGTGAAAGTCCCAATCTGGGGTTTGAACCCAGGACCTCTCGGTCTGTAGGCCTACTCGATGCTTTACTCGAGTTGAGTAAACACACACATACACACATATATTCATTATATTGTATTGAGTGACTAGATGTTACACTATATCCAGCAGGTCTGTTCAATTTCAATAAGTGAAAAGCCGATTTGAATTGTTTTCGTTGATTTGATCTGAAATATTGAATATATATTCCTCATTATCTATTTGAATCTGGAAAAAATGCTTTTTCGTCCTGTTTGTAACATGAAGAAGGCCCATCACAAGTTTTGTATAAGGTACTGCATGGTATAATATTCGAGCAAGACGTATTTCGGAAAATATACATAACACACAACACAATCAAAAGCACAATCAAAATTACACGGACGATTAAAAATATAACTTCGTTTTTTTATAGCCGTCATTCCAATAAACAACGTTCGAAATTATTGTATAAGTGCATGTACAATGTCGCTTACCGGCCGCTGCAGTTTGCGTTGAACTCGGCGGTAGCGAGTACGACGCGCCTCTTGCCGGCGCTACTGTAGTATGTACAGATCTTCGACCCGGCGAAGACATCGAAGAATCACATGAAAACTCTACAGAATTCGTCACATCTTCCTGTAGTCCCAATCCAACACCATCCGACAACCTTCTCCGCTCACCCGCCGTTTCTTCCGCCCCTATTTCCGTATCATCCCCCGACAAACGACGCCGTTTAGCCGCTAAAATCGCCTCGTCTTGAGCTTGGTTACGTCGTAACGCCGTTTGAGCTGCCATCACACGTTGCCGTTCGGCGGTCAATTTGCATTTCTCGCAGTTGCAACGTCGAAAACGGCAAAAACGTTTGTGTCCTTTGAGCGCTATTTTTAACAGGTGATTGCGACAGCGGGCGCAGTTTGGCGGCGTACGGGGCGACCGGGACCCGCTACTGGTCGACGAAGCACTGCCTGGCATTTCGACTAGTTGAGTGCTGACAGTAACGACGGTACCTTCACTCTTTTCGGACATTCAGAATAGGAAACACAGCAATACAGATTCAGAAGTATATATTTTTGAAAAAAAAACGATAACAAAATCAACACAAGTTTTGATTGACGATAATCCAGAGGAATTGATTACGCGTACTTGAATTATTAATTCAATTATTTTCAAGATCCAATATTGTGCACAGGTTATGGATAACACACCGGAAGAACACTTTGTTTTAACTTTGACGTACGTAACAAAATATGATGCATATTTATGAAATGTCACCGATCAGTCAATATTCTTCAGCGATAACAATATGACGTAACAACAACATTTGTCGTTAAGACATCGACTAAAAACGCTCATAAACCATACACGAACACAACGATACTATAATCCAATAAATATAACTCTATATTAAATAGTGAAGTAAGTAAAAATGTTTCTCCCGCGTTTTCAGACTCCACGTGGTTTTTTAACTTTTGAAATGTGTCCTCACGACGGGTAAAACAGTCTGGCGCATGCGTGATTGTACTGTTTGCCAGCTAACTCACACCACAACTCCTCGCCAACTGATTAATAAATGACTGCGAGTCTCCATGCGGTGCCTTGGGCAACGACAACAGCGCTGCATCGAGCTGTGGCGGCATTCAGATGCACTTTACACAAATAATACTAGCGACCGCATTGGACAAAATGACGTTTCGCTGCAGTTTGCCGGGTGGGGGAAGGGGGCGGGGTGAAAGGGGGTACAGGGGAGATAAAGTAGTAACTTTTACGACTTTTGGCTGCTGTTGTGTTCTCGTGGTTATTTTGTCAAGTCCGATCAACATGCGAGTGTGAGAAAGAAGTACCTCTCTCTCTCTCTTGCGCGCGATCTCTCTCTCTCTCTCTATGTCTCTCTCTCTCTTGCTCTTTCTGTGTGCATCGTTAAACTCTCTTGGAGTGCATAGAATTTACTCCCTCCTCCCTCCGCACCCATTTCGTCTAGGATGTGAAGGTTGCAATATCGCAAATTGCAGTCGACGCGGGCTAAACTAACCAAGAATAGCAGACTCAAGAGGTCATGGTAGCGAGACATCTACTACTGATAACAGATAATAATATTATACACAGACGACAGAGGAGGAGATAAAGATTAAAGTTAAATCTATTCTTATTCTTATTTGCAATTTATACTTATATTGTTGCTATGACAGCAGGAAGTTGCATGCACGTACACCTGTGAGATAGTATCAATAATTATTACATTCTAGTTTCAGTTACAAAATTTCAACTGCAAAATGTACTTGCATATAATAATTACTGTTTCTGCAGTCCAGTTTATCAGCTTCCTTATTTTTCTTAATGAGTAGTTAATAATAAAACAGTGAAAGGTGCAACTACATTTCCCAGAGCAGTGACAGTAACACCGAATCGAACCACGATCCCCCGAATGACAATTCCGGAGACCGAGGCTATAGATTTCGCCATGGTCGATTACTCTGACAGAGGTTTTTCTGATTTCCCTCTTTCTTCAAGTCAAATACTGGGATGGGTCTTTAACATGATGTCACTACTCTTCCTCCCATGTATCCAAAATACCAAATGAAATAATCCTATACATCTCTTCTTCCCATCATCTCATTCACCACTGACAGTCACAAATAAGCATAAATTCATCAATGCAGCTATAGTAGTAGTAGTAGTAGTAGTAGAAGTAGTAGTAGTAGTAATTAGTTTATTAGCAAAAATGTGCCATTTGTGCTATTTGTATATAGTGTGCATATAGTTTTGAATTCAATACAAAATGAATAAATGATACCTAAAGTTGTAATCTTGTCTGCTTTTCAAGAGTATAATAGAAGTATAAATATGGACTTGTAAACGAATAGGAGAATATTTAATTATTTCAAGACAAGGAAAGAGGTCTGAGTCAATGCTAAACATAAATGTGTATTTTATATTCATTCATATTGGGTTCAACGAATCACTGTATAGCGATGTCTAGGATCTATTGGCGTCTGTGAGTGATCGAATGGAGTGATGTAAAGATGAGCTCAGTTCATTGCATTTTAAGGTTTTTGGAAAGTTGGAAGGAAACATTCTCGAGTCTATGAAACGGTCGTGACCTTTTGATAAGTACAGTAACGTACTATCACAAAGAAACTACAGAAGACCTCGGAATCATCGGAATTAAGCCTGCATCGGAAATCAAACCCGGGCCTCCTGAATGACTAGTCAAAAGACATTAGTATATTTACCTTGGACTGGTCCATCCACACTACAGAGTGAGACCAGATTGGTAACATACTAGGCAAACGCGTTATGTGTTTCCTCGTTGATGGATGAGCTGGAACATATCAACTTATCTTTGGATTGGTTATTATTGGATGAGCGAAGCGAAGACTCAATTACACTATACCGAAAAAAAAAGTGCCTGTTTTTTTTTTTGTTTTTTTTTTTTTTGTTTTTGTTTTTTTGTTCGCGCTCCACAGGTCAGACAAAAATTCAAAATCAGTTGAAACTTGGCACACACATGAACCCCTATCTGACTTGATGCTGTATAGTTTTGAGGCGCGATCAGTTCAACAACTTCTGAGAAAACTCATTCCAAAGTTTTCAAAAATCCCATTAGAATAAGCCAGAGGAAAACATTCGTGAAAAATATTTCATCTGAGAGGATTCAAATTCTCAGAGAATTTCAATCTGATAATGATACACATTATTCCGAACTTTTACTCAAATCGGATCAGCCGTTTCGATGTAAAAAAATATATAATGTTATTTGTGTCAATTATTCAAAGCTATTAAGATACCCATTAAATCAAAGCAACAAGTGTCACCACTTGATTGTAAACGACTAGGCAAACGCGTTATGTGTTTCCGCGTTGATGGATGAGCTGGAACATATCAACTTATCTTTGGATTGGTTATTATATATATATTTACACCTTGAGATCCAAACCATTACATCACTGCCATCTTATTTTCCATTAATAATTTATACTAGGCAAACGCGTTATGTGTTTCCGCGTTGATGGATGAGCTGGAACATATCAACTTATCTTTGGATTGGTTATTATATATATATATACACCTTGAGATCCAAACCATTACATCACTGCCATCTTATTTTACATTAATAATTTATATAATAATAAAGAAGGCTTTGTTTTAATCGTTTACAATCAAGTGGTGACACTTGTTGCTTTGATTTAATAGGTATCTTAATAGCTTTGAATAATTGACACAAATAACATTATTTATTCTTTTACATCAAAACGGCTGATCCGATTTGAGTAAAAGTTCGGAATAATGTGTATCATTATCAGATTGAAATTCTCTGAAAATTTGAATCCTCTCAGATGAAATATTTTTCACGAATGTTTTCCTCTGGCTTATTCTAATGGGATTTTTGAAAACTTTGGAATGAGTTTTCTCAGAAGATGTTAAACCGATCGCGCCTCAAAACTATACAGCATCAAGTCAGATAGGGGTTCATGTGTGTGCCAAGTTTCAACTGATTTTGAATTTTTGTCTGACCTGTGGAGCGCGAACAAAAAAAAAAAAAAAAAAAAAAAAAAAAAAAAAACAGGCACTTTTTTTTCGGTATAGTGTAATTGAGTCTTCGCTTCGCTCATCCAATTAAAAGAAAGCCTTCTTTATTATTATATAAATTATTAATGTAAAATAAGATGGCAGTGATGTAATGGTTTGAATCTCAAGGTGTATATATACATATATATAATATACCAACACCACATATATAATAACCAATCCAAAGATAAGTTGATATGTTCCAGCTCATCCATCAACGCGGAAACACATAACGCGTTTGCCTAGTATATATATACACCTTGAGATCCAAACCATTACATCACTGCCATCTTATTTTCCATTAATAATTTATTGGATGAGCGAAGCAAACGCGTTATGTGTTTCCGCGTTGATGGATGAGCTGGAACATATCAACTTATCTTTGGATTGGCCATTATATATATATACACCTTGAGATCCAAACCATTACATCACTGCCATCTTATTTTCCATTAATAATTTATTGGATGAGCGAAGCGAAGACTCAATTACACTATACCGGAAAAAAAGTGCCTGTTTTTTTTTGTTTTTTTTTTGTTTTTTTGTTTTTTTGTTTTTTTGTTCGCGCTCCACAGGTCAGACAAAAATTCAAAATCAGTTGAAACTTGGCACACACATGAACCCCTATCTGACTTGATGCTGTATAGTTTTGAGGCGCGATCGGTTGAACAACTTCTGAGAAAACTCATTCCAAAGTTTTCAAAAATCCCATTAGAATAAGCCAGAGGAAAACATTCGTGAAAAATATTTCATCTGAGAGGATTCAAATTTTCAGGGAATTTCAATCTGATAATGATACACATTATTCCGAACTTTTACTCAAATCGGATCAGCCGTTTCGATGTAAAAAAATATATAATGTTATTTGTGTCAATTATTCAAAGCTATTAAGATACCTATTAAATCAAAGCAACAAGTGTCACCACTTGATTGTAAACGATTAAAACAAAGCCTTCTTTATTATTATATAAATTATTAATGTAAAATAAGATGGCAGTGATGTAATGGTTTGGATCTCAAGGTGTATATATATATAATAACCAATCCAAAGATAAGTTGATATGTTCCAGCTCATCCATCAACGCGGAAACACATAACGCGTTTGCCTAGTATAATAATAAAGAAGGCTTTGTTTTAATCGTTTACAATCAAGTAGTGACACTTGTTGCTTTGATTTAATAGGTATCTTAATAGCTTTGAATAATTGACACAAATAACATTATATATTTTTTTACATCGAAACGGCTGATCCGATTTGAGTAAAAGTTCGGAATAATGTGTATCATTATCAGATTGAAATCCTCTGAGAATTTGAATCCTCTCAGATGAAATATTTTTCACGAATGTTTTCCTCTGGCTTATTCTAATGGGATTTTTGAAAACTTTGGAATGAGTTTTCTCAGAAGTTGTTCAACCGATCGTGCCTCAAAACTATACAGCATCAAGTCAGATAGGGGTTCATGTGTGTGCCAAGTTTCAACTGATTTTGAATTTTTGTCTGACCTGTGGAGCGCGAACAAAAAAAAAAAAACAGGCACTTTTTTTTCGGTATAGTGTAATTGAGTCTTCGCTTCGCTCATCCAACTATTTCAGGACACTCCATGCACTCGTAAGGCCGGATGAGAATGAATTCCCGTCCATTCCCCTCGCCTTGTCTGCAATTAGTACCTATGCACACCACATGAGGCGAGGGTTACGGCCTGGCCGATAGCCAGTCGCAATCCACAATTCATTTCGCTTCTACCGCTTCCTAGCAATATGATCGTTACTAAGGACGAAGGGTTACAAGGGAGAGAAGAAAGAGAAGTGGGGGGGAAAGTAGGGAAGAGTTTTATTTTAACATTGCATCGCGTAACTAGTCTTGAAGTATTATCTTTCGCCTTGATGAGACGGGTAGATCAGTCGACTGCTATAGTTCACAATTATCTTTTTCAGTCGTTCCTGGTCTCAGTCGTCGAATTGAGAAATTATGGAAAAATGTTAGCTTCTGTTCACAACTGTACTAATTTCCCTTCATGTTCAACCTTGGCAGGTGGTCGAGTCGTTAATCAAAAACTATCTTATAATTTCGATTTTGGTTTTCGTCCCAAATTCAACTTGCTTCCGTTTGTCATCCAGAATCCGGCTGTACGAACACTGTGATATTACCACACTTTGCTCTAAGATACAGTACTACTCAAGCAGTTACGACTCGACTGTTGAAAACTCATTGTTCCACCGAGATAAGGACTAGCTGAAAAACTATATTTAAATATTTGTGAATCGACATTACTTCCAAACACCGGGAGTAGATTTCCGACAGGGCGATCATCCTCACCAAGCTACATCGTGATATCCTACCATGGATAAAATGAACATTAAAATGGTTCCCTTATAACAGACCAGGACGATTTCTTTATCATGTATACAATGACAACTGATAAAATATCATTCAAATTTAAATTCGTCTCCCCATCAACCCACATCCTCACAATTCCATCAGCGACACCAATAGATCTTATCGTTATCATTAAAGTGCATCATTGAATCCAATATGAATTGAACGAAATATTAAGGAATATTAATTGTATTGGCTGTCTTGTGGCACGTGTTTGGATAATGAACAATATTTCTCACCAACATTTAGCATCTTTGGAGGTACGAAAAAACTGGTGATAGATTACTGCTATATGTTCGCTCTTGGGTTGATGCAGTTTGGGTATGAGGTAATACAATTATTATTATTGGCTTAACGACCCCACCAACAGCTGGGTAACGTGTGGGTAATAGGTGATTGATAGCCTAATTGCCTGATGAAACACGGGAGTAAAGAACTATTGGCCTTTATATAGTTTGATTACCGACTCTACAAACAACTAGATTTTTTGGGGGGTGCGACTGAACTGGTCTTTGATTACTGCTATGTTTCGCTCTTTATTTATTTATTTATTTATTTATTTTCATTTTTGTCCAAGAGGATTACAATTAAAATGGAACATTTTTAAGCTCAATCATATGGACAGTCAAGGGTAATATACAAGATAATGTACCGTATCATACACAACAAATAAACAAGAAAATATACATGAATTGAAATAAATGGTAGATTGCCAGATGCAGTTCGCGTTTAGTGAAATGCTGATTATTATTCTTTGCCTCAACCAGGCAAATTCTTTGACAGATTCTATGAGCCACCCACAAACTAGTTTCTCTCCAGTCAACTGAAACACCGCTTTAGATACTGGAGTCCAGTTTGGCGTGCAATTCGAGTCCCGCATATGGCATGTTTTCATTTATAAACGTCCTTTCTCTTATCATTTCTCTTCAAAGTTTCATTATATACAATATTTCTTTGTTTGCCAGGTCATTTAACAACGTTCTAAAAATGCAACCGTGGGTAATTTCGGGATGTGAACGACGGGTGATGAATTAAACTGATACGTTTCGCGCTTTGCCGGATCGTACGAAGGTTGGGGGATAGATGTCTGATATATTTCACGCTTTGCGTGAACTCTCGACTACATTATGCAGCATTAAAGGTCACCCTGATCTCTGCCCAGCGGTCACAGACTTGATCCACATCAGGCCGTCGCAGCCCAGTCATACATTCGTCTTGTACCCAAGTTTTGATATAATTGACGACAGTTCGAACGTACGAATCAAAACTATGTGCAGCCAAGTAATAATTTGAAACATTATTATTGGATCAGCGTAGACGAAGACTGAACATGCATACTTGGAAAAACGAAAGTGATTTCATTTTCGTTGTTTGTGTTCGCGTTCCACAGCTTGAAATAAAATATAAACAGTGATGGAAAAAACTTGGAAGACTCTTACATCATTATCTAACTTGATATTGTGTAAGTTTTGAGGATCATTCAGTTTGACCACTTTTAAGGAAAAACTTTTCAAAATTTTGAAAAACAACATTGAGAATAACACGTACACTTGGAGTTTATGGTAGATAAGCGATTTTCCTCCTCCGCCTAGGTTGTGATCACTGACCATCTTAACAGAGGTTTTTCGTAATTTTTCTCTGTGACCTATGGGTGAATTCCACGAGCGTTCTAACAACATAGGTCACGACCACGATAGCTTCCCTAGCCTTCCCACTATACCCAAAACTTTCATCTTGATCATCACATCAGCTCATTGATCATTCAACCGACGCCAATACATTCAATTTATCATCAAAGTGACTGACTCTTCGTTGAACCCCATATAAGTGGATGCATGCACGAACGAATGAATGAACGAATGAGGAAGCGAATGAATTTGGAGATGAATGAATGAATGCATGACAGAATAGATAAATGAAGGACCGAATGGTTGTATGAAGTTTGAACTATGAACGAATAATGTATTAATGAAAAGGAGAATATTTAAATACATGAATGAATTAATTGATACGTGAGTGAATGAATACATAAATGAATCAACAATTACATCACTGGATGAAGAATGAATTATTGCATAGGTGACTGGATTGAAGAGTGATTGAATGCGTGAATAATTGCATGAATGAATAACAGAAATACATCAATCAATAATTGGAAAATAAACGCATGAACAAATGAATGAATGAATGAATGAATGATTATTTGATTATTTTCAGAAGATCCATTCAAAAGTAGGCCAGCAATATTGTAGCTTGTACACGGTGGTTTGACAACCACATCGGTTTCCTTCATCACATTTCACACCAATTGATATCATTTACCACAATTTCCTATCTCTTACCAACACACTTAATTATTTTTCTCTGGAATTTTCCTAAATTAGTTTCTATCTCTATCCTGGTTCTATCTCTATTCTATCTCTAGTTCTACTCTATCCTGATCTGTATCAAAAACAAAAACAGCGAACATCCCTTCCAGATCTCTAAATCAATACCCTTCACCCAGTGATCACCTCTCACAGCACGCTCCAAACTTTGTTTATCTACTATTTTCCAAAGTTTCTCCCAACCATCCTTCCCTCGATTTGTTCAAAAGAAGTTGCATATCCTGTTTACTTTCATCTAGCCTAGAGCGACATCTAATTCAACTCCTTCACCATTTTCTAATGGTCGCTCGAATTTATATTCTATGTCACCCATTATATTAAACTCTCCTCACACCTCTCATACTCCTCTTATACTCCCCTCAACCTCCTAACTCTTTCCTCTTTCTCCAACTCTTTCTCTTTCTTTCTCTTCGTGTAGCCAATCACTGCACACGTTTGATCTCTTTTATCACCCCTACGCTGTGCGGATCCCAAACTGAAGAATCATCTTTTAACAATTGGACTAACCAGAAAAACAATATGCCCCCTCTCGAACCAAGTAACCCGTTTCCCGCAACTTTCGCATGCCAAAGTTCAATTCCTCTATGCACCTCCCTGACATCCTCAGACCATTTAGCTTCTCAGCCCATCAGCTTACTTTGAAATATCACTCTCAAATATTGGTGAGGTATTTCCAATAGCCTCTCAAGCGTTATTCAGGAAAAGCCTCTGATCTGCGTTCTCCAAAAGTGACAGCTCTGTACTTGCTAGTAGTAGCTCTGTACTTGTACTTGTAGGTTTCACCCAATTCCACTCGATTCAACTCGACCTACTCGCTCACTCCATCTGAATCCCTTTGTATTTCATCTTCATCAAGCCTCACTCGCACTTGTATTTAAATCACTCAATCCTCTGCGAATAATCTCACTTTCGATTGATCCCCCACCACTATATCCTCGTTGGATATATTGAATAATATGGGTTCTATTACCGTTCCTTGAGGTACACCTGTAGTTACACCTACCTTAGCAGAAACCTCTTCCCCTCTACACTCATCTTTTTTACTATCTCCTTTGAAGAGTCTCCAAACCAACTAATCAAATCTACGCCATCTCTTACTCCACCTAAGCCCATGCTTTTCCAATAGTATTCCATGATGAATCATATCGCATGCCTTGGAGATGTCTGAAAGAACTGCATGCATCTCTCATCACCACTTTGTATGCAGACATGATAAGTAGTCGGCAAACCTGAATAGTTGTCTCTCGCACTACAATTTGTTTCCAATTCCATCTTGAGCTGACGATAAATCATTCCCAATACTCGAGGCTCACTTTACTCATGCGTCCACTATCCTCTCCAAAACTTTGCCAACAGACGACGTGAAAACAACAAGTCAATAGTCCTCCACATCACTTCTCTGTACCGGTACTTAAAGAATCGAAAATAAAATCGAAAATAAAATCGAAAAAATCGAAACATCGGTACCACATCTGCTATTCTTTCCCGTCTTTGGAACCTTTCTCACCTTGAACGAATTTCAGAAAATGGATATAATAACAGAACTATTTCTTTCCTTCTTGATTTATAAAAGTCATCGGTTAACCTATCTTGTCCCGGAGGTTTTACGGACTCGACTTTTAGATGTTCTTCAAATATTTCGTACTTCGACACTTCTAACCCTGTCCCTTCCTCGGCTCCCCCATAATCCACCACAAACTGTCTTGAAAAATTTCGCCATTCCGCCTATTTGATGCATCAGTCTTACCAATATCATCCATCAATTCACTACTCCCAGATCCCCAATGATACTGATGTGTTCCTTTCACCATGTTTGCAAGCTTTATATCTGAAAACGTTACTTCAAATTTTCTGTTCATTCTGACATGAAAAATTCTCCAGAAAATTTCTTATAACCATTTCTTAGCTGTGTCTTAGCTCTTTATTCACTTAAATTTACATTTATATTTCATATTTGAATTTATATTCATATTTAATATGTATTTATATATATATTAACTTATATTTATTGTCTTGGCTCTTTTTTATTTCTCAGCTCTTCTCAGGTCAATTCTATGGTCTCACGTTCTCATGTTCTCTCAGGTGAATAAATAAATACATATATGAAGAAAGAAAGAATACAAATAAACGAGTGGATGGATGGATAGATGGATGAATTAGTAATTACATAAATGAAGTAATGTATGATTTATTCATGTATTTATTCAATCGAATAATAAAATAATGAGCGTATTTATTCATTTCATGAGAAATTGAATAACTGAGTAGATGAGAAATCAATCGATTCATTGATAAATTACGAATTTAAAAATTGAATTAATAAATTAATGATTGAATGAATCAAACATTCATACATAAATGAGTCAACATACGTACGAATATATGCACAGGTGAGCACAGATGAGTGGTGATAATGTATAGAGGGGGTAAAAATGGAGATCACTTTTATTTTCATATTGTGTGATATGTCGTGGTAGTATATCTTTTGTCTTTGTCCGTATTATACCATCCATCATTTTTATCATATGAAGTTTTACGACGTCTGATTGATTTATGAAGTGATGAAACGATGACAAGAAGCTAAAGGTGTCTTGAATATGAAAAGGAAGCGATTCGTGGCCCATATTGTAACCATTCCTACATTCACCTTGACTTGGCTCACCACAAAAACTTCACGTACAAATGTACGATTGCGGGGATCGAACCGAGGCTCACCCGATCTACCCTCCTCCCCCGGTCACATATAGCAATCGCATTACCATTCCCCTCCTATATCGGACAACTTACTACGAACAAGTCTCCATTTTACGTCCAACTATGACGCTATATATACGCTAACCCGAGGGGATAACAACTCCTGAAATCTGGTGTACACTTGTCATGAAATCTTCCTAAAATCCCTTGAAATCTTCTTAAAATCCCTTAAAATCTTCTTGAAATCCCGTGAAATCTCCGTGAAATCCCTTGAAATCTGAAATCAGGTGTACACTAAATTTACTAGTTGTTCACCCCTCGAGCTAACCTAGCAAATTTTCAGCGACAGTTCATCAACTGACAAGTTATACTACGTAATAACAATACGTCAGTAATAACATATGATGGCTATCTTTAGCCATCTAAAGCCATCTTTGGCTTTATCTTTAGGCTTATCTTTAGCTATTCGGCCAATAAGATGAATCTATTCGAATGAGTAAGCTGTGTTCACGCAGGACGCCGCGCCTGGACGCGTAAGTGATACGTCCGATCGTATCCAACCCACTCGTATCGACGATAATTGAAGGTTCCGAGCGACCATCCCCCCACACAACTACTAGCGGACGGGTGTCAAAATTATATGATGAAACATTCGAGTACCTACGTAATACCGCAACAAACGCGAGACAACCGGACGCGCGCGACAAACGCATTTCAGATATCGGGAGTTTATCTTCTTGAAGAAGGAGATGATACGGCAACAGATCGTTTCTTATTTAGTATATAAGGTAAGGTTGCCTAATTTGGACCACTTCAGACATTTTATATTTTTGTAAGCTGAAATTAGAAGTTTATGAGACCAAAAAAAATTGGGTGTCAGGTATATATTCATCACAAACACTGGTATAACACAAATCAATTATGCATATCAATTTTTGAAATCAATTTTTAATCAATTTTATGACGATATAGATGAAGTGGTGCAATTGGTTCAAATTAGGATACTAGTTGCCTAAATTGAACCAGTATGGTTTCCTAATTTGAACCATACTGAAATAATTCAACTTTTGAAGTATAACCCCATTTTTTGTGTATTCAATATTTACATAGTGTGTGACAGATTGATATTAAATATGAAAAATGAAATGAGGAATGTGAAAATTCTCATGAGGATTGCATATTTACATATAACAGTCTTCGCAAAACCTCGACATCTGAGTGGCC
>OZ023326.1:64598701-64601201 GCA_964007535.1 Brachyptera risi
ACAGAAATTTAGTAATATAAATTATTGAAAGTATGTTCGTGAGAGTTCACGGCGTGAAAGTGTGAATTACATGGCTATACCGAAATGTCAAAGCGACCAGTCAAAAAACGGAACGACATCAATATCGCGCTATCGATTAAAGTTCTACATTGGCGTAAAAAAAACTCATCTACGTGAAACAAAATGAAAGTTAAATTATATTTTCAAAACCTCGGCCGTGCTAGCATTCTTTACTCAATAGTGCTAGTTTACGGCGTGAATGCTAGCTAACACGCCTAAGCCTAACAGAAGTCTGGAGGACCTGATTTAGTTCATCCACGCTGTCATTTTGAAAAAGAAAGAGAAGGAGATATAGTAAGCATATCTGGCTCGCTCACACAAACCTATAGGATTCAAATAGTGTTTTTCAACGGTATGTTTTTTCCACTAAGCGTATCAGATCTTTGATGGCCGAATTTATCAGTATTACTAGTTACATATAGAGATTATTTGTCCGGCTGAAATGATGCTTAGTGCGCCATCAGTTGGAAGTAATAGAAACTAAAACGAATGGGTCGGTGACGCTTGCCTGAATGGCTGTGACTGTCCCATATTGCGCGCTTTATTTTTGTCATCTTTCATTTATATGGAGTTTAACGACGCACTGTACTGATGACTATGATCTAATGGCGTCGGTGATTAATATTATAAGATGATGGGATGATGAGAAGAAATGTTATTCTATCATGTGTTTTCGCATAGTGGGAAGGAGTCGGTCGTAGTCTGAGTTGTTAAGGAAGCACCCCAGTGATAATCTGAATGACAGAAGGAAATCACGAAAAACCCCTGTCAAGGTTGTCGATCATGGTGGGATTCGAACCCAGGTCTCCTGAATGACAGCTCGGCCATACAGTATTTATTCATATCAATTAAAATTTGAACTCGATGTATGGAAATAGTCACAAGGTTATTGGATGAGTAATTTTTTTTATACAAAAAACCAAACGTATGTAAAACAAAAGTTATTTCACAGACTTGAATCTTGGCTAAACCACAGATTATCGAACTAATTATACCAGAGATAAACGAGCTCACCGAATATTGTAAAAATCACTGAAAATGTCTCTATGACGGAGGTTATGATACTCAGTGAGAAATTCAGAGGTTTTGAAGAATTTTTGTTCATCAATTATTTACCCTCCGGATTATTCTTACTGAGATTTCTCAAACTTTTCGATTTTTTTCGAGGAAAACCTTTAACCGATTTTTCAAAAACAATCCCAGCCTATTCTGGTGTGACACCAATGTTTGCAAAAAAAAGTTTCAAATCGATTGGTTAATTTTCCTGAACCAAAGAAAACCAAAACAAACAAAAAACAAACAACGAAGCCTGATTTTTTTCAAAGAGTGGAATGGAAATTTTCACTACGCTCATCTTTTAACTTCAATATACGATTGTTCAAGTAGGCCTACATCTAAACCGAGTGAATATTCAATTCCATAAACTTACAGGCCAACCATCCTGGCACTATATTGACTTGGGACACTTTCCCTCTACCTAAGTATAACCGGAACTGCCTTTATCGACAGTTCACAGGTATTTAATTTAGATTAAACTATAAAACTATATAAGATACTTAATCAATCAAACTCAAATAATGATGATTGTTGTTGATTGGAATACACTGGACAGGATTGGGATCAACCATGGAAGATGTAATGATTCCCTCTACAATTGGGGCAAGATATCATCTCCAGGGTGTGATTGCGGTGCTGAACGATAGACGATTAGCCATCTAACCCAAGAGTGTGTCTAAGAGCATATGAGGTCACTCGAGTGAATTCCTGATGGCCACACCAGGATCAATTCAATATATTAATTCATTAGATTTAAAGATATAATTTTCATTTTGACTATGATATGAAGAACTGTAGTTTTGTTTGTTTATGTCTATCTGTCTGTTTATGTAATCTTGTATTTTGTCCCCCTGTTAAGGTGACGTGATGTACAGCCAAACAATAAATCAAATAAAGGGGCATGTTGTATTCAATTGTAATAATTCGCACTTCACACCAATAAGTTACTCATCATCATCAAGACATCGACCAATCAATGACAGGTATTTTTAAATAAGGGTTCACAAGTTGATGGGTTTAATATCGTGTATTAAGTCACATGAAGCGAGTCATGTTGCGTTATTATTGTTGTTTGTGTGTTTTCAAATAACATCGAAACTTGATACAAAATCATTATTCCCCGATTAAGGCTGTGGACGGAAGGTGGGATCGTTCGAACGGGGCACCTCAAAGGTGATTTTACCATACCATTTTAATTATTCAAAACCAATGAACTTCAACACCGGGACTGTGCTGTCTGTAACCATAATTTTCCGTTGCAGATAAATGTATTTCAGTTTCCCAAAAGTCCGGAACACATTATACTTAAAAACCATTTCTATGATATATTCAGACATACATCACCAGCATTAGTACTATTGAGAGTGAACCAAATACACGAATG
>OZ023326.1:64603701-64647885 GCA_964007535.1 Brachyptera risi
TGATGAAAAATCTTGTATGCAAAATTCTTACACCAATCAATAGTATTATGACAATTGACAACTAATAAGTTCATGTAATATCCGGGCCTACTGCCTGCAGTTCGTTGTGAAACAGTTAAAAATCAATTAATCAGGGGTTATATTAGTGCGCAGTTGACCCTAATAGGCCTATGCCCAGTTCTAAACTTCAAAAATGCAGCTCTTCACTTCAATTTGCGCAGTTGTAAAATTTAGTCTACGTATAATAATGCACTAATAGTATACATTAGTAATAATGCACTATGAACCAACAGCCTTGGGCTTACATATTCCCAAATACCGTAGTAACGATGATACTCTAAAATAAGAAGTTTTTCAAAAATTTCCCTGCGGGGCTGTGGTGGGGGGGCCGCTCCCACACCCCCCAGCATCCGCGTGGAACCTACCTCTTTATAACTCTTGATTTTTTCATTTGCGCAGTTCTAAATTTTCACTTATATAAACACTGCAATTAATGATTAATTAATTAACAATTAAGCCGGCACTTCCACTAACTATAATTACCACAAATCAGTATCATATCAAGACGTTATACAATCAATGTTGTATAACATCGCATTATACAATATTCTTTCCATTATTTTTCTATAATTAATCTACAGTCAATCTCTTTAGGGCTTTGTGGACATCACGTGACTGTTCATCTATTTATATGTATGTTTATAAAAAAAAAAGTTCTTCAGGAGCATTAACAATCATCACTCCATTAGTAACCTAGTATTGAGAGTGTATAAGCAATGGGTGTCACCAATTAATTTAAAATGAGGAAGGAAAAATGGAAGAGTGTGACAATTGTTTGGAACTCAAGGTGCATATATATATATATATATATATATATATATATATATATATATATATATATATATATATATATATATATGTATATATATATATATATTTATATATATATATATATATATATATATATATATATATATATATATATATATATATATATATATATAGCTTCCCATTACTTATTGGATTAGCGAAGCGAAGACTCAATTTCACCATACTCGAAAAACAAGTGCTTTTTTTTCATTTTTTCACGCTCCACAGGTCAAACGGAAATTCAAAATCAATTTAAACTTGGCATACACAAGTGTCCTTATCTAATTCTATACTCAATCGGCACAATCGGCACAATCGGTTTTGAGGCACAATCGGTAAAACCACTTCTGAGAAAACTCATTTCGAAGTTTTCAAAAATCTCATAAGTATAACCCAGGTGAAAAAATCCGTTGAAAATATTTCATCCGAGAGAATTCAAATTCTCAGGAAATTTCAATATAATAATAATACATATTATTCCGAACTTTCACTCCAATTAGATTAGCCGTTTTGGTATATTAGTCAAACGCGAAATATGCGTTGTAAGATGAGGGAGATATCCGAATAAGGTATAAAAGTCGTTGAAGTAGTTCTACCCTTGCTACTTTATCGACTCTTGTATTCTACACACTTTGATATCTGAATAAGCTATAAAAGTCGTTAAAGTAGTTCTACCCTTGCCACTTTATTTACTCTGGTATTCTACACACCTTGACGCATATGAAAAATACTTTATTGTTGGTCAACTCTTGAATCTAGAAAGCAGTGAATCTCGACAACTTGATTCTGTCACAATTTGTATGATATATCTATGACTATCAATAACGTAACGGGATAAGCAACATGGCGCTTTCCTTTCGCACCATGCGTATATCAGAGGGATGCCGCCTCACAAATGTTATGATGATTTGCTGGTATTATTGTGTGTTGATCTATACAAGTAATAGATGTAATGCAATCTGTGAATCCAGCTCTTTCCAACTGCAGTAAACAATATTGGGATACATTTCATTTGAAATAGCCAATCTAAATTTAAAATAGGTCTGTAAAAGCATTTAGTCCCCTAGTCAAGAGCCCTACTGCTATATTTACCATTTGATAACTGGATAATTACTCATCATCTACGAGAAAGATTAGAATCAATGCAATTGTACAACTATGTACTATATATTGAAATACGAGCCTAATACGTACGATTTGATTTCAAATTGCGAATCTCACAAATGTACACGAAAGCGCGCTGATTCCACCATGGTGAAAACGGCCTAATGTTAAAAGGATAGGACTTACAGGGCCATGTTAGTTATCCCGTTACGTTATTGATAGTCATAGGATATATTTTATGAATATTATCAGTTATTTCATTTTTTTCTCCAAAACGACTGATCAGAATTGCATACAAAATCGTAATAATGTGTAAAATCCATGTATACACATTTAGAGAAAATTTCATTCCATTTGGAGAGATTATATTTTTCAACATTTTCCGCCCAGTCAAATCTTATGGGGTTTTAAGAAACTTTGAGATGATTTTTCCCAAAATCGGTCTGACCGATTCATTCCGAAAACTATACAGTTCTAAGTTGGATGAGTTTGCGTGTACAAACAAAATTTCATGTTGATCAGTCAACCCTTGCGACCTGTAGAGTGCTTACAAACAAAGAAAAAAAAAACACAGACAAAGCCCTATAAGAGCGGGATGGAGACTCCGCTACGCTCATCAATTCGTGATTAAAGGCAAAGTGGCTGACATCTGGTGACATTGTAGTGAACTGGGCGGAGGCAGATACTTCCAAATTATATACAAATTAATCGATGTGTAATTACAATATAAAATACAAAATTAAAACCACTGAAATTATTAATCACTAGTCAAACGCGAAATGTGCGTTGTAAGATGAGCGAGATATCTCAATAAGGTATAAAAGTCCTTGAAATCATTTTACCCTTGCTACTTTATCGACTTTGGTATTCTACACACCTTGATATCTGAATAAGCTATAAAAGTCGTTAAAGAAGTTCTACTCTTGCCACTTCATTGACTCTGGTATTCTACACACCTTGACGCATATAAAAAATACTTCATTGTTGGTCAACTCTTGAATCTAGAAAGCAGTGAATCTCGACAACTTAATTCTGTCATAATTTTTATGATATATTTTATGAATATTATCAGTCATTCTATTTTTTTTCTTCAAAACGACTGATCAGAATTGCTTAAAAAATCGTAATAATGTGTAAAATCTATGTATACACATTTAGAGAAAATTTCATCCCATTTGGAGAGATTTTATTTTTCAACATTTTCCGCCCAGCCAAATCTTATGGGGTTTTTAGAAACTTTGAGATGATGATTCTCAAAATCGGTCCGACCGATTCATCCCAAAAACTATACAGTTCTAAGTTGGATGAGTTTGCGTGTACAAAAAAAGTTTCATGTTGATCAGTCAACCCTTGCGACCTGTGGAGTGCTTACAAACAAAAAAAAAAAAAAAAAACACACAGACAAAGCCCTATAAGAGTGGGATGGAGACTTCGCTACGCTCATCAACTAGTCAAACGCGAAATATGCGTTGTAAGATGAGCGAGATATCTGAATAAGGTATAATAACAGTCCTACATTTGCTACTTTATCGACTATGGTATTCTACACACCTTGATATCTGAATAAGCTATAAAAGTTGTTAAAGTAGTTCTTCTCTTGCCACTTCATTGACTCTGGTTGATGAGCGTAGCGAAGTCTCCATCCCACTCTTATAGAGCTTTGTCTGTGTGTTTTTTTTTTTTTTTTTTTTTTTTGTTTTTTTTTGTAAGCACTCCACAGGTCGCAAGGGTTGACTGATCAACATGAAACTTTTTTTGTACACGCAAACTCATCCAACTTAGAACTGTATAGTTTTTGGGATGAATCGGTCGGACCGATTTTGAGAATCATCATCTCAAACTTTCTAAAAACCCCATAAGATTTGGCTGGGCGGAAAATGTTGAAAAATAAAATCACTCCAAATGGAATGAAATTTTCTCTAAATGTGTATACATGGATTTTACACATTATTACGATTTTTTAAGCAATTCTGATCAGTCGTTTTGGAGAAAAAAAATAAAATGACTGATAATATTCATAAAATATATCATAAAAATTATGACAGAATTAAGTTGTCGAGATTCACTGCTTTCTAGATTCAAGAGTTGACCAACAATGAAGTATTTTTTATATGCGTCAAGGTGTGTAGAACACCAGAGTCAATGAAGTGGCGAGAGTAGAACTACTTTAACGACTTTAATAGCTTATTCAGATATCAAGGTGTGTAGAATACCAGAGTCGATAAAGTAGCAAGGGTAGAACTACTTTAAGGACTTTTATACCTTATCCAGATATCTCGCTCATCTTACAACGCATATTTCGCGTTTGACTAGTAATCTACACACCTTGACGCATATAAAAAATACTTAATTGTTTGTCAACTCTTGAATCTAGAAAGCAGTGAATCTCGACAACTTAATTCTGTCACAATTTTTATGATATATTTCATGAATATTATCAGTCGTTTTATTTTTTTTCTTCAAAACGACTGATCAGAATTGCTCACAAAATCGTGGTAATGTGTAAAATCTATGTATACACATTCAGAGAAAATTTCATCCCATTTGGAGAGATTTTATTTTTCAACATTTTCCGCCCAGCCAAATCTTATGGGGGTTTTTGGAACTTTGAGATGATTTTTCTCAAAATTGGTCCGACCGATTCATTCCAAAAACTATACAGTTCTAAGTTGGATGAGTTTGCGTGTACAAAAAAAGTTTCATGTTCATCAGTCAACCCTTGCGACCTGTGGAGTGCTTACAAACAAAACAAAAAACAAAAAAACACACAGACAAAGCCCTATAAGAGCGGGATGGAGACTTCGCTACGCTCATCAATTAAAAGTACAATATTAATTACAAATATAATGTGTGTAAGCATACAACAACACGACATCTAGGCCTAACTGCCTCCGGACGGCCAATCGCCCACTTCGACAGTGCTGCGCCTGCATGGTTAGCTTTTAATCACGAATTAAATTTGTGACAGAATTAAGTTGTCGAGATTCACTGCTTTCTAGATTCAAGAATTGACCAACAATGAAGTATTTTTTATATTCGTCAAGGTGTGTAGAATACCTGAGTCAATGAAGTGGCAAGAGTAGAACTACTTTAACGACTTTTATAGCTTATCCAGATATCAAGGTGTGTAGAATACCACAGTCGATAAAGTAGCAAGGGTAAAACTACTTCAAGGACTTTTATACCTTATCCAGATATCTCGCTCATCTTACAACGCATATTTCGCGTTTGACTAGTTTATGTATACACATTTACAGAAAATTTTATTCTATCTGAAGAGATTTTGTTTTTCACATTTTCTTGTCCAGCCTGATCGTATGGGGTTTTTTTAAATTTTGACATGATATTTCTCAAAATCGGTCGAACCGATTAATTCCAAGAACTATACAGTTCTAAGTTGTAAAAGTGTGCCAGTACAAAAATAGTTTCATTTTGATCAGTCAAACCATGCGATCTGTGCAGTGCTTACAAACAAACAAACAAACAAAAAAACAACACAGAAATGCTCCATAAGAGTGGGATGGAGACTTCGCTACGCTCATCTAAAAAATATATATAATGTAATTTTTGTGAATCTTTCAAAGCTATCAAGATACCAATCAAATCCAAGCATGTGCTTGGTTTGTTTTTCAACAGGTGTCACCAATTGATTGTAAACTAGGCAAACGCGTCATGTGTTGCCACGTGATGGATGAGCTGGAACATATCAACTTATCTTTGGATTGGTTATTGAATGAATGAATATAAGGGTTTCAAGGCGCATCGACAGCGAGGTCATTTAGCGCTTAATTATTATATATATCCACCTTGAGATCCAAACAATTTCGACACTGCCATCCTATTTCCTAATTAATTTCTATGATAATAAAGAAGGCTTTGTTTTAATCGTTTACAATTGATTGGTGACACCTTTTACTTGGATTTAATAGACGTATCTCAATAGCTTCGAGTGATTAGATGAGCGTAGCGAAGATTCCATTTCACATACCGAAAATAATGGGCTTGGTTTTTATGTTGTTGTTTTTTTTGTAATTTTGTAATTTTGTGCGCGGCATACAGGTCAGGAAAAGATATCTATCAACTTGAAACTCATTCCACATATTTCTGTTATACCAGAATAGGCTAGGATTGTTTTTCAATAAAATCGGTCGGGTGGGTTTTCCGGAAAAAATTCGGAAAGTTTGTAAAATCCTCATAAGAATAACCCGGAGGAAAAATACTTGAAAAACTAGATTTTTCAAAAGCTCTCAAATTTTCAACGAATATGAACACACCTTTACACCATCATACACCTTTTCAGAGATTTTTGCACCAATCGAATGAGAAATAACGAATAAAACGCAATAAAAGTGTACATTTTATCGAATATTTGGATCAATTGGTTTGCAAAGTGTATATGCGACAAGTTGCAAGACTATAAATATCAACAAGTTGCAGGTGAGGTTTTTGAACGTTTGACGTAATCCAAGGTCCGTATATGTGGATTGAGCTGACGAGTTATTTTTCATTCTAGATTTCCATACTTCTAAGCTCATCTCACAACTCACAACGCGCATCCCGCGTTTTCCTAGTTTACAAAAATTACATTATGTAATTTTTTACATCAAAAGGGCTAATCCGATTTGAGTGAAAGTTCGGAATAATGTGTAATAATTGGATGAGCGAAGCGGAGACTCAATTTCACCATACTCGAAAAAAAAGTGCTCGTTTTTTTTTCTTTTTTCTCTTTTTTTTTCTTTCGCGCTCTACACGTCAGACGAAAATTAAGAATCAGTTGAAACTTGGCATACAAAAGTGTCTTTATCGAATTCGGTACTGTATTCGGTACTTGAGGCGCAATCGGTTAAACCACTTCTGAGAAAACTTATTTCGAAGTTTTCAAAAACCCCATGAGAACAACCCAAAGTGAAAAATTCGTGAAAAATATTTCATCTGAGAGAATTCAGATTCTCGGAGAATTTCAATATAATAATAATACACATTATTCCGAACTATCACTCAAATCGGATCAGCCGTTTTGATGTAAAAGAATATACAATTTAATTTCTGTAAATATCACTCAAAGCTATTAAGATACCAATTAAATCCAAGCAACAGAACATGTCACCACTTAATTGTGAACGATCGAAACCAAGCCTTCTATGTTATCATAGAAATCAATAAGGGAAAATAGGATGGCAGTGACGTAATGGTTTGGATCTCAATTCTCAAGGTGTATATATATATATATATATATATATATATATATATATATATATATATATATATATATATATATATATATATATATATATATATATGTATATATATATATATATATATATATATATATAATAACCAATCCAAAGATAAGTTGATATGTTCCAGCTCATCGATCAATGCGGCAACACATAACGCGTTTGCCTGGTTAAATTGAAATTCCCTGAGAATTTGAATTCTTTCGGATGAAATATTTATAAGGAATTTTTCCCTCTGGGTTATTCTCGTGGGATTTTTGAAAACTTTTAAATGAGTTTTCTCAGAAGTGGTTCAACCGATTCCGCCTCGAAACTATACAGTATCGAATTAGATAGGACACTCGTGTATGCCAAGTTTCAATTGATTTTTAATTTTCCTTTGACCTGTGGAGCGCGAACAGAAAAAAGCACTTTTTTTCGAGTATGGTGAAATTGAGTCTTCGCCTCGCCCATACAAAAACAAAGCCATCCTTACTATCATAGAAATTAATTAGGAAATAGGATAGCAGTGACGTAATTGTTTGGATATCAAGGTGGATATATATAATAGCCAATCCAAAGATAAGTTGATATGTACCAACTCATCCATCAATGCGGCAACACATAACGCGTTTGCCTAGTCATATGAATATGCCTATATCGCTCGTCGTTGCGTTCTCCTAGTTTTGATTAACAATTAAGAACATTTCACATCAAGATCCACTATTTTGAATTATTTTTTGTGTATTTAGGAATAAAAAGTAATCATACTTACGAAATGATGTTGTTTTTGGATGAGCGAAGCGAAGTCTTAATTTCTCCATACTCGAAAAGAAGTGCTTGTTTTTTTGTTTTGTTTTTTGTTCGCTCTTCACAGGCCAAACGAAAATTCGAAATCAGTTGAAACTTGGCATACACAAGTGTCTTTATCTAATTCGATACTGTATAGTTTTCAGTCACAATCGGTTGAACCACTTCTGATAAAACTCATTTCAAAGTTTTTATAAATCCCATATATAAGAATAACCCAGAGGAAAAAATTCGTCAAAAATATTTCCTTCGAGAGCATTCAAATTCTCAGGGAGTTTCAATATAATAACTGTACACACTATTCCGAATTTTCAGTCAGATCAGATCAGCCGTTTGAATGTAAAAAAATATATAATGTAATGTTTTATAAATCACTCAAAGCTATCAAGATACCAATCAAATCCAAGCAACAAGTGTCACTAATTAATTGGAAACGATTAAAACAAAGCCTTCTTCATTATCATAGAAATTAATTAGTGAATAGGATGGCAGTGACGTATTGTTTGGATCTCACGGTGGATATAAAATATAATAACCAATCCAAAAAAAAGTTGATATGTTCTATAGCTCATCCATCAACGCGGCAACACATAACGCGTTTTCCTCGTTAACCTGCGTCTTTAATGCTACAAGTGGGATGGGGACGAAACCTTGTCTCCGTTCTGTCAGTTGATTGTATCGGTTTTCATTTAACCTATTTGGATTATGTTTGAGCTAGTCTACACTCTTTGAAGCTGAGTGAATACTCAGTGATAACTGAGTGATAACTATGAATAATTTTCATTCTAAATATTTGAAAGAAAATTAAAATCGCTTCAAAAAGTTGAAATTGACTAGAACCATAGTGCTTTCTAGGTATAGAAAAACTAAAGTCTCTCTAAAATTCAAACAATGAATACAAATTTATCGGCTTTTGATGTGCAATCAGAGACTAAAGATATATTTACTTTGATGTAAGTGTAATCAATGACGTCAAACATCTATAGGGCCTACAATAAAGCAAATAGGCCTACGCCATGTTAACAATCTATAACATTGAAGATTGAATAATGTGAAGTAACCATCAAGGATCTAGTCCTCAGCAGTTAACGCTAACAATTTCAATTATTTTTCATTTAAAGGACATCACAACCCTGGAACTAAGGTTTGATGAAAAATGACGATATTTATTTCCCTAATTTTAGAGAAAACTAGAAATCACCATCCCAATTTCATTAATTGAAAATAATTATTTTGGTGCTCCAGACACCATGAGTCATGACGTAGGCAGAATCAATTCTATATAGCAACATGGACAGAATCGAGTAATATCTACGTCACGACTCAGAAAGAGGGCCGGTTCCTGGAGGACAAATACATTAATCATAATATCTGGAATTGGGATGATGATTTCTAGTTTTCTCCAAAATTTTGAAAATAAATATCGTCATCATTCATTAAGAACTAATTTCAGGGTTGTGATGTCCTTTAAGGATTGTTATGTTGGAGATTGAGAAAAAAGAATCGCACTGCAGGACTTCAACGCAAAAGAATTGTATAATATATAATTAATATAATAATAATAATAATATATAATATGTAATTATGTCTTACCCTAGATCGTGTAATTAATCGACAGCAAATGGAATATCAAGATACTTTTTAAATGTTAGAGGCTCTGTAAAATATTGAGTTATTGCTAACGCACCGATATCTACGATGCTGTGGCTATATAATCGAAAGTACACTAAATAAAATATTAGAAAATATATTCTTTACCTCAAATTTATGACGTAATTTTATTCTATTTTTATCCTTACAGATCCTAATGGTTGAATTCTTCATCGACCTTGATACTAAACATTTTGTATTATTGTTTCATTTTAAAAGACAGGATTACTCTGAAATTGACGACTCGAAATGAGCGTGACTTTACCAGTCGGCCAGTTAGAGACACCTTGATTGGATATTTGAATTTCACCTCAGTTCAAACAATCCCGTCGATTGGATGTTATGATTTGTGACGTCAATGGGGCAGAGAATACGAGTATTCCCTTCAACAAATCTCTCAAGATATTGCAAGTAATGTCTTGTAATTTTATGGACTACAAAAAAAAATATCTAATTTTCAGGCGTATATTACAATGTTCTTCTCATTATTGTTAACTTCATTTTTATGTCCCATATATATTGTATCGATCATAAAAAGAAAACAGAGGAACTAATAGGTACTCTTGGCAGGGACGTCATCAGGATTTGTGTATTGGGGGAGCGCACAGATTACATAAATAAAATGACATGAAAATAAAATAAAATAAGATGATCTGCCGCTTGCAAAAAAGAGGTCTGAGAGGCAGAAGTCCCCCAGCAGAGCCCCGCAGAGAATTTTTTAAAATATTGACATTTTTTCAAGTGATTTTGACGATTTACAAGTGGTTTTAGAGTCTTATAATTGAATAGTCATGGACATTTTCGAAGTTGAACTTTTACGATTTCTCCCTCAAAGCCCCGCAGGGAATTTTTTGAAGTAGCCCATGTCATTTTTTAAGTGATTTTTG
This sequence comes from Brachyptera risi, assembly GCA_964007535.1. Taxonomy (NCBI): domain Eukaryota; kingdom Metazoa; phylum Arthropoda; class Insecta; order Plecoptera; family Taeniopterygidae; genus Brachyptera; species Brachyptera risi. Next base: position 64,614,239 of record OZ023326.1, read on the forward strand.
ATATAAAAGCAGTTTTGGAGTTCAATGGTTGAATCACCGTGGACATTACCAAAGTCATTTTTGATAGTATAATCATTATCGACATTTTCGAAGTTATTTTCGCGATTTCTCCCAGCAAAATTCCCATCAGTGATTTTTTTGAAATATGTTCATTTTTCAAGTGATTATTGCAATTCCCGAGCAGTTTTGGAATCTGATAATTGAATCATCATCATAAAGAAAAAAAGAAGTGTGAAGTAGTAGAGTGTATACTGATACAATTCTTATTAATAAATAATAATAGTTTATTATGCATTTATTCGTAGGTCAACATTGTATATTTTTGAAGGAGGATAAATTATTGGGGGACGCAAATGTCGATTGGGGGAGCGCGTGCCTCCCCTCTGACCCCCTAACGACGTCCCTGACTCTTGGTCAGTTGTACCACCAGATAAATTGGTAGTGTTACAAAATACATTTGTTGATTTAGTGAATCATCGAGAAATTAATTAATACTTCTTCATTTTTAGCTGGTACAACCAACTCTACTTTGGATAAGTTCACAAAAAGTTTCTCCAACAAATATTCTCATGATATTTCTCATGATATTTTCAACAATTGATATTCCTGATTACTTCAACTCTCTCATTGTGTTCCTGATTCATACAATTAAACATATATGTTTTTACTTATTTACTATACACGTATGTACATGATGAGGAAAAACAATGGATTGTGCAACAGTATAGGTAGCACAATAACAGTTTGTATAGGCCTATACAATAACAAATGAACTAACACATGCAATAAATTGGCATTACAAAAATTGTAGGAATATTAGCTCGGGAATTTACAAGCATACAAGTTGAAATTTTTTTGTCATTCAGAAGTTCTTTTCATTTTTAGTCGAAATATCCATACCGGCACATGTAGCTGAGTGGTTAATCCACTTGCTTCATGTGACCCGGGAGGCAGTGGGCATATCGGACCCGGTTCGATCCCCGCTACCATCCATCTTTACAGGGGTTTTTCGTGGTTTTCTTCTGTATTCTAGGCTAATGCCGGGATGGTTCCCACAATATAGGCCACGACCGCTTCCTTCCCACTATCCTTGCCATTACCCATAAAACCTTCATCTCATCATCCCATCATCTCATTAATCATTCATCCGACGCCAATAGATCTCAGTAATCATTACAGTGCGTCGTTAAAAAACCCAATATAGAAAAAAAAGAAATATCCATCCATAGTGAAGCTTCAAGTGCAGGACTAAACAATGAATATCGTCTAGGCTTATTGATATTTGAAGAGACCTCTCTTATTTTCGGTCCTTGCTCAGACGATATACCGTATATTAGACCCACACTGTATTAAGTATTAATTTAATATTCTAATGTTATTGTGTTCTTCTACCTCCTCCCCCCACCACCTCCACCGCCTCCCCCACCGCCTCCTCCACCACCTCCTCCACCACCTCCTCCACCACCTCCCCCACCTCCTCCACCACCACCTCCACCACCTCCTCCACCACCTGCTCTTCCTCTAGCACCTGCTCTTCCTCCTCTACCACCTCCTCCCCAACCTTGTCCGCCACGACGGTCTTCAGAGTAGCAGTCCTCGTCGTCTGAACTAGTGTCCGAATCGTAACCATCAGTACCCGCATTACCACCGTTCCCCCCTCGACCACTGCGCGACCCAGACCCGTCTTTCCCTTGTTGTCCGTGCATTCTTCCTCTCTGCCTACTTCTTCTCCCACTGACATCGTGCAGCTCGTAATTACCGCCTGCAGCATTTTGTCCTCCATGCGTTCCTCCATTTACTCCCCATCGTGGTCTACCATCTTCTCCATTCATAGCGTCACATTGCCCTCCATACGCTCCTCTGTTTACTCCCCATCGTGGTCTACCATCTTCTCCATTCATAGCGTCACATTGCCCTCCATACGCTCCTCCGTTTACTCCCCATCGTGGTCTACCATCTCCTCCATTCATAGCGTCACATTGCCCTCCATACGCTTTTCCGTTTGATCCCCGTTGTGGTCTACCATCTCCTCTATTCATAGCGGTACGTTGTCTCCAGTCTGCTCCACGCTGTGGTTCTTCACCGCTCGAGTCTGCATCGTCCTCTACTAGTTGCCCAACATAGCATTCTCTTCTAGTTGCCCATCCAACTTGAGGTCGCCCCTCTTGTCCTCTCTCACCACATTGTTCGTTATGCGAGCGCTTTCCTTCATGTCCCATTATGCATGCATCATCTGATCCAGGAAAACGTCGCTTTTGTCCATGACCACTCTGTTCTTGCAACATCGTCTACAAACAAAAAGACATGTTCACATCACTTCTAAGTCGGATTTCTAGACAGAAGTTTCAAGAAAAGTTCGTTGTATATGACAATTAGCTGTGAATTAGTTTATTAGTTTAAACGCACTTGGCCATTCAGGACCTAAATCTAGAGGGTGTCCAGGGCAGAGCGTGTCCAGAACAAAGCGTGTCCAGAAAAGAGCATGTCCAGGACAGAGCATGTTCAGGACACCGAGGTTTATAATAGTTTGTTTCTATACCTCGCAGGTCCAGAAACTAAACAGAGGATCAAAAATCTAACCAGAGTATATCCAGTATGCAAGTAATTCTTACAAAACATCTTAAGTAGGGCCTGCTATCTTCAATAAGAAATAGGCTAATAATGAAGTAACTATTTAGTATTTAACTGGTGTCAGGAGCAGGGCTTTGGAGGAGTTTTTTTTCCATTGACTAAAGAAACCAAACAATCTGTTCTATCAAATAAAAACTAAAAGCGTTCGGGTGAGAACTCGTTCATTTCCATATGAACCTTTCACTGAACGAATTGGTATTGTACAAAGTGATCGTTTACTTCTAAAAAAAAAATGTTTCTGTCAAGAACGTCTCACGTCTGTAAAAACTCGCATTTGAATGCACACGTCTCGTGGTAGTCACTAGGTAGTCTGCATGACCTACCAAGAGATAGAGAAGCTTGAAACTTCCCCATGCTAGCCTCAAGTCTGACCCAAAAATAGTGATATGATCCACCAATGAGATGTTTCAATGCATCTTGCTACGGACGTATAATCGAATGACGACGTAATCCTAAAGTGGAATAAAGTTCATTTGCGCCAACCTTTGTTTACCAAACCCTCCAATCAAATCAATCCTTTTAACTGTGTTCACGTCTTACAGTTTTTTATGCTTCACCACAGTTTTGTATCGTGATAACTGATAAATGATACTGCCACTGTCATCAGATATGAAAGATTATATGATAAAAGCTGAATACCTTGTGCCGCATATAAGCTTACATCTTACTCACAGACAAACTTGCCAGGTAGAATTCTCGGGAAATCGAGGAAAAATGTATTGATATACGATATAAATTATTTTGAAATATATACTTCATTAAAAATCTATTATAACTGACAAATTTTTTGCCAACCGAAACATGCTTCACTGTTTCTAAAACTATTGAATTGCTAATAAACTCTTTGATTCGATTACTCATCTTCACAATCATCATGTCTGTCATCTAATGTATGTTGGGTGTTTCTGTTTATAGATAATGAGCATAATATACGAACAAAAACAAAAACTCGCTCACTCCATTTTTGAATAAGACGAGATGAGAATATCAGCCGATGGAGTAGTTTTCACCCTAAAATTTACTAAAAACACTGTTTATACGTCACAATGCACAATACAATAAATAGATTATTTTTCATTTCATTTTTTATATATAATAGTTACTACATTAATAACAAAAGTACCAAAAAATATCAACTATAAGTGAAAACGTACGTACTTTTTTTAAGAATTGAAACTCTTTTAAACTCATTAACTGAACTTTATAAATTGCCCCTCCAATGCGAACTTGCATAACACTGCAGGATCTTATTGAACAGTTCTGACTACCCAACTTACCTAATTTAATTTGGCTGCATCCAAACATGTTCATACAAACTAGAGAGACCTGTCATGTAAAACATGATATTGAATAGAGAAAAGTGAATACCGATAACGGCAAAGAACTAATAAACACAATTACGCACTATTACTCTGAATAATAAAATTAAAAGACGATATCTGACGGCGAATAGTCGATAAATACAATTGACGACTCGCAGTCTCCGCCCCCTTGACGTCAGACATCATACCGTCCAATCAACAGGGCTATTATAACTGTAGTCAAATTCAAATCTCCAATCGGGGTATCTTGAAATGACTACAAATGATATGATCCAACTGGCTGTTTAGTAAAGCCACGCCTATTTCGAGTCGTCAATTTCATACTATTACTTTAACCAATGGCCAATTTGTGATTTCAAATGATTCATAGACTACTCAGCGAAATCAGCAGACGTGATTATAATGTCGAAAATTACGTCTACTGCTTTTGCTGAGTCACCTTCGGCAAGGTCAAAGCATCCATTTGTTATGCCAATGACAGTGTGCGCGCGCTGGCGTTAGTGACACACAAGTCATAACTGATGTGTAACTATCTGTATAATGACTGTATAGCACGTCTGCATTAATTTATAAGAAATAGACGAATGACTCGATTCAAGTAATACGTTCGCAGAGTTGAATAAGATAATGTGAAAAATATTTGTTAAACATACAAATTTCTACCCGAGAATTCTACCCGAGAGTTTTTTTTTTTTTTTGTCTTCTACAAGAGTTCTACCCGAGAAGGGCGTATTGAATGCAGAATAATATTGTACATGAAGAATATCGATTCATATTATATATTTACATGAAATATAAAATAGACCTATAGCTTACCTATTTGTTGATCTAACTCGTAACGGTGGCACCGACTTGGCCTCTTGGATCTTTCAGATAAGCTCAGCTTATCTTAACGACAATTGATCAGCTGTCAAGATATTTGTAATGGACTGATAACATTCATCCACGATGTAGTGATACCAACCTATTTGATCATAATATAAAGAAGGTGCTTCAACTCCCATAGTGATAACATGGAAGGCATTTGTGGTTTCTTGCGGTCATTTCAGAGCCAATCGTCTCGATTGCCTGTCGCGATTTAGCGGATCCCCTATAGTGAACTAGATGTAAATAAGAGTGGCTACAGTACCGGTGGCATTGTTGAACTAACAAAATCTATAATTTTCGTAATCTTCTGGGCCGTGTATAGCATTGTTGAGCATTGTTGTTTTAAATAGTTCGATATAAAAGCGATAGTTGCGCTACAGGCAATCAGGACGATTGACTCAGATTCTTACCCCGGAAATATTTCACTTTCAAGACCCGAGTTGGAGCATCTTCTTTATATTATGATAACATAGGTTGGTATCACTACATCGTGACTCATCTGTGTCAACAATCTGCGAATGCAAGGGAGATATTGAAACATGAAAAAGAGAATGAGAGAGGAAGGAAGATAGAGCGGCAATGGATGGTTTGTACCAAGATACATTAAGGGTTGCGTTCACAAACCGGCAAACTAACGCAACCCTCAATGCATCTTGATTTGTTCTAAGATCTAAGTGATCCAAGTTTCATATCCTATCACGTTATGCAGTTGTGCAAGCTCCCGAACTAGTTAACTATAGTAGAGAGTACTCGACCGTTAACTTATATTGGCTATAAAAAAGTTGTAATGTAGAAATACGTGATGGCTGTATTTTATTATTTGATGAAAAAAACTAATTTTCAATTGAAATCCATATAATATCATACAATCTTTATGATGGATTTTCAATTAACAAGTGTTAAAATGAAATTGGTGTGGGCCCACAGCTTGGTAAATTTGCTGGAATATTCAGAATACCTATTGATCTCGTTAAATTAGGCCTAGATTTAATTGATATAAAAAAATATATGTATAACTTATAATTGTTTTCTCAAAAGCGGCCGATCCAATGTATATAAAACTTTTGAATAATGTGTTACATTCGTGTGCTTGAATTCATTTAAAATTATAAATTATTCAAAGGCAACATTTTTTAATTGCTCTCTTCTGGGTAATTAGCAGGTCTTATAGCGTTTTCAAAATCTCGAAATGTTTTTTCTCAAAAGTGGTTTAACCGATTGCACCTCAAAACTATAAGGCCTCCCTTATTACATGTATCGTGTTAGACGACATGAAACATTTTATTTTTTTTATTTTATTGAATCCAAAGATTTGTACATTGCACAAATATAGGAAGTATAAAAACTAACAACTAGATATAAAAATGAGTAGATAGAAGAATAGATTAAAAAAGACAGAATGATATATATATAATAGTACAATGATGGTCTAATGAGATTTTGAAGTTAGGAATTCGTTGAGGTCATAGAAGGGGCTCTGGAGTAGGAAATATTTAAGTTTGTATTTGAAAGATGAGTTTGGTGAGGCTAGTTATATGAGCAGGTAGTTTATTGTAAATGGTTGTGCAAAGATGGAGAGGGCTGTGTCTGAAAAAAGCGTGGGAGTGTGTTAGAGAACGGATAGAGTTACTGTGACTGGTAGGGTAGTTATGGATAGAAGCATTTTTGGGAAAGAGGCTGGAGTTGGAGTGAACATAAGAACTGGCAATTTGGATAAGAGTACATGTGAGGGTGAGAATTTTTAGCTTTGTGAAATGTGATTTACATGAGGAACTGCGAGAAATACCGGAAATGATGCGAATTGCCTGTTTTTGCATAATGAATATTCGCGTAGCTCCTGGGGAGGAACCCCAGAAGAGAAGTCCATAGGAGAGATGAGAGTGGAAATAGGCATGGTAGACAAGTAAAAGGGTATGAGGATTGACAATTTTTTTGAGTCGACGAAGAAGGAAGGAAGCACTTTTAATTTTAGCTGCGGTTTTCTCAATATGTTGGGACCAGTCTAGATTGGGGGTTATATGAATTCCGATAAATTTTGTCGATGAAGTACTGGGGAGGATTTTACCATCAACACGTATTAATGGGGACACGATGGGTGGGTTAGATTTATTGTGGAAGTTCATGAAAATTGATTTAGTGGGTTGCAGTGCAAGTTTGTTATTTAAGCAATATGAGGATATTAGTGAAGTTTGACAGTTGGCAGTTTGAATGAGGGCAATGAGAGAGTTGATTCTTGGTGTGGTTAATAAATGATTAGTATCATCAGCAAATTGGAAGAGATGTCCGACATGTAATAATTTAGAGGAGATAAATAGGAGATAAAGAGATAAAGAGAGGAGATAAGACAGAGCCCTGAGGTACACCTTGTTTAACGGATTGTGGGTTTGAAATGGAGGGTGCAGAGTTGGGGAAATTGATACGAACGACTTGGGTTCTATTGGATAGGAAAGATGCAATCCATTTATTGGCACAGCCACGAATTCCTAGGGAATTGAATTTATAAAGGAGAAGATTGTGGTCTATAGTGTCGAAAGCTTTACTTAGATCATAGAAAATACCTATGGCATGGTCACCCTTATCGAGAGCGGCATAGAGGGTGGAGAGGAAGCTAAAAATTGCTGTGAATGTATATTTATGTTTTTGAAACCCATGTTGACATTCAGCAATGATATTATTTGAGTCAAGAAATGAGGTTAAACGGAGAAGCATTACTTTTTCTATCAATTTGGAGAAAGAGGAGAGGAGGGAGATGGGTCTGTAGTTATTGATATCGGTCTTGATGCCTTTTTTGTGAATTGGAATAATTAAAGCTTGTTTGAGTTTATGGGGAAAGATTCCTGATGAGAAGGAATCATTTATAATCGCGGTGAGAGGTATCGATATATAGTCTATGCATTTTGCAAGTAGTGAACCAGGGATTTCGTCAGAGCCACTCGAATGTTTATATCTAAGTGAACGCGCGACATGGCTTAATTCAATCGGGTTTGTGGGGAACAAGAAAATGGTATTTGATGGGATAGGTTCATTATTGTAATTCAGGAGGGTGAGGCTTAGAGGGATTGGAGCAGCAACATCACCTGAGCTGATGAAGAAAGTATTGAGTTTTTCAGAAAGAGTAGAAGGGTCTGTGATGTTTTGACCGTAGACATTAAGTTTGAGGTATTCTGGAGGCTTGACAGATTTGGAGGAGGAGTTGATAATATTCCAAGAGGTTTTAGACTTATTTATTGAATTGGCTATCATGTTATCGTGGTATAAGCGTTTCGCGTTGCGCAGGGCTTTAATATGGGATTTTTTTCTCTCCAGATATTGTGATTTAAGATCAGGATCATTTTGATTCCTTTTCAGAATGGCATGTTGAGTTTTCAGATTTTTGCTGGAAGAGCGGAGTTCGGGTGTTATCCATTTATTGCGTTTTGGCTTAATACCTTACTTGTATTGACGCAAAGGGAAGGCGGTATTTAGATGGCTAGTGATGGTATCGGAGAAGGAATCGTACTTGGAGTCAGTATCGAATGAATTTATTGTTTTGATCCAATTTTCATCTCGGAGGAGAGAGATGAAGTGGATGGTGTTTTCCTCAGAAAATATACGTTTAGTTATGAAAGATGTATTAATGAATGCAAGTGAAGTAGGGGTGATATTCATTGTGAGAGCAAGGTGATCAGAAACATTACAGTCGAGCGTATCGGCAGTGAATTGAATATGTGGCAACGTGGTGAATATATTGTCGATGAGAGTTGATGATGTGAGAGTTATTCGAGTTGGTGTAGATATCGTTTCGAGAAGATTATATGTGTGGAGTAGGTCAAGGAATTTAACTTTATATGAAGATGGTTGCAGGAGATCAATATTGAAATCCCCACATAGTATGATCTCAGCACGGGGATGGAGTTTAGTGGTGTGGATGACAATATTCTCCAGTAGTCTGAGAAAAGTATTGATACAAGCTGATGGTGAGCGGTATACAGCAAGGAGAATGCAGTCAGGAGAGCTCTCGTTGTGCCATATGATGCCAGTACATTCCAATACCTTATCTTTCGAATAGGAGAGAAGATCTATGGGGTTGGAGCTAATATGAGGATTAGCGAAAATGGCTACACCACCATGTGCTGAAGAGGATCGGTAGACAATATTGGCCTTATAATAGAGTGGAATATTGAAAGTGGAATCAGTAATAGGGAGCCAGTGTTCTGAGAGGCAAAGGATATCGGGGGAGTGTATTTCGGTTAGAAGTTCGATTTGCTCAATTTTATTTTCAGAAGACTGTATATTTAGTGACATGATTAGGGTTTGTTTGATTGAGGGGATATGAATATTATGTTGGTTCTTGTGATCGGACCTCAGTGGTCTGTGTTTGTTCTCTGGTTGGTTGAGGTGAAGTAAGGGGGTTGGTTGGGACTTGGTCGAGGGTATAAAAAATCAGCAGAGGGCATATTATTTGAATTAGGAACAGAGCGTCTTGCTTGAAAAATAATCCCATGTGGAAAAAACATGTGGACGCATGCCAAGTTTCATCAACCTGTGTGCTCACGTTCGACCTGCGCTCCGCCAACAGAAACACACAAAAAAGTTTGTTTTGTACGAAAAAAAATAGTGTTCGCTCTGCTCTTACAATTATATTTTTCCGAAATTAAGGAATTTTGATTGTTGATAAAATACTCTTCTCACATAGATTTCATCTTTATCATAGTTAGCAAAATCAAATCTCTTTGGAGAAATGTTTCATAAAAATAGATTTTATGAAAACAAACGTCACAAGTTACCATGTATAACCTCATTAACCTGCTGCTGTATAGTTGTGATTGTGATCCTTCTCAGTGTATGTAATAAAACAAAAACTTTTATATCAATATAAATTGTTGAAATAGAATAATGGAATTATTTGAGAATCACAATAAAACACCTCAAACAACACAAATTGAAAATGTTAGGGTGAGGTTATGCATGGAGAGCCTCCACGAAACCTCTCCCTCGAGTGACGCCTTGGTTGGACATGTTTTTTGTTTGTTGTTCTCTCCAGAAAAAAACAAAAAGAAGTATTTTGGTGAAACTTGGCATACCTCTGTATGTGTCATCATCCAACTCGATGCTGTATAGTCCACCCTCGGTAGCTCGGCCAGCTGAGGCAACGCTTCAGAAACTGCAGTCACCGTTGGGCTTGAGTTTTTGTAAACATTCTTTCACTTTATCATCACTTCATAGTTCATAATCACCTGCTCATTCGTAACCCCTTTATAACCAAGCTATTGGTGGGATCGTTAAGCACAAACAATCATCGACACTGTATAGATTAATGCCACCCTCGGTAGCTCGGTCAGCTGAGGCACCGCTTCAGAAACTGAAGTTACCGTTGGGTGTGGGTTCGAATCCCGCATAAGGCATGGGTTTTTGTAAACGTTCTTTCACTTATCATTACTTCATAGTTTTATATAATCACTTGCTCATTCGTACCCCGGTATAACCTAGCTGTCGGTGGGGTCGTTAAGCATAAATAATCATCGACACTGTATAGTTTTGAGGCGCAATCGGTCGAACAACTTTAGAGAGAAATGATTGCGAAGTTTTAAAAATCCCCACGAGAATAACCCAGAGGAAGAAATATGGAAAGCACATTCACTCTGAATAAATTAAAATTTCGACGAAATTCAAGCAAATAAATGATACACTTTATTTCTAACTTTTACTCGAATAGGATAAGCCGTTTCGAAGGGAAAACTATCAAGAGTTCTTTCTTTTTTACTTTATTTTTATTTTTTTTATATTGGGTTTAACAACGCACTATACTGATGGCTACGATCTATTGGCGTCGGTGGATGATGAATGAGATGATGGGATGATGAGATGAAAGGTTATTTTATTAAGTGTTTTGGATGGTGGGAAGGAGTCGGTAGTGGCCTGTTGTTAAGGAACCAATATTGACCTGAATGACAGAGGGAAACCACGAAAAACCCCTGTTAGGTTGACCATGGCCGAATCGAACCCCGGTCTCCCGAATGACGGTTCAGTGTGTTACCACTCGGCCACGCGTCTCGGTTTCTTTCTTTTCTTACATCAAATAATATCAAGAACGCTATTGAAAGATGATCAACAAGTTGAACGAATTGTTTTGTAAAATGATTGACATTATCAAGAGGTGAATCATGTAGGCAGTGACTTAATAAGTTAATAGATCCAAATCGAGGTGTGTATTTTGGTATTCTGTAGTATATTTCATATACTCCAGTAAATCTAAGCCAAAAAGGGCCGTAACCTCAAACAAATTGTAACAGAGAATTTTATTATTGAATTTAGATTGCCTTGAAATATTCAACTGAATTCAGAAAAATTTTCTCAAATCGAAGTGGCCATTTTGTTTTTAATCGAATTTTCATGAAAATCTTATTTATTTTTTATTGGTCGTTATTAGTAAGTCACATTCCTACATCTTATTTTAAAATCACGAGAAAAATGTTTCACATGCCATCAAAATGAATGAGAATAATCGAACGAAAATTGCTATGATTTTGTAATTAAATTTAAATTAATGCCAAATTTCATCAATCAGATCTAGTGAACAGGGTTTAGAAGTTGAAGATGTGAACTCAACGAAATCTCATTTAAATAATTATACGTGATTGCTACATGTAAAGTTTGCTCAAATTGAGGCGGCCATTTTGTTTTAAAATCAATTTTTGGGAAACAATCAATTCGATTTAAATAGTTGGCCATTATCAATGGATTGTCAATTGATTTTGAACATCATTAACAATAAATTTGTTATACAATGAACATACATAATTGAGATAATTTTACTACAAATTGAATGAATTTTGAATTAAATTTGGATGAATATAATTTTGTGAAATAGGCTGTGCATGGAGAGCAAGCGGTGAGTGGTGAATATCTCAATTGAACGGTGAAGTCATCTTGTAATTAGGCCTATATGAAAGGACTGGCGAAGAGTAATTGCCGAAATCAATGATTAATTGAAAAAATTGCATATATAGTCAATATGTGGGAAAAACATTTTTTACGTGTTTTATTCCTCGATTTTCACAGGAGAGACACATCTGTGTAACAACAGAAAAAATATAACTCTGATTATTCAATGTCAATAATCCAATGTTTTTATAAACTCATTTTTTATCTTGCAATTTGATCTACAAATGTTTCAAATTTGAAATCTTAATCACGCACTTGGAAATGGTCGAGCATCAAGCCCAAGCTTGAGCAATTAAGCTTGTTCATCCATAAACATCTAAATCGACGTTTGTAGGAGAAGCACTGGAGCAGTGGATGCTTTGCCTTGACACAGTGTTTGTGTGTGTGTGTGTGTGTGTGTGTGTGTGTGTGTGTTACCAGCACATGCAGCTCAGTTGCTAACGCGCTCTCTCATGTGATCCGCTAGGAAAATGACATAGCGGACCTGGTTCGATCCCCGCCACCGTCCATCTTCACATGGGTTTTCCCGTGGCTTCCCTCTGTAGTTTAGGACACGACCGCTTGCTTCTCACTATCCTTCCCATTGCCTAAGAGACCTTCATCTCATTATCTCATTATTCATACATTCGAAGCCAATAGATTTAAGTTATCATTACATCGCGTTGGTAAGCCCAACACATCATAGCTCAGTGCTTTGCTTTGCTCCAACTCTGGGTTTTGTTGTTCAAATGACAGACATATCTTACGTTTTCTCTCACATGAGTATTTTTCGTTGATACCATGTGTATTGCACATAATTGCCACGTGGATATTAGATATCAGGATATCAATTGTGTTTTTTTCATGTAAGACATATTTTGCAACACTTATAAGCCTACTATTGCCAAAGAGACGCCATTTCCGTGGTTCTTTCACGGCAATCCTGCATTTTCATTAGCTGCTTGAGGCAATCTGAGTCTCATTCGGCCCACTCAATGCATGGTTGATTGATTAACGCTTTGATTAACGCTTCTCCCACAAACGTCCTAAAAACGGATGTACAATTGCTTTATTGCTATGGAGCTTGGGCTTGATGATCGACCATTACCAAGTGCTTGATTAGGATTTCAAATTTGAAACATTTCTAGATCAAATTGTAAGATAACAAATGAGTTTATAAAAACATTGGATTATTGACATTGAATAATCAGAGTTATATTTTTTCTGTTGTTACACAGATGTGTCTCTCCTGTGAAAATCGAGGAATAAAACACGTAAAAAATGTTTTTCCCACATATTGACTATATATGCAATTTTTTCAATTAATCATTGATTTCGGCAATTACTCTTCGCCAGTCCTTTCATATAGGCCTAATTACAAGATGACTTCACCGTTCAATTGAGATATTCACCACTCACCGCTTGCTCTCCATGCACAGCCTATTTCACAAAATTATATTCATCCAAATTTAATTCAAAATTCATTCAATTTGTAGTAAAATTATCTCAATTATGTATGTTCATTATATAACAAATGTATTGTTAATGATGTTCAAAATCAATTGACAATCCATTGATAATGGCCAACTATTCAAATCGAATTGATTGTTTCCAAAAATTGATTTTAAAACAAAATGGCCGCCTCAATTTGAGCAAACTTTACATGTAGCAATCACGTATAATTATTTAAATGAGATTTCGTTGAGTTCACATCTTCAACTTCTAAACCCTGTTCACTAGATCTGATTGATGAAATTTGGCATTAATTTAAATTTAATTACAAAATCATAGCAATTTTCGTTCGATTATTCTAATTCATTTTGATGACATGTGAAACATTTTTCTCGTGATTTTAAAATAAGATGTGGGAATGTGACTTACTAACAACGGCCAATAAAAAATAAATAAGATTTTCATGAAAATTCGATTGAAAATAAAATGGCGACTCCGATTTGAGCAAACTTTTCTGGATTCGATTTAAAATTATGAGGCAATCAAAATTTGACGAAAAAATTTTCTGTTTCAATTTGTTTGAGGCTAAAACTTAGTTTGACTGGAGTATAAAGATTATCGCTCATCCTACGACGCATATTCTGCGTTTTCCTAGTTTTTAAAACAAATGTGGAAAGATTAAATGTATTGTTGATAAGATGGTAAGAACAAATATATATTGTGACTTTTTGCTCAACTGTTTTCACATCACGTAATATCTATACAGTCATATTTGTAGCTCATGATCGAACGTAACGCGAATGTTGAGTATTGGTCAAAATATTTTTAAAAGTCATTTTGATTTTATGAATATTTTCTGAATGGTATGGAGCTCATTTCACTACTGTGGTCAGACGGAAAGACACTGTGACTGATAACTGTTAATGTTATGTTGACGCTGAATCCCTACAGAATACAGAATAACTATAAGTTATAAGTTATAACTATACACATTGGATTGGAATAAGCTTGTTGAAACTGGTGAAAGATCAGTGGGGAAGATATAGTGATGAAATGGAATAGTTTTTCCATTTTTGCGTTGTTATTGAATTATTGGATAAGCGAATTGCGAAGACAGTGGCGGATCCAGGGCACATTTATGGGGGGGGGGCGATTTCACTTTGGGAAAGAAAATGTCATATGAGAACAGTAAGTTGTATGCAACGGCCCGTTATCACGAAGCCGGCGACCCGCGGGGGGCAAGAAGGGACTGGCTCTGCAGGGAATTTTTTTCAGATTACACCCATTTTTAATAAATTGAAAGAACGTTTACAAAAACCCATGATCAACGGTGACTGCAGTTTCTGAAGCGTTGCCTCAGCTGGCCGAACTACCGAGAGTGGACTATACAGTATCGAGTTGAATGATGACACAAACAGGGGACAAGTTTCATCAAAATACTTCTTTTCGGGTTTTTTCTGGAGAAAACAACAAACATGCCCAACCAAGGCCTCACTCGAGAGAGGGGTTTCGTTCAGCGTGTTCCAGAAGAGGTTCAAATGCAAGGATCATTCTACTAATGAAATTGAAAATAACGCCCAAACCAATATTTGTAGCTGCAGGGCCGTTTCATGTCATTTCAGCGCCCCGGGAAAGCACTCAATTGTGAGCCCCCAGAACTTGAGTGTCAATATCAAAAATGAATGCAAAGAGGGAGCCATGCCCCGCAGGGAAAATTTTCGAAAATTCACTTTCTATAGTACGATTTCACGGGTTTCAGGAACTAAACAAAATTCCTGGAATACATGGATTTCACACGGCTAATTTCACAAAATGGCTATTCCAAGCAAATAAAACGGCTGAACTAATTTGAATATGAGAACATTTACTCCACCCAGTGATGTATAACTAGGCGAACGCGTTATGTGTTTCCGCGTTGATGGATGAGCTGGAACAATATTTCAACATATCTTTGGATTGGTTATATATATATCCACCTTGAGATCCAAATCTTTACGTCACTGCCCTGCTTTTTCCCAATTGATTTATATGATAATGAAGAAGGCTTTGTTTTAATCGTTTCCGTTTAAATGGTGACACCTGTTGCTTGGATTCAATCGGTATCTTAATATAGCTTTGAGTGATTTAAAAAAATTATATGATATATTTTTTTACATCAGAACGGCTGATCTGATTCGACTGAGAGTTTGGAATAATGTGTATAATTATTATATTGAAATTCCATGTGAAATTTAATTTTCTCGAAGGAAACATTTTTCACGAATTTTTTCCTCTCGGTTATTCTTATGGGATTTTTGAAAACTATGCAATGAGTTTTCTTGAAAGTGGTTCAACCGATTGCGCCTGAAAACTATACAGTATCGAATTAAATAAGGACACTTGTGTATGCCAAGTTTCAACTGATTTTAAATTTTCGTTTGACCAGTGGAGCGCGAACAAAACAAAAATAAGCACTTTTTTTCGGGTATAATGAAATTGAGTCTTCGCTTCGCTCATCCAATAGAACTACATATGATTAATAGAACACGATTACTGACAGAAAGTCACTGATGGGCGCCGATAGCACCCCTTAAATTCAGCCACCAGGCAGCCACCCTCTTCGCCCATCCCTAGAAACGACCCTCCTCTTTATTGTCATCGTTATTCACAAAAATCGTAATATAAGCCTATAATTCACAACATGAAAGCACACTCAATGCTGAAAGAACCACGGTAGTGTATGTTTGTTGATTCTTGCTCACTCAAGTACATAGACCTACTATATCTGACATTTTGAAACAGCACGTCAAATTAATTTTCAATACAATTATGTAAAATATGAAATCTTGGCATACATAGCCTTATACGATATTTATTTCCTTCCTTCTCTCTTCCTATTTTCTTTATTTCTTTTCCTCTACTTTTTTTCGTCGCTTCCGATTCACGGGGGGGGGGGGGCGATCGCCTCCATCACCCCCCCCCCCCCTGTATCCGCCACTGAGCGAAGACTTAAATTCACCCAACTCAAAAAAAAACAGACAAATTTTTTTTGTCCTGTTATTTGTTCGCTTTGAAACTTGGCATACACAAGTAATCTAATTATAATGAAGTATTCTAATTCAGTGGCATCTAATTCGATACTGTATACAGTTTAGTTGTGAAGCGAAATCGGTTGCACCGCTTTTGAGAAACGTTTCAAATTGTTTTTGAAAACCCCCGAGGAGAAAATCTGAAAAATCATTTCTTCCGAATAAATTCACATTTTCAAGGAATCTTGATATAATTTATATACGCATTATTCCGAAGTTTCACAAGAATATGATCAACCGTTTTGTTGAAAACAAATTATAATGTATTTTTCACATTAATCAAAGCTATTTAGAAACCAATTAGGAATGTAAGCAACAGGTCTAACCAATTTAATTGTAAAATTATCAAAATGATTGATGAATAAAACAGGAAGGCGGTGACATAATTGCTTTAAACTCAAGCTGCATATATATAACTTTCCATAACATTTCATATAAATATGCTTATATATAGCTCATCCAACAACGCATATTATATTACGTTTTCATAGTTATAAAATATTAAATGTAGGACTTTGTCACCTGCACAGTTTGGTGTGTATCAACTGTAAAAACAAAATTAAAAAACATTATGCGAGATGTAAATAATATAGTTGACACGTAGGTACATTCATGCTAAAATAAGTAGCTTGTTGAGCTACTAAAAAAATAGAAAAGAATCTGAATAAATGTAATGCAAATTGCATATCATTTGTGTGACTTCAAAAGTTCTGCACTGGATATCTCATGCAGATACCATTCAAATTTAGTAATTCTGTCATTATTATTATCATCTTTATTATTATTATCATCTTTATCATTATTATCATCTTTATTATTATTATCTTTAAAAGTTATTATTATTTCCGCAGAAAATTCAACTTTTTATGACTTTTCGGATCTACAAAAATGTACCCATGTCGAAATATGAATACAAATCCTAGAAATTAATAATACATTATTATTATCATTAATACTTGAAGAGTGACACAAATTCATTGTTCACCAATTTAGACTGTGAATGATCAATTTCAAGTAGCATCATTTGAACAGAGCACCACACGGGCGACTAAAATTAAATTAAAATTCACAAGTATAAAAGTTATAAAAGTACAGTAAAAGTACTTACTAATAGATCACCTGAAACCTGATATTTCATTAACTCCTCCCAGCTCAAAAGAGTTGGCTGTCCCGGCCAATGGTCTCCAGTTTGTTTGGTGACCTCTCAAATATGAGGTCATATGTAGTTTGACCCGTTAGTTGGTCAAAGAAGTTGAAGCAGCAGCAGCACACTGAAGCCGGCAGAAGCTAGGTGACCTGCGACGATATCCGAAAATACCATGGTAAGCTCAAATCACATAATTCTCAATTAGGCCCATCGGGCTAATATAAACCGATAGTATAACTAATTTTCAACAAAAATTAGATTTTAAAATCATATTTGATCATTTGGGAAAAAAATTGGGACAAGTCATTGTCAAGGATGACAAGGTGAACGGTTCGGTCTAGGCATCACACAAGAGCTAGCTAACTCACCCCCAAGAAAATAATTAATTAAAATAAGCCAGTATTTAGACCTGGGCAATCTATAGGCAGGGTGACAACTTTTCGGAAGCGGCATTTCACCCATTGTTGTAACTACTATTATTCTCAATATTTTGCAGAAACTTTGTGCAAAAACAAACACAACTGGATGATTTCATAAAAATTTTAAATAAAATATTCAATATATAATATAAAATTTGAAAAATGCAAGATATAAAAGAAAAAATATGCAAAAATATATATAAATGTTCAAGTATATTGAATATTTTTTATTATATAGAAAATAATCAAACATTCAAGAAAAATATTCCTTTGTTCACTTGTATCTGCCATTCTATCTAACAAACGAATTCTTATTTAGGAAATAAGAGTAACGAAATAAGGAATCCCCCCTCCACCCCTATATCCTGATGCCATCCCCTTCAAATCAGTCTGACTTGGTCTTTGGAGCGCACTATCGAGTCCTTGCAGGGCGCATCAAAATGACAAGAAACAGCCCTAAATTTCGCGATTTTCGAAATTTTGATTAATTATGAATGTCGTATTAAGGGAGGGGGGGTGTAATTATTGGCCCTGGGACGGCGGGCTACCTAAACACGGCCCTCATTATAAGGTGACCAAAATTAATAAATAAATAACCTCCTGAGATAACTCAGTGGACAAACTGTACAGTGATAAACTCACAAGTTCAGGGATAATAAACAAATGAAGCATTATGTTGTTAAAAAGGAATCTTTGGTCGAAACCTTTTTCTTCGACACATCTTTTTCGATTCTTTACTTTCATACCTTTGCTCTAATTATGGTCTAGTTAATTACTAATATTCATCCACATATTGAAGATTTACTAATTATCAACTCAGGTAATATATCTGAACTGCCTCATACACATTCAACTCGTTTGAAATTTTTCTCAGGCCCTTCAGTACAGGTAAGCGGTATAATACCGGTCGGCCTACATGCATGCTGCTAATTTTAAACATATGCGTATTCAAACTTGAAGATATATAATAAAATATGCCCTACTGTTAATTTTCAAGATTGATGAATGAAGGTCTAAACGTAGCATTAATTGCTTCAAATTATTCTTGAGAAAATTACAGCTTTTGATCAATATATGTCAGAAACGGCTGACTTGATTTAAACATGATTTTGAAAACGTTCAATTCATTTTTGTGGGCCTACAAACTCGTGCACACAATTTTATTTGTATCCAAAGATATATTTTGGAAAAAATTGTCCTCCCTGGGGTTTTATCAATTTTTATTATTTTTTACAACCGACAATAACTTGAAAAAAAATACAATTAAATAATTCGATAATATTTCAGTAGGTACACCGGCATTAAAATAACTCCACTACCTGGAAACTCCACTACCGATTCTATAACAATAATTTCACATCATTCAGGAGTAGAATGTCCAGGTTGACGATTTTTCAAATCATTCAATAATGTATTCAATTAAGATTAAAGAACTAAAAGGTTCGCCACAATTGACATAGAAATAGAATGGTACTTCAGTCTACAAAACTGAAGTTATTGCTTATTGCTTATTGTTTTTGCTATTATTCAAAGATTGTATTATGTAAAGAACTAATTAATGAAATGAAAATTATGTCTCATTGCCAGTGTAATATTCAGGTATAGTTGTATTCACAATAGAAAAATGTCGCCTACCAAGTACCAATATGACAGACACAATATTACGTTTATATTTCTAGAGCTGTGATATTATGAGGGTCAATAATTGACCCTCATAATTATTATTTACATAATTGTTATAATTATAATTTTTATGACCATAATAATAATTGATGAATCGAGGGTGAATTGCTTTTATTTGAGGTTCAACTGCACTGAAAAATGAAAATCAACCATCATGAAACCCGACTGCTCTGAGAATCAACTGCTAAAAATCAACTGACCTAAGCGATATAATCCTTACAGAAGTTTAAGTGGGGGGAGGGGGAGTGTATGGTCTCCTCCCCTTCACAAATTGCTGCGTCCCATGGGATCATGGTTGAAATAATGTTTAGATCAGGTCGTATTCGGTTTGGTTGTTTTGATCTTCAATTCAGTTGGTATTTAGTACAGTTGACCCTTCAAGCAAATGGAATTTGGGTCAACTGACCCAAACATATTTTTCATTTTCCTGATTTATACTTGATGTATAGTTAGTTTTTGGATAACTTGTTTTTCAGGTCATTTGATTATTAAACATTTGGTTGGATTAGTTCATTTGCTTTGCTGATTTGCTTAAGAGTCCATGGGAGCCGAGTTAGCGAAATATCAGTTTTGGTGATAACTTTTGAACGGTATGAGATTTCGGAATTCTTATATACGAGAAACACAGATAATTATAATAGCTTCAAGGTGATATAAGTTGTAATTGTTTAAAAGGCCTATAACATCTTGCCTACCGGCTTGATTGCAGACGTTCGGGAGTTGGCAACGGAATACCAATCATCGTATTAACTAACAGTTTTCTGTTAAATGATTAGGCCTTCTAGTATTCAATACGTGCTCGTACGAAGAGCTTTATCTCGTGGTATGTTTTCAACCCTTTCAAAATGATTGTCAAAAATCAACATGCTTCTACCTGTTTTTCGTTGTTTTTACGATTTTTTCAGAGTGATATAATGTAAAATTAGGATTTCTACTGAACGTAGAGGCACAGATATATTCATTGTAGTTGTATTGCAAAAAGAATTAGACTGATTGGTCCAACCGTTTACCCACCATGTGTTGGGAGCTTAGGGCCTGTACTGACGCTTTTTGTCCTGTTTTGTTCGTTCCCTGCAGGTTTTACTTAACTGTCGAGCGTATACAGCTGAAAAAATACATTTTTTAGCTGTATACTTGACAGTTATGCGACATGACTTGAAGAGCTATAAATTATATCATCTTGAAGCTATTATAATAATTATAATCATCAGTGTTTATCGCGTATTAGAATTTGATATCTCATACCGTTCAAATTTATCACCAAAAAAACTAATATTTCGCTAAATCGACTCCCGGGGACTCTTAATGGGTCATCTGTACTGAAAGACAACTGTAGGCCTACTAAGTAACAAAAGAACCTGACCTAAAAATCAAATATACATAATTTAAGCGTGAAATCGGGAAAATGAAAATAATGATTAGGTCAGCTGTTGACCCTCTCCTATTTGCTTGATGGTTCAACTGAACTAAAAACCAACTGACCTAAAGATCTGCCGACCTAAAAATTAACTGTACATATTTTTCAGGAGCCAAGCACCCACTTAACTTCAACTTGACTACTCAAGAAGTAGAAGTTTCGGTCAGCTGGTATTTAGGTCAGTTTTCCTTCAGGTCATATGATTTTTAGTGCAATGTCAAGTTTTAGGTCAGTTGGTTTTGATGTTTTAGGTCAGTATGGTTGCTGTTCAATTTTGATACTTTTGGTCGATTCAATATTTTAAAACTTCAAGTCGATATTGAATTGAAACATCCAATATTATATCAATTTGATATCGAAAAAATTGTAACTCACTGAAAAAAAGAAATATTCAAGTGGCAACAACCCCGAAGTAAATAAAGGTATACTTGAAAAAAATATGAAAAAGTCCACAAACATGGAAGAGAAAAAGCAGCTTCCTGCGTTTACTTATAACTACACCAGTAGACGTATCACAAAGTCGAGACACAGGACTTGAAATCTTGAAGTTAAATTCAATATCGATTGAAAATTCTGATATTTTTCCATCAGTTTTTGATGTTTTAATATAATTTACAATATTTAAAATATCAAATGGCAGTCCTAGATTTTAGTACAGTACAGTTGATACCTTCGTCAAACATTTTTCAAGATGAGATTTACGTTTGGAAACACAACTTCATCTTTCAAAAGTGTTCAATGTTTGAACCTGCAGAGTTTTTTTTTTCAATTCAGTTGGTATAGCTCCTTCTTTTGTGAATACAAGTATGGCCTATTGTATGGTATAATTCTAAGGTCCATCTTTATCATCATGGTATGACAATTGCAGTATTTATTATGTCTCACAGATGTTTTTAACTCTCGTCACTCTGTGTGTACTTCTTGACGCATCAACAAATGCACGAGATGTTGTGCGCAAGCCAACAGTCCTCGAGAGCCCTGGAGGATTTGCCATTGGTGGTCGTCATAATGAACCAGAGTAAGAAACAACACATTGCTTCCATAGAAATCACGGTATCAAAAGAGAGAAGGCGCTAGGATTCAGAAGAGCTCTTTTTAGATGAGCGTAGCGAAGATTCCATCCCCCTCCTTTTTTTTTTTTTTTTTTTTTAATTGGGTTTTAACGACGCACTGTAATGATTACTAAGATCTATTGGCGTCGGATGAATGATTAATGAGATGATGGGATGATGAGATGAAGGTTTTTATGGGTAGTGGGAGGGATAGTGGGAAGGAAGCGGTCGTGGCCTATATTGTAGGAACCATCCCGGCATTAGCCTAGACTACAGAGGGAAACCACGAAAAACCCCTGTAAAGATGGACGGTGGCGGGGATCGAACCGGGTCCGATATGTCCCTTCACCTCCCGGATCACGAAGCAAGTGAGCTAACCACTCAGCTACTGTGCCGGTCATCCCACTCTTATACAGCTTTGTCTGTGTGTTTTTTTTTGTTTTTTTTTGTATTCACTGCACAGGTCACATGTGTAGACAGATCAACATGAAACTTTTTTTTACGGCCCAACTTTCACAACTTAGAACTGTATAGTTTTTGGAATGAATCGGTTGGATAGATTTTGAGAAATATCATGTCAAAGTTTTCAAAAAACCCATAAGATTAGGCTGGGTAAGAAAATTTGAAAAAATGAAACCTCTCCGAAAAAAATAAAATTGTCTCTGAGTGTTCAAACATGAATGACCATAACCACCATTTTGTAAGCAATTCGAACCAGTCGTTCTGAAGAAAAAAATTTAAATGACTTTTTATTCATCAAATATATAGAAATGAGCCAAAAGATTTACTGCTTCCTAGATTCGATATTTGCCCAAGAATTAACTATTCTTTATATTCGTCAAGGAGTGTAGAATACCAGAGAAGATTAAGTATAGCAATTAAATGAAGGACAAAGTGTGTAGAATACCAGAGAAGATGAAGTAGCAATTAAATGAAGGACAAAGTGTGTAGAATACCAGAGTCGATAAAGTAGCAAATGTAGGACTGTTATTATACCTTATTCAGATATCTCGCTCATCTTACAACGCATATTTTGCGTTTGCCTAGTCATAAACACCAGTAGTACACTCACCATTGGGCTACTTTTGATATTTAAATCGAGGCTGAAAGTCAAAATACAATTCACTTTCACACAATTCCTCTAACGACCTCTTTCCACGTTATGTGTACAAAAGGATCATTGGGAATTATTGATGCTTTATACTCAAGTCTTTAATTAAGATTTTCTGGCCGACAGAGTTGCTGTACCGCCAACAAAGTAGTGTGGACTTATATCCAGAAAAAACTGGAAGTTGCAGCAGCATGGCATTATGACAAATATATAGAATCCCTTACCTTATTCTGCATAGTACGTGTGATGCAATAGCATAACGAGGAGCACCATGATGGTGGCGAGGTTCGAGAAAAATGAAATTATGAAAACTTGGGTCTAAAATCTTTGCTATGATCATTTATACATGATCGGCTAAATCTGGAGACACTGTCCAAAGGATGCTCGTTTTTTATTTAGTCAGGCCATTGATATGATTTTAGCCAGTAAGTTGGTTTTATTATTATGGAATTAGATACTATAGAGCACAGAGCTACGAGCAATATATAGCACTGTATAGTCC
The DNA here is from genome assembly GCA_964007535.1 of Brachyptera risi. NCBI lineage: Eukaryota > Metazoa > Arthropoda > Insecta > Plecoptera > Taeniopterygidae > Brachyptera > Brachyptera risi. The sequence goes on from OZ023326.1 coordinate 64,637,813, forward strand.
CAATTAAGATAAAAATATACATTGAAGTTTTTGTACGTATAAAGTTTGTATAGATGATTCTCTATTTTCCAGTGAATATGAATGGTATGAGCATGAGCTGCCACCAGCACCAGAAATATATCCAAGTGAAACACAAGTACCGGTACCATTCACGTTCACATTGACAACAACAGCAACTACAACATCAACTCTACTCCAAACATCTCAAATCACTCAAACGACTACAATCACCAGCGTACAAACCACTGCAACAAACAACCCCGCAACAATAACATCAACAATAACAACCACTGCCACTGCCACACAGGTCGTCACAACATCATCCACCGTGACTTTAGTCCCAACAGTTACAACTGTTATTATACAGCCAACCAGTGTAATTACATCCATCACAGCATCTACAAGTACAGTCACTGTATCACAATCAGTATTCACTTTACTTGTGTCAACATCTACTCTTACCTCGCTTCAAATAATCACTGAGTCGACTACAATTACAGTACCAACACAAATACCAGTTACTGTCATTACTGTACCGACAGTGACTGCTACAGTTACGTCACTATTGACGGTCAACGTTCCAGTAACAGTTACAGCATTCGTTACTACAGTTTCAACAGCTACAGGTTTAACGTCAACGTCAACCGTAGTGTTGCCAACAACTACAACGTTGACTCAATTGTCGACAGTGACTGCAACAGTGATGGTACCGACCTCGGTGATAGCGACGATTCTTACCACTAGTGTTACGTCGACTGTGACTTCAACGGTAACAGAATTGGCAGCAGCAGTCTCGACGACTGTCACGCTAACTAATACAGTAGTGGCAGTCTCGACCAGTGTTGTGACATCCACGTTTTCAGCGACTCCTTGAATATATATTGGATTTATATACAGATGTGACCTTATGTAGAAATGATCTTCTTCTTTGGTCATTATTATAAATTAATGTTATATTTGTTAATGTTGAAGAGAAATATTGAATAACTTATTTTTATAGTAGGCATATTATTTAATATTTATTATATATAAGATTCAAAACTCAAAAGTAGTAGAGATACATTCTCAATAAAAAACCATTTCAAAAAACAGTAGACCTATAGCCTACCATGAACTTATTTTGTTCTGTTGTCGATGTATACAATAATACCATGAATTTATGAATACAAATCTTGTATCATCACATCATTTTCATTTACACATCTAGAGGGTGAATTATCATGTCATAGAAACAGAATAAATTTGAATGATGTCAGGCAAAGATCTTCATATATATATATATATTGATTCATAATTACAAAGACTGTGAACATTGTTCAACAGAAGTCTAAAAGTCCATCCGAGTAACGTCGCAAGATTGAATTCATGCAATATTTAGATTTTAGATGACAATACATCATCTTCATTCGTGTTAATAAATGAAGACGGTATCTATAGCAGCAATTAAATCTGAAGTAATTATTTATTAGATAGGAGTTTATTAGTTACGAGGCAACAAATACCCTTCAATTACTTCCTTCAGTTTGAACAAAAAGGCCTCATCTGAAAGCTTGACCCAGCGATCTGGGATGCAACTCGTGAAGTTAGTGGGATGTTCCATCGACAGTGACTACGTGTATCACACGGTCGGGAAACGGTTTAGGCAAACCGGTTCACGCTGGGACGAATCCATAAATGAGTATATATAACAATAATTCAGAAACACTTTAGCAAAAAGTTTCAATGCCAGCCACTTGGAATATTGGCAGTGCCTTGTAATCGATATATCGCCTGCGTTCAAGGTAACCTTGAATTGGTTTGATGTGTATATTAATCGTATCAAGTAGTCCAATTCACTTGCCAAACTGGATTGGAACTAAAGTGTTTTACACCAAAACCGACAGGTCACCATCTGTGAACCGTTTCAGCGTGAACTGGTTTAGCTAGACTGTTTCCCGACCATGTGATATACGTAGTCCATGATTGATTACCAGAGATTAAATTGAGTGAATAAATTTTAACGCATCCATAATTGACGACTAGTGATTGACCCGCCCACAAACGTCACAAAACAAAACATCCAATCAAATGGGCTTTGTTATGTGGGAAATTTGACATTTATCCATCAGGGTATCTCTAAATACCCAGATGAAGGGCTATATATATATGATAGGATGATCTAGGTGGCCTGGCATTTAGCCACGCCTATCACTAGTGGTCAATTGTCAAATTGAAAATGAGTATTAGTTGAGAATTTTTTTAAACTGAAAATTCTTTCAAGTGATGGCAATTAACATTAACAAATGGACAACATTGACTTCAATCTCATCGTTGATACAACTTTATTTGCCTCTAACTATTTAATTGCTATGGCAACCCCTGACAAACATAAAAAATAGAAAAATATTACTATTAAAATATTCACCCTATAGAAAAATGAAGATTTCTTTTCTCACCAGCAAATGATTGAAATGTTCTTTATCCAGGAACTCGGTAGTTTACTATTTACGTTTTATTGAATAAATAACAGTATGATTATAACCTTGAGGTGGTCAGATTGACCTTGTGGCCTACTGTTGTGTTCAGATACCACCTTCCTTAGCCCTAATGTGGGTTTGATCTAATAAGTTTCTTTAATTGTTTTCTACGAGGACAGAAACATCCTTAAATGAAGAGAGCATTCTGCTGGTAAGATCAGAATAACCTTTATTAGAAAAATGGAAGCAAATATGCAATTTCAAACACAGGGAAAGCGTGTGTGTAATTCAATTGATTTCATCTTCGTAATAATTATGAATCTATATTTTAAACAACAATTCATTTCTTTTTCAAATTACTTATCAGAAGAATACATAATGAATTTGGGAAAAATCGGTGGATCTCTTTCGAGAAAATCGGTGTGAAATCTTGAAAATCCTGTATAATAACTTGAAGAGAAAAAAATGAAAATAATTGGTTATTTTAAAAAAATAACAAATTGATTTTCATGAAGATATACCAGTACTTCAACTTTTCCAGTTTTGTACTAGGCCTATTCATACGGGGTTTTTCAAAATTTGATGCCAATTATTCTCACAAAATGGTTCACAAACATTGGCTCACAAGTAGGAAAAAAAACATTATCAATAGTTTTCTTTTTAAACAAAAAAGACAAATATATGAAAGCAATGTATGTTTTTATTGAATGTATTCTAATCTTCCTCTCAAGGCCACAGAATATTATCTCAAATTGAACATTTCACTTTACCCGGATACCATAAATAATTGATTAGGTCTACTGATATGAGTATTTTTTTATCAAAAAATGATGATAAATGATGAATTATCTACTCGCAAATTGTTACTCTTTTGCTTGGAATGATGACTCTAAAATAATCTGTTTTCTTTCTTCCAACAATACAACTTCTTGAAAAAGGTCTGGCATGAAAAAATATTCAATCGTTTCGCTAAGACGGAAAAATGAACAAGTTGAGTGGTGGCCATTAATAGCCGAATCACTCCTGTCTACGTGGTGGGAAACTATGTTTTCACGGCCTCAATGTCTCGACATAAGCATCGTCAATGATTATCAATCGAGCATTCTAGATCGATGTCTAGCTGCGGTAATAAAAATTGCAGCAGTCAGCATCACTGAGCCGTTACAGTATTCAAATCCTCGTTAGTATCTCTAGAAGGCTGACGGGACGAGGCCACTTGACAATTCAAAATCCATCCCTAAGCAACTATGTGAAATTACTCAAGTTTCCTGTCTTGACGAAACAATTCAATTGTTTTGCCTCACATCATATTATAACACAGTATATTATATTTGCTATTTATTAGCTATTATAATGGTAGCAATAATTTCAAGGCCAGACAATACTCTCAATCCAAGGAACGAAAGAGGACACTCGAGTGTAAACACCAGGAGTGTTGAAACCGCAGAACTTGCCAAATGACGTTATACCAATCACGTTGTGTATACACTGATTCTTTGGATTTGGTATCTGGATAGGTCCACCGGAGTCTCCCTGAAATCATCAATAAATATCATCAATCCAGAACATTCATTGCCCTGATTTTAACAGCAGATGGTCAACAAATGGTTGTAAAACAAATGCATTTAGAAAAATGCGAGTGCTTACTTTTGTAATTATTTCCAAATTATCCTACTCAACATTGACCTATTAGCCCTATTAGCAAATAGACCTGGGTTATGCCGTAAGTATAACATAAGCTGCTGTTGTTGTTGTATAGCAGCCTGAGGTAGGGTGACCAGATGTGGCCGGCTTTCGTTGCGTTTCTCAACCCTCCAAAGTTCGACCATTGCGTGCCTTGCATTTTACACACTTATATCTTTCCCTTCTCCCCTCTGCATTGTAATCAGTAACACTACGAATAACACTATAGTATAAAGACGTGCACACAGGGCTAACCAAGTGGGCTCAGGGGTACCTAATGCTTCACCGCCGCGTATTAGATACGACCGCACTGCACAGTTACACAATTTTTAAAAGAAACATATTGCTGTAATTATTTCACACAATTATTCATTTGTCTGAAATTATTATTTCAACTTTTAACTTCTTAGCATTGTCCCGAATCATTCTTTTTTAAGAATATGGTCACCCTAACCCAATGCCGTCAGTCTTATGACCTCCCTTTTGATTTCCAAGTCCTACTTGAATTTGTTGTGTGTCTTGTGAGTCGCTTACGTAATTGAATGGCTCTTAAAATCACTGAAGGCTGAATATAATGTCTGCTTTTATAGGGAGCTACTCTAGTACTTGGCTTATAAACTTCTATATTACAGTATTATGAAGATGTCGCTCACCTGACAGGTGTCTTTGCCTCCTTTTACATCGCCTGCACACACCATGGATGGTACGATTCCGTTCTTCAGGAAATTTGTCTTCTTTTCTGACGCGTACGCACGGTCACACATGTTGCTGTCCATTATACTCAACGCCACTTTCAGTAACGTGGAACTTGAATCATCCGCTGCAACAAATCAATATCAGATATGTGTAATGTATTTAATTCCACTTCATTTCTCACACTTCTGTAGATATCAACTTGATCAATGTGGTGAAAATACAAATCTTTCAAAAACCAACGTGACAGAATATGCGTATGTTTTACTCTATAATTTGCACGAGTGAAAAACTGATTGAAAACGTGAATTTTTGTTATCTCTGCATATTACATAAGCTTATGCATACATCATTATATTAGTTGAACTGTTTTCTTGATACAGCTTTAATGGTATAACAAAGAACTATGTGCATTCACCGAGTTAGAATGTTGATATCACACCGGATCACTGTATTTACTTGTCATCACGAAATAGCTGATCTTTCGCTGAATCAGTTTCTAGTGCTCCTTATTGATAAACAAAGTCGTGAAGTGAAAAATGAAGCCTTGTCAAGTTGAGAGTTAGTAGGGTTACCATAGCATAGAAATAGAAAACCGGGGAATTTTGAAGCACATCAAAAATCATAATGTACAGCCAGAGTATATCAAAAAATATGTTCAATTTTTTTTTAATCTCTCTTCAGTGAAATGATTTCACACTGCATATAAAATTAGCTTTGTGTACAAACAATTTAATATTCTGTAACTTATCTAGTAGTAGGGCCTAACCAATACCATTTGTAACATTTTGCTAAAAGTTGATTATGGTGAACAAATATTACGTATATCATTTGTCACGTCATATGGGATTCTGTATGAGATTCCTGCAGTAGTCTTGTGGGGAAATCCTGCACGGGATTCCCCATTATCTATAATAATATTAAGTATAAATTATATAGTATTAAGGTACATTAATATAGACACGGATTTTTAACAGCCGGCAATCTTGTTGGGTGCCGTAGAACCTCAAATGATTTGTACCCTTCATGCTACCATGGCAAACAATCGATTATTACGCGGACTCAGGGCAATTGTATTTCGAATTGATGCGATAACCATGGCAACGTCCAGAGTGATTAATCTTGACAGTCGATAGTCCATACATGAAACCAACAGTTTTAGTATAAACCTGGCCGTGATATCGTCACGAAATCACGGCAAGTCTGTCGGCCGGCAAAAAGATTCAACCAACTTTCAAGGTAACAGTGCTCGGCAAGTCTATGATTGGCTCATTCGTTTTGACGGCCCGACAAATTCGTGCTGCCGTGGCTCTATGAATGTACCTTCAGTATTTAAGAACAAGGAAGGCAACCTAGGAGTCATCTACCAACTGATACTGAATAACGGAGAATCCCTTGCAGAATTTCCCCACAAGACTACTTCGGGAATCCCAGACAGGAAACCCCTACAGGACCCACTTCCCAGAGTCTTGAAAGTGTTGACGAACACTAGAGATTCCCGAATCGGCTTGACACACCTCTAGCGGCGGTCGGCCACGACATGACTATCAACACACCACAGCGCTAGTCAACCGGTCGGACGCCGCCTCAATCTCATACAGTTGTGCCCAGCTCAACTTCCTCACCACGTGTGCATCCCATTCAGGGGCGTGGCAACATGTTCGCCCATACTGTGCGCCATGACGTCTGCACTCACACATCAGTACCTAGGTCAGGCACTACCACAATATCCCCCAACCAACTCATGGCTATTACACCAGCAGTCGGAGGCGCCAGCCAATCTCCCACCATCTGTCACAAACGACTCAGTCCGGACGACAGGTCCACGTACTACCAGCACGCCAATTCGTGAACCTCTCGTGTTCCTTAACACTTTTGGGACACTGGGGAGGGGGTCCTGTCGAGATTCCTGCAATAGTCTTGAAGGAAATTTAACAAGGGATTCTTCATTATTTAGTATTATTAACAAGGAAGGCAACCTACGAGTCAGTTGCCAGTTGCCAAGAGAGCCCAGCCAGAATGGTCATGCAGACCTACTCACTAGTTACTGTCATGTTACCCGTGCAAATATATATATATATTGTTTTCTCAAGTACATCGTTAGGTCTATATCTTCAGAAGTAGTGTCATCCCAACCTTGCACCCCTTCCAAACTCCTGAAAGGTCAAGGTGGTAGGCCTATATTGAAATGTGAATCATTAATTCCATTTTACTCTTCATCATTAAAACTGTAACTAAAACGTCGATTTAAAAAAAAGTCATGCTGAGACATCAGAACACAACCTCAAAAAACGGGACGAATGAGAAAGCCCAAGGCGTGTGTGACTTACTGAAACCCGTGAGTCCCCATCCAGTAGCGATAGTCGTCTGCACTTCAAACGTGTCCCTGTTGTAGAGACAAGCGGGTCGAATGAACTTGCTGAACTTCACTTGTTGCGCAAGCCTGAGTAAGGCAATGTCGTTATATCGCGCTGGCGGTTTGTGACCGGGATGTCGTATGACCTGTGCTATACGGTAATTGATTGGCTTAGCACCGTCGCTGTCTGACTTTAGATCCTGCTCTCCGAGGCGTACCATAGTAGGCGGACCCCTGCAACGTAGGCAGATATTTGTAAATATCTCATCTTTTAAGGGCACTCAAGTTCGGCACTGCACTGATGGTATCGTTTTCCACAAAATTATCACATGATTTTGCCTAGATTCAATAAATAATTAAATATTGATCAACTTCATCAAAGAGTGCAGTTGTTGATCAGTCTAGACTCTAGATATAGGATTACCATATGTTCTGCATCCAGAAAGAAGACACAATTTGATTTTTGCATATACTACCCTTTTCAACTGAAAATCTCTGGAAACAGGTGAAATCAAAATAAACTGAAAAAATTAAATGAATATAAGAATATAAAATGGATATAAAAAATATATGGGATTGAAAAATTTGATTCAATGAATAGAAATATTCATATTTGTGAAAAAGTTTTCAATGTGAAATGGTTAAAAAAATTGCATATCTCAAAAGTTAGCTCACTGTGGTTCTTACATGCTAATGACATGCTTGTTACTTTGACATATTTCCAGGCCTAATGCTCCTAAACGAAAGCCATGTTATGAATTTATGCAAATTATAAATCATGCATCAATGCCCAAACAGACTGGGTAATGTATTAATGAGAATCAGGGCCGTCGTTAGGGGTTCTCAGGGGGGCGTGCGCCCTCCCCAATTGACATTTGCACCTCCCCCCCCCCCCCCCAATAACTTATCCTCCTTTAAAAATATATAATGTTGACCTACAAATAAACACACAATAAAATATGATGAGTAGATGAATTGTATCAGTATACACTCTACTACTTTACACTTCCTTTTTTCTTTTCGATAATGATTCAATTATTAGATTCCGAAACTGCTCATGAACCGCAAAAATCACTTGGAAAATGACCATATTTCAAAAAAATCACTGCTGGGAATTTTGCTGGGAAAAATCGCGAAAATAGCTTCGAAAATGTCCATAATGATTATACTATTGAAAATAACTTGGGTAATGTCCATAGTGATTCAATCACTGGACTTCAAAAGCGCTTGTAAATATCAAAAATCACTCAAAAATGACATGGGTCTATTTCAAAACATTCCCTGCGGGGCTTTGCTGGGAGAAATCGCAAAAGTATAGCTTCGAAAATGTCCATGACGATGCAATTGTAAGACTCTAAAACGACTCGTGAATCGCAAAAATCTTTTGAAAAATGTCCATATTTTCAAAATTTCCCTGCGGGGCTCTGCTGGGGGGCTTCCACCCCACAGACCCCCTTTACGCACGTGGCAGGTGTCCAGTTGAGCGGTCATTTTATTCATGTAACCTGTGCGCCCCCCCAATACACAAATCCTAACGACGTCCCTGATGAGAATGAAAATTTAAGAAATCACTTGCAAACTACGAAATGACTTTTTATTATAGGTTACTGTTGGGCAGTCAATGCATTCGGATTTATTTCATTTTTCCTTACATGAAAAGTTGTATGCCGTATTTAGATTTGAGGTCATTATTGAATTTACTCTTACGTTTAGGTTCATAAAGACTCCATACCATGCTGACACACTGAATGCGTACAAAAGTTCAAATGAAATAAGCTATGAAAGTGGACCATATGACCATGACAGAAGATTTTTAGCACCAACTGCATTTATTGCATTGTTTTCGTGTTGGAGCTGACTCACTGAACAGTCGACTGACTACAGTGCAGCCAAAATTCTGAGAATGAAACTTAATTCCTGAAAATTGTTGTAAAAATTAAGTTACCGTAAATACAACACTTTTTGTATTATTCTTATTGTTTGACAACATTCCGGTGATATATCTCCGTGTAAAATTCTTGCCAGACACTTTCAAATTATTGAAAAAGAGGCAATGCCTGGAATTTTCTGGGCGCCAGGTACCCTACCTAAATATCAGCGTTATTTCTGTTCACTGATGAGAATAAAAATAAAAATAACATTGGTAGGTATTCAAACCGATCAACAACTTCAATCGCATTTCCAATACATATTCGGACATTAGTTTGTTTAAAACTAATGACTATCTTGAATCACATTTGCCATTACCATTAGCATATTTCTATCACATCAGGAAGTACAATATTGAATGAAATTGGACAAATTTTGAAGAGAATTGAAAAATCATGTACGTATTGTTTATTCTTAGATTATTCTACTCACTTCTGTGAAATACCGCAATGAGCTGCCGTAAGCACAAAGAAGTCGCTGATCAGAGATCCTCCACAGTCCCAGTCTAAACCGTTGGTACCGCGGTATCCGATAGCAGCCTGAACACAGAGAAATAATTATGTTGCATGATTCAAACCACTGAGGTCACTCTCGGTCACAAAAAGAAACAAATCGAATTTAAACAATGTACAGGACGATTATAGAAATTTTCTTTCATTTCGATGGATTCAGTGTTATTAGAAAAAATTAATCCATTCAATTATCACAGAATTGAGAGTAAAATAGAGAAGAAATAATGATCATTGAATATGGTTAAAATTTAAGAACTGTAGATTTTATTCAATTTTGTCAGGCTTGCAAACAAAAATTATGTAATTTGTACGGTACATATTATTAGACACTTACATAGAGAGTTACTTTAGGATTTTCAAGTACACATATCCCTAACTAACTGAGATGGTATTTTTGATTTTTGTATTCAATTTTTTATCACTTTTGTAAATAACCATTGTACT
>OZ023326.1:64650585-64670567 GCA_964007535.1 Brachyptera risi
TTTGGGCCCTTATCCTAACAAATGATACTGACTCACTCATTTCACTCTTGCTCTTCTGGCCTGTCGGTCTCCTCGTGGCTGGAGCCCTTGACGTGGTACTATCTACAGACCATATCGGTCGATCGTCAACAGTCGTTGGTCTGCGCGTAGTCCTACGGGTGGTTCTACGCGTGGTGGTTCGCTCCGTCTGCAACCACCACTGGTCAGGGGAAGGAGGTTCCGTGGTCGGCGAGTTGAACGGTCGGTTGTTTCCCTGAGCCCACCACGGCTGATCGCCATCTTCCTGTCGCTTACCTCGTGATGGGAATACTAATAGGATAACAGAAACGACAATACATTATATTCAGGATTGGACTTCAGAAAATGGTAGGGGTGTATTGGCCAGAATATTCCACTTTTGAACCTCCACCGCTATAGCAGAAAAAACATAAAGGAGACGTACTATTTAGTTTTCTATTTACTTTTTAGTTTTCAAATTGCAATACTATGACACAAAAGAATTAGTGCAAACTTTATTAAAATCAAATCCATTGGAAAGTAGAGACAGAAGTATATCAAGTAATATATCAGAGTATATCAGAAGTAAGAGTAGCAGCAATTAAAGCATTTTTAGCATTTCAGTAGTCAGTAACTACAGCTGTATTGTAAGAACAAAGATCACATTTAAAGGGGGGGGGGGGGGGGGGGGTAAGGTGCAAATCTTAATTTTTACCATTGGTCCGTCTCATTATGTTATGACAGAAAACGCCCTTTGAAAATAAATAACTGTTCTAAATATTTACAAAAAATATTTTGAAAAAATAGGTTGTGTGAGAACGTCCAATATTCGCCAAATATGATTTTATTTTGTTTAGTATGGTACAAACGTCTGTCACTCAAGTTTTTGACAACCATTGTAAATAAACCAATGTCCACTTCCTCCCTTGGAACACCCGCCCTCCCTCTGTCATTAGACGAGCTTTAGCGAGGATTCAATTTGACATACTGAAAAAAACTGGTGTTCGTTTTTATGTTTTTTTTTTTTTTTTTATGTTTTTTTGTCGGTTCTCCACAGGTCAAACGGCTACAGCTATCAACTTCAAACTTTTTTTCGTCATGGTTCCTCATCTAACTTAGATCTGTATAGTTTTGTGGCATTATCGGGTGGTAACTTTTTTTTTTATGAATTTTAGAAATTTCAAAAATCCCCATTAGAATAACCCGGAGGAAAATACTTGAAAAATCAAAATTTTTCAAGACCTCTCAAATTTTCGCCGAATATAAAGGAAACTATTAAGCACATTTTGAGAGATTTTTCGCATCAATCGGATGAGAAATAACGAAGAAAACGCATTTATAAAGCATTTTCCCATCAATTTAGGCTATTACGGGAACCAATTAAATCTATAGCAACAAGTGTCACTAATTAATTCAAAACGATTGAAATTAATGAAGAAGAAGGCCGTGACATAACTGATTCTCGTAAGGTTTTTGAACGTTTGGAGTGATCCAAGGTCTGTAGATGTAGATTGGGTTGACAAATTATTTTTCATTCTAGATTTCTATACCTCTAAGCTCGTCTAACAACGCGCATCCCGCGTTTTCCTATTAGTAGAAATACGTGTTGACAGTTCAAGGTTATTGGTGGCATAACTATTTGCAACATGAAGCCACACAATCAATTAAAATTATATGGTGGTAATAAGTAGCTATGTTATATATATCAAACGAAAGATGACATTCGATTGCAGATATTTTGTAGGATCACTTTTTCTCTTCCTACCGTAGTTCTTCTAGGCCTACGTTTCTAGCTCAAAAAAGCGTTACATGTTATTCTCCACAAGAGAGATTTTCGTTAGGCCCGGTCGAGAATTATCGACTTTTCACGTTTTTTTTCTCCCGTGTGAAATGGGGTGAGAATTTTTGCAAGGGCGTTTTCTGTCATAACATATCGTCTTTTATGTCGTCTCATAATGAGACGGACCATTGGTGAGAATTGAGTTTTGCCCCTTACCCCCCCCCCCCCCCCCCCCTCCTTTAACGTCAAGTAATTCTTTTCATTTTGAACATCGATAACAGACTTGCCAAGTGATTAAAAATACCAAACTATTTATTGATGGCATAAGCTATTCTGAAAGAATAGAAGAGAATACTTGTAGAAAGTCAGAATCCCTATATAACCTAGCTGTTGGTGGAAATAAATAAAAGTCGGAAAGAATAATTGGTTATGTTGGTTTGATGAAGATGAATTAATTTTACTTGGCAAACGCAGCATATGGATTGTAAGACAAGCGAGATATTGTATGAAAATGTACTAGAAATTGAAGCACCTTGATTTTGAAACTCTCAAGTCATTGCATCAGTTTATGCAGCTATTGATTTCATTTGTTGATCATTTCGATTCATTTGCAGCACTAACTGATTTCATATGGTCATCAGGTTATTCGTTTTTAGCATCAACTGCTATGTACTGTTGATCATTGTTGACTTGATAGATTTGTTGACAGATTAATTGAAATACGCAACTACAGTAGGCCTGCTAGTTTTATTTTTCTCTACAATGGCTGATTAAATTGATAGTTATGAATCTCCAAGTTTTTTACTGGACGGTGTCACATCTGTTGCTTATTTCAATAGGATCTAGAAACATTATAACAATTTTTCTCTGCACAACAGGTGCTGCGATCGATGTAAAACTTTTGCATAATGTGTATCATTCTTGTGCATAAATTCCATAAAAAAATGATTGATTGAAGTTTTTGAAATTTTGAAATGGTTTTTCTCATAACTGGTCAAACCGCTTGTGCCTCAACACTGAATAGTTAGATAATATTTTGATGAAGTTTAGATGATGAATTTAGATGGAAGTGTCATCACAATTTGTATTTTCGTTTGAATTGTGGAGCATAAACAACAAAAAAACACGTTTTTTTAATAATAACACTGAGTCACCTGCACTTTTCTTTTCCAAAAAAAGGCAACAAAATCTTCACTTTGATGATTATATATTTCATATATCAACTGTCCAACGCGTGAAACAGAGCTCGCTAGTATATACATTGATTATTTAGATATTTATTAAATGATCAGAAACAATCTGAAACCATTTCTGGGTGTCTATATAACTACGATAACAGATCAACACCCATTTTTCCTCGCATGTAATAACAACAATATCATTAATAATCGTACACTCATATAATAAGTCGTGGGGCCGGGCCTACTGCGGAATTTGACGGATCGAGAAATACCATAAACAATAATTAACTCATTCAGATATTATACTGGCTGCTGGCAGGATGATTCTAACAAAACTGGTCCGAATTTAGCCCTTGACAATTTCGTGACGATATTCAAAGGTCATATTCATCATTCATATAGCAACGAATATTTTACCCAGGCAACCAATTCTAAACATCGAAAACTGAAACCTTGGATTTGTGGATAGAAACCTTTAAAACGTGACAGAATGCATATAGACTATTATATAAATATACTATAATATAGACTACATATAGACTATAATAAAGATGAGTGGAAATGTTAAGAGTACCTAAATGTAAATTAAATACATGAAACAAATATAGATTGTACAGAAATTCTTTGAATCGAATTCGACTCATTACTACCACTCAGAAGACATTATTCAGCGAAATTGTTAATTCAAAGAACAACTCTAAAAAAACTCTGGAGTACCATCCAAGTCTTTGTGCATTCTATTCTTATCACAGACAATTCGAAAACCGAACTGGGTCCAAACTACAAATTGCGGTGATTGTATAAATGTCTTAATCTTCAAGCTAGCCGTTATATATATAATATATTAAAATTATTATTGATGAACCTTTTGAGATAGATGAGTGAGCCCATGAACACACTTTGTTGAAAAAAAAAAAATTCTCAGTTTATAGGCTTCGCCATATTTTCACTGGATAGTCTACAAGTCAATATATTCAATATATCAATATATTCAATATGTATATATATATATATATATATATATATATATATATATATATATATATATATATTAGTTCAATGAAAGTCATACAATATATTTTTGAATATATGGTACAATAGGTTGGGGGAGAGCAAAAAACAAATTTCAGACCAATTGTCAATATTCAAAAACCAATATCAAAAGTTATTTTAATAAACTAAAATTATTTCCAACAACATTATTTCAGGGAACTGAAGTTCTGAATTGGAATCAGAATTGTTCATAAAATCCGCAATAATTTAAATCTATGAAAATATCAATTCATTCCAAGAATCTAATACGTCAGGAAGAGTTCATCAAACACGTACTAACGATTCAAATTTTCTTTCTATTCCTAGACGTAATGAACAAATTGGTCAGCAGCGCATAGCTTTTATAGGTCCAAAAATGTTCAATAAGATTCCATTCTTTATCCGTTCTACTAGGAATGTAACCACCTTTAAAAGAGGGCCAATTAGTTGGATCTTATTGGCTTATCAATTTAGTGCGGGTTATACAAGATGGAACAAACCTTATAAAAATTATTGTTGTCATCCAATTATCATGACATGATACTTTGATAAGGTAATTTGAATTTAAAATGCTATGCTTTTCAAGCAAACTCGAATTAATTTTCAATAAATGTGACATGCTTGCTGTTCATTTGGTTTCGTGATTCTCGTAATTTCACTTGGTATGCTATTGTTCCATATAATTTCTTGTTCCGTGAATAGGCCTACTGTTTATCATTCGCATTTATTGTTTACTCATAAGCGTCATTTGCACATACATTTCTTCTAGATTAGAAATTCCAAAGTCAGAATCTCGGTTGACCTGACTCCTGAGGAAGACAGCCGAGTATGCTGTTGAAATATTGTCTAGTGATAATTATTTTTTATTTCTAACGACAAGTACCGTGCTAGTCCAATAGTACGCTTATACCTATATCTTCTCGGTAGATTCTTCTTCGCTTTAACTAACCTTCTAGATTTGTTATATTGTTTTCTTCTTCCGGTGACGGAATAGATTTTGAGTTCGTCTTATTTCATTTTATTAATTTGCTTTATTGCCAACTTTTGACAAATAATCAAAAGTTCGTTCTTATGCCGGCTTCTTATATTACCTCATTTTTCATTCATTCTCTTTCACAGCAGTTTTTCTTTATATTTTCTTAGATTACTTCATAGGCATATGTAATTATGTATATCTATTTGTGTTACTATCATTGTTCACTTGACTTCTGTAATTATCATAAGTCAAATTGAATAATTAATAAGAATAAAAAACAATTAATTTAATTTAATAAATGAATAATAAAGACGGTATTGGGTTGTATGATTGTATCTATGATTTATTTTAATGATTTTCTAATAACATTACTAAAACTTTTATTAAAAATAGCCGCTCTTACTCCAGAAAGATTCCTTCAACTTTCCAGATGACGTAGCGTTTATAGCAAGGTCGGGAATACAAGGAAGATAGTATATAATTCCTCCTCCGCGCCTTCTACACCTCAACCGCTTGGTGTTTCCTAATTGATTATTGTTTGCTTAACGACCCCACCAACAGTTAGGTTATACGGGGGTAACCTATTTAGAAACGAATAGTACGGTCAAGAAAAATAGAGTCATCTTACTGCCATTAGGGCCTACTCGACGGTTTGAGCCGAAGACAGTAGATAATTAATGATAAACTGTACTCAAAATCAACGGTTTTAAAAATCAACTGTACTAAAAACAAACTGACCTAAACTTCTACTTCTTGACCAACCTGTACAGAAGTAAAAGTGGGAGGTTTGGCTCCTCCCATTTGGAAATTTCATTTGACACAAACCTTACCCACCTCCTATAACCATCACTAAAAATCCAATAAAACGCGTGTTTGGATGTGAATTTGATAGAGAGAAGTGAAAAAAAAGCTAAATTAGTGGTTTGATTAATTGGGTATTGTTTTAAAATGATAGGAATGTAGTACTGAAGATGAAGAGGATAAATAATTTTCATTTTTCGTTATAATATACGCGGTGTTTGTATATTATTATACATGAATTTGGGGCACCTGAAGGGCGCACACTGGAAATTGGAATACAATAAATACTCCGAAACACGTTTTTCTTATTTGCAGAACGAAACTAAATTATCCGTGTACACTTTCGGGCTCCCCGCGTGTATCTGCAAGTAGTGCAGCACCCGACCACTGCCGCTGCGAGCTGACCGATAGCAGCACAATTCAACAAGCATGTAGCGACGGCAGTCGTTTGAAACTCTTATTCTGCCACATGTGTGAAGACTTGCATTAAGTGTGTACCAAAGTCATTGGCTGGGAATGAGGGGGGGGGGGGGAGGGGACGCGCAGGTAGTCCTCGAAATCATGTTGAATTTTTTCTGTTTCTTTTAGCTTTCAAAACCCTTACCCCAACCTAAGCTGGAATGAATGAAATATTAGGGTTTTAAGGCGCATCGACAGCGAGGTCATTTAGCGCCCTAAGCTGGACATTTTTGTTATGTATTATAAAAATATAAACATAATTTTTCTTGTAAATCTTATTTCGCTATATCGGACTCAGGCAATGAATATGGTCAACAATTACCGTCAATGACTACTTTTGCCAAATACTGTAGCTTTTTCTAGCGATCGGGTGCTTCAATTCAGGGTGAGCAGAGAGGAGTGGAGACTATTTTTATTTCAAGATTGCGTGACTTGTCTTGGCGTGTAACTATAGTTTATGACGAGTCTATAATTCGAAAATTTGGTAGGCCACAGACACCCGACTTCTGACTTCAGATGACGCAAAGGTAGACTTCACGCAAAGGTAGACTTCACGGGCGGGATTTCCATCTTGCCGTGATACGCTCGGATGTGTTCGGCCGTGCTTCGTGTAACTTCGTCCAGCCGATGTTCACGCCGAGTTGGGCCAATAGTTGGCCCACTAGGTTTGTATCCTATATTGAGTTGTGCATCCGAGATTCGCATTTTATTTTGGGCTACTTTATTTCAAATGTATTGATAAAAATTTGGGCTGTCATTCGGTTTCGATATTTTCTATCGATTCGATATTTTAGAACTTAGATTTGATCAATATCGAACTATCGTATTCGATGTCGAAACAATGATCGATATCGAGCGGAAAAAATGTAAATAAAATTACTATTAAACAACAAAAACAACAAACAAAAGTAACAAAAAATCCTAAAATAGTCGACATAATAATCACTTGGTTTCACGTAGCTGTCAGTGTAAAGTTAATTAAACACGAATGACGAACACAATATTATAGAGTTTGTGTAGAAAATGATCATTTATTGTGTTGTTAAAAGAAGTTGCAAACCCAGGACTGGTGTCAGCTGCTATACCCCTCCCCGCGCACAACTGTGGCGTTTACTCATAACTACCCATAATTCACATTTCCAAGCAAAAGGTCTGACCTCTGGTGGCAGTATTACCTCTGTCTGTCTCACGTCTGAAAGGGTGATGCCGTAAATTATTTTTACAATTTTTAATATGAAATGCTGGTATTTGTAAATGGCTGACAAAAATTAGTATCTCTTGCTTTATTTAATAGTTATGATTTTTGTCCGCTAAAAGTTCGACAACAATTTAGGTACGTTTTATTTTGATATTTTGTGAATAATAAGTGATGGGCTACATTCCTGAAATGTCATCTCGGAACATTCTGATAGCAAGTTTCCAACGATAAATATTTTGTTAAAATTCATGTAAATCAAACTCATGATGATATATTCATAATGGGAAAAACTAATTATGCCCCCACCGATGATAGGTCTTTGTTATTTTGTGATGACTCGTATTATATTGTATTTAGCAGAGAAGTACATTTCTTATGAGATAGTCAAGAAAGAAAGTGGACAATTAATAATCAGCCCACTATCTACCACAGGCTTAAAATCCTAATAATATATTATTAGGCCTACAGTAGAAATTGCACTCTATAAAACTAAGGTGAGGGACTATTTTTTTTAAATAAAAATATTACATTTTTCTTTCTGTATAGGCGATATTTTTTGGTATTTTAAATATTTGAATCTAGTTTGTCTAGCTTGTCATGGCATTCTACACACCAAGCTCTCCTTCACTCTTAGTAGTATCGCTATTCCAGTATTCGCTCTTCAGCGCCCCCTTTTGAAACCCGTTCTGTTTGATTTGAGTTACATCAATGATCAGAAATAACCTAGCTTTTGGTTGATGGGGAAAACAATAATCATCAAACAATCGACTTAATTTATTTTGAAACGACTCAGACGATTAGGAATGGAATGAACAAGAGCTATTTACATACTTATGCAATTCAAATGACTGGTTACGAACCCATTGTACTGGTAATCTAAACTGATTTTATTTCCTATATGTTCCCTTTATATGGGCGCATATTTAAATCACCAATTTAAATAATAATGTAATGAAACGTTTGCTCGACGGCCATCGGCACAAAAAGTTGCAGTCATGCGCTCTATCGGCGACTACCGTAAATAGAGTTTGGAGGACAGAATTCTGCACGTGGCTATGTTACAACGTTGTTTGTGACTACTTTCTCGCCCCAAAAATGTGTTTCACGACGAAATTGTTGCGTACCACAGGGTAACTCTGTGGCAGGAAAGAACCGCGAATGTTCCTTTTATTTATTCCCGAAATGCGGCAATTTTTTTTCAATTGTTGAAATATTTTAGGTTGATTGCAAATGATATGCCTATCTGTAACTTTTCAGATCAATTGCAAATAGCATAATTGTAATTAATTATTTGTCACCATCGATTTCAATTGATGATGAATTTTAGGTTTTAAAAGTGCTATACTATGTGCCTGTAACATTTAGGGTAATTGTAAATACTATTTTTGTAAATAACATTCGACTGTAAATAACATTTAACTGGAAATAATTATTTGACATTGTCCGTAACAACTGATGATATTATGTTCTGGGTTGATTGCAAATAGGGCCTATCATACAAAAACTATGCAAAACTGTTTTGTATACTTCATTATACAAAACAAAAACCGTATAATTAATAATTTACTCTTAAAGCATAACACATTTTTGATGTTTTCCTTGCAATTGATTTCCTTGGAGTGCTTATAGGTAGTCATACATAGACCAAGATTAGATAACAAGTAATGAAAATGTTTAGAAAAAATAAAAATCCCATACATTTTACCAATACCTACTGAACATTTTAAGCTTGGGTCAAATGGTGTTTTGAACTAATATCAATAAACGAATACAAATGTTACATGGGTAAATTAATTGGTTAATGTAGGCCCTAGGCTATATAAGTTTTTGATAGGTTACTAAAGGAGTGAAATAATATAATAATCTAAATTCTCACACAACATTTACGTGGTAATTATAATTAATACCTAACTCACAACAATTGTTTAAACAAATGTGGTGGGGCATATTATTAAAATAATCCGATCTGAGTTTCAATAACATTTTCTCTACAAATGAAACATCCAAATCCACTTGAATAAGTTGGACAGATTTGTCAAAAGATGAATATAAAACAATATCGCACGTATGAACGTTTGGCATGGCCATTCCAAGCTGCATTACAAGCAAAGTAGCCATAGTAAACACTACGGAGAGATTACTCTGTCCTCCAAACTTCCGCCATGTTGGATTTTTGACAGCTGCCGCTAGCGCATTCTATAGGTACTTTTTGTGCCGAATAGTGTTGCGATCTGAGTGCTTGGAAACGCGAATTCGATTCAATATCGTTTGAAAATGGAAATTCGATAATGATGTTTCGATATCGTTCACAAATTTTGTATCGAACAGCAAGGCTAATATAAATAGGATTTGCCGTTGGGTCAACTCGTTTTACAATATATTATTTTTTCTCTTCACAAACCAAAAAAAAAGTCGTCTCAAACAGCTTAGGCTTATCCCCGCTTATATATTATATTTCATAGGTCAACATACACGATCACCACAATGCCAGCTGCTCCCGACATGCTAATTAGACTTAATAGTTTCTAAATCAAGGTGAATAGCGTTCGAGTGCATTTCATACAAATATATCGCTCATCTTACAACGCAATTGCAGTGCTTTTGCCTAGTATAATAAATAATCTGTTGTAAAAGTTGATCAACTCGCTCCATTTTGATTAGCATCTCTCCAAGTTTGATGAGCGATATTGATCCAATCAATGCAATCCAATTTTTATTCATATTGGGTTTAACGACGCACTGTTATGATGACTACGATCTATTGGCGTCGGTGAATGATTTATGAGATGATGGGATGACGAGAATCGAGATGAAAGGTTATCTTATTAGGTGTTTTTGGACAGTGGGAAGGAGTCGGTCGTGGCCTGTTGTAAAGGAGCCACCAAGGAATTGACCTAAACGACAGAGGGAAACCACGAAAAAAACTGTCAGGATGGTCGACCATGGCACGAATCGAACTCCGGTCTCCTGAATGACGGTTCAGTGTATGAACCACACAGCCACTCGTTTCAGTGTGCGATCCAAATCAGGCGTTCCTATCTTTGACTGTTTGTTTCTTGTGTGCGCTCCACAAATCACAAAACTAAAGCGAAACAGAACCATTTCTTCCAACCATTGATGATAGTAAACTTGAATTCGTTAATGAATTTAAGTACCTGGGAATCATCATAGATCATCATTTAGGACTGCAAAAAAATGCAGAGTATATTATTAAAAAAATGGCCAAGAAGATAGGGTTTTTGGCAAGGATAAGTGTATCCTTATCGTATGCTACTAATCTTTTAATATATAAATCAATTGTTTTACCACATGTAGATTATTGTTGTACAATGCTATGGGGAGCTAATATTGAGCAATTGGCAGCTATACAAAAGCTTCAAAGAAAAGCATTAGCCTGTATATTGAGATGTGACAAGTATACACCCATTAGAGAAATCTTAAGTAAGGTAGATATGCTATCAATTGAGCAGAGAATTACACTTAATATGCTTGTATTTATACATAAAATTGTTAAAGGTGATTTACCAAGCTACTTGCAAGAAAAAATCACAAATGTTATGGGTGCTAACTCATTCAGGTATAATATGAAAAATAATGACAAGATCCAGGTTACTAGACGCAACAAAACCAGATCACAGTTATCAGTTTTTTACAGCGGTATAAGACTGTACAACCGACTGAGTGTGAGAGCTAGGACTGAATTTAATGTTGATGAGTTTAAGGTACACTGTGCAACCTTTGTTAAAGAAGAATGTCCAATTTAGTCAAAAACCTACTATACTTATTCCATACCTTTTCAATAATGTAAATTATCATGTATAATTAATGTATGTATAATAGCTGAGTTTCAGCTAAATAAATATATCTATCTAAGTATGACTCTTCTACTTTATAATTCAATAGATTTATAGAAAAGGAAAGTTGAAAATATGAAATCTGAAAATATACTTCAAGATATACCTCACACATATTGGGTTTAACGACGCACTGTAATGATGACTAAGATCTATTGGCGTCGGATGGATGATTAATGAGATGATGGGATGATGAGATGAAGGTTTTTATGGGTAATGGGAAGGATAGTGGGAAGGAAGCGGTCGTGGCCTATATTGTGGGAACCATCCCGGTATTAGCCTAGACTACAGAGGGAAACCACGAAAAACCCCTGTAAAGATGGACGGTAGCGGGGATCGAACCGGGTCCGACATGCCCACTACCTCCCGGGTCACATGGAGCAAATGCGTTAACCACTCAGCTACCTGTGCCGGTTTAAGATATACCTGAAATATACCTAAGAATATCAGTCGAAAAAGTTGATAATACACCACATTTGTATCTGAAAAATTATATGTTGAGATGTTGTTAGGACGACAATGACGAACATATTTGAAAAGTTATACGTGAATTGAGACGGTTGCACCTGACCATCAATGGCTAGCACGTTGAACCGTCATTCAGTCGACAAGTGTTCAATTCCCGCCATGGCTGACAGGTTTTTCTTGATTCTCCTCTGTTATAAAGGGATATTCCGTGACAACAGATCACGACCGTATCCTTCCCACTATACAAAACACCACGCAGATAAAATAAACTTCAATCTCATCTTTCCCACTATCTCATTCATCATTCACCGTCACCAATAGATCTTTGTCATCAGTAAAGTGCCCAATAAAACAAATAACTAGCTTTTACGAAATCGGTCAAGCGGTTTCAAAACGACATAACCGAGATGTTTAGATTCTGTGTAATTGCCTCACTCATCTGACACCCCATGTGTTGCGTTTTTCTATACTATTTAACATGGCATGTCTCCAACAACCGATAATTACGATCATTATAAGCTAATACACTAACACAGCTGATCGGTGATTGGTTGGAGGTCAACTAGACTACACACACACACACACACACACACACACACACACACACATAAAATATACACAGGGAAATTCCGCAAAAACGTAATAATTTCAACTTCAAGGAAATCGCATGATCTATACGAATAATCTGTGCTTATGGCCAGTCGTCTTTAACGAGATGAATTTGAAACGAACCGAAGGTCGAAAACTAGCCACCAATTAGTATCCTACCATGGATCCTACTGCCTTCATGGATACTGCCTTCATAATACGTCAGCTCGTATATTTATTATTTACTATACAGACGTAAATTTGTCAACGAGGCCTATGGCTATTAATAAACACTTATCAATTATTAATACTACATTGTTTGATCGACAAGTATGTCTTACCGTTTGTTTGAGCAAATGTCTCACTAATATCCACTTGTACACATATAATAAACAAAACCAAATTCACTAGCAACATAATTATGTTTTACGTTGAGTTTCTATTGACTGTCATGAGAAAAATGTACGAAGGTCTTGCTTCTTGGTGTTCACTCGCCACACTGTCCTGCGGTACTGACTTGAGATCACTTGCTGACACTGACGCACACTTTCACCTTCTCGGAGATGCTAATGAGGAAGAGAGACGCAGTTATGTATCTCTCTCTCTCTCACTCTCTCATAACCAGTGCGTTAAATATGAAATGCGTCCTGTTCTATCTCATTGAAGTGATTACTGTAATTATTGAATTATATTTATAATTATTATTTCATTATATATATCGGGTTTAACCATACACGAAAGTCTCTGGTTTGACGGTTATTCTGTATAATGATGACTAAGCTGATCGGGAGGAGTCGTAAGCGCCTCGTAAGAGGCGTATGCCTACTTTTATAACAGACTATAGACTCTCCTATATCAAATTTGCATGAACCTTTTAGATTTAGGCACCGTACATTGATTTTCAAGAATTATATTAGATGATCGTAGCGAAAATTCCGTTTGAGATACGGAAAAAATCGGGGATATATTTATGAGTAACTTAGTTGTTGTTATTTTGGGAGAGGGTCGGGTTCGCATCTAGTCGAGCGGTAGCTCGACGAGAGCCAAGTCCGTGCGAAGTCTCAGCTACACGCTTACATCTGAATTACACTACAAACAGACTCATCTACGGACACACTGTACTACAAAAAAGCTCATCTACGGACAAACTGTACTACAAACAAACTGTACTAAAGTTTTAATTCTTGAGCAACCTATACAGAGACGAAAGTGGGAGACAAAGACTCCTCCCCTTACGCATATACACCTCCCATCATAGAAAAATACGTTGATTTTTACCATCTCATACAAAACACGTCTGTAATACAGAAAAACGCATCTATACACACAAACTCATCTACAAACAAACTGTACTACAGAAAAACTCATCTACACACAAACTCATCTACAAACAAACTGCACTACAGAAAAACTCATCTACTCACAAACTCATCTACAAACAAACTGTACTACAAAAAAACTCATCTACACAAACTCATCTACAAACAAACTGTACTACAGGAAAACTCATCTACACGCAAACTCATATAAAAATCACCCAGGTAGGAAAATATTTTCCCTAGAAGCAACTCCCACTACTGAACCAACTATCAGACAGAACATCGAGTGCAGGATCCCTCGAACAAGTCTCTATTGTGCTGTGACCAGCTGTCAGAATACAGAAAATAAGTATTTTTTCGTGAACAATAATCACCTACAAGGCTTTAGCTCAACTTGATAATGTTTTTTTTTTGTGGAAATTACTGCATTAATTGAAACATTGATTGAAAAAATGGTTAAATTCACATTTTGAATTACTGGAACATGGTGATATTCTCCCAATCTGTCATTTGCAAACATTTGTATACGAAATGAAAAAAAATATGATTGGGCATGTACGAATTAATCGATGCTATAAATTAGTATGGAACTATAAAATTATAGATAAGCCTCTTATTTATCATATTGCTTCCAAATAATATTCGAACAAGTCAAGTTTGAATATTAATACATTCAAGTCATTCACAAAATTAGTATTAGTAGTTTTGTCTAAATATTTCGTAATTAGCAATAGTTTTTACTAAAAATAATAATTTCAATTGACGAAAAACTTGATGTATACAATGAACAATAACTCATCTACGAACAAACTGTACTACAGAAAAACTCATCTACAAACAAATTGTAGGCCTACTACAGAAAAAACTCATCTACACACAAACTCATCTACGAAAAAACTGTACTACAGCCAAACTCATCTACGCACAACCTCATCTACGGACAAACTATGCTACAGAAAAATTCATCTACACACAAACTCATCTACGAACAAACTGTACTACAGAAAAACTCATCTACACATAAGCTCATCTAAAAATCATCTCTACGATTCTTCTATTCTTCTATGATGGGAGGTGTCTATATGCATAAGGGGAGGAGCCAATTGCCCCCCACTTTCTTCTCTGTACAGGTTGCTCAAGAATTAAAACTTCAGTACAGTTTGTTTGTAGTACAGTTTTTCCGAGGATGAGTTTTTTTGTAGTACAGTGTGTCTGTAGACGAGTTTGTTTGTAGTACAGTTGATAACGTCCCCTCCCCTCCGGAACTAGCAAACCAGCCAAACCTAGATATACTGCCTCTAGTAAGTCTATAGTTTGTTGTGATGGAATGAGGCGCCATACACGACACGACATCAAATTAAAGATATATCGGAACAAAGTCTGGAAGTTATAGCACTTTGAAAAGACTACTTTTTCCGTTTTCTTCTCCTCCTCCTCCTTCTCCTCCTCCTTCCGTCGTTACCTAAGAACTCGGCTACAGCTACAGGCCAAACGAATCGTCCGATTTGTCTGATTTTCTCAGGGATTATGTGAACTCATGAAATTGTGACTTTTGAATCTTTTAACCGGAAATTGCTTTGGAAAACCGGAAGTAGGGTCATTTTACACTCATTTTCCAAGTTTTTATTATTTTTAAAAATCATTTCAATACATATTTCAATGACATCTCGAAAATATGTTTGTATAAATATACCAGATCGATTGTGTGTGCGAGATTTGTCATTTAATCATTTTTAACCGGAAAAGATTGGTAGGCCCACTATAACTTTCAGAAATGAAGAATACTGTCGTATCGACGATTAAATCACGGCTACCAATAAACCATCGAAAACTTTGGGTACTGTTTTCTCCGCTTTATCAATCTGAATGATCGTCACCAGAGTCAGGCACAACAGAGAGATAATGAATGTCAAATGAAACAGCTGATATTTATAAATTATCGCGTTGATATACCTTATTGCCTGATAATGCAAATTTTAGTAATAAGTATATTTCAAGTAGGGCTATGGTATTTGAAGAATATTCCAACTTTAACGCTCATTTTGGGCCATTCAATGCTGATATACGATAGGCAAAGAAATCAATTAAGAGACAGTATTTATTCGAACGAAAATTTGATGACACGGACGAAAAATATATTCTGATGCTATTGTGAACAAGCAAATGCATCTAGTCATTAGGAAGAAACGAAAATTACTGATATCCCACCAAAAACCCTGACGGGTAAAAACTTGGAGCCAAGTCCTGAAATATTTTAGCAACTACAAAAACTTCTTGATATAAAAGGTGTGAAATCAAAACTGTATTCCAAGTGCAACTTATTATTCATCAATACGGCCTGGAAAATAACAGGAAACACTTGGCTCATTGCGCCCTACGCCCCCTCATATAACACCACCCCGAATTGAAGTGAAGTGCATGATGCTAAGAAATGGGTAACTTCACGTTCCTGACACAGGGAAACGTAATATCATGGATTTATATGATTCAAGAAACTTACCCTCCCCAGTCCATTTTCTATTCTATTACGTAGTTTTCTATCAACATAATGACATGATTGTAGTGGGTAGTGAGTTATTGAGAGAACTTGAACTGAGAGCGTACATTTGATTGGGGAGCACACTATCTTGAAAAATTGAAACGTTATAAGTTCATAGAACCTAACTAACTTACAAATAACTTGTTATATTTCGTAATGT
Source organism: Brachyptera risi (assembly GCA_964007535.1). NCBI lineage: Eukaryota > Metazoa > Arthropoda > Insecta > Plecoptera > Taeniopterygidae > Brachyptera > Brachyptera risi. The sequence goes on from OZ023326.1 coordinate 64,666,938, forward strand.
AGGTTTTATGAATCAAATAAAAAATTTCAAATTACTTTCAAAATCAAAGTATAATTTCAAATTATTTTTATATTGTATTTTTATTCTTATTTGAAGTTATAATTCATTCTACTCCAATGATGAAATGTGTCCGGGTCAAAGTCAGTCTTTGCCTTCTTTCGAGCTACAAATGCAACATTTATTTTAAAAGGGGATATTTTGATAATTTAATAACCAATAACGCGACAGAGTCTCCATGAGACCATGTGTGAATTGCAAATTTTCATGACTCATATTACGTTTCCCTGTGTCAGCTACGTGAGTTTACCCATTTCTTAGCTTATAGCATCATCATTGAATTTCATCATGCACTTCACTTCAATTTGGGGTGGTGTTATAAGAGAGGACGGGGGGGCAATGAGCCAAGTGTTTCCTGTTATTTTCCAAGCCGTATTGGTATTGATGAATAATAAGTTGCACTTGGCATACAGTTTTGATTCCACACCTTTAATATCAGGAAGTTTTTGTAGTTGCTAAAATATTTCAGGACTTGACTCCAAGTTTTACCCGTCAGGGTTTTGGGTGGGTATAACCAGGCCTATATATTAGTATTACATTACATATATTCCCCCTTTTTTTTTGTAGGCCTATATATTATATTATATTTTTTTATGTCGCGACGGTGCTGCTGTGTGCCTGCGATTGCCGATTGGTGATTGGCAGAAAGTGATTCTAGCCGCCATTAGTGGTCTAGTTTTGATTCATTTGGTTATTCCGGATGTTATTTTGTTGTTTATGACCACATTCACGTATATTCAGAGTTTCTCATCTTTTCATATTATTTAAATTTGTGTGCGCTTGTCAGTAAGTGTGCACTTGGAGGATACAATTGGTGAAAAAGCATAGTCTAGGTCTAGGCCGAGTTGCGTACGTAACCTCAAAATATTTTAGGTTTGTGGGCATTGAATTTCATGACCTGGGATAGGCCCAGTCCCCGGATTAATACGAATTCCAAGATATTTACTATGCACATTATCTATAATTTTGATCGGCCTTCATTGCATTCATTCAAACTCCACTTGGCTTGAGCGACAATCGCCAATCATAATAATATTAATTTAGTGGCAAAGCGGTCGTGTACAACCGAACTTCGCCTAGCCATTGAATGGCCTAGCCTATGTAAATAAGACATCAAACATAAATAAATTAAATGAATTATATTTTTTCCGTTGTCAAGTTGTGCCTCTATCCACTAAAATGTTTACTGAGGTCATTTGGTTTGCTACTTAATCAAACAAACCAAAATAAGCTTGAAGATGTGAATCTTTCAAGTACTAGACACTATAGATAATCTGTGGGGTTTGCTTTTCATAGAAATGTCGGACGACGAAGAGATTTTGTACGTGAATAAGAAGCAGAAAACAATTCACTATGGGTCGCTCGAAGAGCAAGAAAGAGCTCGACTGACTGCGTTATCAAATGCAGCCAACGAGAATTCGCCAGATGATGAAGCTGAGGATGATGTCGGAGGTCTTCCAGCTGCTATTACTGGCAATGTCAACATCTCGGATGGTAGGCAAATCATTAGTTATCATTATATAGCCTAATCTATTATCCTACTTTCAGGGATGGCACAGTTATCTTGTTGGAGGCTGCTTGCACCTCGACCCATCTAACAGACACTGGCACTTGGCAGATGTCACTTTCTCTCGTCTTTCAGGCGTATCTATCGCGAGATGTCGACTTATCTGCCTATCCTGCCGAACCACTCGCTGAAAACTGAATACCTTATCATCAATTAATTATAAAAGTAAAAGTATCATGAAAAAATGCTGAATGTAGGCTCATAAAATGTGTGTTACTGGTACCTGTAGCCTATTTTATACTAGGCTTATAGTAATCAAATGTAGCATCTTGGCTATCTGCAATAGTGCAATAGGCCTAATAATGACAAATCAGAAGTACCCTCTATTAACTTTCCGTGTAGGCCTATATATTCACATGCATGTATAGCCACATAATGCAAAGATTATTTGAATTTTACTGTTGGATGCTTGGGCATATATTTCTTGTACAGGGTGGGGGGCCTAAATCAAATCATACAATTTTCATTACTACTAGCAATAACCTTGTGAAATTTTATTTCTTCTCCCTACCGGTACACTTTCTCTTGTAGTACTATCCTTCCATATACCAGTATTAAGAACCAATAATAGGCCTAATAATAATATCATTTATTAATCAAATCAATTGACCACTAGTGATGGGCGTGGCTAATCGCCAGGGCCACCTTGATCTATACTTCATGTGGGAATTTAGAGATACTCTGATAGGTAAATGTGAAATTTCCCACATAACGAAGCCCATTTGATTGGATGTTCTGTTTTGTGACGTTTATGGGCGGGTCATTCACTAGTCGTTAATTGATCCAAGCATTGTTATTTCCCTCACCATCTCTGATGTTGATGTAATTCATACCAATCGTGCCAACCACCAAATCAACCATTTGTGTAAGTTTTGGACTCCGTAGCTCTTATAGTTTTCGAGTTACACCATGTAGAAAAATTCAAAATTGGTGCGCTTTTTGCCATTCCAAAATTGCTACTTCCAAGCCGTTCAACGTTGAGACATTTTGTTTTCTATAATCAAGCTCTGATGTTCAGAATGCAAATTAATGGCATCAGATCTGATACTAAGTATTCTGTGCACTGGACATCAAGATATCTGTGTTTACATTTTTTGGTCTCACCCCACATAAAAAAAGTGTGTTTAAAAAAAGGACAAACATCATATTCCAAGTATATTTACCACATGAAAAGTTTTGCTAAAAAGTGGTAAAATGCTGATATTGTGAGATATAACAGGATCGTACTATGATTGTGTATGCAAAATCGATAGTTTGTCTAGATCTAGACCAGTGGTGACCAACCTTCTTGGGCAGGGGGCCATTTAAATTTTCCAAATATTGCCGCGGGCCACACAAGTTTACTCTCGAAAAAATGTATGTATTATATATATATATATATATATAGGTCTATATATGTATATATATATATATATATATATATATATATATATATATATATATATATATATATATATATATATATATATATATATATATATATATATATATATATATATATATATATATATATATATATATATATATATATATATATATATATATATATATATATATATATATATATATATATATATATATATATATATATATATATATATATATATATATATATAATATATATATATATATATATATATATATATATATATATATATATATATATATATATATATATATATATATATATAATATATATATATATATATATATATATATATAATATATATATATATATATATATATATATATATATATATATATATATATATATATATATATATATATATATATATATATATATATATATATATATATATATATATATATATATATATATATATATATATATATATATATATATATATATATATATATATATATATATATATATATATATATATATATATATATATATATATATATATATATATATATATATTATATATATATATAATATATATATATATATATATATATATATATATATATATATATATATATAT
>OZ023326.1:64670767-64743267 GCA_964007535.1 Brachyptera risi
GTGCAAACACACGAACACAACTATTGTTGAAGTAATCTTGAAATCAAGATGCTCATAAATCGTAACTCGAAAGTAATTGTACCACCATTTCACAGGCCTAGCACAAAGCTATCGTTACTCCCGAGTACTGATTTAATGATGGTTTTTCAAAGTTGGTACGTAGGAACAAAAACAAGAGTCAATTCAGTTCACTACATCAACAACGTGACGACTGTCACGAAAACAACCTCGATAACAATATCATAATTATGAAGAAGGCGAGTGAGCCTACAGTTGGAAGTACCAAATATTTTCAATATTTTTTATTACTTCAATACATAAGGACTTGGATTCGACATCGAACAGAAATATTGAATAATTTTGAAAACAACCATCGATATGAATTTTAAAAAATTCTTATTGTCTGCAAGAATCTTGAGGCTTAGCTGTCAGTGATCAGTCAGATGAAAGACACAGAGCAGTAAACGTTCCCAACTTCCTATACACATAGCTATTAGCTATAGATGTTGTTTTATCTGGCACCATTCTCATTCCTAACCATAATTGTATTTTTTTTATTTGATATTTCCCATAGGCTTGTCTATTGCAGGCCTGGGCCTCATATTGAAACTTTCAATACATCTCAATCAATACCTATTATTTTTAATACTTATTATTTTTATTATTAGAATTTTGATATCATTCTCAATTTTTCTATCAACATGATGCAAGGCTTATGAATGATACGCGTATTCATAAACTTTGATCTTTTCTTTGATCCATGAAACAAGGCAGTAGTTTTGTTTTGTCGGGCTCCGTTTTTTTTTTTTTTTTAGTTATAACACTAAAAAGAACATGACGATGATCATAGCTCTAGCCACGAGTTAATACTAGTTCTTCCAAGTTTAATAAACATCAATACTTGGAAGCTAGAGTAAACTAACTTCATTGTTGAGAAAATAGTGTCAAAGGAACCATACTTTAGCTTGGTCGGTTCGGAAGCACCAAATATTCTCTATTCAATAACCTGTGTGAAGTAAGTTGCAAGCAACTCATCCAGTAGAGGTTATGTTTCTCATTTGTCTCACGGCGGCTACGAGACGGGGCGGACAGCCAGCGCTCTTCGATTGATACTCTTCTGGAGTAAGGCGAAGTAACGAACAAAGTTGTTGTAAATGTTCGGATAATCCCAAGCCCAAGTCCTCAAGCACATTTCCCAGATAATCTGAAATAAGCAGAGACAGAGAAAATTAGTTATAGTTGAACTAGAATACTGGTAACTAGTTCTCAGAATTCCTCGCACAGATTTTGACAAAAAACTTGAGCCCCACATTTCTACTTGAGAAGAGCTTGAATCTGGTGAAATTGTGTAGTTATTCGTTCATCGATTCCTAAATCTAACCTGTGGAACATGCACAAAAGTAATAAAAAAAAAAATGACATGAAGCATCTTTTTCATCAGCAGGCCTTGTGTTGAAAGAATTCTTTTTCTTTGTCATCACTCTTCAATACCATTTTGTTTAATGTAAATCTTCAACTGTAAAAAAAAAAAAAAAATCCAGGCTCGTCATTTTTTGGTGTTCCCATGTCTTTGGTGTCAGATTATGAAATTGCGTAGCTAACGGGCTCTGATTGTACGTCTGACGCAAACAATTATTGGCAAGCTGCATTTATTTTATCTAATATCTATCCCCAAGCATTGGAGGTCGAGTTCTGATGATTGGGAGGTTTTAGTTTTCTGCATTGTTTCTTATTGGACATAGGTAGCTACTAGGTCAGTGTTGAGTAATGAACTTTTAAAATGAATTCGTTCGTATTTTCTGAACTTTTCAATGAACGTATTACATTTACAGTCAACGATCTTGAACTTTCTTTATGTTGGATTTTTCTGTGATCTTCAACGGAATAAAACGTTCGTTTGAAAGTTCATAATTATAGATCACTCATCATAATCCTATTCGACAAGATCGCACTAACCGTACTTCCCCATCCAAATTCCGAATGAGATCGACTATTTTAGGGTCTATCCTGAATGTATAATCGTCCCTGTTCGGGACTTGTCACCAGGCGAGCTGGCAGCCACGTGTGGTCAAGGTTGACGTTTTGTGACTTGTAGTTGTATGTAGGCTGTGTACACTGATTGTATTATTCTAGCGTCTGGAAGCGACACGCATTTAAAGTGTTTACAAATTATAGCTAACTATGTATTGGTTTATTTGATAGTATTTAATTAATTGTAATATGAATGGGTGACGCTGTTGGTAGTTGTCTAACCACCGAGTAAGATGACGCAGAGAACAACGTTGATGATTCAATAAGATGATTCTTTTTTTCCAAATATTTTTCAATTGAATTTTTGAACAAACTCATATTTTTTTTATTTGAACTTGAACTTTTACAGCAAAGCCACGAAAACGAACTTTGAACTTTTAAAAGATCGATTTATTTGACATGAACAGAACTTTTTGAAAGTTCCTTTTATAAGTGAACTTCCCCAACACTGTTCTAGGTACTGTAGGTAATCTTGACACAGCATCTACATTTTATCAATAGAAATGTTCAATTTATAGCTGGAGACAAAGGATGATGGGGGAGGGGTGGGGCTACATAATCAAATCAACCAAGACTGCTAGTGGCTAGTAGCATGAACATCTTCAAATATTATCAATATTATTGATATGACTACAAAAATATATCAATACTCAAGGCTTGTCCAGCCAATAGTATAACCAACCATGCTTAAACATTGATAGGCAGCTGTCTTGCATGATCTATTTTTCTAACTTGTAAATCATGCTGGCAAAAGTATAATGCAAATATAACAGGTGATTGAGAACAATAACTGACAAAAGCTGTGAGAGGTTGAATTATAGGCACTAGTACTGTTATTCCAACATGTATTTTACTCAAAGTCCATGTTGAGAGATGAGTCTGACGTCCGAGCTTTTTTCCCCGCCAAGTTACCCCCACTACTTGCTTCGTTGGGGTGAGAGATCCAAACCTCGACGAAGGGATCGTATCTCTCACCCCAACGAAGCGAGTAGTGGGGGTAACTTGGCGGGGAAAAAGCTCCGTCGTCAGATTCATCTCTCCTTGACATGAACTTTACAAATGGAGGTGAGAAATATCTCTTCCACAGAAAAAACAACTTGATAAGGAATCATTACGAATTGCATCAGAATACTTGAAAAAAAGCTTATAGCTAAACGTTGAGACACTTTTTATTAAAGCATGGAAACATTTTCTGACAACCATAATTTGATGAAAAATTCAAGCTAGTTGTCACCGTTACACATGAACTTGTATCCACGAAAGAAGAAGGTCGTTGACCACCATATGAAGTAAAAATATCACCATTATATTTGTATACATATGGTATATTGAAGGTATTATTATTTTACAGGACAAGATTTACAATAAGAAATGCAACCACATCTTGCAAGAGCAATTAAACTCTCGAGGTTGCAGAGAGATCACGTAATTACCGTTGATTTTCCAACCATTCTTTTGGTAACCGACCTTCTCCTTTAGTGAATACAATGAACCAATTTTGGGGCTTATAGACACGTCAACCGAGACGCGTGGCCAAGTGGTAACACACTGAACTGTCATTCGGGAGACCGGGGTTCGATTCCCGCCATGGTCAACCATCCTGACGGGGGTTTTTCATGGTTTCCCTCTGTCGTTCAGGTTGATACTGGGATGGTTCCTTAACAACAGGCCACGACGACTCCTTACCACCATCCAAAACACTGTAACTGATCTATCACCACATGATGCTGGTTGTTATTAAATTTAAAATCATGTAATAAATATAATCTCTAGTTTAGAAGTCTACATTGAGAATGTAATATATATTGTACAATAATGTATACGTAATGTGGTGGAATTTGAAGAATTCAAAGTGTTATTATGGAAATAGGCAAGAAGGTATGACATATACAAATTTAGATTACATGAATTATACAAGTGCCTACGTACAACCCTGATAAGAAGAAACTGTGCTGTGATTAGTCAAAATAGATCATCTGATTTTTATATTTTACTACGATCGAGGGTCAAACTGAGGAGGACACATCATTCTGTCGCAAACCACGAGCTAGAGAAGATCACTCTTTCGTCAACCACAACGTGGACAAGAACAGATATTACTCTGTCGTCAAACACAAAATAGAGAAGTTCAAGCTACACACTGTCGTCAAGCATGAAATAGAGAAGATCAAGGGAAAATCTCGTAAACCAGAAAACATGCGAGCAGGTCACCAATAAGATACATTCATGGACTTCCAAATCAAGAAGTTCAATAAAGAAAACATCAAAGATCAAAAGAAAAAGAGAAGAAAGAACAAAGAAGAAAATAATACAAAAGGGTATCGTACGACAATCACTAAACGATCAAAAACTCTATTATAAAAAAGATATGAATTCATAGTAACCACAATATTTGATTTATGTATGCACTTATTTTGCTCATTTAATTAAAAAGAGAATTATTTATGAAAAACTATTGCATTGGCACATATTAATGACAAATACAGATCTCCTTGATATCCTATATGCTTCCAACTTGAGTCAAGTCACAACACCTAATAAAATAACTTTTCATCTCATCATCCCATCATCTCATTCATCAACCACCAAGGCCAATAGATTGCCGTAGCCATCAGTATAGCGCGTCGTTAAAACCCAATAAAAAAATATAGACACGTCGTCAGCGAGGTCATTTTACGTCTAGTTTATTAATTATTAGTTACCGATGTCAGAAGCAAGTTGTTTACACGCGCTCGGCGAAAGTTCCATGATGGCTAGAATATTCTCGCAATATGACTGGCACGTGCCGCGAGCCACAATACCCAGTAGAACGTCAGCGAAGCCTCCTTCAGCCGCCAACATGCCGTACTGCGGGTCGGCTGCCTGAAGGGCGAGAGTGAGCGCAGGATTGTCCTGAAGCAAGAATGGCTCAAGATGTTGCGGCAAGGTCATCAGGTACTGGCCGATCTGCGTGATATACTCCTGCGGTGCGTAGCTGAAGTCGGGCAGATCGGCTGGAAGGAGGGCGGACCACGCAGGGGCCGACTGGACTTGTTCCAGCTGGTTGGAAATTGGAGCGCTGATCACTTGGAAAGTGGTATGGTGAGTGTCGCGACAGAGTTTACTTAATGCCGTGATTACAGACTCGACAAGGTTTGCTTCTACGCCTGAAACAACATACCGACTATGTTAAGGGGCTTATCCACAGCACAACATTTTCAGTGTCAACTTGATATGTAATTGATCATGGTGGCTTTCCATTTGAAAACATTGTGGTTGAAACTCCTTCATAATATTCAGAGAAGTATTTTCGAAAATACTGTCACTTGATAACTTCATTTCAAGTTACAATCATTTAAAAATAGTACGGTTTGTGGTGAGGTGAAAATCTATGGCAAAAATATTGAGTGATACTGTTCCATACAATTGATCTTTCCACATTTGATATTATAAAATTTGACTCAATAGCATATCCAACAAATATTATTGTCTGCATCTTTAGATGTAACGGTATTTGTTGATTTCATATCTAACACTGATAAAATTGTATGACCATTTGTATCTGGGAAAACCCCTTATAGCAGGGACTCTTTGTCCTCTGGTTGTAGGGTTTACCTTCAACAATGTTGCTTGGCAAGATCAACATACCGGTATTACTGAGGCCTAGTTCATACTTTGCACACTTTTTCATTTTGAATTACATTTTGGTTCTACCGTATCAAGATGAAACATGAAACACAAAGATTAGTACAATGTTCAATTGAACTTAGCCTCAATCGAACAATGTCAATAACGATATATTATAATCCATGTCTGATTTGTGAAAGAAAAGGACTTCATTATTTTTAAAGTTATTCTAGTTCTGGTACTTATATTCATTTGGTAACACTAAACTTTGGTTAAAAGAAATATAGCTACCGGTGCCAAAAAGTCCAACTATCACAGTAGGGTTACATAAAGTAAAGTAGTTTAAGAAGTTCTTTTATATATTCATTTAAATTTCAAATATTGCCTGCCACTAATGCTCATACCTTCTTGTAAAGAATTGGCTAAAACATCAAATTCTTTTTGCCCTTTGTTAGTTAAGAGAAGAAGTTTGTATTGCGTGAAGCAGTTTTCAGTCTTGTCTTGGCCTTGCATTTTACGCCAAACATCAGTCAGAGTCTGTACCAAGTCCGTCTCCAACTGTTTCATCTCGGTGAGCAGAACGCCTGCAACAAACGACAATTATTGTTCACTTAGCGACCACGCCAACAACCAGAGTATTTCGTTGAAGGATGCCGCCGATTATCGATTTACAGACATTGGATCACTAATCAAACTGCATCAGACAGTAATCGATTAAAATCAATCCATTAACAAACATCATATTTGATTATTTATCGATGTATTGAAACTTTGCTCAAAAGTTCAGACTCCACAGCTACGTGTGTAGGCGCCCACTACATTTTGTATGTTCAGGTTATACATATGTTCACACATATATTGCTACTTATATTTGTTAAATTAAACTTCTGTTGTTATTTTGGCCAACTGTTTAATATTTGAATCAAATTTATCGATTTTCGAGCGATTATTTTTCCAGTCGTAAAATTGTGGATTATCAATTATTTATGAATCATTAAGATTTATTGATATCATCAATCAATCTATGATCTACGATCTATGTCACTTTTTCATGTTGATTAATATAAGAAATTATGAAGCAAAAAGAACTTTTAATGAGATATAACTATGTATAAGGATCATGAGAGAGATAAAGAGACCAGAAATATGAAAGTGTGGAAGAAGTGTATGGAATAATGTAGAGAAGAAAAAATTGTTGGAGGGTTGAAAAGGATAGCGAGCATTAGGAGAGGTTGAAGACGAAAGTGAAGAAAACGAAGAAGTGGATACGACACGACTGGCCAGATCTTACTCTAGGCAATAGTAGTCTTCCCATTCCCAACTTGACTTTGATGGAACCAAGATGCATTGAGGGTTGCGTTGGTTTGCCGCTTCTTTATGGTGACTTCACTCAACTCTTAAGCATGTTCCATTTCCCTAGTACTTTTCTCAGAACCAAAGTTCTATGTACGGAACCTCAAAAATTGGCATCTGAGGTGCAGTGAATATTAGCATCCAAGATACGATGGAAGTAAACAAATGCGCTTGGCTTATAAGAGAGGATATTTACTGATTGATAATGCAATAAGATAAAATATGAAGACTTATTTGTTTGGGGCACGTGGACTTCTCACATGATTTCAACTACATATATAAATCATCCTGATATAAGTTACTCGCAATATAACTTGCGTTATCATATGGATTACTGTATTTCGCAATTTAAATAATGGACAATTTATTTATTTGTGATTTGTTCACAATTTAAATGATGGACCATTTAACCTCACTATCTCCATTTTACTTCTTAAGAGACTGTTTCAGACAACTGAACAAAAGTAAAAGTCATATTGCCTGTATTTTAAAGAAAGTTAGTCCCTTTTATCACTACTACACTAAGCACGATCGTTAGTTCTGAAGATGTGGCCGGTAAATTGGTACACATTTTTAACATCGGAGGGATAGGAAGTGAAGTCACCATCTCCAACCAGCAAATGCAACCCTCAATGCATCTTGGTTGGAACCAATGCAGCGATGTCTATTTCAGAAACCTTTTGAAAGTTCAGTATCTGATCATTACTAATGAAAGGAACTTTTACAAAATTTGCGTTGTTGCTCTAGCGCCAGCATCCTTGTCGTTTGCCCACCAACATCGCATGTCGTAATCCAAGAACGGTCGCAGAACTAATTTAGAGGTTCAGTTCATCACTCTCTACTCTACTGTGACCAAGGCAATAGCCGTAACGTCGAAACCGCGTGTGAGTTTCAACTCTATGTGTTCTATCAACGGGCTCTCCACTATGAGTAGGCCTTTCTCTACTCATAAATCTCGGTAAGCTGCTGTTCTTTCTTTCCCTTTCACCCAATTCATATAATTTATAGGTAGTTTCTGTAACTTACCACAAGTCTGGAGAAGAGTCAAGCAGATCTGAAACATATTCCAATCCTCCCCCTCCCCCTTCTGTTTATCAAGCTTCCTCAGAACGATCCGGTAGTGGTCCAGATAGCTGTTCAAACACACCTGTTGAATAACACACATTTCTCAATATATTACACACATTTCAATACTTTTGATGAGTGTGAATTATTTTTCACGTCAAGACCTAGATTTTCACATGCTCTTTCTAGATCTTTGTTACTCATTAACCACTTGACGGCCATGGACGCGTTTATGCGTCCACACGAGGTGACGTGAACGCATATGTACGTTTTTACGCTTTCCAATATGTTGCATTTAATATCTTGATAGCATCAAAGACTGGCTCTTTGATCTTTGGCAAGTCATACTGACACGGGACTCGTACTGACATCTAGGAGATAGATTGAGAAATTGGTGTTGATTTTTTTGGCAACACAATACGCTAATGTGCCGGTATTTAAAAATCATATAATACAGTACTCTATTATTCCAAAACCTCGTTCTGAGGCTATAAGTGTCAAATTGACGAGCTTCTAAAAGCTAAATAACAGTGATATCGGCAAATTGTCTGTTTCACAAATCAAGTTCAACAATATAGGCCTACAATAAAACCATTTGTTTTTGCTATAAATGTTATGAAAAGCTATCTGACCACAAGCATAGATCCACAAGTATCTCTGAAATATGACTGGAGAATAATAACAACCAACATATGGTAACCAACTAACTAGCCTAAATGTTTTTTTTTCAAGTATCGTAGTCCGATTACAATAGCTTAAAGAATTTATAGAACAGGTCAACACATTATTTTCATCATGCCTTTCCTCCAGTTCATGGATGAAGGATTTCACTATTTGGGCCAATATCATTGGGCCTATCCATCATTATGGATCAGCGCATGAATAAACTGTGATATAGGTCCAGATCACATGCAGACAGTAATTTTCTGTCCAGCACACCATATCCTCCATCTGGCTCCCATTTAATGTCAAACCAAGTAGGCCTATGATGGATTCACTAAGCATAATTTGCTATAACAGATTGTATCATCATACAAAATTTTACATCGGCTGAACACTTCGAAAAAATATGTTTGAATAAGAACTCGTAATAAACTTTCATAATTACTCACTGTACTAGAAAATAGTAATACTGCAATATTTTTGCTGTAATATAGCAGTAGGAATGTATATAAGAACTTATAATAATCTTAAATACTTACTTTGATAGCGTTAGCAAGTCCATGAAATCCACATCCCTCTGTGAACTGAATACACCTCTTAACCGCGTCGCCAACGATCGTCATCACACGTGGTATTGACTGGCCAAGCGCTTGCACCTCGTCCATCAACTCTTCACCCTGGCTCCATTCCAGCGCTGCCAGCTGCTGCGATAAGTACTTCTGCTCGTAGTTGTAGTACTGAGAGACGTAAGGGATGTACGGGGCGTACACGGCCTGGGCAAGACGGAGCACCGGCTGTTTGCCTACACACACACACACACAAATAGTTTGATTACCCCTGAATTGGACTCGAACTGAGCAACCTGTACAGAAGTTGAAGTGGAAGCTTTGTCTTCTCCCCTCACAACAACCTAACCCTAACAATCAGTTGAAAAACAGAATATTCTTTTTTCAAGAGGTAGCTCAGGAAGTAGAAGTTAAGGCTATAGTTCATTTCAATAGTTGGTTTTCACTTTTCAGTAGTCCGCCTACAGTTGGACTAGTGTGGACTACAGTAGGCCTACAGTCGAGTTTTTTTCAGTAGGGCCTACAGTTGATTTTCAGTACAGAATTGTCCCTTCCCTGGGTTGGGCATTACTCAATCATTTTTATTTTAGACAATTGACATTATCTTCACTTCATGAAATAAAGAATAATTTCCAGCTTTCTTGCACTGCTAATATTTTATGATCATTTTCACCAATGATGTGAACGTGAACTTCTCCATTTCATTTCGTTCATTCCTGTTGCATTTTCAAGATCAAAAAAGAAAAATGTAAGACTACAATATTTTAAATATTAGGAGATACTGGTAGGGAATGTTGTATTTCATTTCAGTATACACTCAAATCAAAAGGGACACTATTTTTGTATTCATTGCGGTACCTGGAGCATAGGTCTACAGTACCCTGAAAACTTTGTGAATTTATTTTTTTCACTTTATGCAAAGAGTCATGTCAAGTCTACAATTTATTAAATTACCAGAGATGTGCCTTACCATGTATGGTATTCTCGACGGCAACTTGTAGATTCTTAGCAAACTGCTTGGTGGTTTGTTTCAGTTGCATGAGAAACATCAACGGATCAGCTTGTTGCTTCAATGCAGCGTCAACACACTGGTTGATGCTCGGGTCGAGACTCTGTAACACGTCTGTATACAGATCTAACAGCGTGCCGCCAGTCGGCACAGACGTGAACACCTGGCTGGTCCACTTCACCTGTTACTCACAGAAAACAGACGGGATAATCACTGTGAAACTAATTGCTGTAAAACTAGAATTTATAAGTAAAAGTTAGATTATTATTACTATATAGAACCATACCTTAGAAAATCAATGATAGAACCAAATGAAAAAAAATATTACAAAGAAACTACGTAAAAACAAATTAATGAATTGATGAAAATACATGAATTAACTAAAACTCGAAACAAAATGGATGTTAAAAGACGATAGGAAGAATTGGAAGGAAAGAATACAAAGTACAATCGCAGAAAAAGAAGATCGAAGATTTCTTTTCCTTTTTTTTTATTGGGTTTAACGACGCACTGAAATGATAACTCAAATCTATTGGCGTCAGATGAATGATTAATGAGATGATGGGATGATGAGACGAAGGTTTCTCAGGTAATGGAAAGGATAGTGGGAAGGAAGCAGTCATGCCCTGTATTGTAGGAGCCATCCCAGCTACAGAGGGAAACCATGAAAAAAACCTGTAAAGATGGATGGTGGCAGGAATCGAACCAGGTCCAATATGCCCCTTCACCTCCTTGATCACACGAAGCGAGCGTATTAACCACAGTGCTGCATGTGCCGGTATTTCTTTTCCTCCAATATAAATAATTGAATTGTTGATTATCCCTAAAGTTATTACTGGCAATGTATTTACTAGAGTTGCCGTTCGATATGAAAACTCATCGATTATCGTTTACTCAACATCGATTATTAATCGTATTATATCGATATTTTTTCTCCTAATCGATAATCGTATCGAATGTCAAAATATCGTATCGCATTGGAATAATTGTGTTGAAAATTGCGGTCTAAACAGCTGTGTTGATTGATTCATTGCCAAGTGGTTGACCTTGGACTGCGTGCAGGACTTCGGTCCTAGCACGGAGGGGTAGAAAGATAACGGGATAGAGAAAGAGGCAGATTTATGAGCTGTAATAAAAGTACACGTAACAATATACATCTTATTGTATATTAATATACAATAATACATCCATATTGTCCGGAATATGAGCCGAGGGTTTTTCTCAAAATTTCGAGCCAAAAAGTCAACCTTGGCTTAAATGTGAGCCTCGGCCTATAATCTGTCAAAAGTACGTTTTTTCTCATTTTAATTGGGCGTACTACACCCGTACTCATAACAAGGAAATCAACTTGAAACTGCGAGATATTCCACTGAAAACACGTTTAATAAATGTTGTATCATGAAGAAGCATGATTTTCCCAATTTCTATCATTTTCATTTGACGTGCAGTAATAAACATAACAAGCACGTTGAGTTGTTAGGTGCATGGTGTCATCTACTGTGTGTGGTCTAACGTCGTCTGACCTTGAGGACCACTCGTTGACTACAACGTAGTGTGAAAAACGTCTCCGACTCGAGACGGCCGAGCGCCAATTGACCGCGCAGTAGCCTATATACTCGTCATATATGCGCATACCAACTCTGACGTCAATGCAAACAGCGTTTCTCATTGGCTTTTTGGCTGATTGGAGCAATTAAGTAAAGGGAAAAAAATTAGTTTGAAAAGGAAATAATGTTCATTTCGATGATTGAAAATAATCATATTGATATCGTATCGCCGAAATTCAATCAATTATCGTATCGTTTGAAAAAATATCTATCTATATCGATATATCGATTATTGTTGGCAACCCTAGTATTTACACGAGTTAGGCCTACATCATTTATAATTATTTCTTTCGGGGTATCAAGATCACCCTTATGGTGACCCATCCCAAAGGTACTGTCATCCTTAGGCGTAAATGGGAAACAATGACTTGATGACACGTAGGCCTATAGTTGAACCTTGATACACTGTTCCCAGATCCATCGTTTCCCCAGTCCTTCATTCATTCTGTCTCACTCTACTCACATATAGACTAACCAATATTACATTTTCTTACATGGAAGATTTTCCTGCATGAACTTTTTTCCCTTGTCCCTTGAAACATGATACATAGAAGTTGCACTGTACTAATGAAGTGAATAAAAATATTGTCGTTAAAACATTTCAAGTTCTACTACTGTGGAATGCTGACATCTCGTACCCTACATGAAAAATTCATACATGAAAAGTCAACATGAAAAATTCATATTTCTCTCGATGGCTTCCTGCAGAGTCAAAAGTGGCAGGGTTTACCTGGTATAACCACGTGGAAAGAAACGCATCATAGAACTTGAGAAGCCAATCAGAAACACCCTCGTCTTGTTCGGCTTCGACAAGGCTGCTCCAGATACTTGTCAGAGATCCTTTCTGGCACTTGTGGTAATATTTGAGCAGCTGAGGCATCCGGTCAATCACTAAGAATATCTTCACGTACACTTGCGACTGCTCTGGAATAGAAACATCACATAACTATTGCCCTCATCTTCGTGTAAGGACACTTGAATATGTAAATAGTAGTTTCTGCCTTTATTTCTGCACCAAATTATCAAGAGTCAATAAATTTGACCAAGTCTCGACACCAATTTCTACCACATTGTTTGTCGTAGAAAATATACAAAGCAACGTCTTTGTACAAAGACGTCTAAATATCAACAAATTGGAAATTTGTTATCTGAAAATAATTTATCACTGAAACACTGAAATTGTCCAAAGTGAACAAGAAATATCATTGGTAGGGGCCTACTGTAGTTTGAAACCTTGACAAATTTATATTGTTTAGTGTTTACCATAAGATGCGTGATCTGTGTTTTGTTACGTTATCAACTTTTTATTAACATTATTATTTTTGCCGAACGAAATTCACATTCACCAGCTAGCCTGAAGCGGTGGATACACTTGCAAGTCTTTGCAAGTGAGAAGCGCGAGTGAGAAGTGAGAAGTGAAAAGCGCGAGTGAGAAGTGAGAAGTGACAAGTCCATCGCATCTCGTTTGGCGTCACCGATTGGTACAAATGGCTCACTGCAAACTAACTAACAAACTAACTAACTAACCTATAAACAGCAAGAAAGGGAACACAATAATAGCAGTCAAATGTTGAAAGTATTATAATCAACGTCAAATAAATGGACCAATCACGTTCGACTCTTTGGTTTTGCTTGCACTTTTCGCTCTCACTTTTAGAGCAATGCTCGACTTCTAAAAGACTTTTGAAGAGTCGGTCATTTTGTCGCCGTGCACCAATCAGCGACGGTATTGGAGCCGACTTTCACTTCTCACTTCCAAAGAATTGCAAGTGTATCCACCACTTAAATACAATGTGAACATTTTCGTTATCAATTTCAATGTCGAGACTTACACTTCCTATGTTTAGATGAGCATAGCGAAGATTTCCATTTCACATACCAAAAAAAAGTGGGCTTTGTTTTATGTTGTTTTTGGGGTCAGGAAAAAATACCTATCGACTAGAAACTTTTTCTACATATTTCTGTCATACCAGAATAGATTGGGATTGTTTTTCAGAAAAATCGGTCGAAAGGTTTTTCCGGAAAAATTTCAGAAAGTTTGAGAAATCCTCATAAAAACAACACGGATGGAAAATACTTGAAAATAATGTGGAAAATTTTCAAAAACTTCAAAATTTTCACTGAATATGGAAAATATGATTACGGATATTTTCAGTGACTTTCACAACATTGGGATGAGAAATAACAAAGAAAACGCAATAAAAGTATCCATTTTATTGAAGGTTGGGATCAATTGGTTTTGCAAAGTGTATATGCGACAGGTTGCAGCACTAAAAATATCAAATAGCTTAACGCTGAATGAATCAATATTATTATAACAAGTTGCAGGTAAGGTTTTTGAACTTTTGAAGTAATCCGAGGTCCGTAGATGTGGATTGATCTGACAAAATATTTTTCAATCTAGATTTCCATACTTCTATGAGCTTATCTCACAACTCAAATCCTGCGTTTTCCTAGTTTATTCTAATATGATATGAATGCAAACATTTCCTATAGATTTACTTCAAGACTAGCCACCCAAGACTTACCGACAGAGTGAGATGTGAACGCTTGCACCAGTAGAGGGCTGGCCAAAGCTTCAAGGCGGTTCTTCAAGCCTTCCAACTGCAACTTCTTGTCCTCGTAATCAGCTACGCTAGATAAGATCTGTAGCGATTGTTGCATGCTGACCAACTTGACAGAGATCAGCTGTATGTCACCAGACTCAAACACCTAAAAAGAATTGCAATACAGCTGATGAAAAATTGCACCAAGGCCTACATAGGTTATGTATTGTATTGTATTTATTAGCTGTTGTGTTACAAATTATACTACCGGTATGCCAACATTGTCAAAAAATCAAAAACAGATAGGCCTATTTATGAAACCTGAAAGTAGAGTAAAATAATATTATTATAGGCCTATCAATAAAATGAAAGTAGCCCTAATAAAACATGGGAGCTGAAATTCCACTTGTTTCTAGGGAGAGCAAATCGCCTTTGGAACAAAATACTAGCATTCACAGAGTACCGAAAACTCGATGCCATTCTAGAAACTTGAACGAACTATAGACTATTTTATTTTATCAAAAAGGTATCCCTAGATACATGTAAACATAGCTTCTATTTTTTCTGCTTATAGCATTTGGAATTTGAAAAGTAGCACTTTGGTGCATCTATTATTTTTAAACATCGTGTTTAATAGTATAGTAGACCTATACTATTTGGATATGCAACTTTCGGTAATGCATTCCTAAAACTCTAGTCAATCGAAGTTTCAACCTCAAACAAATTGTAACATATGTTTTTTCCTTTGATTGCCTAGGTAGTTGGTACTATCACTAATTTTGGGAGTCATAAAATCAATGGTATTATATCAACTGAACTGAATAAAGTTTGTTCAAATCGAAGTCACCATTTTGCTCCTAATTGCATTTTTATCAGAAACCAATTCAATTTTCATTGGCCAACATTGATCATTTTCATCTCTACAATTTGTTTTTGAAATCATTACAAAAACGTCCAGGCCTAGTGAAATTATGCCTCAACGTGAATTTAGATTGAATGATCGATGTTTTTTACTATGACTGTTCCCTTGTGGAAAGCCACACTTATATTTATATGCTCCCTAGACACATGTGGCTCTTACCTCTTCCATGTCATTAGCTTGCACGGTCCAGTTGTCAGCTTCGTGCAAAGCTTGCTCAGCGGTGTGTAGCTCAGTCTTGATGCGATCAATCCTCTCGAGGGTCTCCATTGATTGACCAGTGTCTCTCTCAATCTGTCAACACAAGAACAAGAAAATAAATACAAAAAAGATCAACGTCGTCAAGAGGATTTTGGGAATCTTTTGCAAAAAACAGATATTGACAATTGGGAAAATTACGCTACTTTTTAAGCAGTGTCATGTAGGCCCCTAAAGAATTCAGTAGAAATTCATATGCCTATATCAGGTCAAAAATTACAATTTTCACACTTGATGGGCTGCATAATTGATTACCATGCATATACATTAGAAACCTTTCTACTAAGACGAGTGGCCGAGTGGTTGATACACTGAACCGTCATTCAGGAGACCGGGGTTTAATTCCCGCCTTGGTCGACCATCCTGACAGGGTTTTTTCGTGGTTTCCCTCTATCGTTCAGGTCAATACTGGGATGGCTCCTTATCAACAGGTCACGACCAACCTCTCCCCACTATCCAAAAACTTCTAATAAAATAACCTCTCATCTCATCATCTCACATAACGTTCACCGATGTCGATAGATCGTAGTCAATAGTAGAGTGCGTCGTTATCTACCTTTGCAATTTCTTCTTTGACAGACTGCATCTTGTCACGCAGAAGTATTGCCTCTTGGTGAAGAATCTCAGTATCACGCATAACACGAGGCAGGCTATGCAGAACCTGTTGACTAGTATCTTCCAGTGCACAGTTAACTTGTTGCACGTAGAGTTGCAGTTTCATAACCAATGATGACACCAACGCCTGTAATTATTGTAGAGTGAGTATGAATTGCGTACAGTTAGGCTAGTACTGGTATAATATGAAGTTTAATTTAATTTTAATGAAAAAAAGTATGCCAACTCACAACTTCATTCTCCTGTGTTTCTGCAGATTTAAATGTTTTGTTAATCCAAACCTTAACCTCAAAATTATCCTCCGAAAAAGCTGCAACGTCCTGTGAAGAAATTAATGTCAATATATTATCATAACTGAGGCTATATTTCTGTCTCATTCTATAGTTTAACAAAACTCAATTCTAATTAATAATAATGAGAAAATATTAAAAGAAACAAAAACTTGTAAATTCAAATTTAAACACCACCTTACCATTATTACTGTATTAAAGACGTGGCCCGAACTTGAATTAATCTAGGCCTATTCGTCGCTTTCAAACAGTTTCATTTTAAATTTCAATGTATTATAATCCCGCTTATTCTTTGAATTTCAAGTATTGTTCCAAAAACGATTCGGGCTTGTTGGTGCGGAGAGGAGGGTAAAGTCGCACGTTTGAAAAGCTCGCTGCTGTCGAAAACTGAAAGGTTGAATGACCGTACGTGAGTGAGCTCGATTCCCAGCAGTTTGGTAATTTTTTACTTGTTCTCTGTTCAACACCATTAAACCGTCACTATAAAAAACAAGATTTTTTTATTGAAAAATGTATTTTTATGTAGAAAACGAGAAATTAGTTCATAAATCGTGTTAACGATAGAAATGTTTTTCATGCCCTTTAAAACTCCATTCGCACCAAATGATTCAACATCCACATTATACTTGAAACCTCAAGTGACAACTAATTTTTCATTTTTTGGATATGAATTTCAGCCATTATTATAGCGCATAGGCCTTCTACACAAATTGTTATGGCGGTGCAGAGACGCGGCGAAAGGAGACGGCTTTGCAAATTTTTACCCGATTGGACGTTGTCTGATGAATTTTGTACGTGGTTAACGCCTGTGAAAGGTGATAATCATAAAGCTTATTGCTTACTATGCAAAAAAGTTTTTGCTGTAAGCCACGGTGGACTGAACGACGTAAAAGCACATTACAAGGGGAAGAGGCATATTTGCCTTCAGCTACAACGTCAACAACAGGAAACAGCTGAGGATTCATCAAACTTGTGGGAGGGTCACCAAAATTTTCGACCCAAAAACGTAGGGCAATTTCTTGCATTTAACGAAAAGGTAAGATATGAAATTCATTGTTAATGTACTCGTCATGTGAATATAAGACGTCGGCAGTCAAAAGTACTATCTAGTCCATAAATGAAACATTGACTTCGGATCAAAAAAACAAAGTTTACTGTCGACTGTCGTGGGATTTTCCAAATGATAGTTTATACGCCATTTTATTTTTGATCCAAAATTATTGATATAGGCCTTATCGAATTGAATATTTCAGATGTGGACCAACATTACATTGTTTTCAGTTCAAACCGGTAAAATAATGTTGACATGTAGATTCTGACATGAGATGCTTAGGACTTGAACCCTCTAGGTCAATTAGCCTATCTAGGCCTACTAATAGGCTTGGCCAAGACCTCAGCCTTATAAGGCCTAGGCCCCAATGTGTAGGCCTAGGCTATCTAGGGGTCTGTCCTATTGAGTTTACCTAAAGTTAGGTCTACTTTGGTTTTTGGAATAGGCTATGGACCTAGGCAAAATGTAGTCCTGCCTAGGCATCCTGCTGCAGGCCTAGCCCAATGGCTGAATAGCATGTGTTGGCATTTTTTTTTTTTTTTTTTTTTTTCAAGAAAGCAAGCAACAAAACTTGGAAGAAATATTGACTGGGTAGACCAGATATCATTTGAAAACAAATTAAAGAATTCTAATTATAGGCCTAAGCATGGTAGGCCTACTTAATTCGTTATTCCTATTTAAAACAAGGCTGTGGATAATCGTACGGTCAGCCGTATGAATACGTGTAAATAGATCGTACGGTCAGCGTTGTCATTGGTTGTTTATGTTAGTGACGTAGGATAGTCTAGTTGTAATTTTCAGTGCTAGAGGTCACCAGACATCAGTTACCGATAAATGAACATGATATATAAGCACCGTGATATGTGCGCGAGGTTTATACACTGACCCAACCCAATAACCTAATCTACTGTCCGCAACCTGGCTTTGTCCACATAAATGACCATGCACCTTTTCATATAAACTCTAGAGTCACCAAATGAACATGATATAATATATCATGTTCATAAGCTCCGTTCCGCCTGCCAGCGGTATATACGAGGTTTATACACCAACCTGACCTACCTAACCTGAACCACTGTCCGCAACCTGCCTTTGTCCACATAATTGACCATGTTCCTAGAGGAACCAATTTAATAAAATAAAATAATAAGTCACATGCGGGATTCGACCAGAGATCCCTGGCATGGGAGTCAGCTGTGCTAACCCATGTGCTACAGTCGTCACATTGTTCAAGAGCGTTATTTTGGTGATTTATTGTCATCAACTGAAACATCGCGGTTATGACGTTACTGACCGTATGATCTATTTTCACACAATCATACGGTTGACCGTATGAATATACACTCCGTTAAAACAAAGTGTCTATTCTCATGGGCCGTTGTTTGGGTCATGAGAATAGCCGACCCATGTGGCCACTTCTATTCCCACGAACCATCGTTCGGATCTTGGCCATAGACGACCCACGCGGCCACTTCTATTCCCATGTACGAGCTGAGAAATACACTCCGCAGTAGCAAGTAGTTCATTTGATCACCCAGAGAAGACACTGGACTCGGGAATGCAATATTTAATTTATTGTATTGTATTTAATTTTATTGTATTTAATTTTATTGTATTTAATTTACTCATTACAGATTGTTCTTAAAACAGGTGGTAATGATTACTCTCATGAAATTAGAAGAAAACAAACAAACTTGGCCCACTTAATAAAATTATACATTGTTATTTTTTCTTAGCTCTCTTCTTAAATCACTGATCTTCGATGTTAGATGACAGAAACAAATTTACCTGTAGGCCTATTATCTGAAGTTATCTAGGCCTAGTTGATATAACAATATTCGCAATACCCCCGGGGGACTTCACAACGCCTCACCCCTCTGAACCTCTAGGCCTACTGCTTCTTACGTACCGGTACATAAACTACATGCATCTGGGAATGTGGTTTTGTGAGCCCGTTCGTGGGGATAGAAGTGGCCTTGTAAGCCGTCTATTGCCACAACCTGAATAATAATTCATGGGAATAGGGATTAAGCATCTTGTCGGCACAAACGGTTCGTGGGAATAGTGTAGGCCTATGCTAACCCTACCAGCACTAACTGTTCGTGTGAATACTGTAGTAGTTTTGGTCGAGTGTACGCATGATCCGCATGGACATTCGTGGGAGTAATATCTATTCAATAATATCAGTGAGTCAATATAGGCCTATTTATCAAATTTCAAATGACGCAATGTCACATTTCCTTCTAGGCTATAGGGCCTACCTATCAATTACCAATAAAATGAATGAGTTTTTCTTTGTTTCTCCTTTTCTACCATATTTAATCCACAGAAATGTCTATTAACCATTCATTTCACTTTGAGATTACAGGTCTACAATCATTGATTAGAGCCATATCATACAATACATTGAAATGCAAGGTGTTTATAGAAGACTAATTTAATTCTAAGAGCTGAAGCTTCCACATAAATGGATTAATGTGTGGTAGTTGAATGCTAGTGTCGGTGATAGGCCTACTAGGACGATGGCGTGTAGAATCTTGGGTCGAATAATTAGCAACAAAAATTACATAGCAGCGTTGATACATTATAGCCTAGGTAGGCCTATGGTAAATATGCCGTATCTGTAACCTGGCGATTTAGGGAAATGTCAGGAGGGGGTAGATATAAGGTTTGAACCATAAAATCACTGTCTTATTGTCCATTCGACATGAACCTAAAACCTGATTTATAGTAGGCCTATATGAAACGGTGGCACGTTCCTTTCCGTTCCAGTATTCACGTGAAACATTCTAAAGGTTTCTGTTACGGAAAGTTTGTAAATGGTACGTGTGACTAACCGAGGCAGATGAAACCATGCAACCGTGTTACTATGAATCAGGCTCTACCTACATTTGAATTCTAACCAGATCAAAAGAACAATAAAATTTAACCCTGAAAAAATGGGAGACTGATAGACCTAGGGTACCGGTACTGGTTTAGGCCTACCTACAATGTTGAAAATAGTAAACTGAAGTTTTTCAACTCTGAGAATAAAATAACATCATGACAAGCATGTAACATGTTTTATGGTTATAGGCCTACTTGTGAAGATTGTATGAAGTAGGCTATCTATGACTTCTTATTCGACACTAAAAGTTGCAGATACGCGCGCGGCGGAGAAAATGTGAACTGTTGAATCGAGGATAGGTTACGCAAGTGCACTTGAATAACACATGGAATGGCTATACCATTTCTACAAAAATGAAATGTCAAAATCGATGTAATTGATCGGGAAGTCCCGTATAGCCAGTGAGAGGATTGCCTGGAAAGTGCTTGACATTGCTGATGCCAGTGTGATTTTTTTTGTGGAATAAAGCTAATCTTTCATCACCAAATTCAGTGATGATAAGTTCATAGTTTAGTCAATTATATACCGGTAGGCATTTTATTATTTATATGGTATTGTATGACTATAAGATCAACAATGAGATTCAGCGTTTTAGCTACTGGTTCACCCGTCTCATTGGTATATTAATATCAGCAATATGTTGTATTCTCTAGCTAGTGCGTAATTTTCAGATTTACTCTTGAGTGAATGTTGGGTTTAGAGCAGTGTTTCTCAACCGGTAGTCAATATGGTCAATATAGAGATCAATATGGCGGTCCGCGCATTCATCACATTTCAGTGAACATAATGCCATTTTCTATCCTTTACTATTCAATTCATATTTATATTTTCTCGTAATTTCATCCATTATCTCTTGTTAATCATGGGGTGAAAAAGAAAGATATCAGGATCAACTACCGTACCAACTATACGAATTTTCCTGCACTGAGTTTTACAATTATGTACTTGGAATTAAAAAACACCATTTCCCTCACCAAAGTCGTCCAAATACAAGGCATGAACTCAAGATGAAGAAACTGCGCCAACAGCAATCTCTACTTAAATGTACACACGACACAAGTTTTTAATACGGTGATAGATACTTCTCAATTGAAACAGTATATAATAAAACACAGTGAGATCTCTACATAAGAAAATGATAATGTATTTATTTTTTATTCACACCGCGCTCCAAAGCAACTGAAACTCATTAAAACATCGTCCCCCAAAAAAATCCCCTGCGGGGCTGGTGTTAGGGGGCGTTGCCCCCCAAACCCCCCACGGGTCACCGGCTTCGCGCATACTTGACTTGCAGATGTTTCTCTGTCCCGGATTTTATTTACCACAATCTGGTCACCCTATATATTGATCATATTATTTGTATGATTAACGAAATTATTCCCAAGTGGTTCGCAGTAAAAACTTCATGTTTAAAGTGGTCCGCAGTGTGTAAAAGGTTGAGAATCACTGGTTTAGAGGCATGTCGACAGCAAGGTCATTTTGTGGCGTCAGTGTTTATTAACAAGAAAAGTATTCTAATCCGGGTCTACTTCCACTTCCAGTCTGTATAGTAATTTTGTTGAATAACAGGCCTATAATATATCCTGCCCACAAAATTTCTCAGCTTTGTACCAAGGGGGGGAGTAGGCCTAGAGGAGAAAATGTGGAAGGTGATTTTTATTATTGTGGCAAATTTTTATTATGTCAGTACTGCTGAAATTAAGAATTGTACAGTAAAGACGAATCAAGAACAATATAATTTCATATAATGAATAATAGGATGTTAGTAGGCCTACAAATATATCACATTTTTGTTGAATGAAATGAAAATGACAAAACAGTATTTGTCAAGCTTATAGCTAGATAGAATGAATTACCGTAGGTAGATATATTAAACCGGCACAGTAGCTGAGTAGTTAGCGCACTTGCTTCGTGTGACCCGGGAGGTGAAGGGACATATCGGACCCGGTTCGATCCCCGCCACCGTCCATCTTTACATGGGTTTTTCGTGGTTTCCCTCTGTAGTCTGGGCTAATGCCGGGATGGTTCCCACAATATAGGCCACGACCGTTTCCTTCCCACTATCCTTCCCATTACCCATAAAACCTTCATCTCATCATCCCATCATCTCATTAATCATTCATCCGACGTCAATAGATCTCAGTCATCATTACAGTGCGTCGTTAAAACCCAATATAAAAATATATATATATATATTAATGTCTTTGGAATGAATCATAGTTTGAAAGATTAATATAATAGAATGCAATAATTTTTATGCAAGTCGATTTTGAATATTTCGATCTACTATAGAAATCTTCTTGATCATGTTTCCTAAGAAATCAGACTTGAGCTCAATCAATTATATCTTTCCTTCCATCAAATCATGGAGATCGAATGAAGTTAAGAATATAATACACAAAGTTCGAGATGAATGTTTTTGTTTAACTGTACATTAAATCTAAATATTAAAGTATCGTGTAGACCTAGATATTATCGAGAAATCTCTTATTTGACATCGGTGCGCCTGCCATTGTACATGAAACCAATAGTGCTAATCAACCATGTATCCTCGTTTCAGCGGCCATAATGGAATTTTGTTGACGACACTAGCGCGATCTCTTGTTACTTTTAGTGTCGAATATCCTTGAAAGAAAAGATCGTCCAGCAGTATAACAAACACAAATATCACAGTTATATTGGTAGGGATTTAGCTCTGGTGTTATCAGGGTAGGCAAATAAATGTGTAGGCCCCTATTCTTTTTTTTTTCATGACGTGGTCATAATGCAATTGTGTTTCAAAGAAACGTTGCGTCTTTCAAATGCGTTGAATCCTAAACTTGCAGCGAGATCAAATACCTAAAAATTACCTAATCACCTCTAGGTATGCTCTAAATATGCTACTCGTAGAAGACCCTTCTCGTGAATACAAGTATATTGGCGTGTGTTTAGAAGTTCATGTGTTTGTGTGGTCTTGTGTTGCAGACAGATGCTTGCGAAGAAATTGCTAAACCCAATTCGCATAGCTCGTCAATCATAGGTGAAGAGAACATAGGCTACGATTCGTCTGAAAACGGGGACAAATATTGGGAGTTTGACTTGGCTCCTGACGCAATACCCACTGTAGTTGCTGATCGTAATACGATGAATTCTCAGCTCAAAATGATGCCGCAGCAGTATTGCCTGCGCTGGAAGTACCACCATAACAACCTTCAGGTGATGTTCAGCCAACTATTGGAGAGAGAAAGCTATTGCGATGTTACTATTGCCTGCGAGGGGAAGACAATTCGTGCCCATAAGGTAAGACATCAAGATTTAGGGATTTAGCTTAGGGATTTAAGGAATTTGATTAAATATAGGCCTAGCTCTTCAGTGCGTGGGTTCGAGTGTCACACATGGCAGTGGTTTTTGTAAACATCATTAATTTATTATGCGCTCATTCTTACCCCCTACATACTGGTAACCGAGTTGTTGGTAAGGTCATTAACAAACAACAATCATCAGCATCATTTGCATGTATATGCCATGTCCTTGAGTCAAATGTTAGGGCCATGCATGAGGCCAGATATTTTTAAATGTCCCTACATTTTTTCTTTGTTGGCCATGTATTAGACAATATATATATATATATATATATATATATATATATATATATATTATATTAAATTTTCCTGGATGGATCGTTTTCCTGCTTGGATGGTTTTATTCTCCTGGTCCCTTGAAAAATGATGGAGAGAGATTTCACTGTAATATAATGAAAAAAATTAAAATTAAAGTTTTTATATTAAAACCATAGAGCTTAGGCGATGAACATATATTACCGTATACCAGAACATCCCATTCTTATCACAAAATGAACCTAATTCTCCCTGCACACCTCGTATCCCCTCCTGTGTCTGCAATCAATGCATATTCTGGACGTGCTCAGCGGTAGAGCTACTGGTACGATTATAAAAATTCCCAGCAAAGATTCGATGTATTTTACAGTAACCTGGACAGTTGAATCATTGTATTTGTATAGCAGCACAGTCACGCACACTATTAGCGTTTATTTGTGGTCAGAATAAACAGTACATTATTAGGGGATAGAAATTAGTAGGGGAAATGGAGGAGTCCATTATTTTTTACATATCTGTGTGGCATATCTTGAGGAGTATCTAGATGTTGATACTTAACTTGAATACATGTTAATTTTTTGTTGAATGTTTTTAGATGGTGTTGTCAGCGTGTAGCACATACTTTGACGCTATCTTCTCACAACACGAAGAGAAGAATCCTATTGTGATTCTGAAGGACGTCAAGTATAGCGATATCAAGGCTCTTGTCGAGTTCATGTATAAAGGAGAGATCAACGTTGACAATGTAAGAAATATCAATGTTGTGAAAGTCAGTAAGCAGTGAAGTTCTGCGTGACTAACTTACTGCGATAAGGTTAAGGAGGCTTCATCAAGTGGACCGAGTTAGTCCAACTATCTTGAAAATACACATTTTCAACATGGTTTATTTTCAAGCATTTTTCAAAATACTGTCTTGAACATCTTAATGTGCCACAAAAAGCAATTATAGTTTTTAAGAGACATAATATAGCTAACTCATTTGAATAATGCATTGTGGATTTGTATAACTGTTTAATCAAAGCCATGCCAAAAGTGACATTTTCCCCCATTTTTGAGCTAATAGGAACTCAAAAACAAATCAACAATATTTATTGCCCAGATATTTTCCTTCTCATACTGCATTTTAGACTCCTACTCGTCAATTTTTATGCCCTCATAGGCCCTAAGTCAAAACTGATTCATTTTATTTTTGACAAAAAAGTTTGAGAATCGATATTCTGTGATGATTTGTCTAGCTTGATAATGAGCCCTGGTTGTTTGTTTCAGTCACATTTAACATCCCTGCTGAAAACGGCCGAAGATCTTCACATAAAAGGCCTGGCCGAGGTATCGTGGCGTTCTGATAGATCCCAAGAAGCGGCCAATGACAGCGACGTGATCGAGCAAGGGGATGTTATTAATGGCTCCGACGTTGATCAACCGCCACACAAGAGAAGACGGGCAAGACTTCAGCAGCCAGACGAAGATTCAGGCTTCAATCCGTTGGTTACTAGCGTTACTGGGGCAGCGGGCACAGAGAATGCCTACACGGTGAGACACTCCACACTTTTACTAGGGACCCACCTTACAGTAGAGGATTTTTTTTTTTTCATTTAATTGCTTATTTCGTAGTAGGACCGGTACGAAGGGCTTGGTCATTATAGTCCAAACAATGTTTTTGTGGGAATAATTAATTGCCTGGTACCACACTATAAAGATTAATTGAACTTATTCTTGAGAATTGGTTGAAAAAAATAATAGTATGTGTAGCCATAGTGATAACAAGTAGGCCTGTGACAGTGAAACCTCTATGCATCATTCCCGGATCCATCGTTTTCCTGCTTGTATCGTTCATTTTTTCTCGCCCCACTCCCATACAATCATGTTGAATTTTCCTGGATGGGTCGTTTTCCTGCATGGATAGTTTTATTTTCTTGGTCCCTTGAAAAATGATGGATAGAGGTGTCGCTGTAACAACACTTGAACTCCCAGTACACATTGCTCAGTTGCTAACACGCTCACTACAGCTTATACGGAGGGGAGGGGGGGCGGCATATCAAACCTTGGATCGATCCTCGCCACAGTAAAGGTTTTCCTCCGTAGTCTAGGCTAATGCTGGAATGGTTCCTACAATATAGGCCATGGAGCTGCTTCCTACCCACTGTTCTTCCTATTTACCTAAGAAACCTTCATCTCATGATCTCATTAATCATTCCTTCGACGCCAAAAGATCTCAGTTATCTTCACAGTGTGTCGTTAAAACTAGGGTTGCCAACAATAATCGATATATCGATTTAGATCGATATTTTTTCAAACGATACGATAATCGATTCAATCTCGGCGATACTGATATGATTATTTTCAATTATTTTAAATGAACATTCTTTCCTTTTCAAACTTGCTATTTTACCCTTTATGTAATTGCTCCAATCAGTGTATGTGACGCGAAAGTTCTTGTTTTCTATTGGGCACTCGAAAGCCAATAAGAAATGCTGTTTGCAATGACGTCAGAGTTGATATGCGCAAGCGACGAAAATATAGACTTGGGCCTATCGCGCGGTGGGGTTGTATTTGTATATGAGGTACAGTACACTGGTACAGACTGCGACGCACTTTAACCTATAAAGGGTATCGTATTGTCAAGAATATAAATATAAGCCCAGCTATGCGACAACGAAACGACTTGTGACAAACTGTTGAGAGAGGCCTCAATTGATTGCTGGTTTCGAGTGTTTTTTTCACGCTAAACAGTCTCATGCTTGTCAAGGTCTGACCGCGTCAGAGTAGCGCGTAGTAGGAAGACACACACCATGCAGCAAACAGCTTGACGTGATTACGTGTATTATTGCGCGTCAAATAAAAATTATGGAAATTGAGAACATGATGCTTCTTCATGACAAAACATCTATTAGACGTGATTTTAGTGGAATATCTCTCAGTTTCTAGTCGATTCTGTTATTATGAGTGTACGGATGTAGTAAGCTTACGCCCAATTAAAATGAGCAAAACAAGTATTTTTGACCGATTATAGGCCGAGGGTGACTTTTTGGCTTGAAATTTCGAGGAAAACCCTCGGATTAAATTCGGGACTAAATGGTTTCTATAATTAGATGAATAATAAATTCCAGATGTACGTTGTTACTTGTACTTTTTTTACAGCTCAGAAATCTGCCTCTTCCTCCATCCCATTATCTTTCTATCCCTTCCTGCTAGGACCGAGCTCCCGCACGTAGTCCAAGGTCAACCACTTGTCAATGAATCAATCAACACAGCTGCTTAGACCGCAATTTGTAACACAATAATTCCGATTCGATACAATATTTTGACATTCGATACGATTATCGATTAAGAGAAAAAATATCGATATAATACGATTAATAACCGATGTCAAGTAAACGATAATCGATATGAATTTTCATATCGAACGGCAACTCTAGTTAAAACCTACCGGTAATATAAAATGGAATAAACACTCAACTGCCAGTTGGTAGGCCTACTATTCTCATGTTGGTAACTCTGGCGCTTGGTAAATCTTCATTTTTTTCTTGAGTTACAAGCGTTCAAGAGCCCAAGTCTCAAGTCTAGGAGCTCAAATAGGCCTATCGTCAATATAAATAGGAAGAAATGTGTTGGGTAAACTTGCTGTATGTAAAGTGCTCGTCTGATTTCAGGTGCAAGAAGATGTAATTCAGCCAGAAGAAGAAGAAATGGAGGAAACTGTGTTGGATGACTCGGAGCCAGAAGTTATATCAGACACGGAAGATACTGATCACTTCTTATACAATCAGGTCAGTGCACTCAAAAGTGTTTACTACGAGCGTAAAGCAGAGATGTGTATACAGGTTTATGTATTCTTATGTTTGACAGTTACTGTACGATTTATAATTTGTGAGACCCTGCTCCTCCTCTCTCGGAACGTTTTTCTAATTCCAGAAAATGTTGAACCAGTGAGAGTTGATGTTTCTTTTTCTTTTCAGGATCCATTAAATGACTCTAACCTTCCGGAACCCGAGCGAGAAACAACGCAGTCTTCAGCTGTTGAAGAGAGTATGTATTACTGACTGCAATTCTTTCCTTGCTCTCCACTTTCCTATACTTTGCAGCAACGTTAATTACTCACCAATTGGATTGGCAAACAGTAATTTAGAACAGTTGATTTAATCAAAATTCAAAATGGCTTTTAATTCTGATAGGGCTGTCTGTTCTAAATTGCTTTAAAAAAACTGATAATTACATGGACCCTGTAGTATCTTTAAAAATTACTCGACCTTTTTAAAATGGTGTTTCATAGAACTGTTGCTGACATGATCCCCTGGTTAGTCACAGTATTTTGTCTTATCATTATCAAAATGTAAAGCATAACACAAAGTCATCAACGGTATTCATAACATGAAACCACTAGAACATTTGCACTGGTGATCTGCAAACTAACACAACACTTAAATACCCGTACTATTAGAAGAATGTTTTGTGAGTGCTTGGTCTCTCATCTTCCGCACCTGAATGAAACGTACTGTTTCCCCATCAGGGGCTTGGGATGACAAGATGGGATCGTTTGGACGGGGCACCACAAAAGTGATCTCACCACCCTAAATAATGATATATCCCAATTTCAAACATTTTGATCCTCAATACAAACTGTATTAAGTGTGATGGTGACACTGCTTGTAGGTATTCTGCAACGTATCTCAGCTCAGTACCAGGACGTGGTGAAACTGAACGACTATCTGACTACCGGGCGCCGCCAGCAGTTCTGGGAGGAGCCGTTCACGCGACGTGTCATGGAAGCCATTAAGGGCAAGGAACTGGAAATGAAAGTAGGCGCCGAGCTGCTTGGAGTCTCGTACGGCACTCTGTACGGCAGATACCGCGACGCTTACGGCTGTCTCAAACATCCATACAGGTAAAATTTGGTAACATTCCATGAGAAGTATATTGCATATTTGTGTGGCGGATTTTTTTTTTTAGGTCAACGAGTGAGCACAACAACGAATTGAAAGTTTTAAATTCAACCGTGTAAATCATGTGGACTCGTGCTTGAGAAATTAGTGCAAAAGTCTGATTTCCTCATGAAATAGAATGAAAGCAAATTTTGGTTTGGTCATTTTCAAGAAAATTAATTACAATACAGTGAAACCTCTATCCATCACTTTTCAAGAGACCAGGAAAATGAAACCAACCATGCAGGAAAACTATATCCAGGAAAATTCAATATTGATCATTGGAGTGGGGTGAGAAAAAATGAATCATACGAGGAGGAAAATGATGGATCTGGGAATGTTGCATCATAGAGGTTTC
The DNA here is from genome assembly GCA_964007535.1 of Brachyptera risi. NCBI lineage: Eukaryota > Metazoa > Arthropoda > Insecta > Plecoptera > Taeniopterygidae > Brachyptera > Brachyptera risi. The sequence continues at coordinate 64,700,107 of OZ023326.1, forward strand.
ACTGTATTGCAGGGCTGCCGTTTTCACGGATTTTATCCGTTTTTACGGATTTTCAGGGTCTCAAACGGATGACAGGATTTTCATCTCCTTACACGGATTTTTCGAAATTTCAGAGTAAAAATCAGTAAATGCGAAATATTTAACATTTTTAAATGAGCGCGCCGAAAGTATACTTTGGTAAATTATTTGGTAATCGCCAGCGGTAGAATACGCAATACGGTGTATAAACATTCTGATGTCATGAACATTTTAAAGCAAGTTGTTGTGCTATACACGATACGGCCTTGGAGGCACGTATGACACGTCACGGTGCGAGTTGCGCAGATCGGCCACAAGTTGAACAGTTGTTTCTCTTTCTGAACGCGCCCTGCTGTCATTGCAAGCGATGTTGACGTATAAGAATTTTGCGGACTTATTTATTGATTTGTATATCAATGTATGAATGTTCGCGGCTCGCCGGCTACGTCGTAATTTGTACGAAAATGTAATATCGAATGGGAGAAAGTACTCATGTGGCTATGAAAAGATACATCTGACATAATGGTATTACCGGTATTTAGGGATTATTTAGGCTTGGGCCGTTTTCTGTCACAAAGTTTGCTCATCACAAAATTATTCATAGCTCTACTTTGTTCTTAGCACGGTTATTGTTTTTGTAATAATCTGCAGCTGTGCTGAGTCCACATAAATCCTAGGTTATTTTGTGTTACTTGGTACCAGATGATTGGGATTAGTGGTCAAGGTTGGTGTTCTAACCTCCAAAAATGGCTGACTGAATTAATGTTCTTGTAATTTCATACTGTTTAGGAGGTTTAGGTATTCAATTTTAGGACAACAGTTTTATGCGTCAAGTGCCTTTTTATGATTGATTCAATGTGTAGAAAACACGATTTTCAGAAAAGATTGCAAAATTAGGGGTGGTACCGTGATAAATTACAAACTAGTATGACAAATTTACCCGTCAGATTCACCTTTTCATAGCCACCTGGGTACTTCCTCCCACTCGACTTTATATTTCTGTATAAATTATGCGGCCTAGTCGGCGAGCTCTTATGTTCATTCCTTGATAAACAAACTGGGCTAATCAGGCTTCTATTTTTGAATCTGATATAATTTATAATTCAGACATATTAAATAAAAGGCAGCGCCTACAGCCATGAATTTCTGGCAGTAGTGACACTAGTTCGGCAATTCCTCTAATCTAGCTGACCTAACCTAACACAAATAAACATAAAGTATAATCGTTGTAACCAAATGAGTGAAAGTTCTCTTTTTTACCTAGGAACCATATAAGAATCAAGATTTTCGTGACACAAAAATTCGTATCTATGTCCGCTTCGTAAATGAAATGATCGTCCCCCGCAAAAACATGATTTTTACTTGTGTCAAGGATTTTCAAGGATATTTCAGGTGGTTGAACAGGATTTAAAATTTATGTTGGTGGCAGCCCTGCTGTATTGGAATAATTACTACTGTAATATTGAGATTGAAGTTTGTCAAAAAAATCTACTGGTTGCAGTAAGTTATGAAAAATAAAATGATGTGAATCAATGAATAAGGAAGACTTACAATAATCCGGAAATCAAGGCGTGTGTATACCAGTATAACTTTCGAGTACATTCTATATAAATAATTTGCTCATCTCGCAACGCATTAACTATGTTTTCCTAACTTCATATTGAAACTTCTACAGGAAGATGTGCTTTAAATTACTACTAGAAATGAGAGAAAAAACCAAGCAAAAACAGTAGGCCTACTTATTTATAGATGAACAATTGTCAATTGAGGTTTGCATAGTGTATTATTTAGTAAGCTGTAATATTACTATATATAGGCCTACAGTAACGTAATATTTTTATTACCATAGTGACAATTTTCCTCATGAAATTATTAGGAAATTATATGGAAATGTATTAATGTTTCTTCAGTTGGCAGGACAAAATGAACGTTATGGTAGGCCGTGAGAGCCATGGCTTGTGCACCACTTTGGTACTGCATTAACTTCCAGAACAGAGGGAAACCCTGATGAACCTTTTATCAGGATGGCCGACCATGGCGGGAATCTGAACCACAAACTCCTGAATGACGATTAAGTTCAGTAGCAACTGATCTCCCCATCTCAGCAATAATATGTTCATTTTTCTAAATACAGTAGCCTACCTTGACTCGTTGTCTTAGCACCAGTATTTGTTAGCTTCTCATTAGTAATGAATATATCGCTAATAGGATGTGTTTAAATTGCCATCAGAGTGCGAGACTTCTGGTCGGAATCAGGACCTGCCGACATCTTGGCCAAGGTCCAGCGTAAAGAAATCACGTTATTCCGAGCAGCCGAAATGCTGAACGTAACGGTGACGACCCTCGCTAACTACCTGTCTACACTCCGCCAACCCGGCCTCAATACCAGTTTCGAGGACAACGACGTGAAGTCAGCTCTGCGCGACGATGACGACGGGGGGCAAGACGAACTGGACGACGAACTGGAAGAAGAGCCGAAGACAATCAACGACAGCAACACAACGACAGTCAAGCAAGAACCTCTGACAAACCATGAACACAAGGATACGCCCCTGCCACCGCAACCCCTGCATGCCAATAACAACAAGGACCAATCAGAGTGCTCTGACAACGAAGAGATGAATGGAACAGATAATGAAATAACAGGCTCGCCCAGGTAGACTATGCATTCGCCTAATGTCCCTCATAGGTATTGATGTTGTTTCAACAATTTTCATACTTATTTATTTTATATTTTTTCTATAAGTAGAGTTATCAATTATTATTTTATATTTTGTCATGAAGAATATAGGCCTAAATGCCTAAGTCTACTTGATATAGACCTACATATTTGTTTTGCTATTGTAAGCACTTAGTGTTTAGCATCATAGCTAGTCCCCAGTCTGACCAATAATGAATTAACGTGTTGGGTATTTTACTCCTCACAAATTAGTTGAAATCGTTTCCAATTTTTCATCTTTTAATCACTTTGCTCGCTGAACGTATATTTTGTGTAGACTTTAGTCACATATTTCCCTACTAACACATTCAAGTTGGACGACAGCTTAAAGCTAGATTTGTAGGCCTAGCTTTTACCTTTCATGGTTAAGTTTCTCTAGACATCATCGTACTGGAGATTAGGGCCAAATTGGCAAATGGTGTTTGGTGTTTTTTTGGTTTGGGCATAGTTCCTAGAGAGCTTTTACTCGCTGCATTCTTGGTAATACACCCCTCGTCATGTACTTGAACCCATCGAATCATGCATGAACTCGATCCACTTTATGATTCCTTTCCGATTGGCCATCGACTTGTGGTCTTGCGCCTTCCAAGTCAGTCGATCTTTGTTCTTGAAGTTAGCATGTTGTGTTTGTAGATCTTATCTCACAGTGTTGTGAGTGAGTCAACAACTTGCCTGATTGTCCAAGCGAACATATCACTAATCGGCTCATTAACGTCGCCAACGTGGATGAAAAGAAATTGGCACTATGAGGAAATAGCAACAATTTTCAATGATTTTCATCTGTCTTCACTTTCAAGAAATAGTTGTCTTGCAACTAGCTTTTTTTAAATGATGCATTTGTATTCAACTACTGTATTTGTTGCAATAACAAATGAGCCTACATCTAGTTGAATTCAACTTGATAGTTTATATTTTATTCCTCATGTAGGCTCTATGCCTACATTTCGAACTGGTAAATGCGTAACACCAAAACGATGGCCTCCGTCAGTGATGAAACTTTCTCTTATTATTGGTGGTGTTTGCCATTGGTTTATTAATGATGAATCTTCCACCGTCCAACCAACACAACTTCTACACTTTCCAATAACAACTGTGAAACATCATTTGCGTGTCGTAAATTCACCAAGTACTGTATTGATGATTGAAGAACATCAGCTGTGTTATTATTTTACGGTTTAGTGATTTTTTTAACGGTATATAGCATGCCATTACTTCCCGATAACAAGTATAAAACCGTTTGATCATGTGACAACTTTCAAGCGACAGCTTCATGTACTGAACTAAAACTACGAAGGCTTACATTCTAGAAGATAGATCTGGTTAGGCCTTAGACTTTCTAGATATTTGCATTATATAGATAGAATTGTTGGGCTTCTATTATTTAATTAAAATGAAGGCTGAAGCGACAAATCTGTTCTTACCTCGACGTGAGCAACAATTCTACGTAAATAGTAGGCAGAAGCTTGTTGATGAGGTAGTAACAGGTAAAAACAAAATATTTGAACTAGATACAAATTACAAAGTCGTAATAATATATGCCTTCGAAAATGTAGTTGAAAACCTATTGAAAAATGGAACAGGATCAAGACAATATCTTGACTAGAGCTCCAAGGTGGACTTTCTCAGATGAACAAAACAATTGGAAACTTTTAAAAACTAGACAACATGTGGACAAAATCAAGAACAGAAAGAACTCAGCAGTACGTACGTGTCTGTATGTAAGGCATGACAATAAAGTTCATATATTTTGTTTTTATGATAGATTTTGCATTAATGGACAAGTTTTTTTCTATGGTTATACATTGAATATATACTAGTTTGTTGCTTTGCTTAAATTCAACCTCATAGAATAGACCTTCATATTTTAATTTTAATAATTAGTTGATTGAAATCTCTAGTGTCAAGATAATTTCTCCTTGTCCAACTACGTGGGGTAGTAGCGTTGTTAGGTGGTAATTTTGTTCCAGCAACTACCCTTCATTCCTGTTTGCTACCTTCAAACTATCCCTCAAGTTATTAGCCATTTCTATTGTAAAATATTATGTATGTAGATAACTACATCCCAGTAGCCTCTCTTTTAATGCCTTCCAAAGATATGATTGTAGGTTTTGATTTTATGTTGACTATGAATAGTGAAATGACGCGTTATTTAGATGGGAGAAAAGGCACCCTATGTTCAGAGACAGTTGTAATAGCAGTTGAAACCCGTTCTCACCTGTGCAATGTTACGAGTGAAGTTATACGTCGACATGAGGCTCGGAGTGTGAACCTGTGCTAAGTCTCTGTTTGTATTAGCATAGCCTTATTCGTGGCGGCGGCTTGGCGTGCGTACGATGCCAGTTGTTGAAAGAAGGTGGTTTTTTATTCAACAATTATTATAATCAATTTCAGAACTGTTCAGCCAGAACAAAGCGTGGTGGTACGTTAGCCGATGACTGCGCAACATAATACATGTATTGATAACTTGATAGTTGCATATTCTAATCTCAAGTCACAAGTTACTCGAAATGTACGTAGAATCTAAGGAATTCTGAGTGAAATGTACGTAGAATCTAAGGAATTCCGAGCGGGGGGAGGTTGGCTCATGAGCCGCTGTCGTTTCTCACGTGCCCGCCACAATCATTTTCTAAGATCTAACCAAACATTCAAAGCACATGTAGATGAAATTATTGAAATAGCCTCTAATTTGAGTTCCTTAAACGTTGCCTTAATTGTGAACATTACAGCTAAATAAATGCCTGGTTGTTCATCTGGTAATGTCTAACAACTAAACATTTGACACGAATGCTTACGTAGATTAATATAGTATATTATATATGTTTATATATATTATATATATACATATACTTGATTATAGTTCACAATTCAATTTCATTTCAATTAATTTATGTCATTTTATACTACATTTATTACATATTAATATTATATTAATAAACAATTGACCAGATTATGGCTTGTATTGAATGTATATGTGGGCTGCATGTTTTTGTGTTAGTCCCACAGTGGTTCTGCTAGTATACAACAGGCTGTAGTTTGTATTACTTATTATTACTTCAAATAAGACTATAAATATACCAAATGTACTAACAAAATGTATTTATAATTTCCTATTCTAAGTGACATATCATACATCTGATGTGTTGTCTATATTATTGATCTAACTGTAGGTTTTGTAAGCCATAATACTTTCCCAATAAAATGCACATTGGTTGACCAAAACCCTCACACAATAAAATATAGTAGTGACAAGAACATAACCCCTGACTTTTATATAAACCAAAGTTTCCATTGTAGACGAACACTGTTGAAAATGTTTTTTAAGATTTTATGTATTACGTTACTTCGTTTAAATTACCGACTAGGAAATCGACTTTCCTTAAATTTGGTGTATATTTCGGTTCTTCTATTTCATATTAATAATAGTAAATTTATGATAATATGTGCGGGTAGTAAAGTGTAAGTGCACGGAGAGTGCGCGCGGCTGCTCGACCTCTCCGTGCGCGGTCATACCGACAAGTATTTATTTATAATACATGGGTCTCTTCTGTATATCAAACTTTTAATCTGTACTTTCGTATTATTACTATCCTGTGTTGTAATGGAATGGATGACAAAAGTGGAATTAAATAACTGCTATCCCTTTAATATGTTCAGTAGAAGTTTAATATCAAGTAGGCCTATTTCTATTGTTATAATTATACACACAAAAAAAAACTTTTTTAAATGAAATATGTTGAATGATTGTAAATCTAATAATGGTGTAATATCATTTTGCATTAATAAATGGTTCATGATTATTGGTTAACAGTAATATTGTAGTCGTGCAAGAAATCACGAATATCATTATAAATAATAATATATAATATTATTGTCCCAGGTGATTGCTTATGGAAGGGATTACGCATTATTTTGATATCACTGTAGTTAGCGGAGGAGTGAAATGGTGAATAAAATATAATACATATTGACAATTTGCTGTTATTACTGCTGTTCAGTCTATTCCCAGTACTAGTTTAGGCTAACATACACGTGAAATTGCGTGCATCACGTGAAAGAGAAGAGAGTGGGGATTGTAATTAATGAAGGGAGTGCACTAGACAAAGAGGGTTGTCCTTGGCTCAGTCAACTAACGCACTGCGTTGAATACTGAAGTCAGGTTGGACGTGGGTTTTTGTAACGTTCTTTCACCAACCACAACATCGTTTGATTATCACACGCTCGTTTGTATCCCCGCATAACCTAGCTGTTGGGAGGGGTAGTTAACCAGCAAGAAATGAAATGAGTTACACAAGAGGAGTAGCGCATTCATACTTAATTTGTAACGAAATGCCTAGACTATTATTTATATGTGGTGCCTTCGGTTATCAATTCAGAGCTGGGTGAGATTTTGTCTAAAGCAATTGAGGGGGTGCCTGAAGACTGCACTGGAATAGAGATACTACCAAGAGTGACATGGGCTTGGCGTGTTTACTTAGAAAGAGGATGTGCCTATTCGAGGAAACAATCAAAACCTGACCCAAAAATCCTAACCACAGCTCCTCTGGGCTCTACCAATTCCCCAAAATGGTAGCTTCCATATGGCTTCATTACACACCAAGCCCACCTTCACTCTCAAGTCTTGGTAGTATCTCTATTCCAGTATTCGCTCTTCAGCACCCCCTAATTGAGCAAAAGTATCACTTAAATTTACACATGGTAAAAATAAGTATGCCCTTCGTAATATTTAAAACTGGTTCATAGATGAAAGAAAAACAATGTAAATACGCTATAGTTGGATGAGCGAAGCGAAGACTCAATTTCACCATACCCGAAAAGAAGTACTTGTTTTTTTTTGTTCGCGCTCCACAGGTCAGACAAAAATTTGAAATTAGTTGAAACTTGGCACACACAAGTGTCATTATCTAATTCGATACTGTATAGTTTTGAGGCGCGATCGGTTGAACCACTTCTGAGAAAACTCATTTCAAAGTTTTCAAAAATCCCATAAGAATAACCAAAAGAAAAAAATTCAGGAAAAATATTTCATTCGAGAGAATTTTAATTTGATAATGATACACATTATTCCGAACTTTCACTCAAATCGGATCAGCCGTTTTGATGTAAAAAAATATATAATGTAATTTTTATAAATCATTCAAAGCTATCAAGATTCAAGATACCTATTAAATCCAAGCTACAGGTGACACCAATTAATTGTAAACGATTAAAACAAAGCATTCTTTATTATAATAGAAATTAATAATGAAAAATAAGATGGCAGTGACAAAATGGTTTGGATCTCAAGGTGTATATATCTATATATAATAACCAATCCAAAAATAAGTTGATATGTTCCAGCTCATCCATCAACGCAACACATATAACGCGTTTGCCTAGTGTTGATCAAATTCCTGAAATCGGTAAAAACACTTCTTTTCTAACAATTTCTCCTAACAGGGTCGTGGTCAAAGCCCCACACACAACCGGCCAACCCAACATCTATGATGAAAATAATTAAATGGAAAATCCTTTTGGGTGGTATGATCGCCCTTGTGGTGCCCCGTCCAAACGATCCTACACACACTCATAGGGAGTCATAGCCTTAATTAGGGAACAAAGATTTTGTATCAAGTTTCGATATTGATGAAAAAAGAAGAAAATCCTTGTCCATGTTCAAAGTGGGTATCATTACCTCTACCATTGAATTTGTGGTGCCAATTTTGATTAGCAATTTATTGAAAAATTAGTATTATTTTTAATTCTGTATTTTTATTCGAGACATCATACAGCTGAATACAATGCGCCTATAGTGTTCACGTTGACCTCGACCTGCTTATAATTCAACATGGTTATTTGGTAACAAACCTTGAGTCCTGTAGCACGAACGATCGGACGTGTCTGATGGTCTCTATTAGCTGATTGATGGATGGACCATCAAAGTTACTATTTTCATGTCAAATTTAATTGCCTAATCTTTTTGACTCATTATTTATTATTTGGACTTGAGGTTTGCTCTTTTTACTCACAGAAGTAATAAAAAAGGAGTACTATTTTCATGTCGAATTTAATTGCCTAATCTTTTTGACTCATTATTTATGATTTGGACTTGAGGTTTGCTCTTTTTACTCACAGAAGAAATAAAAAAGGAGTAAATAATAGTCAAATGTATTTATGTGTATGTACAATATTGGTCATAACATTTGGTAATTTGGGATAGACCTTAATGGCGAGGTTCTAACGAGCCGTTCTTCCACCTATCCTGCTATCCATTACAGAGGAATAAAAAGTTACAGCAAGAAAACAAATTAAACATATCATGTCATAGTAGGTGTATTGTAGGCTACTTGAACAATAAAGGAAATGATACAATACGTGGGAAACCAATGTCTTTCACACCCTGTTCTGTTATTACCTTAATATTTAAATCTTTACTCTAAAATGTATTAGAAATTGACCTGTAGCCATAAAAGTTAAATGGTGTCGATTATGATCTGTGAAGAAGTTGGGAAAACAAGAAACAGAATGCGTAGGAGGCTACATATCATACATAGCCTTCCAATATTCATTCAAGACACTTATAGAAATCACAGACAAATTCCTTGACAGTATTTGGGAATGAAATTCAACTCCGGTTTTCCGGGACACCGTTCACCCGAATAGCAACTTAGCAGCTGGTTGTTGACAATTCCATGTTTATCTAGACGTCACGTTAAATTACCTTGCTGACGACCATGAATAGGTGTATTTCCCTCAGTGATTTCCCCTCAGTCCCTCACCTTGTCCATCTCTCTTTGGCCTCTGCTCTGCTGGCCGCATCAGATCACATTGTCCATTTCAGTCTGTTTCGCCAACAGTTCAGTCAGTGAGTGAACAGTGTTCGAGTAGGAGGCAGTTACAAGTTTTCATTGTCCGCCTAGTGAATCTGGTAATCAGTGATTCGTGGTAATTGCTGAAGAACGTACGCTGACAAAGTATAATAATAGACAGGTAACTCAATATTTCTAGCAACAATTCATTTCCATTATGTGTGGACATCACACATCTTCGCAGTAGGCTGCTTCATATTTTTTGTTTGCGTAAATCTGTAATCAAACGTTCAAACATGACCACCGGTTGAAGTACAACAGCAAGTCAGCAACAGAGCGAACTGGTAAACTATCAATGGTTGTGATTAATAACAACTCTTTGGTTACCAATCATTGTTGATTGAACACAAAAACAATTATTCGTATTATTCGTATTGAATACGTATTATTCGTATAATATAATAATTATTCGTATTGAATACAATCTGTAGAGGAAATTATTATCTTACAGTTTAATTTTGAAGCATATTTTTAAGCATCTCTTTCCTCAATAGGTTGCCGGTCTACATGTATAGGTTGTCCGATTAATTATTGATATTCCTATTGGCTTCTTGAAGATGTTATACCATTGTTGAAATAAAATGAAAACAATGTCGACTAATTTATATTAATCAGTCACAATCTGTATTAGTTCCTCAGTTCCCTTTATCGTAATTTTACTGATAAACTTACTATGGCCAATTTTTGTCCCATGTTCGCGTTTTTTGTGTTTTCTGATGGATCTTGTTCATATCTATGGTGTGTAGTTTGGACATTTTATATTTTGTTTGTTTTAATATGTTTTTTACTCACTTGAAGTTGATGCTTTGTGATCTGACTAAGATGACAAAGGTGGACAGTAGGTTAGGTTAGGGTCAGGTTAATGTACAAACCTCGCGTATACCGCCGGCCGGCGGAACGGAGCTTATATACCTTAATAAAAATGAAGAAAAAATTGAAAAAAATTGAAAAAAATGGCGTGGTACGTTAATCAGTCATTTTACCCTATTTGTCTATATTTTCTTTTTTTTCTCTTGATTTTTGTCTACTCATGATTAGAAATATATATGTTACAATTTTTCAATAAAGAAAATGAAGTTAGTTGGATGAGCGAAGCGAACTCAATTTCACCGTATTCGAAAAAAAGTAGGTACATTTTTTTCTCACGCTCCATGTCAAACGAAAATACAAATTCAGTTGAAACTTGGAATACACAGCTGTATCCTTATCTTATTTGATACTTGATAGCTTTGAGACGCAATCGGTGGAACCACTTCTGAGAAAACTCATTTCAAAGTTTTCAAAAAAACCCGTAAGAATAACCCAGAAGAGAAAAGTCGTGAAAAATATTTTCTTCGAAAGAATTCAAATTTTCACGGAATGTCAATATCAAGATTATACACATTTGACATTATTCCGAACTTTCACTTGAATTGGATCAGCTGTTTTGATTTATAAAAATATATAATGTAATGCTTTTATATCACTCAAAGCTTTAAGATACCAATTAACCCAAGCAACAAGTGTCACCAATGTATTGAAAACGATTAAAACAGGGCCATCTTCATTATTAAAGATCAATCAAAATGAGTGATGAATACAACAGGAGGGCAGTGACGTAATTGTTTGGATCTCAAGGTGCCAACCAAATATATGATGATATGTTCTAGCTCATCCATCAAAGCGGAAACACATAACGTGTTTTCTTAGTTATTTTCAAGCCCCTCATGAACACAAAATGTCAAACGTGTTGTTGCAATTTGATATTTTGCTGCCAACGAGTTCAACTACGAACGCTATGATCGCAATGGCTATACTTCACAAAATTATTCGAAAGGGTATTGTTAAATCCAACCTGTATTGAAATAAACGATTTCAAAATAAATGTATGAACTGACTACCTATAGCTAACTGAGGACTGGGGTTTATACTTTACTCTGTTTAATATTGTGAAGGTTGGCTATACAAAATGTCTCCAACTTTAAATCACAGTGCCATTCAAAAGGGCATTGTTAAATTGAACCTGTATTGTAATATACAATTTCTAAATAAATAAATGAATGAACTTTCCATCTAGCTATCTAAAGTTTATACTTTGTACAATACTGTGAAGGTTGGCTGTATAAAATGAACATTTTATTTATTCTGTGTGTATCGCAAGTGATGTCAAACATTGGTTATTAATAAGTGAACAACAATGTCCCTCAAACTGCGTTCTCCAATCACAACTTTAGCAAGATATTGAGTATTCAGTTAGTTTGCCCTTGTCCCATGAGGTAATTGTTGCCCAAACTTTTACAGGTACTTTGCTATGCTAACCTGACAAAGACAAACTTCTATCTATCTGTCGATTATCTTTGTCATCAATTTCATGTTCATATATCACATAATGCTACCACTGCCACCTTATTCATGACCAAGTCGAGGGGTTAACAACTCCTGAAATCTGGTGTGCACTTGTCATCAAATCTTCCTGAAATCCATTGAAATCTTTTTAGAATTTCTTGAAATCCCGTGAAATCTGAAATCAGGTGTACACCAAAATGTACTTGCTGTTTTTTACCCCTCGGGCCAAGTCCTGTATTCCACGTGTATTCTATTGTAATAGATATAGGCCTACATGAAGGGCCAAGTTAGTTTGATAGTGAAACTACAATTTTCACATTCTTGCTAGATTATATATTTTTAAATTATAATAATATCAGGATATGAAATTCAACCCTAGATTATAATGTCATTAGAGGAAGATGTTTCTCAACTATTACTACTGTTGTCTGCTCCACAGACAACTTCTTTGTTGTGCTACCACTACCAACTTACCAAGACGTCACGCAATGTTAAAATAGAACTGATTTCACCACTCTCTTCTACCCCCCCCCCCCCCTTCCCCACCACCCCTCTCTCTCACCTGTGGTGATCAACTGTAGTACATATTTGCATACCGCTAGAACGCGCTAGAGGCATGTGCTGTTACCAAGCAGGCACCAGGGTCGAATTACTTCAATGGTAAGCATGGTATTAGGTGTGCACCGGGATTTATCCTCGTTTAGCCAAGAGTACATGTACTCTATAGTAGAATACATACTAGAGTGCATGCTCTCTACTAATGTCTACTAGAGTACATGTAGGCAGTACAATTGATTATTCATTCGCTTACGCTGATCCACAACATTTGTATTTGGTATTCAAAAATGAAGTGTAGGCTAGGTACGATGAGCTAGTAGGCCTACTAGATTGAACTAAGCCCTGTATAGGTTATCAAAATTTGTGTACAGTTAATAAATTTTAATCGAGAATCGAGTTAATCGAGTTCTAGAAACGGGGAAAACGAAGCACATGCGTTATAAGATCATAAGATGAGCGAGATTTTATATGAAATTATAGGAAAGCTATATTCACACACACCTTCAGTGTTGAATCCAGGCATACCTGCGGGGGGGCTTTGCCCCCCCCGCAGCTCGTCGTTTGCCCCCCCGGGATAAAAAACATTAAGCACTAGGTATATAGTGTATTTTTTGAGAAACCTGTATTTCTTTTTTTTTATATTTGTAAAAACTAAAAAGTATTGGGAATTCAATTTTTATTACCGGTTCTGAGGAAAAAAATTATCAGAGGTTATTTAATTGTATTGTTATTTATTTGCTTTCTACCCGTGAATCCTGGTAAGTGGCACCTCAAGTGTCAGAAGTGGCTGGAGTGGAGTCAATTTGATCAATGCTGGTAATATTTTTAGCATTTTGCACCTATTATTGTTGCACCGCCGATATCAAGGCGTATTTTTGTATGTATATATATATATATATATATATATATATATATATATATATATATATATATATATATATATATATATATATATACTACTCACTTTTTTATTCAGCAAATTATTTTGAGAGGGGCTAAATGACCTCGCTGTCAATGCGCCTTAAAACCCTAATATCCATTCATTCATTCATGTATATAGGCCTAATATGGATTCTCATGCTCAATTTTTTGGATGTATCCCTTGCCCCCCCGGAAAACACAGAAGCACCCCCGCAACGAAATCTCTGAATTCAACACTGCACACCTTGATTTTGAATCTGCTCAACTCACTGACTTCTCAATTTAAATAATGATTATTTCAATCATTTTTTTATGATCCAATTGATTCAACTTGTTGGTCTAACAGCTTGAATTGATATGAAAGAAAAACAACACGATATAACAACTCAGTTTGGTACGGCTCATCCGATTCATGTGAAACTTTGGAATCATACTACAATAAGTGTACCAGTAACAAAATTACGTAAAAATGTGAATTTATCCTGAGATTTTTCTTCATATTTCCCCTCCTAGGCTATTCTTACGGGACTTGACAAGATTTCGAAATTATTTCTATCAAAAGGGATTGACCCATTACGCATATAAAACTACATAACAACATCGAGATGAATGACGTGCATGCCAAGTTTCATCATTTTTTTTTTCGTTTGATCTGTGTTTTTCGTGAAGCGCGAACCAAAAAACCAAAAAAAATATATAATTATATATATATATATATATATATATATATATATATATATATATATATATATATATATATATATATATATAATATAGGCCTAAAATAATAATATATATATATATATATACATAATATATGTATATATATACACGGAGAGAAATGAAAACCTGAATAGTTAGACAAACATTTTTCAAGCTAGATTATACATCTGTTGTTCAGATTTTATCCAACCTGCACTGTTGAACTAGCCAAACAGATTTTACTAACATGTTTATCAAAAAAATGGTAGAATATTGTACTAATCTGCTGAATGTTTTCCATACTACTAGAGAGATCACAGCATATGCCAAACGTTTAGGTAGCATTGTATAACATTATGTGAACAACTTTCCATGTCGTCACAGAAACATGGTTTGTATAATATTCTGCCAATGTTGAACAAAATTAGTGTACTGAGTGTCAGTCGGTCTAGACAGACGTTTCATTAAACTAACCTATTGGTAGAATATTGTACTAATCTGCTAGATGTTGTGCATACTACTAGAGAGATCACAACATATGCCCAACGTTTAGGTAGTATTGTATAAGATTATGTAAACAACTTTTTCATCTCGTCACAGAAACTTGGTGTGTAATATTCTGCTAATGTTGTGAAAAGTTAGTGTACTGAGTGCCAGACGGTCCGGACAGACGTTTCACTGAACTGATAGCTACTGATCCATCGAACAAAATATTTTCCAAGTTCCGTACAACATTCGATTAGGATGAACGAACGTTCGTGTGGATACTTGGGATGTATACGCAGTAAAACGTTCTACCAACATCAGTATAATATTTTTCTCGACAGAATGTTTTTTATGAACTTATGGCAAGATTGGATGAACGATTTTAGATGAGCTCTAGCGAAGACTTCCATGCAAGTCGTATGGCACTTTCTCTGTTTTTTTTGTGTGCACTACAGTCCGGCAGTATACAATTGTAATCAACAAACATGATTTTTTTCAAAGCGTCATTATAACGTGATAATTTGTAGGCCTATAGGGATCGGGCAATATCGGCCAAACAATTTACTTGGAAAACGAGATATACCATTTAAAAAATCCCTATTAAAAATCTTGATGGGAAAAGAGTCGAAATTTTGAATTTCGAAAAGTTTTGAATTTTTTTTTATGTTGAAGAGAAACAAATAAATGTGGCATTTACACTGTGGCACTTCCATCCAAAATCGTACGTGTACAGTGTTTTTTTGGTGAAACCATGCTAAAATTGGATTATTTATAGATCTTATGTAATTGTGAACCCAGTTTCTTTCTTTTTTATATGATTTCCACTTCAGTACTGTTATTTGAGGGTGCTTTCTAACTAAAAACTGAAAGTCATTCTCAGTTTCTATTTCACGTTTCATAGCCTACCTGCATATGTAGAAGTTGCTGTGATAATTGAAGCTGGAATTTCAAATTTCCCTCAATTATTCTAATGCAGTCGGATGATAGTTGGAAACGTGTTATCGCACACCATTAATAATGCGGGAGACAGCCGATCGAACCAGTCAAATGTTGATAATTCTTAGGCTAGACGACTGTTATGCACATACCCTAATATTCCTTCAATTATGTAAATATTTTACTGTATCAGTTAGTCGTTCTGCTAGTTTATATAGCTATTTGACTGTTGGAGGAATATTATGTTAAAAGGCGTTCCCCGCGTGGTGGCTAAAACTCATAACTTTTCTAATTAGTTGGCTGGCAGATCGAAGCGTCTAATCGTACATTATTATTACTACAAGAGACGGTCATCGAAGCAGTCATGCGTTGTAAAGTTGTTTCTTAGACAGTTGTTTAGCACGATTCCTAATGTTTTGCTGATACAACCTGATAACGTGCAACCATTATAACGCTATGCTGTTTTATATACAAACGTTCGACTCTTTTGACTAACGTCAGTGTAGGAGGCATTTAACGCATGCGCTGTGTGCCAATATGCAACGAGAACAGCTGCGAAGTTGTGACTTGTGAAGTGCATCGTTCAAGATGGACGATTATGTACGAGGGTTGTTGTTGGAGTAGGGTTTCGAATCCTACACGCCGAGGTTTCAAGGTAATTATTAATAACTTTAATTCATCAGACTACACCCATATAGGCCTAACCACCGTTCTGAATTATGATGAACATTTGAGTACGCCTGGCTTGATATAAGCTCTATGAGTAAGTCTAAAACTCAGACCTAGGTTAACTTTGTGACTTATTTTGCAGAAGAAGAAATAGATGAAGAGGCTTTTGAGACTCTGACCCCAGACATAGTACGTCAGCTAGTACCCAAATTTGGCCCCCAAGCCAAATTTTTGAAGAAACATGAAGACTTGACGAACTTGGGCCAAGCTATCCAAGAAACTGTAAGTTAACCACACAACCCTGGGCGGTAGCCTACAGGCTCCAATTGCATTTTGGTTTTGTAGACCTGTGCTGTTGACTTGATAGGCCTAGTAGTGCATCATAAAGGCTCATTCACGATTAAACTTAACCGTAAACTTGGGAACTTACAAATTTTGACAAATGTAGGCTTATCGGTAGGCCTACTATAATTTAAGAAACACTATTAATTTCATAACTATTTAATTCAAAGAGGCCTACCATGTATCAGCCCTACCTACTTCAATGTCATTGAAATGTCATGTCATTACTATTTTTTTAGCAAACTGTGACTTATCGTCACATCATAGTTTCATAATCACCTGCTCATTCGTATTTCCGTATAACCTAGCTGTTGGTGGGGTCGTTAAGCAAACAATTATCAACCCCCGTATAACCTAGCTGTTGGTGGGGTCGTTAAGCAAACAATAATAATAAACAATTATCAATCAATCAAATATGATGATTTGTGAATGTATGGAAACAATGTCACTAGTTCGCTTAGAAAATTGCACCCATAGGCCTACCCTGTGACCAAAGTCTTCACAAATTCAATTTTAAAATGTTGAGATGCTCAATATGACATAGGCCTAGTTACCCTTATAGATCCTAGTTATCAAGCCACAAGCTATGTTTTTTACGCGTACAATACCGGTCTACTCATGACGCTCACTTTACAAAGGTCATCTTGCACATAGCAGCTCTATCAATAAGTCGTTAAATACTTGAAAACACAATTTATTCTGAACACTTGATCACATTATTATTTTTTCTTAAATTATTTGTTTTGTGGTTTTTTGTTGAAACAGAAAAGCCTCTATCTATGGTCTGTCACTTTTTCATGAAGTGTCATACTGAAAACATCCATGTTCCTGTTTGTGTCCCCTCTACTAATTGCCACCCTTCTAATGATAACATTGTCTACAGGCTCCGTGCTCAAGCCCTATTCGCAGCTGGGAGGCAAGAGCGAAGACCTTGGACGTACTCAGCTGTTCTTGGACGACGCATTTCAATCTGGTGCGGCGACATGTCTCATCTGTATTGCATCTGTCAAGAGGAACGACGCGATATGGAGCTGTTCAAACTGTTATTGCTTCTTCCACCTGACGTGTATTCTACGTTGGGGAAAAGACAGCGTAATTCATCAGAAGCAAGCGTCCGAAGAACAGCCGCGCACGAAAATAACTCTTGAATTCCACTGGCCTTGGTAAGCTCTTACTGGATTCTGATAAATACCAGTAGATGGGTAGATAAAGACAGTTTTATTTTTCCATAGGATGTGGCCAAGATGCATTGAGGGTTGCATTGGTTTGCCGGTTGGAGATGGTGACTTCACTCATTCGAAAACACATTTCATTTCATGAGTACTTTTCTGAGGACCATTGATCGCTGCCCTATCTAGTGTTGTTTTTTAAAAACGGCTGACAGGCTGGCAAACTTCATGACAGGCTGGCAAACTTGATGACAGCTGTTATTAGCTGTGCTGATGTAAACGTAAAGTTAGTTCCTTTTATCACTTCGGTACCTATCTACGCACGATTGATAGTTCTTGAAATGTGGCCCGTGAATTTGAACATATTTTCAACTTGTTAGGGATAGTAAGTGAAGACACCATCTCCAACCGGCAAACCAACGCAACCCTCCCTCAATGCATCTTGGACGTGGCATAACTAAGCACTCCATAAACCGGTAGAGCAAGTCAAAATGAGCCAATTATCGTACTATATAACCCAATACTCACAATACGATACAATGAACACTACAATCAGCAATTGACAACAGTAGACCTACAATAAATTCGACACAAAATCACAAAAAAAGGGAAATATTGATACCGGTACTAAAATCATAGGACGTATTGAAATATTCTATAAAATTTTCAATTTTGGTAATGAATTGAGGCCATTATAGATTTTTACCTCGACTTTTAACCTGCAATATCTCAATACGTACTAATTTATTTGTAGTCGTGTTCCTTCTTCCTTGGGAACTACTGGACAAAACCTATTTTAAAAAAATTAGGAGATGTTTTTGTTGCTGTTATAAACATTACATCACAGTGGATTTTGGTTGAACTTATTTCTTTTTGAATTCGAATAATGAAATGAGCCATAGGCCTATATAGGCCTACATACATACACTCACAGCCTTATATAGGCCTATATAGGCATATATATATTTTTTTACTATTTTTTCCCAAATCTTGTGACATAAGGAAAGTTGGGGTCTAAGTTGCATGTATACCATCCTTATGTTCATGAATTATGTTCAGCCACTTTCCAGAAAAAGGTACATGTATTTAGTAAATTCAACACTGGCAGCATAGGCAACCAGTAGGCTCACGTTTGGGTCCCCTTAACGAAAATCATCTACTATCGAGTAAATCAATATAATATGTCAATGTAAAATTATTATTTGTAATAACTCATGTGTGTATAATTATTGTAATGCATGTTGTGTTAATTTATACATTGCATAGCTAATCAGTGCCAAATAGTCATACAGTTCCTTGAATCAGTCTTGTTATTGATTATTTTATATGTGAACTATTTTTGCCAATTCTGACTGAGTTTTGTGATAGTGAAACTTACAATAAGGTATATTTTTATCATACTATTCATGATGAACACGATATTTTTGAAATATCTGCTGGAAGGAATCACCTTCAGTTCTTAGTGTATCTTGTGATGGAATCGGGTGAATCAATATAATATGTAAATGTTGAATTGTCATTTGTAATAATTCATCTGTGTATAATTGTAATGCATGTATCGTGTGATAATTTATACATTGCATAGCTAATCAGTGCCAAATAGTCATACAGTTCCTTAAATCAGTCTTGTTATTAATCATTTTATATGTGAACTACTTTCACCAATTCTGACTGAGTTTTGTGATATCGAAACTTACAATAAGGTATATTTTTATCACCTATACATATATATTATTGAGATTTCAAATCAGTATTTTATAGTGTTTTATCTGTAAGTAATTACGGTGTTATCGACCAAAGTTCAATGAGTGGCCTATAGGCCTACTATTACTGTAATTGCCAATGTTTTGATAATAAATTATTGTATATTCACACAATGTGTTGTTGATTGCATATAGTAGTGATACCAAAATGCAACTTCCTGCATCCACCCAAGGCAATTGAAGAAATAACCATTGTGATTGGTTTGTGAAGAGATTGCTGGGGCATAGCTGACTTCTGCACTTCTTTCCCCAATTCCTTCAATTAACTGATGATGTTATGCACATATAGCGGCCATTTATTATGCTTTATAATCTGTTTCATTTTCCAGAAATAATTATTGATAAAATACAACAATTTTTGGATTCTGCTAGATGAATCACATTTCTAGAACAATGTTTGTTTGATTCAATATAATAAATTACTATTGTACCATAACATTTATCTGATTCTGTAGGACATTCGACTGATCTACCACAACATTTAGTTCGTTCTGCATGAAGTCTTGCTAATCCATCATGACATTTATCATACATTGTAAGACATACCACTGATTCAGCAAAGCATTTGCTCAATTTTCCAGAATGAATTACTAATCCAGTGTGGTATTTATCTAGTTCTGCAAGACATTTCACTGATCTAGAACAACGTTTGTTTAATTCTGCAAAATAATATACTATTCCAGGATAATGTTTCACTGATTTAGCCAAAGTGAGCAGGATGAATTAAACATCCAGGGTAACGTTCATCCGATTCTGTAAGACATTTCACTGATGTGGTACAACGTTTGTTTGGTTTTGCATAATGAGTCAGGAGGCTAGTATAACAGTTATCAGATTTTATCAAACGTATCACTGATCTACCTGGACGTTGTTTAGTTTTGAAGAATGCATTACTAATCCAGTAAGACAAGTTATGCGGATCTGAAGGACATTTTACTGATATAGCACACCGTTTGCTGAACTTCCAATTATCAATTACTATTATAGTATCATATTAGTCTGATCTTGCTAGATATTCCACTGATGTTGTATAATGTTTTCGTCACACAACCTTAACTCCTTCTTAATCCAACCTGATGATTATTTGATTTCGCAATACGTTCAACTACCTAATTCAAGCTCTCGTCAAACGTTCAGTTGAATGTAGTAAAATATTTGTCAATGCGACAGCAGCTTTGACCTTGATATAGTTCAATGTTTGACCAAACGTTAGGCAACACATGAGGCAGTCTAGTTGCTGAATATTATACTGAATGTTCTGCGACTGATATTGTCCGTTTCTAACAGAATGTTTGTCGACATAGAGTTGAAAATAATTGTAAGACTAGTTTGACTGATTTAGCCATACGTTGTGCAGTCCCTATAGCGGCGACACGTTCTGGCTATTCCAACCAGAATTTCAGGCTAATCTAACCATAATCAGGGTTTTATTTCTCTCCGTGTATATATATATATATATATACATATATATATATATATATATGTATATATATATATATATATATATATATATATATATTTCAAGTACGGTAAAATAGAGTCTTCCTTTTCCTTATCCAATAATATCAAAAAACGAATTTTCTGAAAAAAAACACACACATCGTACGTATATTTATCAACACGTAGGGCAACATCAATCATTTTTCCCTAATTATAGCTCGACTATCTACTATTTGTAGATCTGGAATGGAAATTCCAATTCACATCGCTGATTATTTTCCACGGTTATTACCCACAGCCTTCTTTATTGGATAAGACAGTCTCTTCTTCAGAATGATCTGATTAAAGAAGGCTGTGGTTTCACCATATTCTTCGTATCTCTTAATCACAATCACAACCTATCTTGAAAATGAAATATTTCCGGGGTCAGATCCCGAGTCCAGTGTCCCGATTGCCTGTAGCACAACTACCGCTTTTATATCGAACCATTTAAAACAAAATACTCGACAATACTATACACACGGCTGCATTTCACACGCTGAATATCGCCTTTTTATAGTGTCTACTTTTAACATGTATATTATCATGCCATTTGTGTCCACTTACAAATAAAGTATGGTTTTTATTATTTATTATTATTATTTGTTTTTTACGAAAATTATAGATTTTGTGAGTTGAACAATGCCACCGGTTCTGTAGCCACTCTTATCTACATCTGGTTCACAAGGGAATCCGCTAAATCGCGACAGGCAATCAGGACCTTTGGCTCTGAACTGACCGCAAGAAACACTTGGCTTTATTTTAAAAATTTGAATCAATATTCAAAATGACTTAAAATTATAATTAATTAAAACTAGAATTATTTCAAAACTGTAATTATCTTAAGAATTGAAATTGATTGGAAAAATCAGAATTTCTGATAGTCCCAATTAGAAATAATTTTAAAATGAAATGTATTTCCAAATTGAACTTCAAAATTGAACAAACATTAGCTATTGGAAGCTGATATCACCTGAAAATTGGAGCTCAAAATTAATAGAAACTATTTTCATTTATTAAGATTATTTTAAATATTATTTCAAATATCATTATCATTATCATTTCGAATATTATTATCATTATCATTATTGTTTATTATCCACGGATTTACTTAAGGGGGGACAATATTGAAAATCCCAAATTCTACATTTCACACCCGATCGAGTTGATTTGTTTTATTGTGGTCTCACATTACCAACAAAAAAATGAAAAAATATGATGTTACATTTTTTTATTTTCTCTTCTTGTTTTTCAATTATTAGCTAAATATTTTCTATTGTCACGGAGACATTTGTTTCTAGAAAACGGCTTGAGATAAGTGGTTTTAAAAGCTTTCGTAGTCCTCTCGAAAGTGCATTCGACAAAGTTATGTATTGGTGGTACTTGAATTTTTTTCTGTGGGAATGACAAACTAATCCATCTCACATTTTTTGTATTTCAAAGTTTTTCACCTTTTTTTCTAATTCGATTTTTTTTTGCATGCATGCTATTTTCAAGATATACTCCTGATAATGCATGAATTTGTTTATTATCTGGTTCATGAAATAAAAAAAAAATGTGCAAATCCATCCAGAAGAATAGATTTCATTTACTTCTCCATCCCAAAATACGTTGGGAAAAAAGATGCCGAGAAAACAGCCATCAAACCATGTCAAACATTCAACTGTAGGGCTATTCCGTTCTGAAGCTAATTTGATTCGGCACTATATGGTTAAAAGTTCAATATAAAATATACCTGTGAATTAATTCACATTATTTCTTCGGTAGCCCAAAAAAAGAGATATTGAATAAATTGATCATCAAAAAAAAAAAAAAAAAAATTTTGACAAATGGACATATTTTCAGTGTTGCCCCCCCTTAATATCATATAATGTTACAAGCCACATTTTATAAGTTATAGTAAGCTGATAATAATTGTAAGCTGATAATTGTAAACTACTAACCATTCCGATTTCCTCGGAAGAAGGTTAAAGGAATTATTGAATAAATAAATAAATAAACCACAAATGCCTTCCGTGTTCTTAGTGGGCCTATGTGAGTTGAAGCACCTCCTTTATGTTATGATAAAATGTTGGTGCCAAGGAGGTTAGATACTAATAGGCCTATCAGTATCTAACCTCCTTGGTTGGTGCACAATAACTCTCAGTGGCTCATGGCCGCCGGCTGAATACTGGGATGGCCGACGTGGTTTTAATACGAGCGGGTCACGTAAGAATTAACCTATGCGATTCGTCATGACGAATAATTCCAATACCGGTCGTTAAAAAATATCTATTGATAGAAAAAAATAACCAGCAACGTAACCTTTAGTGTTAACTTTAGTCAGAAGCATTTATATAGGCCTTCTTGAATAAAAAAGTTGACAATAGTGGGAACCGAACCTGGATCAGTAATCAGATGCCGTGGCTGAGCTATGCAGACAGTCTTATTTATAGTGGTGTTTATAGTGGTGTTTGAAAGAGCCGAGGGGATGGTTTTATTCGAGCGGTCAACAACTTGACATTTTGATACCTAATTAATTTTGTATTTCGAAATCGCAAACGATTTTTTTTTCGGTTTCTTGGGTTTTTCACCCATTTTTCTACTCTTTTTCTTGTGAATTTTTTCTTGTTCTTGGTTTTTTCATTTTTTGATCTCGAGTGATTTTTCTGATTTCGATTTTTTCTGATTTTGAGTGATTTTTCCATTTTGAGTGATTTTTCTGATCTCGAGTCATTTGTTCCTTCAATTTGATTTTTTTTCAAATTGGAGGTAATTTTTCAATCTTGAGTATTTTTTTGGATCTCGAGTGATTTTTTGGAACTCTATAGTGTTTTTTTTCATCTCAAGTAATTTCCTTTTATTTATCGTATTTTTTTCTTCATTTATTTTTCTGATGAGTGATTTTTTTAAATTTCGAGTGATTATTTTGTTCACGAGTGATTTTTTGAATTCCGAGTTTATTTTTTCACTGTGATTTTCTTCACTTTTCTTGATTTTATGATTTTGCTGATTTTTTTTTATGCCAAGTGATTTTTTTCCCACGAAGTGTACACGTGATTTCATAAGTTGTTCATCCGCAATGACCCGCTCGTATTTTTATATAGCGCATATTTCATTTGACATAAAATAGGCTAGGTGAGACCATTCATCGAACCAGGAAGCTAAACGTATATTACCACACTATAGAAACTAGAGACGATAATGATTCGTCTAAAATTGAATCATTTTATAAATAACAAATTACTGGAATTAGTGACCACAGTGTTTTCAAAGATTATGTACTTACGCAGAAATCTATTCGTCTAGATAAAATTGCAATTTTATATAAAGAATAGTATCCCAAATCGTCTAGAAAATGTAACGCACTGAAAACCTTTATAGCTCTCTTCAAAGCAATATCACACATCGTTGTAATTAGTGGACATCAATGTTCCCCAGATAGTGTTCTCCAATCACAAGACAACCATAGTTTGTTTGCCCACGCGATTTGTTACCAATTTTTCTAATGGTAACTTGATGAATTTGACGACTCGAAATAGGCGTGGCTTAACCAGTATACGCCAGTTGGATCATATCATTTGTAGTCATTTCAAGATACCCCGATTGGATACTTGAATTTGACTACAGTTTTTACAGCCCTGTTGATTGGACGGTATGATTTCTTACGTCATGGGGCCCCCCCGGAGAATGCGAGTCGTAAAAAAAAACTTGATGAATAATTGACGACTCGCAGTCTCCGCAGTCCGCCCCCATGACGTCAGAAACCATACCGTCCAATCAACAGCCCCGTTAGAACTGTGGTCAAATTCAAGTATCCAATCGGGGTATCTTCAAGTGACTACAAATCATATGATCCAACTGGCGTACTGGTTAAGCCACGCCTATTTCGAATCGTCAATTAAGCCAGTAAAAGTTGCAGGAACGCTGTTCGTGTTAAGAGGCTACTTAACATCTCACAGCCTATGAGTAAAACCTGCAGGGAACGAACAAAACAGGACAAAAAGCGTCAATACAGGTCCTTAGCTCCCAACACATGGTGGGTAAACGGTGGGACCAATCAGTCTGATTATTTTTGCAATAAAACAACAATGAGTATATCTGTGCATCTACGTTCACTAATAATCATAATTTTCTATTTAATTACTCTGAAAAAATCGTAAAAATAATGAAAAACAGGTAAAAACATGTTGATTTTTGACAATTATTTTGAAAGGGTTGAAAACATACCAGGAACCAAAGCTCTTCGTACGAGCACGTATTGAATACTGGTGATTATTTAACCGAAAACTGTAAGTCAATACGATGATTGGTTTTCCGTTGCCAACTTGGGACCCGAACGTCTGCAATCAAGCCGGTAGGCAAGGTGTAAAGAGGCCTCGCCATGGATAAAAGAACTTGTGAAATTTCAGAAATGGCATTTATTTATTAAAATTATCTTATTGTTTGTAGTTTAGTTGGTACATTTCGCTGGTTATATAGTTCGTTTAGGAGCGCTTCCTGTTGTTACTTTGTTCTACTGTTGCATTGATTAGTGGGGCCTATAGGGTATTCTCAACTGACATCACTCGTTGTTGAAAGAGAGAGACAACAATGTGTACCAGTTGGAACTGACCAATCAGAATGTTTGGTAGTCCACCAGTTCGCTGTATTGCTATAGTAACGATTGTTTGTCGTTTGTTACGTGCGAACACCATATACCAACATAAAACGAAACCTAGCAGTTGTTGGGGTCGTTAAGCACCAAGCACCATGATTAAAAATAAATATGAGTGACATTGTTGATAATCTTGTTGATAATGGTTACCTACAGTGTGGTTCAAGGAACATTTTGAGTGACAAGGACTGAGAAAAAACTGTTCTATTCCGTTCAAACTTATAACCTTTGAGCCGCTCTTTTGAAAAAATAAAACTAATTGAATTAATATTGTATTATTGTCCCCTTGACGTTACAAAACAAATCCAATCAAGTGGGCTTTTTACTAAGGGTAATTTTAGAAACTTCCTATCAGGTTATTTGAAGGTCCATGGGTGGCCGATTTAAGTCGTTAATTGTTGGTAATCATACAGATTACCGATGTAAACGATACGCGCTGGTACAATAATTGGCTCAAGGATTATTGTATTCGAATTCGTTAATTTTAGTCACTAGGCAAACGCAGAATGTGCGTTGTAAGATGAGCGAGATATTTATGTAAAGTATAAAAAGCTCTACACAAAAAAACAACACGAAAACTTTACACACATTGACTCATAAAAAATATTCTTCATTAGTCAATTACCAGATCTAGAAAGGTTTGAATCTCGGCAGTGGCTCTGCTATTATTTCTATCCATGTGTTAAGAATAAAAAACATTTATTACATTATTTTCTTCAAAATGACTGATTCGAATGCATACAAAAGTGTAATGATGTGAGTGAATGTATTCATTCAGAGAAAATTTTCAGTTTTTCGGAGAAGTTTTATTTAAAAAATTCTCCCGCTCAACCCAATCTTATGGAGATTTTAGAAACTTTGAGATTAAATTTCTCAGAAATGGTCCAACTGTTATGATCTCAAAACTATACAGTTCTAAGTTTGATAAGGTTTCGACAACAGAAAAATTTTCATGTCGATCAGTCAAACCGTGCGACCACAAACAGTGCTTAAAAACATGAACAGAAAAACACACACACACACACACACACACACACAGAGACAAAGCTCCATAAGAGTGGGATGGAGGTCTTCGCTAATGCTCATCTAATTATAATATATACGTACTTTTGCCTTTGGGCATATGACAGTATGCGAAAGAATTGAGTTTTGGGAAATTTTATTATCATCATGTTTATTCATGTATGTATAATATGCGTAATGCGAAGACCTCTGTGTAGTTTTGTCACTTTCTCTGTTTACTAGCAGTACTACGAAAACGCTGCACATCTGCGCGTTAAAAGAGTGAAAATGAAAAATCGTTTTGAAATGAAAACCTGCACAAAAGTTGAACAGAAATTTAATTTCGTTTTACAAACATCTTGACGGAATTATGGGTTGGAGGGGGGGGGGGGGGAGAGTAGATGTCTACGTAAAAATAGGTAACTTTTCAAATGGGCTCATGTTAAAAGCGAGAGACGAGTTCATGCTACAAGATGTGCTACAAGACGATAAACTTGATTTCAAAGTTGAAACTACCGCAAACGTGTAAAGTTGAGAGGTGGAATAAATAGACTACCGGTATGCGAGAAAGATTGTAAGGGGTTCATTTATCATTCATTGAACATTATTATTCATTATCAACTATCGTATATAGCGACTTCCCGAATGATTGAATGTGCTTTAGCTGTAGTGAATTTGCTGCTCACCATTTGGAGACCCACCTTCTAAAATACTGTCGATTAGATTATTTTGATCCATCATAAACATGTAGGCCTACATTAGATATATACACGATACTGGGTCGGGTGGTCGAGTCGCTAGTCCACTGATCCGTCATTCAGGAGACCGTGATTCGATGTTCATTATGGCCGACCACGTACTGAGAGAGCTTTTTTTCTTGGTTTCCCTTTGTCGTTCAGACTTGGACGACTCCTCACCACTATCCTAAGACCCTCAATGAACTAATCTTTCATCTCATTCATCATTAAGTGTAGACGGGAGTCGATTTATCGAAATATCAGTTTCTTGATGATAACTTTTGAAGGTATGAGATATCAAAATTACACGAGAATCACAGATAATTAAAATAGCTTCAAGATGATATAGATTATGACCATTCAAGTCACGTTGCATAACTGTGAAGCGTCGACAGCTAAAAAAACACATTTTTAGCTGTCAACGCTTGACAGTTATGCGACATGACTTAAATAGTTATAACTTATATCATCTTATATAACTTATGTTTTGAGCTATTATAATTATCTGTGTTTCTCGTATATCAGAATTTTGATATCTCATACCGTTCAAAAGTTGTCATCAGGAAACTGATATTTCGCTAAATCGATTCCCATGGACTCTTAACCGACGCCAATAGATCTTTGTCATCAGTACAGTGCGCCATTATTCCATGGTTTGAAATAAATAGAACATATAAATAAAACAAATATACGCATGATGTAAGTTATTTGAACAAGATCTGTGGCGATTGGTAAGGTAAACATATAGTTCGTAAATATCTGGAACCTTTTCACATCTGTTTGCACAAAATATTATTTTCATGACTATTGTCAACAATCTGCATCGGATGACGTATCTATCAATATCGTATTTTTATGATAATTTCTGTTGAACCACCCTGGCGGGAACTTTTTTCCTCAGAGTATAACGAGTAATCACAATTGTTGACCACTATGTGATAGGCGTGGCTTATCGGCAGGCCACCTTGATCTGTACTTCATGTGGGCATTTAGAGATACTCTGATAGGCTATGTCAATTTTCCCACATAAAAAACAACCCATTTGATTGGATGTTTTGTTTTGTGACGTTTGTGGGCGGGTCAATCACCAGTCGTCAATTCTATCATTATTTTCTTTTATTTATTCACATTTCATGTCAAGTTTTATTGGGACTCGATCAGTCTTGACATTTTATGTTCATCACTTTTTATTTAATCTGTCGTTTTTCATTGGAGTGTGACGAATAGGCCTACTGTTGCATGATTTGTCTGTACATGCTATTGATACTTTAAGTACAGAAATTATTATCAATTACGTTCGCGCTGTTTATTTTTTCATATAAACTATTGATTTCGTAATGTGATTGGCAGGCAGGGCTTGTGAAATTTAAGTACACTTTAGGCAAATAACATCTCCTTTTTGAATCGCATATTCACAGTGTTGTTTTCAACCATGAAGGTATCTTTTCTAACGATTGACTGAATGAAAAATATTAAAAATCTCTTACTGCATGTTTATACATATATTTAACAAACATGAACAAACTTTATGAAAATTTTGATGAAAACATTATTGGATTTTTAAAAATTATTCTGAATTCACAAAATGTAATGAATCCTGAAAAATATGATGTAATTATTTCGAAAAATCGTAATATTGAAGAAAAATTAATTTTCAAAAAATCCCTGTGTCAAAGCCTGATGATAAGTGCAAGTGACATGTGAAATAAGAATAACAGATTCGAACATTCCATCTCTGCGAAAAGAGAATATGAAGCGGATTGAAATTGAATTAACTTTGTCAAGCATACAATTCTGGGTCCCCAAAAGTTTCTTATATTTAGAAGACAATCTCTGTAGTCACTTGGAAAATCACTCAATCGCTGCATGCTACACACATTTTAACCTCCATTGGAGAATATTGGCAAGAAAGGTCAGTAACCCAATGTGATTTACATACTGGTTTGTACAATCCACCTGAAGCCAACTGAAGTGTATATATTATTTCAATAATATTATCCTACGCTCGATCAAGATGACTGCAGAACTGTAAGGCTGGTGACCCAAGGTTAATGTGTGCCCATCGAGCGATAGAGCAACGGTTGCCAACATGACTGCATGATAAAAACAATCAAATATTTGCGAAAATAAATTCGCAATCTGTGCGATTTACAGGTAGAAGTACATTTTCAAGTGCTTTCGATTACTAGGAAAACGCAGCTCATGTGTTTTTGTAAGATGTGGGAGATATTTATATTAATGGGAACCCCAAAAAAGTATCATTTTTTTTGTTAGGCCTATTCATTGATGTACCAATATAAAAATGGTGTATTCAAATTTTAAAATGGGAAAACAAGTTTATATAGTTATGTTATATGATCTAATATTATATATCTGTTATATATATGATATAGATTATATATCTAAAGATTATCCAAACTAAAGTTAAGTTAACTCAAGTTGCTCCATGTGATCCGGAAGGTGAAGGGACATATCGGATCTGGTTCGATCCCCGCCACCGCCCATCTTTAGAGGGGTTTTTCGTGGTTTCTCTCTGTAGTCTAGGCTAATGCCGGGATGGTTCCCACAATATAGGCCACGACCGCTTCCTATCCCGCCTCTTCACGATAAGAGTCATTAAGACACTTGTGAAACCCACGAGGTACAAAAAAAAAAAATATATATATATTTATATATAGATCATATATATATATATATATATATATATATATATATATATATATATAAATATATATATATATATATATATATATATATATATATATATATATATATATATATATGAATAGATAGATAGATAGATAGATAGATAGATAGATAGATAGATAGATAGATAGATAGATAGATAGATAGATAGATAGATAGATAGATAGATAGATAGATAGATAGATAGATAGATAGATAGATAGATAGATAGATAGATAGATAGATTGATAGATTGATAGATAGATAGATAGATAGATAGATAGATAGATAGATAGATAGATAGATAGATAGATAGATAGATAGATAGATAGATAGATAGATAGATAGATAGATAGATAGATAGATAGATAGATAGATAGATAGATAGATAGATAGATAGATAGATAGATAGATAGATAGATAGATAGATAGATATATATATGTATATGTATATAAATGAATAGATAGATAGATAGATAGATAGATATATATATATATATATATATATATATATATATATATATATATATATATATATATATATATATATATAGATATATATAGATATATATAGATATATATAGAGCATTACACTTCAAATATATATGCCAACGCATATGTGTCATTTTCTTAGTGTAACTGTAACCTATATGTACGAAAGTATATTTTCAATAACATGTACGACTTTATGGAATGATATGTGATTATTCGAAGACACACATTACACTGGTGTTTCCTAAATAATTGGATGAGCGATAGCAAAATCCCTCTTTTATGGAACTTTGTGTTTTTTTTTTCTGTTTGTAAGCACTCCACAGGTCGCAGGGTTTGACTGATCAACATGAAACTGTTTCTGTACACGCAAACTTATTCAATTAAGAACTGCCTAGTTTTGGGGTTGAATCGGTTGCACCAGTTTTGAGAAATGCTATTTCAAAGTTTATAAAACCCCATAGGATTAGGCTGAGCAAGAAAATTTGAAAAATGAAATCTCTTCAAAAAAATTCATTTTTTCCTGAATGTGAATACACAAAATTGTTACACACTAGGGGGCCTGTAACAAATTTGTATGCAATTCGGAGCAGCCGTTTTGAAATGAATATTTTGATGAAAATGTTGAAACTTTTGAAAAATTTTCATTTTCCAACTATTTTTCCTCCAAGTTATTCTAATGGGGATTTTCCAAAGTTTCTTTTTTTACGGAAAAACCATCCGACTGATTTTTGTATGAACAAAATTCCAGCCTGTTCTGGTGTGACACCAATATGCAGAGGAAGTTTCGAGACAATTGGTCTTGTTTCGTGACCCGTATGCACTGCACAAAATCACAAAGAAAAAAAACATGAAAACATAGAAATGAAGCCCAATTTTTTTCGTTACATGGAATGGAAATCTTAGCTACTTTCATCTAACTAGGAAAATGAAGTAGGCCTATAATGCGTTGTGAGATGAGCTTGAAGTATGCAAATCTAGAAAGTTGAATACTCTGTCAGCTCAATCCACATCTACAGACCTTGGATTACCTTTAATGTTTAAAAACCTTACCTGCAACTTGTTGATATTTATTCGGCACAAAAAGTACCTATAGAATGCGCTAGCGGCAGCTGTCGAAAATCCAACATGGCGGAAGTTTGGAGGACATAGTAATCTCTCCGTAGTGTTCACTATGGCTACTTTGCTTGTAATGCAACTTGGAAAGACAATGCTAAACGTTCATACGTGCGATTTTGTTTTATATTTATCTTTCGACAAATCAGTCCAACTTATTCAAGTAGATTTGGATATTTCATTTGTAGAGAAATGTTATTGAAACTTAGATCGGATTATTTCAATAATATGCCCCACCACATTTGTTTGAACAATTGTTGTGAGTTAGGTTTAGATTCATTATTACTACGTGAATGTTGTGTGAGAATTCAGATTATTATATTATTTCACTCCATGATTATGGAGATGTATTCAGTTTGTATTGGAGTTGTATTGTGTTGGATCCAGATGTATTATACATCTGCATCTGCTATACGGTTTTTGTTTTGTATAATGAAGTGTACAAAACAGTTTTGTATAGTGTTTGTATATGATAGGCTCTATTTGCAATCAACCCAGAACATATCATCAGTTGAAATGGACAATGTCAAATAATTATTTACAGTTAAATGTTATTTACAGTCAAATGTTATTTACAAAAATAGTATTTACAATTACCCTAAATGTTATAGGCACATAGTATTTGCACCTTAGAACCTAAAATTCATCATCAATTGAAATGGATGGTGACAAATAATTAATTACAATTATGCTATTTGCAATTAATCTAAAAAGTTACAGACAGGCATATCATTTGCAATTAACCTAAAATGTTTCATTCAATGGAAATAAATTACCGCATTTCAGGAATAAATGGAAGGAACATTCGCGGTTCTTTCCTGCCACTGAATTATTCTATGTAACGCAACAATTTCGTCGTGAAAGACATTTTTGGGGCGAGAAAGTAGTCACAAACAACGTTGTAACATGGCCACGTGCAGAATTCTGTCCTCCAAACTCTATTTACGGTAGTCGCCGATAGAGCGCATGACTGCAACTTTTTGTGCCGAATAGTGCAACCTGTCGCATATGTACTTTGCAAATCCAACTGATCCTGAGGCAATAAAATGTATATTTTTATGCATTTTTTTTTGTCATTTCTCATCTGATTGTTGTGAAAATCACTGAAAATATGTATGATAGCTTTCTTCATACAGACCCTACAGTGAGAATTTTAAAGCTTCTGAAGAATTCTCATTTTCCAAGTATTTTTCCTCCGGGTTTTTCTTATGGGTATTTTCCAAACTTATCTTATCAAGATTTTCTAAATCTATTTTCATATCCTTTAAAATTGGCCAAACCAATTTGTCTCAATAGCTATGTATAGTTCTTTTCTGGTACGCACTCACTAATGCTATGGTCATATTTTTCGAGGTTGTTAAGTTTATGTGTTTGACATGTCGAAAATTTGCTAATTGCTTACGTCGATCCAATTTGTACATACTTGCTGGTAATCAACAACTGACACTTATCAGTTAAATACATGTTTTCCTTGTTTTTCCAGCTGTACCATGGACAAGACCGTCTTCTTGATCGGTCTCTTACTGGCCATTATCAGCTTAACAGTTGGTCAGGGACAGAAGTCGTCTGGCAAGGACTTGGATTCGCTGATCGACTCTGTCTTCCAGAATAACAATGGTCAACAAAACCCCAACCAGGGTAACGCTGGCAATGGAGAAGGATACGGAGATGCTGGTGGTCAAGACGAGAACCAGGGATTCCCGCCAGACACCGAGGAAGGAGACTGTCTATGTGTGCCATATTATCTCTGCTCAAACAATAGCATTATCACAGATGGCGTTGGTCTCATCGATATCAGGTATGTATTGTGATGGCTGAAAGTAGTCACTCTGTGGTAAATGTTTTACGAATAGTTGTTTACACTGTTCTATATGCTACGCTCTATGCTAGCGTACTGTGTACCCTTGACTGTCTCTTTCCTATATAATTACCGTCCAATGTGGCTTATTGATGATCTATGTTGATGTTTATACAAAATTATTTACATTAAGAAGAAAATAAATCAAGTACCATTACAATTCATTGAATCCATTATTCTCATTTTAAAATACTTGATTAAAAGCTGACATTCAACTGTTTTGTTGTATTTTATTTTTATTGGTAAATATATTGAATTATGACCGTGTTTTACGAATGATGAAAAAGTTTTGATTAATCTATTCAATAATTGAGGTAGAAAAATATTGGTCTTTTAATTAAAAAATTCATTGTTCAGATCGGACCTTAGAGCCAGTTGTTCAACTGCTAATTAAATTTTAAATACCCGGTAGCTAATTATTAGTCAGGGTATGAAAATAGTCTCAGCAACCAAGAGCAATAGCAAAATAATTCATTTATTGTTGCTCAATTCACCAATTATCAAAGTTGCGACAACCAGCTCTTAGCAATTTGAATTCAAAGCAACGCAGGAAATACGTATAGTCAGTGGCCGAATTGTGGGGGATGCCATCCCCCTAAGAGTCACTTACACCATCCCTGCAAAAAGAAAACATTGCTTACACCATCCCTCCAAAGAGAAAAGGTGGCATACACCATCCCCCTGAAATGATGTTTTTTTACTATTCTATTTTTATATTTTTCTTACGTGTCTTAAAACCGATACCATTTCAGTTATTAGTTTTCCTCCTATATAGTATCTTGATTATTAATTGTTTATTAACACAGTTATTTTAAAATCTAGCGTTTTACTTGCGTAATTTGCGTGTATTTACACGTTATACTTCATAGTCCAGTTTACCAGTGTCGCGGTGGGTCTACTTTTGAGCGAAAACATGCACATTTCGTGGTAATACACCGGTGAGGCGGTGACTCATCGTTATGTCATACACAAAATATTGGTTCCTCCTCGCTTCATTATACGTAAAACCTATACTAACAATTGATTTAATTTATAAAATACTTAAATACATATAGTAAAATAGTGTATGACTACCTACAGACTCCCAAAACTTGGGAAACAGGATAAAAAAACATGATTTCATATTTTTCCTGCAGGGCTTTGTGGGGGGGAGCCCCCCCCCATTCATCCTTTTAGCGCTTCCTTCTGTGACTCGAGTTACCATCCCCCCATAAGAAATTTCCCAATTCGACCACTGCGTATAGTACAATACATATTTGAAGTATATATATTTATATATTGTTATTATTATTATTATTATTTAACTCTTGCAAATGCACATAAATGCGCGGTGGCAAGTTCCCTAAGTACCCCTATCCCACCATCTCCTTAACCCTCTGACGGAATAACTTTAACCTGATTTCATCCCCTTCAAAAACATTTCTACTAAGCCCATTCCAGTCCCTACCTGTCCTATTTAAGAAAGAGAATTTACCGACATCTAATGTAGCCCCCTTTATGACTACCGCTCTATCATGACCCCGCCTACCTCCATACCCTGACTTATTTCTTTTTGTATTTTATCATTGTTAAGTACAGTCCCCCACTCACCACATTCATCTCATAGCTAGATCTTTTCTGCTACCGAATTCTATGAGATTGAATATAATTCTCATGTTCATGATAGAAGACTATATAGCTGTTGCGCTTCAACACATGATCCTTGCTTCAGCTGGGAAGTGATGTTTCAAGGTTCACAACAGCTATTCTAATGAAGATGTATCATGTTAGAGAGAAGATTGCATGCTGCATTGTCGTTAATAATACCTCAGAAAACGAAGGTTAATCATCACAACCTATTTAATAAAGTATAAAAATGATCTTTACACAAACTGGTTCTAGTAACCTTGACATCAGGTTGGCTCTATGCTCATCAGCCATAAACAAGACAATTAGCCGAAATCTGCTTAATTAGCAACTCTAGACAGATGTATATCTGACCTGACGGTAAGCCTATACTTGTATCCACGAGGGGAGAAGGTTGCATACCAACATAAAAACGCAAATATCACAGTTATATTTGTACATAGCTGTGGCCTGTGGTATTTGCAGGGTATGATTTTTCAAGACGAGGTTTACAAGTAAGAACAAAGCTACATCCTTCAAATGCATTAAATCCCCAAAGTTACAGCTAGATCATGTAGTTACCAGAATTGTTATGGTTATTCAGTTGGTAGACAACTTTCTTCTTCTGTGGATACAAGTATATTGAGCTGTATAGACCTTGATAATAATTAGGAACTTGTAGCATACTCATTGAGTATGAGGCAGATATTTATTTGAAATTTAATAGGAATTAAGCTATATACACACATTGATTTCAAAACTAATAGCTCACTGCTTATAATGGAGCTCTAATTCTTCATAGGTCTACCAGTTGTTGATTTCAATCATTATGAAGCTCTATCCGATTTTACCATTCGTTTCTCACTTTAAAAGCTCAAATTGTTGTACAAAATTGGATTTCATTTTTTTCTTCACAACGGCTACTCCGGTGATCCCGTCCCAACTTCGGTATAATGTGTGTATCATTCTTGCGTCTAAATTATGTAATTTTTCTTGTAGAAAATACCTTTTTTATATATTTTTTATCGAGTACATTAATTCCTGTTGACTTTTCCAATTACACAAGTTTTTTTTTCATTCACTGTGGTTTTAAAAAAAAATGGAATACATTATTAATTATTAAAGAGCACAAAACTATCTTGAAGTTTGTGTTTCGTTTTCATTCAATGTTACTGACTTGATATCATGAAAAAAATAGTAAAGATAAATTTCACTCTTATATCAGCATCTTGAATGCACCCCATTTGACTACCCTAATGAACACCAATTTGTAGTTATCAAGTCTAGCAAGAAGCTAACCTGCAAGTACCAATGGTACTGTACATAAAACAGCTGGGAAAACCACGCTACTGCCTTGAAACATAAGTGACCTTGATTTGCTACCTAACGATTTAACATAGCTTCTATTTGTTCTTTCCCATGAGTTTTCATAGCATTTATAATTTGAAAAGTAGCACTTTGGAGCATTTATTGTTTTGAAATGTTGTGATTTGTAGTGCAACAATGTTCTGTAGGGTAACAACAGTGCAGTACAAGTAGAACCATTATATAGTGTACAATTGGGATACAAGAGAAACGCTGCAATTTTCATATTTTCAGAAAAATAATATTCACACGGCGGTAAGCCTCATATGCCGCCTGAATTTTAATTTTTCCACCGAAAAAAATTCTCTTACCAACTTCATACCCTTTTACACCACAACTGAAATTATTTTTGAGAAAATAGCATTTTTAACTTTCATTCCGAATATCGTATTTATATCGCCAATATATTCAAATATAGCAGAATCAGACATTTGTAGCGCTTTCTTGCCTTTTCAAAAGCATAATCGAACAACATCAAATGCATGGAAACATATAATGAAATATTATAAACACATGGATTAAAGCACTTTGAGATTTCATCCCTGCTTTTACACACAACATTATATTTAGCATACCGTACTAAAAAGAAGGAAATTGAATAAAATAACCATATAGGCCTAACTATTACCATAATTAGGCCCAATTATTCATTTATATGAAAAAAAATTGTTTAAATTACAATCTGATACTCGTTACTGTACAAGACATGGTGCTGACTTTGCTGTACCAGCACATGGACTAAAATCTCAAGAAAAAGGTGTCCATTAGATTGCAGATTAAAATTCTTCAATCGATCATTTACCTCACGCAATCTCATCTATTAGTAAATATAGTAGGTCTATTTTCAGACATCACAATAAAACAATATTAACAAATGAAGTTATTTATGATGTGAAAGATTATTTCAAAATCAATTTTGTTCAAATTTTGCTTTTCGTTTTTCTTCATATTCGTTTTGTTTTTTGTTATTAAATTATTCAAGTTTAAATCAATCAGTATAGTTTATTCTAGAAACAAAATGTAACTCTCATTACAATATTATTTTCTAATATCATTATAACACTGGTTAAAATGAATAACCTGTATTCCATACAGTGTAGGCCAATAATGGAATGTATAAAAACCAATGTAAAAAATATTCTATTCTACTCTAATAGCAATTGCTATTTTCACATGTCTCTATACTAATCACTTATGTGTGGTACCATTCCCTATTTCATGATATTAAAGTAGAATCTCATTAGTGCGTTTTCAGGGGACCAGAATGTAATAATATGAAAAACTCATTAAGAGGCCGCAGGCGCTCTACACGGGCTTGTTGTTCGCTCGCTTCAGACTCGAGTTTAACATGCATCGTGTGCTAGGCGCAGCCCATAGACTAGCCCGCCGAACTCATATTCTCGTAAACGCCGTTAATTCCCTTACTCACACTTTTGATATATTTCACAGTCCATATTATTTTTCGGTATTCAAAAATATATATCTAGGTTTCCGTAAACTAGAAATTTTTTCATTTTCATCGAAATGCGATAACCTCCCTCTTTCAATTATCAACAGAATGCAAAAACAATCATATTAATATCTCAAAAATTACGGCCGTGAGAGTTTGCGGCGTGAAATAAGAGCGCCTGCGGCCTCTTAATGAAACTATTCAACAGGAAAGCATATGGGTGGGATCAAAATATGAAATTTTCAAATGTAATAAATTTATAAACAAGAAACTTATAAATAAGGTACTCAGGGGCGAGGCGTCTGGGGAGACAGGGTAGACGCCGTCTACCCTAAAAACTCACATAACCAGCACTAAAAAAAAAAGAATCTAGACTTCAACATATATTTGGTACTTTTTCTTTTTTTTTTTAATTGTATTTTATATTTTTTCACAAAAATGTGCTTGATACGTCGAAAAAGTTTTGTTCTTTTCGAACGAGTTTCATTTTTGCTTGGCAGCGCAGTCAGCCTCCTTGCATGCACTATGAAATAGTACAGGGTAGACTGATTTAAAAACGTCTCCCTTCGAGGTTTCTAGCGCGCTCCCTAACACGCTGAACAGCCAATCAGCGATGAGCTACTACACGTATAGATGGTATAGAAAGCAAAAAATATCGACCAAAAGAGTCACCGTCTACCTTCGTCTTTTCACTGAAATTGCTATGCTGCTGGAAGCGTAGGTTTTTTTAATGGTTTGCGCAGTAGCAAACCTAGACCCGATCATACACAATCAGTGAGTGACAGCAGAGCGTTGTCATGTGCCTGCCGTCACGTGTGAGAAGCAGACCTTATATTTTACCCAATCTTTATTACCGGTATTAGTCTTTCTTAAAAATCTACAAATACGTGGCCAATTGGCATGAATAGCAGAAATAGGCATAAAAAATTCCGTTTTTGATGTGTCACCGAGTTCTCACATCGCTAATTAGAAAAATCAAATCTGTCTACCCTGATTAAAACTCCACCTTTAGCCACTGGAGGTACTACTGTACTTAACATGTACAGACATACTGAGTTGATCTGTTTGTGGACCCAGTTGTTTTTGACAAACTTATGTGAAATGCTCCCCTATCTCGGCTTAGATCTTTCACTTTAGAGTCATTAAAAGAGAGACACTAAATTACTGTTT
Organism: Brachyptera risi; assembly: GCA_964007535.1. NCBI lineage: Eukaryota > Metazoa > Arthropoda > Insecta > Plecoptera > Taeniopterygidae > Brachyptera > Brachyptera risi. Next base: position 64,739,155 of record OZ023326.1, read on the forward strand.
GTTTCAAATCTCATTATAATATATTGTTCTATTTGAAAACATAGTTAAGAGGGAATTCTTGCCGCAGTGTAACATCTTCATGTCAACGAAATATATAAACTAATACCAGTAGTGACTTTTTGTTGAACACATTGTGGTCAAATGACTTCTTACCACTTCGAGAAGTGTCTTCTGAAATACTGTTGATTCATAATAAACTTTTGCCTCAGCTTCACATGATATAGTTGGACATAGTCCGTGGTGACGTAAAGATGGTAAAAAAATATCCAGTTTCAGTTTTAAACTTCCTACAATTTTCTTATAAAATTCAATTCATGAGTATTTTGCATTATCAATAAACTTAGTATCTGCACTGCTCCTTAAGGCTGATGGCACATTCATCAGTTTTGTATCTTGCATTGTTAACAGCTGTTTATCAGCGATCATTCATAATCATTTATAACCAAGGGTGGTAAAATACTATATTTTTCAAAGCTCAGTGCATTTGGGTTTCTGGAAAACTCAGATTTTATGGGGTTCACAAAAATCTTTGAAAAACAGTTACTATTAAAATAGTAAAATATTATATTTACTATTTTGGGGTGGTAAGATCGCCCTTGTGGTGCCCTGTCTAAACGATCCTGTCTTTCATCCATAGCCTTAATTGGGTAACAATGATTTTGTATCAAGTTTCGATGTTATTAAAAAAAAAAAACTAATAAAATGGTTACAAATTAGGCATCAAATTAAAAAACCTTTTGCGAGTAGTTCCAGTGAGTTTTTCTAGATGGATGATGTTCAAAAAAGCAAGAACAGGTCAGTGTAAATGTGGAATCCACTAACATAGCATGTGAAGGGCTAACGTTTGAGTGTTTGTGCTGTTCTAGGATCAAGGATGGCCCGTGCGACAACTATTTGGACGTCTGCTGTCCGAAGCCGCACACAATCGATCCAAATTCCTGCACTGGTCACAAGTGCGTGAACCCGGCCCCGATCACTCCCAAGCCTCTCGTTCGCACAGGATGCGGCCAGAGAAACGCAGAGGGAGTTGGCTTCCGTATCACGGGCAATGAGGATGGCGAGGCACAGTTCGGGGAGTTCCCGTGGATGGTGGCACTCCTTCGAGAAGAGATAGTTGATGGTTTGGAGAAGTTGAACGTGTATCAATGTGGAGGATCCCTTATTCACCATCAAGTTGTATTAACCGCAGCTCACTGCGTGGCCAAGTAAGTTCAATCCGAGTGAGAGAGCTGAGTATGTACTTAGTATGAACCTTAGTACGGCTCTGCCACTACATAACGCGAGTTAAAGTTGGTGTGGGAGATTGTTACATTCTGTATTTAAGCTGGTAGACGGTTAAAAATATTGATCCTTTTACATTACTACTTCACATCATTTATTACAATATAACCCAATTGTCAGTCTTGTTAAAGCAGAATTTGTATTGAATAAGTGTAAATGTTTGCTTATGTTCACACTCCATCGATGTTGAATTGATTTGTTTATTTGAGTACTCAATGTTATTTGTAGGAAATCGCCTCGCGAGCTGAAAGTACGTGCCGGAGAATGGGACACGCAGACGAAGAATGAGCTGTTCCCGCATCAGGACCGCCAAGTGAGTCAGATCATCATCCACGAGGGGTATTACGCTGGCGCTCTTTACAACGACATCGCTCTGTTGATTCTCGAATCTCCTGTCGACCCGGCCGAAAACATCGACATCGTCTGTCTGCCCAAACAAGGGCAGATCGTCGATAACTCACGCTGCTTTGCCAGCGGCTGGGGCAAAGACGTCTTCGGTAAGCTGATTGTCAATTTTGGAAAAAAGTTCTAAATATTTTCAACAATGTTACTTATTTTAATTTTAATATAAAGGTCTACATATATTTTTTACATGGTTTGTCAAGACTACCATGACGCGTGTGTCATGCCAAGATGGGAATATTGCAAATGATACAGAAATTTTGATGAAAAAAAATTTAGTAATAATTTATTGCAAGAATAGACCTAATCAAAATTCTCAGCTTTCAATCAATAGGCCTATCTAAAATATAAAATCAAATGAAAATAAATTACAGTTGCAGTTGAGAAACTGAATGGTTGGCAAGTGAACACTTGTAAGAATATTCACTGCTGCCCTGTATTTCAACTCTTGAATGATTGAGGCTTTGAATCAATTTATCAATTTGATCAATGATACAATATATTGAATGCCCAACAGCAACGTATTATTTTAGTTTCTCACTATCATTTTAAGTTAATATTGATTGTTGTTTCTTCTTCTTCAACCTCAATAATTAGGCTTTAAGCCTGTTCCAGCATCAAATTAGGTATCTGACTGTTTCCGTGGTCGACCAAGGCCTCCGACATTTTGGCAGTTAAAGAAGGGCTTTCTGCGGAACCCTTTCAGGAGACATAAGGTCTACATGTTCTATCCATTTTTTCCAATACTTTATAATAGTGTCATTGAATGACATTCTCAACTTGAAGTTCCTGCCGTATATCCTAATTTCTAACGCAATCCTAATGATATTGTTGTATCGATATCAAATTATCCTATTCGATATTAAATTGAAGTTCTAAAATATCGAAATCAAATGGCAACCATAATACGATGTGAGTTTGCATTGTCAGTTATGGCAAGAATAATGATCATATCTATTCAAGTTCAGACATTGATCAAAAATTCTAGTAATTAATTAGTTGGGCCCTATTTTCTGCTCAAAGTATTTTGTTCTTCCAAAAGTTGATAAGCCCAAGCCTATCAAAAATAGTCATCACACCTTCGAATGCCTTTCTAATTCGGTTTGAGACAGGTTTTCGAACAGTTAATAGCATCCTGCCTTGGAAATCGAAGTTAAATAGGGTGTAGGTTTGAGTTCCTAAGTTAGAAGGCATGTCTTTCCTGTGGAGATTCTTCCATCATCTACACATTCCTCAAATAACCTCAACGTAGTTTGGTCGTTGAGAAAAAATATTATTCAAGGTAAGCTGTTGCTATATATTTTTCCGTTTTGTGCAGGTAAGGAGGGCCGCTACCAAGTGATACTGAAGAAGGTCGAGCTGCCAGTTGTCCCTCGTACAAAGTGTTTGGCTGCCTTACGTAAGACTCGTCTTGGTCCTTACTTCAAGCTTCATGAGAGTTTTATCTGCGCTGGCGGTGAACCGAACAAAGACACATGCAAGGTAAGTCTCGAAGGAATTTCAATTCTATAATGAATATTCATTTATTTATTCATTCATTGAATGATGAAATGTTTGAATAGCAAAATATCCTGTCACCACAGTTTGATTAATGTCATTGTTTATTCCAAGTTATTCTCAAGGTAGACCTAGCATGGCCCTAATACTCGCACGGTTTCTCATAGCCATTGGTGTAAAATTTTGTTTATCATTGGACCGACTCCTTCTCACTAACCAAAGACACCTAATAAAATAACCATCCCATCACCTCATATATCATTCACCGATGCCAATAGATTGTAGTCATCAATACAGTGGGTCGCTAAACCACTGATCTCTATAACTAACGTGGATAGCTGATCGGAGCGGCGCGAGACAGGCAAAGTGAAGCCAGGTGGCCGCCATGTTGCTCGAACCTCCTTGCAGAGGGCAATTAAAAAAAAAATACATAGTGCATAATGGGTTTTATTGCAATAATGTGACACAAAATAATGTGTCATAATAATTAATAATTAATGTGTTTCAACTGAGGAATTCAAAAATGTCCGATACTAGAATGAACAGACAAAGAGTATCTTTATCAATGCATATGTAATTTGTCTCAATTTATGAATATATTTATTGTTGTAAATAGAAAGCATAATTAATTAATTATAATTATTGATAATAATTTGATAATAAATAATGATATATAATTATTATATATATAATAATACAATATATGATATAATATATATACAATATATATAATAATATAACAATCAATAGTATAATTAATTATTGATAAATTAATATAAAATATTGAATATCCAACATTAATCTTCCTTATGACAGTGACAGCATTCCCACAAGACTCTTAGACAATGACACATTAATAGACGTCCGTGAGGTTGGACCCTCACATGTCAGAATTTGGGAATATTATTTCACTATTCGTTAGTGCCCGTTAGT
>OZ023326.1:64748267-64872220 GCA_964007535.1 Brachyptera risi
GTCTGCATTGATTGTAGAAAGATAATAATGTTAAGAATTAAAGTACCATATTTTTTATGTTTTGTCTTTGGTCTTCACGTTTGTTTTTAGTTCAATATTAATGTAAGGAAAACTACGTTTTATAATAAAAATGTGCCGAGTCAAATTTTGATGTTATGTTATTGCTTAGGCCTACATGCTTATAAGTTTCTAAGATTTCAAGATTGACTCTTGACCTGCCAATTACCCTTCTCTCTACGTCTCATCCACAATGTATAATAGTTTAGGTGATGTATCGGGCTATTTCGGCTGGTACCAACAGTAAAAGCTAGTTCCACTAAAATCCGTGCGGAACGCCACGATGATACGAGGCCAGTGAGCCACGCTCTACGCATGCGCGCACCAAATGTACGTCATTGTTGGCGGCAAGATAACAGCTGTCAACGTCAACTGGACCACGTGACTAGCCTCGTATCACAGTGGCGTTTCGGCAGATTTTGATGGAACTAGCAGCACTGTTCGTACCAGCCTTCCAGCGCACAGAGATTGCCCGATACATCACCTAAACTATTACACATCTTGGTCCCATCCCAGATGAGAAAAATACTCCAAAAATCAAATGTTTAGGCCTACTGATTGTGATGATAACATTGATATATCTGTTGCTGAATTCTGAAATGGGCTGTAGGCCTACCTTACTGAGGTTTGAGCAGTAAATTCCCAAGCTTACTCAGCGCTTGTTACAACTAACAAGTATAAATACTAGGCCTACATACAATTTTCAAGAATACCAACGATGCTACGAATAATAAAAAAAAATCATCAATTATCTTTATGAATTCAATGGGTTGTTAAACCCAAAAATATGAATGAATAAGATTTGTAGTTCTTTAATGGCACCAAATGAATAATTAGATGTGGAAACCTTACTCATCACCTGTATCAATATCATCACACATTACAGTGAAAAATCAATTAGTAAGGCCACTGGGTAGGCCTACATAAATATCAGCAACTTGATAGGCAGACATCAAGTTTATAGCTGTGACAGTTATGGTACAGTACGCCTAGCTTTGAACCCTTAAATTACAGTCGTCTTACAGTAGTACACTATTATCTAACACCTTACAGCTAACTAAAAACCAGCAGCGACTGGTCCATTTGGTCACTGATTGTCGTGGCCCCAGTAGGGAGGAAAGCGCTCCAGGAAGGCAGTACCGGTAATGAATTAAATTTCAAGGTATAAAATATAGTAGCCCAGATTATGATTTAATATAATATGAATTATAATATTATGCTGTATAATATAAATATAGTGTTTAAATAATGCATAGTTTTCATATTGTATCCAAACCTAGACCTAAAAAATATGTTGCGTATTTGGCAAGCAGGTTTATACTGCACGCTAAAGACCTTGTGGGGCTCTCATGTCAGTGAGACCCACTACGAGTCGCTAAAAACATCTGACGCATGCTCAAAGTATAAAATGCAGTGTATTCTTGGCAGCAAATAAGCTGTCGACGGGAAGTATTTGCTTGTGCCCATCGCCAGCCAGTCTCACAGAAATCTTGATTGGGTGTATAAGAAATGCTTGACCGCTCATTCACTCACCGATGAGTCACAAATCACCAATGTCTCATACCCAACACTCACTGCACCCGCACAACTTCAAGGTTCAAGTATTGAATTACAGGTAAGAGAATAATACGTACTTTTACAACCAATGTATCAATTTTAATATTATTAGAACAATTTAGTAGAATATAATAATTTCCTCCGAGTTTAATGACTTTCTTATCGAAAGCTACATTGAGAAAAGAAATCTCAACTTTTCTTTAAATAATCAATTATAGATCTCCAATTTTCACGAGAATGGCAAAATTTTCAAGAATACGTGTCTTTAGTAAGACAATTATTTGAACATAAATATTGACCAATATGGTTCTCTATGGACTTTCTATATGCAGTTCTATATGGGATTCTATAGGATAATATAGGTCTTGACATTATTATATGCCTATTACTACAACCGCAATTACTCGCCAATTCATGTTACATTTACTTTTGGTGAACTCAGTCTACTGTGATCAATGTTTCTATATTTATTGTTAGGCATACATATATTATTTTATTCATTAATATTGGGTTCAATGACGCACCGTACTGATGATCAAGTTTGACCTTGGCGTCGATTAATGATGAATGAGATGAGATGAAAGGGTATTTTATTTGGACTTTCTGGATAGTGGAGAGGAGTCGGTCGTGGCCTGTTGTTAAGGAACCTGAACGACATAGCAAAACCATGAAAAATCTCTTGTCAGGTATTAACCATGGCGTTATTTATTTATCTATGTATACCGGTATCTCTATGATAATATCATACAAATTTTGAACAAATAAAGACTGAATAATATCTACAAAAACACATTAATTATGTCGGTAAAATGATCGGTGATAGCAAATCAATACATTTCCTTCAATTCAATTGCAGCAATTAAAAAAGTCGACATACTATTACTATCCGCTCGTCTAACAACGCATGGCGTTTTCCTAGTTGGATGAGCGAAGCGAAGACTCAATTTCACCATACTAAAAAATAAAGTGTTTTGTTTTGTTCACGCTCCACAGGTCAAACAAAAATTCAAAATCAGTTGAACCTTGGCATACACAAGTGTCATTACTTAATTCAATACCGTATGGTTTTGAGGCGCAATCGGTTGAACCACTTCTAAGAAAACTCATTTCAACTTTTTCAAAAATCCCATAAGAATAACCTGGAGGAAAAAAATCGTGAAAAAATATTTACTTTTAGAGAATTCAAATTTTCAGGAAATTTCAATATAATAATTATACACATTATTTCCAACTTTCAGTCAAATCAAATCAGCCGTTTTGATGTAAAAAAATATATACGGTAATCCATTTTTTTTAAATCACTCAAAGTTATCAAGAAACCAGTTAAATCCAAGCAACAGGTGTCACCAATTGATTGAAAACAATTAAACAAAGCCTTCGTTATTATCAAAAAAATTAATCAAGGAATAGGATGGCAGTAACGTAATTGTTTGGATCTCCAGGTGGATATATATAATTATAACCAATCCAAAGATAAGATCAACGCGGCAACACATAAACCGTTTTTCTAGTAGCATAAATGTTATTGAACATTAGGCTCAAAAGAACAACAGGTTGCATCAACCAGTAACACACTGAGCAACAAGTAGCGGGTAGATTTTTGAACTTTTGAAGTACGGTAATCCAATGTAGATGTAGAGTGTAGACCCTAGATGTAGAGTGAGTTGACACGAGTATATTTCATTCTAGATTTTCTCACTTCTAAGCTCATCCATTGAGCTCATCTCACAACGCATTCATTGCGTTTTCCTAGTTTACGTACCGGTAGTGCTTCATTTTAAAAACGTATAAAATATGGTTTAAATACATTCGAAACCCCCAGAAAGTTTGATACACAAAGTCCCTTTGAAGGCTGCTACTCAGGTTTGCCTCTGCAGCCGCTGCGCGAGCGGTTTACTTCGTCCGCAGTCATATGAGACCTAGACCTACCTCTTATTTCTCGAAAGCTCCTCACTTACTTCAACCATTGAGTTTTCATGATATGCTTCAACCAAGGAGGTTCTAACCACCTTGGCTTCAACACACATCATTCAGCCATTAAGTATAGAGGTTCATGCCACTGATTCAGCCACTCAACTGTTGAAGATGTAATTTCAAGTTGATCTATCATAAGACCCTAACACATCCGCAAAGCTTACTATACATTTATAAATTATTCTATTAAAAAGGTACGGTAATTATAGATATCTCATTCTCTGCCAGCGACGTTAAAAATGTTAATTGTTATTTTACATTAAAACTTCAAAATCTACACATAACCTCACACTTTTGAATTATATTGACTGTTTGAAACCTATTATCAGCGTAATTGTTTAAGTAAAATCAAGAAGTCATTTAGGTGTGGGTCCATGTATTTATCACTATACCTCCCCTTTAACTGATGATTTTCAATATTTGTAATCGACTTGTGTCACTTACTTGACACATTTAACGTAAACAAACACCTACTGCGACTACCGTGAGGCAAGGCCACGACGCCATTTTACATTGAAGCAACAACAAAGCATGATGGTTAGGAACTTTCGGAAGTAATCTGTGACGTCATGTAATTAGAGTAAATACAAGTCCGACTGATAGTAGCGTGTGAGCTCTGTGATTTTCCCGTTTTGATAATGGATAACAATAAGATACAGGTATGTAATTTATCACAATAATGATGACGTCTTTTGTGCATCAGGTGCCATTTATTTCGTTAAAATTAAATAATTTTCAACCGAGATAATGATGATTTCATATTAGTAACTAATAACGAAACTAATAGGCCTAGGCCTAAGCGCTGGTGGTTATTAAGGGGTATGGAAAGGCTGGGGAAGGCAGGCCTTAGGCTGAATACGAAAGTGCGTTACAAATAATTGGTTTTTAATTAAATATTTTTTACTTTTCAGCTGATTGGCGCCCCGTGTGGATATCATGGACCATATACATTTTTTAAGGCATTTAAATATTATAGAAATGGAAAACATAAAATACTGTCATTGAGTGATTTCTTTTTCGTAAAGTTATGGAGTGATTTAGATTTAATGAGCATCGGTGAAGTGCAACTTTTGTGGATGGACAAAAATAGCGAACAAGTGTTGGCAAGTCTACGATTATATTTCCTGCCAGAAAATACTCCTGATGGTAGAAATGACGATCATGGAGAGGTGAGTTATGAAATGACTTACGGTATATTATGAAATTAAAACTGACATTTATTTGTAATTAATTAAATGCACACAAGGTACCTATGAGTTTAGATACAGAAGTCGTAAGTACTGGGATTTTCACCTCATTAGGTGAAAAAAAAGTCTTCAGACTTGATATATCTTATTATTAATAGGTCTAGTCCTGTATCACTAACCTTAAAAATATGCCTCCAGGACATATTCTCTGCAGGACACTGTAGTAAAGCACAAATTTTACCTTCATAGGCCTGCATCCAAAATACAAATTGGGGTTGGACCTATTATCTTCTAGCCATACCAAACCATGCATACATTACAGCCTATATATTAAAATCAATCAAAACTAATTAAAATACTGAGGAAAGCGGTCAAGTGGCTAGCACACTAAACTGTCAAAGGATTTGATTCCCACCATGGTCGACCATCCTGACAGGGTTTATTCGTGGTTTCCCTCTGTCGTTCAGGCATTGGTTCAGGTCAATACTGGGATGGTTCCTTAACACGACGGACTCCTTCCCACTAGCGTTATCCAAAATCACCTGATAAAATAACATTTCATCTCGTCATCTCATATGTCATTCACCGACACCAATAGATCTGTCACCAGTACAGTGTGTCGTTAAACCAAATATAAAAAACCGGGGCGGGGGGGGGGGGGGATTGAAACAGTATCTTTCAAGTCCATTCTTAGGAAAATTAGAAATGTTTTCTCTTGTCATTATTACCCCTTGATAAAGATGTATAATTTTAGCATAACTATAACAAATGCTACCGTATATCAAAGTTTTAGATTGAAATGACGAATCCTATGTTTTTTCTAAATGTACCAAAGGAATGGACCATTTAATAAAACAAGGCAATACAATAGTAGGCCTATAGACGCACATACATCCATCGAAGGATTATTAGATCAAGGCAAACTCAATATCAGGTCAAAATCAATGGTATTAGATTAGCCCCTAGAACGAGAAGAGGGTGAATGTCCCAAGCAGATTTTTAGTTTGAACTTTGATAGCTGGGGAGCACCTAGGTAGACCTATATAGTTTTATTCATTTTCATCATGTATAAATGTATCATGTATACATACCGGTAGGCCTACATCATACATGTATCATGTATAGGCCCTAATGTATTTTTTTGTCTTTGCTCTCTGCACAAGAAGGACAAGAAAAAAACAAGTAATAAGGTATTCTAGCTCCACCTCAAAAAAATATATAGGCCTACTGTAGCCTCCAGTCCTCCACTAAAAAGTGGAGAGTAAATGGGAAAACTAGGATAAAATATTACTAGGTATAAATCTATTTTTGAAGGCCTTCAACTATTTATATAATGCGAATTTATGAAAATAAGGCCTAAAACTAAAATGAAAAATGAAACATTTTATATGTTTCTTTGTTCTGTTGTACGTTTCGGATATCTGTTCATTATTTATCGCAAAATTTGTAATTTAGAAAATTACTTGAGTAAATAGCTGACTCTGAATTTTGAGTAAAAGTTGAAAACGAATTTTGCAAGGTAAAATTTACTTAAAATTGAAATTGTTTGTTTTTTTGTTTCAATTAAATGTATTGTTAATTCCTTGAATGTCAACAGATTGTTTGTCACGTATTCAGTTACGTATGGACGTGCACTCCAATTATACAATTATGTCGGCTCCATCATGTCGAAAATAGCTCATGAATTAAAATGTCATGCTGTTTCTTAATAATAAATATATTTTATTCAAAGTGAAATCTTGAAAAAAAAACAGTGAAATCTTTCAAATTGATTTCCATTTCACTCTGTGATGGATTATATGACCACATTATAATACAAATAACTAGATATTTTTAACAAGTGCACGTACGATTGAATCTGGCAACCATGTCTGTAGCTCTCTTGCCCCCTCCTCCCCCCGCCTTCCTATCCCCTCTCCATCCTACCTTGGTCCCCGCCCCACAAGTTTTAATCCCAATGGGCGGGGGGTTTACCCCCGGGATAGCTTTAACGAATTAAACTATTATTTTGTCTGCCAGGAGGGATACAGAAAAAATATTGTTTCGATTTTATGGCGATATTGTCGATTGTAAAGTGTTTTACTTTGGATAGGTGTATGGCATTCAACTCGCAGATCAACCAAATATATCGTCAAGATCAGATCATTTATTACGTTTTGACCCATTATATATTAATAGCTTGTGTTAACGAGAAATGATGCTAATTTGTGTGTTGTACAAATTAATGTAGGGCGAAGGGTTATTTTACATTCGATGTGTCTTTACATCGATGTGCCTCCATCATGCTCAAGTTTCTAGTTTCGTGGTCATCATGTATTCATTCGTTTCTTTCCATTCGTTCCTTGATACGTTTTCCCATTATTTCAAAGATCATCTTAGGCCTATATTTAAACGGTAAAACGTAAAATTAGTTTTGTAAATTCGGTCTTCATGAAACCAATCAATGCATTTTACTTTTTAAACGATATCGATAAAGAAATATTACATTTTATTTTAATGTAGGATAGCATTAATTAATATTTCACTTCCTAAATTCAAACTGAAAGTATAAAACTAATATTTGATATTGACCTCGATAACGTGTACAACAGTCTCGCACTGTTATTCTTTTGATTTCGTGTGCAAGAATATCAACTCTAGTAAATTACTTGGTAATAATAGCTTCATTTCTCTTTTCTCTGCTTGACAAAATGATTAAAAAAAACGTGTTTCATTATAGATTCACACAAATACTCTCAGTTCTATATTTAATAGGTACGCGATTTCAATATTAGGCCTACATAGTGGTAGAGGATATATGAAATTTTGACAACTCCGAATAGACGGCGCGAATATAAAATCTCAAAAAAAAAATATATATATTATATATATATATATATATATATATATATATATATATATATATATATATATATATATATATATTGATATATATATATATATATATATATATATATATATATATATATATATATATATATATATATATATTATATAAATAAATGATGACATGAGTGACCTATAGCTAGCCAGCCTGATATAATCGTCATGATCTCACCGTAGAGAAGTCTCACAAACAAGAACGTTACGTCACGCACTCACTCCTGGCTTGCTAGGCAGCCCGCACTTACTTATAAACACTGGAGACCCTATTTACTTATAAGCTACAGCGTCATTTTTAATGGTATTATTATAGGCAGCTGTTGAAGGTTGATAGATGTTGAAGGAAATACAGGGGTTACTGTGTTGCCGACAAACAATGTATTGTTATTCCACATAAAAATAACAACAGAGAAAGCTATTTAAACGTTTCATTATGATAATGCACGTGCCTAATTACAATTATATATGCTATGCATAATATGTATATTTAAATATATATATATATATATATATATATATATATATATATATATATATATATATATATATATGTATATACATAAATATAAATACCGTATATGAAAATATGAAATAAATGATATATATATATGATATATAAATATATGATATATGAATATATGAATATATATATATATATATATATATATATATATATATATATATGTATCGGTATATATATATATATATATATATATATATATATATATATATATATATATATATATATATATATATATATATATCGTGTTGAGTTGGTTTGTATATTATTGATTTTAAACTTTCACGATGTATACTCTCAGTCAGATAAAATGGACTCTTCCGAAATTGGAATTGAAATTAAATCTCCGCATATTTCATACTTTACCACTAGATTTTCACACACCGTACTTCGAATGCGTATGTACTGTCTTGCGTATTGCGTGAATATATTTTTATCGTGATAATTATGTTTGTATTTAAATGATCGGCCACTCTATGTGACCGCAGTGTAAGCCTGTTGATTTACTGTTATTGTCATTTCGGATAGGCCCTATTCTTTTATCATGAATGGTATTAGAAGAAGACATTTTTTAGTAATCAAATATGTACGGTATATTCAAGCTTGAAATCTTCAATTTGAAAATTTAAACTCAGATGCTCGGAGGAATATACATAAATTAAGTCAATTACTCAAGTCGAGTGTCCTCTTCTATTTCGATCCATACACGATGAGAAGACCCGAAATGATTATAATGATACATCTCTCTCTCTATATATACTCTTTCTATATATTTTTTTTTTCAATATATCTATATATATATATATATATATATATATATATATATATATATATATATATATACATTTAATATATATATATATATATATATTTATTTATATCTACATATATATATATATATATATATATATATATATATATATATATATATTATATATATATATATATATATATATATATATATATATTTTTTCTCTTCTTTTCAAAATATATCTACGGTATATAAATAGGTATTCAAATATATATATATATATATATATATATATATATATATATATATATATATATATATATATGTATATACATATATACCGGTATATATATATATATATATATATACTCAAGGCTCATATATAATACCGGTATATGTATGTAAATATAGCTCTATCCTTATATAAATTGATTACGTAATGTGGCAGAGTAAAATATGAGACCAATCCCAGGCGAGCTGTGCATATACACGGCTTGCCTTATCTCTCTTCCTATTTTATTTATTGCCATTACACTACTTTACTCAAAGATTGATTTTAATTTTGCGGCATTTTTATTTCGCGTGCGTTTTGTTTTGTTAATGTGTGTCAATAATTTCGATTGTTCCTTTTGTTTCCAATTATGTTACTCATCTCTTTCTAATGTGAATTAGAAACGCGTGTATGTCTTGTAAAAGTCGCGATAATCCCTGAATATGTACAATACCATGATATGTAGCGGGAGACTTGCACACATGAATAACAACACCTCCCCTCAAACCTTTCTGACTCTCTTATTCTCTTTCTGTCTCATACTCTCTTGCTATCGCTCTCTCTCTCTCTTGTTCACATTCGGTCTCGTCTCGTATACTCTCGTACTGTCGCTCTCTCTCCCTCTCTGCTCGAGCGTGCCCTGATGGTTTGACATACCGGGCCCTCTCGTGCTAATTGATAATAAAGGAAGGTGAATTAAGTCGTTAAAGTAATATCACCTATTTTACGATAATGTTGGTATATATTAGTAATGCATTTTCTTTTCGATAATTCCAAAATGGTGGCCAATGAAAAAATGTAGAACCCAAGTATAAAACATTCACGTGTGTATATATGCACGGCTATAACGTTATTAACGTAGTAGGCCTATAAAGTGAGTTCAATAATGGATGATTGGATGATGTCATCTATATTGTCGTTCTGTCTTGATTTCTTATTTACATAAAAAAAAATCTGTATTTAAATGTAACATGATACGTTAATTCTACTCCATTATAATTTTTATTATTTGTATGAATATTTGTCTTTGTGGCAACTGCTATTGGCAACATAATTGTATTAGTTTCACAAAAGTTCCTCTCTTTACCACATTATAATGCCTATATCTTGTTCTATTGAAAAGTGTTGATCAAGTGATGATCTGTATTATGAAAGTCCTGACTCAAGTCTGACGTCCAGTTAAACGTTTTCGCTAATTGGTTGCCTATTAAGTGACTGCATTTATATCTACAGCGAGTTTTATTGATCTTTGTCCTTGGCGTGGAACTAGCGTGGAACTAATAACAACGACAACAACGAGAAACAGTAAGACTCGGTGAAAGCAGCCGGGCTTATCGCGCGAAGTTAAAATACTATCGAAAGTAACTTGTTTTTAATAATACAAAAACAAAAAATTGAGCGTTGGTTTTACTATCTATTCAACATTACAGCAATCGAATTGTCAGCGGTACCGGTATATTACATGCCTGTATACATGGGCGCTACATAAAATTGATTATCCATGCCACACGATGTTTGGCTCATCAGTTCTCATAAATGTATAAACGGAAATTGTTTGAAAACCTCATTTCTCCCGACAGACAGGCCATATAGATTTTTGCAGTGAAAGAAGTGAGAAATTCTTGTCATAGAATATCTCATTTATATAGCCGCTATCTGTCTGGCTATACCTCAGAAACTGAAGTCGGGCGTGAGTTCGAGTCCCGCATACGGCGTGGGGTTCTTTTGAGCATCGTTCATCTATTATTCTATTATACTGGCTCATGCGTACCCCCACATAACCTAGCTGTTGATGAGATCGTTGAACAAATAATAATCATCGTTTAATATTGCTAGACGAGCTTTAGCGAGGATTCAATTTGACATACTGAAAAAAATTGCTGTTCGTTTTTTTTTTTTTTTTGTCGGTTCTCTACAGGTCAAACGGCTACAGCTATCGACTTGAAACTTTTTTTCATTATGGTTCCTCATCTAACTTAGATCTGTATAATTTTGTGGCATTATCGGGTGATAACTTTTTTTTATGAATTTTAGAATTTCAAAAATACCCATTAGAATAACACGGCGGGAAAAAGAAGAAGATATTTGTATTTCAGAAAAAAAAAAAAAAAATTGTGTGAAGTTGAATTAAATTCTGATACACGTTTCTGGAAATTATCAGCTTGATCGGGTCAGCCATTTTGAAGAAAAAACATGAAATGTGCTAAATTGGTACCACTCTAAGCAGTTTTTACCCATCTATAACTTGTTTGGCAAAAAATCGACATAGTATTACTATACCCGCTCGTCTAATAATGCATATATGGCGTTTTCCTAGTAATAGCCTTACCATGGGAAACAATATAAGTTTATTAGTGTATGTGGATGGACACGTAGAGATATATAATATTAGGCCTGTATTTAATATATAATATATATATATATATATTATATTATTCAATCAATTATATTATATATATATATATATATATATATATATATATATATATATATATATATATATATATATATATATATATATATATATATATATATATATATATATAGGCCTATATAATATTATATCTATCTATATATATATATATATATATATATATATATATATATATATATATATATATATATATATTAATATATGATATTATTCGAACAATTTATCGGGGATATTTGTATTGATAATAATTTCTTGAAACATATTACGTGAACATGTACCGGTAGTTTATACTTGTATTTTTAAAAATGATATATTTCCGGCGTGTATATTCTTCAGAAATGAAATGTCAGACACCGAATTCAGAGCCGACTGCCCTGTGAAAATGGTTACTCTCATATAATTGCATCGCCGTACGCCGTTTGATTACTCGATAATATCAGAGGGTCCTACATGACCACAGCTGTTCTATTTTGTGTGTAACGGTGCAAGTGTCCAAGTGTTGGTAGGCCTATTCGCTTACAGGTCGGTGTCGGTCAGTATTCTTTTTACCTGCATAAGATGAATGATAAAGAATCCGTTTTATAGTCACATAGGAGTCTTCCAGTAGTTCATCCAAATATATATATTTTTTTTTTCCTTCATTATTTAATTTCTTCGATACAATCCAATATCATCATCGAGATATTTAAGATGTTATATAGCTATGTCATGAAAGATACGATATATATATATATATATATATATATATATATATATATATATATATATATATATATATATATATATATATATATATATATATATATATATATATGTATATATATATGTATATATATATATATATATATATATATATATATATAATATATATATATGTATATATATATATATATATATATATATATATATATATATATATATGTATATATATATATATATATATATATATATATATATATATATATATATATATATATATATATATATATATATATATATACATTATCTGTATATATCATTACACAAAACCATTGTTTCATCATTTCCAAGGTCGAATGTGTAGGATCGTTCGGACTGGGCACTAGGCCTACTGGGCGATATATCACACCACGTAGAAAATGATTAACTAGAACAATATTTATTATGACTCATTTAATTGATTGTTAGATTTAAGGTGCATCAACATCAAAAGTCGAACAAACGAGATGATTTCTTTTTCTATTCATATTGGGTTTAACGACGTACTGTACTGATGACCAAGATCTATTGGCGTTGGTGAATTATATATGAGATAATGGAATGATAAGATGAAAGGTAATTTTTATCATGTGTTTTTGGAGTGAGAAGTCGGTCGTGGCCTGTTCCCAGTACTGACCTGATGACAAAGGGAAACTACGGAAATAACCTGTCAGGATAGTCGACCCGGGCGGGAATCGAACCCCGGTCTCCAGAATGACGGTTCAGTATGCTAGCCACTTCAACACTCGTCTCAGTGAGAAAATGTATTTCTTTGGCATTAGTTTCATGGTTTTCCTATATATTCGATAGCCTATAGCTATGTAGGTACCGGTAATGTATAAAATGGCATTGATGCTCATATATGGTAGTAAAGAATTAGGCCTACTGTTATTTCGCCAAATCCATACACGCCCGAAGTTTTCTATCGATGAATGTTCAAATACTAGATACATCCACCCAACATTATATTTATGTGTGAGCTTAAGCGATAATAGTGTGTTGTTAGGAGTGACAGGTAATAGTAGTTTCTTATCAACATAATCTGGGTCGATTAATTCATCAATTAAGAAGTGATTAAACATTAATCAAAATTCAATGGAACGTTGTTGTTATAGCCACGCATATACGCGACTATATAGTCAGCTTTGTATTTTAACTCCAATTTACTGTCCATATTACTTTGTTAGTAGATATTATCGATCCCCGTAGCACCCTCCCTCTCCCTCCCCCTCCCATTTCCACGATCCCCCCATCTCGCTCTCTCTCTCTCACCCCATCTCTGCCTCTCTCTTTCTCTCTCTCTCTCTCTCTCTCTCTCTCCCTCTCTCTCTCTCTCTCCCTCTCTCTCTCTCTCTCTCTCTCTCTCTCTCTCTCTCTACATCTCTCTCTCTCTCTCTACATCTCTCTCTCTCTCTCTACATCTCTCTCTCTCTCTCTACATCTCTCTCTCTCTCTCTTCATCTCTCTACATCCCTCTCTCTCTCTACATCCCTCTCTCTCTCTACATCTCTCTCTCGCTTCATCTCTCTCTCTCTCTCTCTCTCTCTCTCTCTCTCTCTCTTTCTCTCTCTCTTTGTCACTCTCTCTCTCTCTCTCTGCCTCTCTCTCTAGTAATAATCCAGCATTGCCCGTCGATCTGCCTGGCTGCCTGCATGGGGCCCGGATCTCATTTCCAAGCGATACATACAACTATACATTTATATATTTTAAAGTGGCTCTTGCATGTAACCTCGAAAAAATGAAGTTTTACTATATTCTTTCGAGTAGGCCTATACTTCAAATGCAGTACTGAATTTATAAAAAACAAATCCCCGCCTAGATTTAAGAATATAGTTACACGAAATCTTTTCACATCAAAAACATTGGATATCTAATAACATTTGCCGCGTATTTTCCTCTGGAACTCTCAAAAGGAACGAATTAAATCATATTTTTCACACGATCGTAGTTCTTAGACGAACTTTGGCTCGAATTTGTTCAGTTTCAAAACCACGATACTAGGCCTACGGTACAAGCGGACTTTATTTTCAAGTAATCTTCGAAGGTAATCTTAATTACTGGAAAATGCTAAAATACTCTTTCTAACAATAAAAGGTAATTAATATATTCACAAGGCTCTCTTCTGAACTGTGTATGCGTGTGTTATCCTGTTCAGCTTGATCTGGAAATTGAGTCAAGGCTGTTTGATCATTTTATTGCTCGAGTCGTATGTGTTTGTTATTGCCATTGATAAAGCGATTTATTTCAATACAAATTCAAGTCCATCACGTGATTAGTGAGATTATTCAATGGAAATAAGTGACATGTTGAATTTGTATGCTACCTATGAATGAAAAAGAATTTATTGTTGGGCCTACTGGTGGCCAAACTTAATAATTTAAAATAGTGAATATATAATGACATGATATCAATTGGAAGAAAATGAGGAAAAATGAGAAAATCGTGATTTTGATCAGCTGAGGGCCTTTCATTTTGAATAAATATGATTTTCATTTTAAATAATACAATTTGTTGACTGAACATTACATCATAAAAAAAAGGATTTATAAAAGAATGATAGAGAAGTTTTATTTAAAAATAAAAATGTTCCTATTGTAGGCCATTTAATGTATAGTACAATATGACCCACATACAATTTTTGATCATTTTTCATTACTTCAATAAAGTGTAATAATAAATTAATTATCTTAAAAATCAGCCCTAATTCAAATTGAAATTCAACTCGGGATTTCTCAATTTCATGAGAACGATTTATTGAAAAGACTAGAAAAAATGTATAAAATCCATCGAAAATCAAATTGAAATTAAAGTGAATAGTAATACCCTTAGTGTGAAATATATAATGAATTTACAAGGGCAATCTTAATTGAATAATCTGGCTAGATTTGAGTAATACAAACATAAAAATCGCAAGTTAAGGACTGTAAGATTTATATTTAAAAGATTGAGATTTTCATCAATTGAAAAAAATTGGATTTTTATCGATTGAAAAAATGGTCAAAGTGGACTGGAAGTAGGTTTTAGATTGATTTTAGTTTAGATTGAATTAGTTTGGGATGTTTGTTTAGTTAGGTTCTTAGTTTAGATTAGTTGGATCGTTCAAACGATCCTACTTTTCATCCTTTGCCTTAATTGGGAAACAATGATTTTGTATCAAGTTTCGATGTTATAAAAAAAAAGTTTGGATCAGGTCAGGTTGATTAAATTAGTTGGATTGGATTTATTTCCAAAGGTTGGTTTAGGCATCTCTATAGTTTAGGCTGCATGCAAGAATAACAACAACAATGTCTGCATGTAGTGACATAGACTGATGGTTCAATGAATAGTGGCTGCCAAAATGATCTATTGATAAAATATGAGAGACTACCAATTGACGACTAGTGATTGACCCGCCCACAAACGTCACAAAACAAAACATCCAATCAAATGGGCTGTTTGTTATGTGGGAAAATTGACATGCCTATCAGAGTATCTCTAAATGCCCACATGAAGTATAGATCAAGGTGGCCTGCCAATAAGCCATGCCTATCACTAATGGTCAATTGCATTGGTATGTTCCCGTTTGTTTCACGATATGTTAGATTGTTTTTTTTAGTAGTAGTAGTAGTAATAGTCTTTATTAGCAATTTAGCTATTTACATACACACAATTATTACAACAATACACAATTAATACAATACTATAACAATAATAATAACATCAGCATAATATTACAAGAGAGTTATCATGCTAATTATACATTCAATTTTTCCGTTCTAATAACCCACTTCATCTATTTAGTTAATATCAATTTAATATACATGGGGAGTATCCCAATAATTTTTTTTTTCATAAGCTTTAGGTAATAAACCCTTTTCTTTGATTACTTTACTACACTCTCGACGAAATATATCAACATTTTTGACAATATTTGGTAACCTATTATATATTCTCATCCCTTTGATAAAAATAGAATTGTCTTCCTCTTTTGAGCAAGTCCTGATAATGTCAATATTTTTACTACCTCTGGTAAAATGATTATGTTTATCATTATTTAATCTCAGTCCATCACAGAGATAACTTGGAACCAATCCATTGATAATTTTATAAATTAATGTAAGACTATTTAATAATATTCTTTCTTTAATATTCAGCCAATATAATGTTTTACACATTTCAGCAACTGCAGTATCTTTTTTAACTCTCAAAATACTTCTCATCGCTTGATTTTGGAGTTTTTGCATCATAACAATTTCGTTTTTTTGTAATAGAAATAAAATAGAGCTGCAGTAATCCACATGTGGTGCAATTATAGATTGGTATATAACATAATCTTGGCTGTTGTTGGGAAACACCCATTCACTCTCCTGAAGAATCCTACTTTCCTCGCCATTTTTTTAAAACGTAATTTGCATGATGTCTAAGTTATTATCGACATATATACCTAAATATTTTATTTCGTCAACAATTTCCACCATATTATTTTCTAATACTAATTTCACATTCCCAATTTCATCTAAATTACTTCTAACAGATTTCGAACATATTATCATTGCTTTGGTTTTATTTACATTTAATTTCAACTTATTTATTTTCAACCAATGTTCCACTAATTGTAAATCATCATTAACCATTTGTACAGAACACTTTAAATTTTTATGATGGCCTATAATTAACGCATCATCTGCATATAAAAATATTTTACACTTTTTCATTATACACCAGGAGTTTATACATATGTATAATGTATATAGTATATGTTACTACACCAGGAGTTGATTAAACAAGGATGTATTGAATCAATGTTATTATTACTGATACAATTGCAATTGCAATTATATATGATATTTATTGCAATTGAAACTAGAATACACACAGTAGCAAGCAATTATTAGATGCGCGAATGCAAAAACTTCCATCCTACTTTTATGGAGCTTTGTCTGTTTTTTTTTTCTGTTTAAAAGCGCTGCACCGGTCGTACGATTTGACTGATCAACATGAAACCTTTACTGTACATGTAAACGTATCCAACTTGAAACTGCATATTTTGGGGGGTAATATCAGTTGGATCATTTCTGTGAAATGTCATCTCAAAGTTTCTGAAAACTCCATAAGATTGGGTTGGGTGGGAAAATTTGTAAAATAAGATCTATCCAAAAAATTCAAATTTTCCCTGAATGTAAACATATGGATGATGCCAATTAGGCCTATTACAATTTTCTAGATTTATAAAATCTAGATCTGGATAAAATCAAGATTTTAGATTTCTTTTTGAAAGTTTTCCTGCCCTGCCAAATATTATGGAGTGTTAAGAAACTTTGAGATATATTTCTCAGAAATGGTCTAACCAAATGACCCGAAAACTATGCAGTTCTAAGTTGGATGAGTCAACGTTAAGGAGGTTAGATAGGCTACTAATAGTATCTATTAGTACTAATTAGTACTGATAGTATAGTATCTAATAGATATTATTAGTACCTAACCTCCCTGGTCCACGTAGGCCTACATACAGAAAAAATGTCATGCTAATTATTATTTTTATATACATATATTTTGAATGTGTCTTGCATTTTTATGATAACTTTGACGTGACTCATATCCATGTAGTGGATCTATTGTCAGAAGGAATTAGTAAACTAGGAAAACGCCATATATGCGTTGTTAGGCGAGGGGATAGTAATAGTATGTCAGACTTTTTTAATTGCTGCAATTAAATTGAGGGAAATGTATTGATGTGCTATCACCGGTCATTTTACCTATATTTATAAAAATACGAAATACAGTTCACACGTTTTGAAGGAAATCTTAAGAAAACGTTATTTTTGTTTTCATAGCTTATATTTCGCTCCTTACTCCTCTATCAACGAAGTCTATGTAATAAATATGCTTTTCCTAGTTCGTTATTAAATCATATTTGAGGAAATCCTCATGATTGCCAAACTTTTGCCTACATTTGCCAATTGGTTGACATTTAAGTTAGATGAATGAGATAAATGAGATAAGAAGTTGAAGATAAATGAGTAAAAACTGCTTTGAGTGGTACCAATTTAGCACATTTTATATTTTTTCTTCAAAATGGCTTACCCGATCAAGCTGAAAATTTCCAGAAATATGTACCAAAATGTAATTCAACTTCACGTGTAATTTCAATTTTTGGAAAATAAAAATATTTTCTTTTTTTACGCTGTGTTATCCGATCAAGCTGAAAATTTCCAGAAATATGTACCAAAATGTAATTCAACTTCACGTGAAATTTCAATTTTTGGAAAATAAAAATATTTTCTTTTTTTACGCTGTGTTATTCTAATAGGTATTTTTGACATTTCTAAAATTCATAGAAATGAAAGTTACCCCGCGATAATGCCACAAAACCAAACAGATCTAAGTTAGATGAGGAACCATAATGAAAAAAGGTTTGAAGTTGATATCTGTAGCCGTTTGACCTGTGGAGAACCGACAAAAAAACATAAGAAATAAAAAATGAATAAAAACGAACAATTTTTTTCAGTATGTCAAATTGAATCCTCGCTAAAGCTCGTCTAATAGATGAATAAATAAATTAGTCAAAACGGAAAAAAAAATCGAAGTTGTAGGCCTACAATGGAGGTCTTTGCATTCGCTCATCTAATAACTCTATCATTAACGCATATCATTAACGCATATGCTGCATTTGCCTGGTCTTAAATAATTGATCCTGTTTTTAAATAGTTTGAGTGATGTTGAAACTTGAAAGCCCTGTTATCCTCAATCATTTCTACTTCAGAAGGAAGGCCACTGTTGATCATTGAGTTTCACCTCACCTCTGTCTTAGCTTGGGATGCTGTTTGATTTTGATATTTAATTCGTTTGATTTCCACAAAATCCACTTTGATATCAATTGATATCAAAGTGGATTTTTCAATATTGAAACAATAGTGGATCAATTACAACTAAAATAATACGCTGTTGGTCGTGCTGTCAGGAATTTCATATCGGGTGCAAGAAGCTTGAGCCACTCAAATCAGGCGAAGCACATACAGCAATGAACATACCTATGCCGCTAGTTCCAGTCATTTGCCTAATACCATTCTGTTCTGTACTGAACGTTATTTAATATTGATTGAAAATTTCGATATAGGCCTATTGTAATCTACATTCTAGGCCATATCAAAATTTTGCTATCCTTCCAATCTTTCTAGCGAACGACAAAGCTAATTTTAACTCAAAACCTTTTCCCGAATTCTGAATTTATGATCTTTCGTTCCATGACATTGTTGAACATGTTATGTTCCGCAATAACTATTGTTGTTAGATTACATGAGATATAATTTTCATGATTTCATCAAATAAAATATAATTTGCATACTTCTAAGCCCAATTGGACATGATTTTGCGTTTATTTGTAAATAAATCGTATTCAAAGTTTTCTCAGTCAATTCTCTGAGGAGCAGCTCAGAATGGACATTTAATCAGCAGTGGCCATGTTTTTGCCAAAAAAGTCTGTATGGCCACTCTCATCATATATAGGCTCTCTATTAATCGATCAGTTAGTCAATCGATTGAAAAAGTTTGCCGGTGTTTATTGGTTTGCTGTACTGATCCTTCTAACATAGCCTTCCAACAACCCAAATCATCTAATAATGTAGGCCTAATGCAAGAACTATTCCAAGATTTGATTAAATATTTCACTTGATTTCATTTCAGTGTAGTCCTAATATTTTTTTTATTGTACAACACTAGTAATGTAAAACTTGTTATGTTCCGTAAGGTTACCCAAAATATATTATCTTTCGCAATAATGTTGAACATATTGTTCCGTGATAAGTCCAATGTTGAACCTGTTGTAAAGTAATAATGTTGATTGACCTTATGTTTCAGGATGAAGTGCTAGCCATCTCGGAGAAGGTTGTCCTACGCGTGGAAGACTTGCTCGACCGTATCATTGAAGACACTGATTGGTGTCACGGTCTAACGGCTGTATGGGACAACACAAGCAGTTCAAAGGACCAACCATCAAAACCCCAGATGTTATTAGAAAGCTCCTTCGACTTTGACGACATCATCAAAGAAAAACAACTACTCGGTACAAATTAGTTTCTTTTACTGTTATCTGGTTGTATTAATCTTGGCTTCTGTCAAATGGTACCACACATTGTGGTAATAAGTGAAAAACAGTGTTCCAACTATGTTGTTCAATCATAACCTTAGTATTATCATACATGAAAGATATGCTACCAACTACCAAGACAGTTCACACTTATGGCCAAACACGACAAAATTCCCGTGCACACCTCTATTCCCCTCACTTACATCTGCAATTGGTACCTATGCTCACCCCTGAAGGAAGGGTTCTGGTTACTGCTAGGCAGCAGGACAATGTAGCATTCCTATAGCGTGGGAGGTATTTCATAAGACACTAGTCAAGGCACAATTTTCTTAAATGTTGACATATTTGAAGTTTTTCATTCAATCGACTATGAAATTATCAATTTATTATGCCAAACTCGATTCCATTGAACCACATAGTGAGGTAATTTAGTGAAACCAAAACGAGTCAATTTTCAACGAAATCATTGAATTTCACATTCAAATTAAATTTGTTGGGTTTTTATTTGTTCACTTATCGAACCCACCAACAGCTATATTATTTAGAGGTACAAATGAGCAGGTAATGATGAAACTATGAAACGATGATATCGGTAGATGAAAGAGCGTTTATGAAAACCCATGCCTTATATGGGCTTCGAACGCACGTTCAACTGTGACTGGTTTCCAACGCCGTGTTTTAGTTGGCTGAGCTACAGAGGGTGGCCATAGGTTTTTTTCTTAGACCCGATTTTATGGACGGATAAATAGTGGATTTAGCGATAGTTGGGCCTACGGAATCAACTTATCACCATTGGTTGCGTATGTTATTCTTGTTCATAAGCGTATAGACCTAGTTAGATAATTGATTCTTTACAAAGAGTTTTTGAAACTGACTTATTAAAATTAAAATAAATACCGTACACCTATTATTTATTAGATAATCAAATTAATTGTGTGGTCTATACTAATGGTTGTGTATTTCAGGTGAAAGTCGACCCGATAACGCGTCGGCCGTGATCGTGCTCAGTTTCCCGCGCTACTGCCGTTACCGTGGCATCATGAAGCGCATCGAGGGTGTGACTAACAAATGGTCGCGCCACGAGTTAGTGGTAGCGCTCGGCGGCTTTGCCGTGCCGTGCAAACAAACAAGGGTTGTGTTCTGTAAGGACACGTTTGATTATCCAGATCTCGAAGGATTGGAACTATTGTGCAATCACTTGGGTAAGTAGGGGCCTTGTACCAACCATACAAACATTCAGGCCTTTTGACCAGTGAAATGTAATATGAATTAGGTCTGGTAAAATAAAAATGGTTATGAAAGAAAATATAGGCCTATACAAACTGTAATAGCTAATAGATGAATTGGGTGAAAGGGAAAGAAAGAACAGCAGCTTACCGAGATTTATGAGTAGAGAAAGGCCTACTCATAGTGGAGAGCCCGTTGATAGAACAAATAGAGATGAAAATTACACGAGGTTGTGACGTTTCGGCTATTGCCTTGGTCACAGGTGAGTAGAGAGTGATGAACTGATGAAGGCTGCTTGTTCAGGTGGGTGGGTGAACAACGGCTTTCACATTTTATCATCTTCGACCCAAACCCATAATCTAATCTCAGTTCCACCCAAAGTCTCTTTCAACCCCCCCCCCCCCCCCAGCCTCCGTACCCTCCTAGTTCACACCGACCCCAAAACCAGTCCCTTACAACAAGAACATGGTTTATACCCCCGTCAAAAACCCAGATGCAAAACCTGTAACATCCACCCACCCTCCACCACCTTCAACAGCCATGCCACCAGACTCTCCTATCCCATCTCCAAAAGGAATACCTACGAAACGGTGAATGTCATCTACCAACTTGAATTTGTAACTTCTGCCCTGCCGAATACATAGGATTAACCACCAATGCCCTACGTACCCGTATGAATGGCCACAGGTCAGATTGTAACATCAACCCTGACGACATGGACAAAGTAGTTCCGCTCCATGCACTCTCACATGGACTAGACTTTAATGCCTGCTTCACAACCCCCATAATTCGTTCCCTCCCATCTTCGTGCCAACCCTCAGAGTTAAGACGCTGGGAGCTTGCTCACCAGTGGATAACTAAGTCTTGCTTTGCCCCAGATCTCAACCTTAGGTAACTCATCCCTGCTACTTCTTCTGCCTTTCATCTCACCCTTTCAACTTTTCAACTACACTGCACAGCTTCTTTTAGCAGCCTCCCACACATCCAACCTATATAAATCCCTCCCCCCCTCACTTCATTTTATATTCACTGTTTTTCCCCCTTTCCCCCTCCCCCCATTTACACCCACCCATCTGAACAAGCAGCCTTCATCAGTTCATCACTCTCTACTCTACAGTGACCAAGGCAATAGCCGAAACGTCGAAACCTCGTGCAACTTTCATTTCTATGTGTTCTATCAACGGGCTCTCCACTATCAGTAGACCTTTCTCTACTCATAAATCTTGGTAAGCTGCTGTTCTTTCTTTCCCTTTCACCCAATTCATATATTCAGCCTCAGGCTTTTTTCCTACACACCAAGTAATAGCCAATAGGGTACAGTAAACCCTCGTTAATCCAAACTCGGTTAAGCCGAAATTTGACATATTTCGAACTTGAAGTCCGTCCCCGGCTGAAGGTATAGGCATTTCAATGTTAATAAATATAGTTAATCCGAATTCCAGCTAATCCGTAATTCGAACTAATATTTCGACCCCTCAATTGCTTTAGCACTGTTTTCGGATTGGATAATCCGAAATAGATCGAGTAAATTCCTTGCATTGATCATTATTTTTGTAAATTCCATCCTTTTTAT
The DNA here is from genome assembly GCA_964007535.1 of Brachyptera risi. NCBI lineage: Eukaryota > Metazoa > Arthropoda > Insecta > Plecoptera > Taeniopterygidae > Brachyptera > Brachyptera risi. The sequence continues at coordinate 64,771,505 of OZ023326.1, forward strand.
CTGACGCGTAACAATAGGCCGAAGCCAGCTCAGCTGTTCGCTGCCACTGAATACGCCATCCGACTCCGAGTGCGCTCGAGCCGCTCCAAAGACCTTAGTATTTAACTTCGTTAGGTTAGATACTAAGGTCTTTGGCCGCTCTTGTCTGTCCTTGACGAGCGGTAAGCTCGGAGAACGGCCGAGCGCCAATGGAAGCTGGCCATCTAACGTTCGTTTGCTGTTGAAGATAGCCGAATACACACGATCAGTGATTCGGTTCCTCGCACATGTGGCATCTAGCTTTCTCTCGCGCTCAATACGAAATAGCTTCAATTCTAACCGGGAAGTGTGATGATTTTCGTGGAAAAAGAGTTTTTTTGGTTAATCCGAATTTTTATAAATCGAAATCACTTTTTGGGGTCCCTTGAATTTCGGATTAACAAGGGTTTACTGAATTCAATTTTTTGTTACAGTGTAATTTATATTTTGATTTTGAACCGAGTTATCAGTGAATGGGAGAGTATAGTTCAATTTAGATAGGGACCTACGATACAAATATTTTTATAGTCACAACCTTACAGAAATTTGAAAAAATTATTAAGAAATGCCGGTAGTAAATGAGATAAAGATTGATAAGAAGTAGGCCTACAATAATTATCTTTCCCCAATACAAATGATGAACTTTTCCTTATCATTGAAATCGGTATAATTATTATAATTCCAATTACATAATGATTCAAATTTTTAGTAAGCTGAACATTTTTACAGTCCATGATATGTTGGATGAATTGATAATTGATTTAATTGTAGTGGGTCAAGTTATAAATTGTTTTTTCTTCTGGTGCATTTAATAATTTATATTAGAACCTGTAATTAATTAATTCCTTTGAGATTGTAAGACTGCCCTTGTGGTGCCCAGCCCAAACAATCCCAACATGTTGTGCCTAACCTTAATTGGGAAACAATTACGTTATGTCAAGTTTACATGTTGATTGAAAAAAGAAGTAACGTTTATAAGTGAATTGAGGGAATTCAGTTTGTTCAAGTTCCCCAGGATTGTAGAATGTTGTACTGACTGGTCATATGTTCACAGCTCCAAACCTGAAGGGGCGGCCGCGCAGAAAGCGTAAAAAGCGAAGTCTTTCACCCGGAGGTTCCGATTCAAACGAGTCCGAGTCGTCCCTGTCTACAGTCTCGGTTTCTTCAATTGTTACCAAGGTAATATTTTGGTAGTTGGCTTGGTATCAAATGTGGGACTGTAGAACAAGAAATATTATAAGCCTAAATCATGTTTATCTGAATGCAAGTAAAGCCTGCTATCAGACCTTTATTACTAATAATAATAGCCAACAAATGACTACGCAGACTATTACGAGTTACAACAGAGCATTGCATATTATTATTATTGATCTTGAGGTATATTATAACTTATATGGTATGTAAAAGGTATATTATTGTTCTTTACTAATTATACAGTGAAATCTCTATGATGCATCGTTTCCAGAGACATCGTTTTCACGCTTCTATCATTAATTTGGTAATTTTCCTGTATATGCCTACTTCGATTTCCTGCATGGATGGTTTATTTTTACTGGTTCCTTGAAAAACGGTCTCGTAAGCCTATCTAAATGCGTGCCCAGTAGTGCAACAATGAATTGTAGCAAGATTCACGTTTGAAAAATCCATTTTGTGCAATTCAATCATATACCTACGCTATCTAATAGATTTGCTGGTTGATTAGAACAATTTTTTTCCAGTATGCGTCATGATGTTATATTACTTGAGTTTATTTGTGATGAATAGTTCAGCTGCCAATTGTCATGTTGTGTGACTAGCCTTGAGATGCTTTACTGACTACTTCTTGTTTTCCGGGTTTCAGATAAAACCGCAGGCCGCGAATCGTAACGGCATCCGATGCAACAATCTGAAGCAGCCGCGTCGAAGTAACCGTGTGTCGGCCAGCGTGGAGGAGAAAGACTTCCTTGTCAAGCTACACGCGTTCATGCGGAGCAAACAGACGCCCATCGGACGGTTGCCAGACGTCGGCTTCAAAGAGCGTGAGTAAAAACTAGAGTTGCCGTTCGATATGAAAACTCTAGGGGTGTGCGAATCCATGTTTTTCGAATCGAATCCGAATTCACTTTCAGATTCGGATTCGGTGCAACCTAAAAGATTCGACAATTTCGAATCTTGGCACCAAAAACGTGGCAACATTGCATTGTCAACTTTCTAGATCGCGTGAGCAAGTGCGATGCGCACTAGCCTGCGAGTGGGTGGGATCGTCATATATGGCCGGCTTCTATTGGCGCTTGGCCGTCTCGAGTCGGACGAACGAAAGTCTCGTCAAAGACTTTAGTATCTAACTTCGTTAACGAAGTTAGATACTAAGATCTTCGGTCTCGTCAACAAAGTTAGATACTAAGATCTTTGGTCTCGTCCTTGTCAAGGTTAGACCACACACGTCACGACCACGCAGTTGGCAGATGCCATGCAGCAAGCAGCTACGATGTTTATAACATGATGCAAATTGAGAAAATGATGCTTAGCTTCATGATAAAACATTTATTAAACGTGTTTTCAGTGGAATACCTCGCAGTTTCTAGTCATTATGAGAATGCTGAGATAGGATTTTCACTTCCTGGATCAAGTGTAACTTGATCAGCAGTGTCGTTTGTCCCATTATCACGCTTCACAATGCATGTTGAAAACATTCGGGTTCGGATTCGGTAATTTTTATGAAGGTTCGGATTCGGTTCGAAATCAAAAACAAGGATTCGCACACCCCTAGAAAACTCATATCGATTATCGTTTACTTAACATTGGTTATTGATCGTATTATATCGATATTTTTTCTCCTAATCGATAATCGTATCGAATGTCAAAATATTGTATCGCATTGGAATTATTGTGTCTAATAAACAGCTGTCTAAACAGCTGTGTTGATTGATTCATTGACAAGTGGTTGACTTTGGACTACGTGCGGGACTTCGGTCCTAGTAGGGAGGGGTAGAAAGATAACGGGATAGAGGAAGAGGCAGATTTCTAAGCTGTAATAAAAGTAAAAGTAACAACATACATCTGGAATTCATTATTTATCTTTCAATAGAATACCGTATTGTCCCGAATATGATCCGAGGGTTTTTCTAGAAATTTTAAGCCCAAAAGTCACCCTCGACCTATATGCGAATCTCGGCCTATAATCTGTCAAAAATACGTTTTTTGCTCATTTTAATTGGGCGTAAGCTTACTACATTCGCACACTCATAACAACGGAATCGACTACAAACTGAGAGACATTCCACTAAAAACACGTTTATAAATGTTTTATCATGAAGAAGCATCATTTTCTCAATTTCCATCATTTTTATTTGACGCGCAATAATAAACATATCACGTCAAGCTGTTTGCTGCATGGTGTGTGTCTTCCTACTACGCGCTACCCTGACACGGTCAGACCTTGACGAGCACGAGACTGTTTAACGTGAAAAAACACTCGAAACCGGCCGTATGGCCATTACTTGAGGCCTCTCTCAACAGTTTCTAACAAGTCGTTTCGGCCGGCGCCATAGCTTTCTCTTACGCGCAATACGAAATTGACTGAATTTTACCCAGGAAGAGAGATGATTTACGTGGAAAAAGAGAGAAACTCTTTTTTCAATTAGGCCTACTGATCCAAAAGTTTGGGTGGTCGGCTTATATTTATATTCGGGACAATACGGTACCCTTTATAGGTTAAAGTGCTTCACAGTCTGTACCACATATTGCAATCTCTTTGTCAATCCTACAAACGACAACTCAACTGCACGATAGGTCCTAGTCTATATTCTCGTCTCTTGCGCATATCAACTCTGACGTCATTGCAAACAGCGTTTCTCATTGGCTTTCGAGTGCCCAATAGCAAACAAGAACTTTCGCGCCACATACACTGATTGGAGCAATTACTTGAAGGGAAAAATAATAAGTTTGAAAAGGAAAGAATGTTCATTTCGATAATTGAAAATAATCATATTGATATCGTATCGCCGAAATTGAATCGATTATCGTATCGTTTGAAAAAATATCGATCTAAATCGATATATCGATTATTGTTGGCAACCCTAGTAAAAACGACCCATGTGTCAATATGTGTTCGTTCTTGAAACTTGGAAACTTTGTTGAGGGGTCGTTGCAATGGGGTAAAATTCTAAAAAGGATGGTATAGTAAAATGCTATCCTCAAAGATCTACCATAATTTTTAAACTACTGTACTGCTCGTGAATGATGAATTTTTTTTGTGTCATATAGGAAGAATACGACATATTCGTTACGCGTTGATTTTAATAGAAAAAAATGTGATAAAATTGGTCAAAGTTGGCCATTTAGTCAATCACATGCAGACACTTGAAAATATATCATTTACCTGGAAAAAAACAGAAAACAACCTTTTGCTGTCTGTGATTCATAATAATTCCACATTGTCCGGTTCGGGCAAGAATAAAATAACAGCTTCAAAGAGTGCACATAATGTATGGAATACTAATCTTGCTGTTTGTGTTGCAGTCGACCTGTTTGGCGTGTACAAGTTAGTACGAAAGCTAGGAGGCTACGGCCAGGTCACAGCCAACAGGATGTGGAAGCTGATTTATGATCAGATGGACGGAGATTCAACACGCAACAGTGCTGCCACCTATCTGAGACGGCAATACGAAAAGTAAATCTTATTGAACCTTTGAAGTAAAGTTTCAAAGTCAATTTAAATACCTACCTCTATCATAACTCAATTATTTCTAGTCAGTATAAAGATTAAATAGTGTTTGTATAAATTGAAGAAGAAAAGTATGTATCAACATTAATTTGAATCATTTCACAGTTTCCAAAATTGTGTATCAAGATATCGGTAGTACACTGGTAATCAATCGACATGACAAGTAAGAAATATTAAACTAGTAACTGTACTAGTAGTATCAGGATGGGCTGACCAGTCATCCCTTTTTTCTTGGGATAGTCATTGTTTTCAACTTCCTGACCAGGCTCAAAAGTCCCGGTTTCGTGTAAACAGAACAAATAACGTTGAAACGTTCATAAGATGAAATTATTCTCCATATTCATTTTGAATTTCAAAAACTGCTATTGATACTACTTGAGTCACTTCGTGAAATTTCAAAGAGTTGAGGATATTTTTTCCCTTCATCCATTGCGCAACTCGAACTTTCTTTGCGTTTCCATCTCATCCAAAATCCACGCATTGCGTGCCTTGCATTGTACAACCGCTATTTCTCTGTCCCATCATCTCCATGCTGTAATTAGCTAATCCTAGTAATTACTAAGTAATTTTAGTAACCACCTTGCAATTCAGCATTGTCTGTACAATGTGAGCAAGTATTTGGGTATATTCATGCTACGAAAGTTTGTTGTTTCAATAACTTACAAAAAGAATGGCCATACTTGAAAAGCTGCAATATTAGTCAAATCTCTCTTCAACTTGTATATAAAATTGAAATTACTTACTTTTTAGTTTTTATCAACTTGTATAGGTTCTATCCTACAGGGTATAAAATTGTATGAAACACCCCCTGAATCAATTGAGTTCGTTATCTGGATATAAGCTCGATATTAAATATTTTGATAATCAGTGAAACACAAGATTTCTTTCGTGGACTCAGTAGCGTATTTTCCTTCTGTAATGCTATAGTATGTTATTACTTATTAGTTGATATTATTATTATTTCATCACCAATCCTCATCTGTTTTATGTAACCTTGTTTGTGTATGGAAATAAGTGTGTTTTAAAGAAGACAAATGAATAAATTCAAACCTATTTAATTCAATATGGGTATTTTGAGTCCATTGAATTTCAAATTAGATACGGTTTACTGCTGTAGTAATGAGGTTATGATTGAAGTTATGAGAAGCCATGTACTGACACTAGCTGTCTTGTTTAGATACGTTTTACCGTACGAAGTGCACATCCACGGCACTAAACCTGCCGTTGTAGCCAACGTAGACGCCTCTCCGAATCACACAGACATCAAGGTAAGCTGCCCTGTAACTCATTTCTCAGCTTGTTACTGTTTGTACTTTGTAATCAATCACAGTTCACTGCAACAGATCTTAAAATCTTCTTAAACATTCTTAATTTAAATATATTATATACTAGTTTTCGGCTTATCACGTGCTAATTGAAGGTAAGCTTTTTCAGCCAAGAAGGAAAAATCAAGCTAGGTGCGAAGCATTCCCGAGTAAGTGTCATTATGACGATTTAGTCAAATTTTAAATGCACTTTGGTTATTTCGTACGAATGGTACAATCAATTCAACTACGTAGTAATCTTTTTAAAAAAGCCCATAAGACTGAAGCAAACAACGTACATATTATATATTCCCATGAAGTAATTGAGCAAAGTTGCAACCGACTTGAGTGACTCACGGCGGCCACATTGTTCCCCAGTATCATGATACTTGTATGTGTGGATAGCTAGTAGCTATCACAAGTAAGAAAAATACAAAATAAATACATTAGTAGTTTATGATGTCATATTATTCCTATATTGGGCCAGGCAGATATGTCTTAGAACATGGTCTTGGACGTCATACAAAATCGGAGGTGTACCTCTCTGATATTCCCAAAGTTGAAGATTTGTATTACTGTAGTGAAGATTTCAGATTTGCCCAATTGGAAGAAATTGACTTCTGTGAATAATATTTTCAACTTCTGATATATGTACTGGTAGCTTATGCGTTACGGTGGTGTTACAGAATGTGGTTCCAATGGGTGGCAAGATGTCAGCTCTGCGTTGCGTTCGCCCTCGAGGTGACAAGTCAACGCTAGATCCGGTCGGAGTTCTTCCGCCAGACAAAGAGAACATTCCGATGTCAAACCTCCGTAGACTGGAAGAGGCGGGACAGAGCAGTGCCGAACCGGAACCAGAGCTGATCGATATCACCGACCAAGATTCTCCGGCCAAGATCATCAAGACAGGGCTTCCGACGTTGAAGAAGAGGAGGCTAGAAATCCTGAAAGAGGGCGGCCTGGAAGTGACGGCCGTTTCGGCGGCGATTCCTGAAGCGTCCGTCACCATCACATCCGAGAGACGGCCATCAGTCATCCAACATGCTTCTCCCGTTCAACGTTCCGACAGTCAGATCTCAATAACCGTCACGCCAGATGTCAGTCACATGCTTGACATGTTGCCTTCGTCTTCCCACCGACCACAGTCATTTGCATGGGACCCCCATCGGGTCACGCAGTCACGCTCTATCTACGCTCACTCAGAGGCCACGGTCTATGGCAACCCCAAAGACGGCCTCGGCCGGCGACCCACGAAACCCACCCAGTCTGCCAACGAAGTGCTAGACCTACGTGTGAACAGTGCTCCGAAACGTACATCATTACCCATGTTGGACGGCAGGACATTACTCGGCTCAAACCTAGAGATCACAGTAGTTGATGTTCAGCAACGCAGACATTCCCAGCAACGCAAGTCACAACCACGACGCAACAATGTGGTCGATCTCCAACAGGCTTTAGCCACAAACGGACGCTCGATGCCGAGGGAGTCTAATAGCCATGGTCACTCATCGTCCCGGGACTCCAATAACCATGTTCGATCAACATCGCGAGAGACCAATAGCCACAGTCACTTCCCATCACGGGACTCCAATAGCCACACTCGATCGACGTCGCGGGACTCCAATAGTCACGGTCGCTCAACATCACGAGAGACCAATAGCAGATCGGCAAGTCGTACCTCCATGTCAGCTTCTTACATCCCTCAGTTGGATTCCAGGGCCAAATCGAACACGTTGCCTTACAGCATGTATTACCCTGCAATGTATAATTCACAAATGTACTCCTACTTGCCTACCATGCAAGGGCAGCAGGCTCCTCCCCCGATCTTTGCGCCGACCGCAGAGCATTTACAGCTGTACAAAGACTTGATGATGATGCAGGCGCAACAGAATAGCTCGACTGCGGCTGGCTTCCTTGGCCTGCCGAGAGATGGCTCCACTTCTATTACCCCCGTCAACCAACATACCACTCCGACCTCAAAGTGACCATCTTCATAGTCATTTTAAACACTTCTTTGTGCCATACAGTATTCAAAACATACCCAACTTAACTTCCAGCAATTATTTTTATAATTAAGTTTTGAAACGAGCATTCATTAGGCCTAAGTGAATGGTAGGTATCTCCAGGTTGTTTCCTTGTCTAGTTACGTACTGTGCAACCAACTCTCCAGCCTAGACAAAGTTTCAAGTTTCTACAAAGTTTCTACCCTATAGGTGTATCTATATGGTAGAAACTAGAAACTTTTAAATAGTTTCAACAAATAGCAAAATTAAATTCTCAGTTATTTCATGATAGAGCTATATTGTGGATTCAAAATTATGGTTAGTTTTCTTTAGACAGAAGTAAATTTTAATCTTATATACTTAATGATAATTTGAAATATTATTTATATAATATTGTTACAAGTGACTGAATTTCTCCGTAGCGTTTTGGTTATAGGCCTACTCCTACAATCCAAGAACTTTTAAAATCATTTTCATGTTTTATTGCAACTTTTTTCTGTGTTTTTTTTAATTATTTTTATTTGAGTCTCTACAGCATTAAAAAATAAATCATTTGCTGCTTCCTCAATGATAAAGCTCAGCATTGTCTCGTCCCCTATTTAATGAAATCATTTTTGTGTGGTTTTCAGTTACCGTAGGCCTACTGACATTTCATTGATAAGAAGCGTTATTTAACCTGGACCAAACTTTGAAAGATCTTCTTGAAAACTTGAATTATAGCAAACAATAACTCACATATGAATGATAATTACAGTGAAACCTCCATGCATCCATCATTTTCCCGCTTATTATCATTCATTTGGTTGTGCCTACTCCCATTTAACCAATGTTGAATTTTCCCAGTTGAATCGTTTTCCTGCATGGACAGTATTTTTCCCAGTCCCTTCAAAATCAAAAGATAAGAGGTTTCACGGTATGAAACAATGTAGCATATTACCTAGGATTATAGCTATCCTAGATATAACTATGCAGATTGTGGCCCCAGCTACTACGTTCTCTATCTGTGCAATCAAAACGAGCTACGATCATTTTTTCTAGGAGATGGGAAACTTAAAAGGCTTTCGTTTGATTTAGTTTTAGAATATAAGATATTATATTTGTAAGATATTATGAACTGTAAATTGAATAATAATGTAGGCCTCCCATTATATTAATATTAATGATGTACTTGAATGACTATGTAGTATGTTGAATGTCTTGTAAAATGTTTCTTTTTTTAAAGTTTAGTCCTTGAAATATTGGTCCTGCGATGGTTCGCGATTGTTCTTTTATACCAGGCCTACCGTATTGGTACAGCGGCTGCTGTTGTCAAGCAGGCTATTTTGTAATAATTTCATTTCCATCTCGATGCTTCTTTTTAATTCAATCAGATCAGGACCATTTTGAGGAGTAATTATTTTATTTGATGTATATGTAAATAAAATATAATGGTAACATTAGCTTTAAGGCTGACAAACTGTAAGATTTAACTATGTACTACTAAAAAATGTTTTATATTATATATAAAATTTGATTTCAATTGAATAACGATGTATTCTGTTCATCCTTTCCGTCAGCCTGCGCAGAAATTGAAATTACATTTGGGTTTGCATTATGGTTAGAAGCTGTTGAACAGTGCCCCGGACTGGCTCTCACAACCGGCCCAGGCAAAAATACAAAAAAAGCGGTCCACGGGGGGGGGGGGGGGGGGGGGTTATAAATAATGTTTTTTTGATTGAGGTATATTTTTGCGGTTTGAGTTTCAAGCTATCTGAGCTCAAGATTGGTGTGAGCCTATAATTTTCATTTTTGTTGTAGGTATAGTTTTACAAATGTAGTGTTGTACAGTGGCCAAGTACAATAATTGGTGATGTAGAAAATTACCAGTATTTCAATATCGAAAAAATACAAATTCCAAATTGGAATTCATGTAATATCCATAATATACACTACCAGATGACCAATTATTGGGCACGAAGAAAATTGGTGTACATGCAAGGTGAATTTACTGGAATATTCGGAGTTGACAAAGATAGTGATACACGAGACAAACGAGATAGTGTCAGTACGGTCAATAGAATAGAATGCTTGGATACAATATCTAATTTTACTTCAATTTTTGGGACGTGATATATTCAAAAAATATTATTAAAAAAAAGCATGGACAGACTATCTAACGTGACATCAACCCTTGAGACGTTATAGGTTCATGCACTATTCCCCCTGTGCGTGTCCTTTTGGAGATTTCACATCAAGTACACTCAGCACACAGCATTGTTGTCTGAAACAGAGATAACGAGATACGTCAGTACGGTAAATAGAATGAAACGCTTGGATAAAATATCTGACATTACTTCAATTTTTGGGACGTGATATATTCAAGCGATATTATTAAAAAAACGCATGGATAGACTATCTAACGTGACATCAACCCTTGAGACGTTATAGGTTCATGCACTATTCCCCCTGTACGTGTCCTTTCGAAGATTTCACACCAAGTACACTCAGCACACAGCATTGTTGTCTGAAACAGAGATAACGAGATAGTGTCAGTACGGTCAACAGAATAGAACGCTTGGATACAATATCTAACCTTTCTTCAATTTTTGGGACGTGATATATTCAAGCGATATTATTAAAAAAACGCATGCATAGACTATCTAACGTGACATCAACCCTCGAGACGTTATAGATTCATGCACTAATCCCCCTGTACGTGTCCTTTCGAAGATTTCACATCAAGTACACTCAGCACACAGCATTGTTGTCTGAAACAGAGATAAGAAGATACGTCAGTACGGTAAATAGAATGAAACGCTTGGATAAAATATCTGACATTACTTCAATTTTTGGGACGTGATATATTCAAGCGATATTATAATTTTAATGTTGATATACTTTTATATACCACAATATATTACCATGTACCTTGGTTAATTTTAAGTTACAACTGCATTGTTTGTAATGAAGTGTATGAAATTGGCTTCTGAGCTATCAAATAAACATATTATTATTATTAAAGATAATACAAATAGTCAAAAATAGTGTAAAAAATGTTGATAATGGAATCCATTTTCAATTAGTAGGGTCAGGGGTCAAAAAATATGTTCATTGAATATCACTGCCAGGTTAAGTAGGAGAATACTGAAAAAAAATCGACGCTATTTCTTCCATATTTGACCTAGTAAATCTTCTCTTATAGATTAGATGTTTTTTTTTGTAATTTCAGGTAAATTATTATGTTAGTTTCTCAATCCGAATTGAGACTTAATTAATCAGTAGGCCTATCACGAACATTTTCTCCTGCCAACGCTTGCTTCAAGTCTGTCTTTGTCGTATTATTTATAGTCACTTTTCTAAAGAAAAGTAGGTAATCAACACTTCAGCCTGTCTCGTGTCCCACACAGGCACAATATTAGGTTTATATTCTTTGGTACCGCGAATTTCAAAAATTCCGAGATGTGCTTGAATAACGAAGTCAAAATTGTTATACCCATGACGGGGATGCGGGTCCTGCCCCGCAGGGAGTTTTTTGAAAAATCGTGATTTGTGTGTGTATATTCTGTTATTTTCAGTAAGTCAACACTTATGCTCATTGCTTATTTATTGCAGGCATACAGGTTGAATTTTGGGACATTTTTTGTGAGTTTCATTCAAACTACAAGCTCACCACCATCGAAAGGATCTATTTTGAAATTCGATTTCATTAAACAGCAAAATCATTAAAAATATCAATTTTAATAGGGTGTGACCACTGAACACCTCAAAATATGTTTATATCCCAATTTGTTTCACCGGTACCCAATTTATCAAGCTTATATTCACTAACTATTAAATAGATTTCGATAATATAAGTAAGCAAGAAGATCATAATCTAAATAACGAATTAGGCCTATATTTAAATGCTCGGTCATCGTAAGTTTTGATTACGCATTTACGTAAAACCTTGGACGAGAGTGAAACGTTGAAGTGGATGAACTGTACAAACGCATAAAAAGATATTTGGGGGTGACCGCGGCCCATTTTGATATTCATTTAGCCAGCGGCCCACAGGGCATTGCCCGATTGCCCAGTCCGGCGCTGCTGTTGAAGCCAGTGGCGGCTGGTGACCTGAACAATGGAGGGTGCTGTCGTTAAAATAAACAACTTATATATAAACCTATCAAGCCACACTCAGGAAACTGGGTGTGAGCCTCCCAAATAGTTCTGATGGACAAACGCAAATATTTTGATGTATCTATTTAAAAAATATTATCTTAACATTGTTTTTATAAAAAAGAATTAGTTTTCAATTGATTTACATGATTAGTAGGGGTATGTCAATCTGCCATGATTTTCCAGCCGGAATCTATCTAGATTCATTTGCCGAGAGCTTGAAACGGAACCATCCCAATTTTTAATAAGCGTGGCAAGATCTTTTAGCGGGCTTGTTTCGCGGTCTCGAAACATCCAGACGCCATTTGCTAGAGATTAGGAAATGCGATGGGAGCCACGTGTACACATGTCTCGAGCAACATGAATTCGGTCAAGTTTGGGCAAGCTCGAGCTTGCTTGAACAACAAGTCTTGCAACACATCGGCAAACTATAGTTCTCGCACTTCCTCCTCCACCGTGGGCTTCCTTTGCTATCCTACGCTGATCTGCAAGCTATTGCAGTACTATTGGTTGTATGGAAAATTGCCTTGCTTCAAATTGTAGGGAGTGCTGCCACTCTGAAGTACTTGCACACAAGACGCCACTGGTTGAAGTACATTTGTCCTCAGGCCAAACTAATTTCTTTATGAAATTTGATTTGTCAGTCTTGAAATATTGCCAAATAAATTAAATTGAATCAATTTAAAATTATTCATTTTTTTCTTGATGCAGATTTTGGTTGACGTGTTGCCTATTGGTCGAGACGCAGGGAATATAAAAATGTACCATATTTGGACTCGGGAAATGTGGGTTGCATTTATACAAAAGCAAAAATTCATCAGGTTATTTTTTTCTCATCAGTGAATTTGAAAATCTAGGCCTAATCTAATGATATATTTTTTAATTTCTTGATTAGTTCAGTTCCAAACAAGTAGGCCTAATATAAATGGATGATTATTTTGCTTTCTTCTATTCTTGGTATTTCTCAATTCATTTATTTAGAATTGATATTTTGTTGATTCAAATTTCTTAAAACAGATGTTTCTTATTCTAGAGTGTCACTATATCTAATCTATTATGTCCTAATAGATATAGTGGAAGGTAGTTTTGAGAATCAGTGGCCAAGTCAATGGACCTTCAACAGAATTCAATTCGCAGGCTCTCACTGCCTGATATATCGCCTTCTAGCGGTTGAGTTCACTGGTATTGCATTCTGGGTATTTTAGAGCTGATGAAAAAGTCTGTCCACTACCACCATGTTAGAAGTAGGTACGTACGTTCACTTCAACGCACATTAATATAAGTCATTCGTGCTAAATAGCAATGGCGGCATAGGACTTTCAAACGCAGGTACCAACATCCCGCTCTACTTCAAATGTTGTCGCGAGATGGCTCCTTCTTTTCTGAAAGGGTCTATTCTTCAATACCACTCGACTTGTGTCTACGTCTCCTTTGGAGACGCAGGGCCCGATGAGAAAAGGGTAATGCCGAGTTTCCGCAGCTCACTCACGATTTGACCACCACCATGCAGTTAAAATGATGCATGTATGATCTTATAACATTGTACCAATCTTGGCAATGTTTGAATGATCAATAATTAAGTGAAAAAGTACCTCTCAGATGTCAAACTAAATTTTAAATCCAGTATGAACTTAACGTGCATGTATGTATAATAGACTATGATGTATTGACGGTTGCGTTGGTTTGCCGATCTCTTATGGTGGCTCAACTCTGTACCCCATCAATGTTGAAAATATGTACCAATTCAACGTCCAAATCTACGAACCTACCGATCATGAGTAATCTGGTAGTACTTTACATTTACATTTACACATACATTGGCACATACACAGCTGTCAGCAACGGTCTCTTACAAGAAAACAGAGATAGTGAGGTTAAATTACCGGTATGCATTAATAAATTGTGAAGTGAATAAAATGATACATAATAATGAAAATAACTTATCTAGATGATAATATAATCGAAAAATCATCGATGATAATCGAAATCATGTGAGCCATACGCCCCTAACAAATAAGCATTTAAACCATTATTCAATTACCGTATATTCAATTTTACTGTCAGTAAACATCCCCTTTTATAAGCCTAGCGCATCTGCACATTTCCACTGCATCTTTCATGCCAATACGTATGTACTGCACTGTAGATGACCATATTTGAGGTATATAGCTGAAGGCACGACACATAGTTGCAATTTGTTCACTAGGTAGAGAGCAGAGATTGGTTGGTTCAACGACAGTACTCATGAAAAAGATCAGAATTGAGAGCCAAGTGAAACCACCTCCTTCGATACATCTTGCTACGTATGAACAATGAGTTTTAGTGCACATCATTAAAAGTATAAAAAGTATAAATTTATAAAATGTAAAATAAAGACAAAGTTGACCTACTTCAATAGGACCTAATGATTATATGAGCCTAGCAAGAATTCTCTATGTCCAAATTAGTCACGAGACTCTTCTCACTACGGTAAATGGTAGTATTATTATAAATGCTGAAGGAAACTGGGTACTGGGTAGTAAATTGAGCACCCGATTGTAGCATCCGCGTTACTAATTAACAGAGCTTACAATTTGTATAATAGTTTAAAACCGGGTTTCAAAACAAAGATAGCAATTTTGATTGGAAATCAAAATGGTGAGGCAAATTAATACAGCTAGGAAATTGCACAGGGATGTTCACTGCTCTGTCTTTCATCTGCCTCGTGTGGCTCAAGTAAACATTTACTAGGCATACTTGTAGCCATGAATAGAAAAGATTTTTTTACCAACAAAACACTGTAAATATATAGCAATTATGTTTGTACAGTTGTGATATTTTCGGTGTAAGATTTTTCAGGGTAAGTTCTATGATAAAAATCCAACTGTATCTTGAAATCCTTGAATTTGAAGTGAAATTATGTAATAACCGAAGTTGAAACAATTACGAGATTGGTAGACGACCTTTCGTAGATAAAAGTAAGTGTGGTCCGACTACTTTGATAAGAGCGAAAGCCGTATAACTCGAACAAAACAATACCGGTACGTTCTGTCAATTACAGAACAGCCAAGTACTACCGTAATATAAATACGTTTATAGCAGTTAGCCAAGAGTGTGCGATAATGTACAATCGTTGTCAGTTCACTCACTCGTATCACGGTAGTTTCACTTGTAGTTTTGACCCATGGCACTGCTGACTAAATTGACTAAAATCTAATGGCAAAAAGTAGCAATTTGGTGAAAAAATCAGACTATAGTGAAAAACCTGATTTTGATCATTTTATCCTGTTGCGATAAAATAAGCGGGTTTGATGTCATTCCTAAAATGAATTGAAATTGTAGAATCATCAAATATATATTCGTAAGGTACTTCTGCACAAAGCACTTCGTTATGGTTTATTGGAAAGTAGGGCTTGCTTTAAAGAATATATTTTTGTGATGGATGATATGAGAGATGTATAATAGGATAGATGATACATAGTAAGTGAAGCAAGTGATATGAGAAATAATGAGGTTGGAGGAAACATGGATTGAGTACAAAATAGTCTGGACAATGCGAGTACTGGGAGGTAGGTTCCATAAGCATCAACAACTCAGGTTTCCCACTACCTTCTCCACGAACTCAGAAGGAAAAAACCATCAGGCAAAAGTCACAGAAGCATTAATACCGGTAATATACTAAAACTCACACGACATGTTTTGATCTTATATTGGATCATCATCAGGTGAATGCATAGCCTATTCGAAACAATTCTTCACTCAGAGAGACAAACAGAAAACTGCTTCCTGTGCTAGCTTGCCCGGGCCAGCCACCAGTGTGCACTGTCTGCACACAGCACCTTCTAGGCTTGCCTACAGGAACCAACTCAGAATTCAATTTGCAGGTCATGTTCCATGAGTTCATGATTTTCACCTAGTGGCTGAGAACGAGGGCTATATTTCTCATATCACTTGCTTATCTTAGTATGTATCATCATCTATCATTCATCTTTCATAAATCATCCATCACAAGAAATATATTCTTTAGTTATACTTTAGGATGGAATGTAGGTAATGTAAAGAAGGCAAACAAAAGTCTATTTCATTTGTCTTGTATTGTCACACCATAATGTGGGCAGACACACCGGTACCAGGCTTGATGCCGTTTACAGCGGAACCATGGCAACAAAGCAAACACCCAGGACCGGACACAATATGAGAGAAGACGACACACAACTATAGAGACAAAAGAGCCGTAAAAATACACAAATGGTGGAACAACTGAAATCATTTTGAAAAATACTGAAGTCCAAGTCCCAATTCCATGCAGCCTACACCGAACACAAGGCGTCAACGCATTTGCGTTAACGCACACCCCAGTAAGGTGTACAAAATTATGCATGGAACGATAATATTTTTTATTACATACGCATCATTTCAATTGTATTAATCTAAAAAGTCCGTCCTACAGAACTAGACTTGGTTCCATTTTCACCTCTTTTTGGAATTTAAGACTTGGAATCGGTGCTGTATAATTAAAGATGTGACGCACTTTCCAAAAAGACAAAAAACATACTTTATAAAACCTATGCAAAAGTTTTGGTCGATTCACAACACTTGAACGTACAAGGGGTACGTCGTTTTCGGCACGCGCGTGCTTACCAAACTTTCTGCTTGCACGCACTCTCATCTATCGCTCGTTGCTAGTCGAGAGCATCCGCCGCGGCACATTGTTTGTATTCGCGTTTGGCAACGGATCTAGTCTTTGTACTGGTTTAAGTACTAGCAGCATGTACGGACAGAACAGGCAGGGTGACAACATAACAGACAAAGTTGGCAGGTTGGCTATCTTATTGCAATCATCTCGTCACCAAACTAGTACACTTCCTAGCACATTATTAATAATAATAATAACATAATAATGATCGAGAGATTTCTATTTATGCACCAGGGTTAGCTAAAAGCTCTTACACCCATTTTGAAATGAAATTTTTAGTAAAGGGTACCCCGAACTATACATAATATCAACCCTGTAAGGTCCTGTCAATGGTGAGTATACTAGCGTGTGCTACTTTGATGAAAAAAATCTACTTTAATGCCGAGCAGTTTTCTTGGGTGTTAAATAGCAACTCTACTTTTAGATCAGTAATATCGTACAGGAGGAACTCTACTTCAACTAAAGTACTGTCAGCAAGACAACAGTCCAAACGAAATAACTGTCATTCCATTAAAATTATCTCGAATAGCAGTAATTTTGAAATAATCAAAATAGGTGTACTGAGTTAAAAATAAGTCGTAGTTCGCAATAGTTTGAAATACAGTGGAACGTTTATGTATCTTTCTTAAAGCAAACATTTGTTACTCATACAATGTTCATGTCTGCTTTATTCATTTATCCTGTTACCGGTACCTCAAAAGCCATGTACAAAGGTTCCACTGTATTATATTTATAGCCGACTCTTGTTAATGTTAGATTCAACTTTAAAAATACCGGTACATAAATTTGGAACCCTCGAGGAAAACAAAATAATGCCCAAGAAGTTTGAAAGTAGATGAGCCAACCTGCCAACGTATTCGTTTATATCACCGTGTCACGCCTGTCCGCAATCAACACTTTATCACTGTCTCACAGTCGTCGACTACTTTATCACTGGCTCACGGCCGGCGACTTCTTGTCCGAGTCTTGACTCGAGGGTCCAGTATTGCTCTGAGGCGGTCCCCCCTGCCCCCGATCTGGGCCCGCTCCCGGGCCACCGATGGGACCTCCGCCACCCCACGAGTTGGGTCCGCCCGTCATGGGCGAGTCCGAGAAGCCGTGATTTTCGTGGTCCAGCGAGTTGGCAGCGTCGTACTGGGTGTTCTCTAGTCGCGTGATTAACCTCTCGTCCTCGTCGCCAAACTCTCCGCCCATCAACGACGGTTCTCCCACTACCATCACGTCCTGCAAGCAAACAAATATGGCTGTCAAGCTATGGCAAAATTGCTCCAAGAGCAGATGAGACTGGGTCAGCTGTTTACAGTATGGTAAAAGGTTTAATAAGCTTGGTTCTTCATGTACATGAGCATTGACAGTGGTTAATCTGAAAACTTTTAAAAATATTGTCTAAAAAAACATGTTCTGTGACTATATGATGATTCTTGTTTCTTTAACAACCCAGCCAACAACCAAGATGATTTGCGGTACACACTTGTAAGATAGATGCCCAACTTGACGTGAGCGAGTTAAGTGGTTAACTGAGCGACTTGAGAACTTACCTGTGAGGCGAGAGAGAAGTTGGGACCGGGAGAACGTTTCTTATTGGGGGCGGGCTGAGCGTTATTGGCCGCGCCGCCCGACTGCGAACCTTTACGCTTCCGTCTCTTGTTTGCCGGCCTCTGTGATTCTGCAAAACAACAGTCACTCGTTGCAAATATCACACCACTCGGCTCGCAGATTTCACAAATCAAACTGTCGTCTTTAGTGTGATTAATTACCGTAGCATGTATTGCTGATAATTTAATCTCATCCAAAAAATGTTACTTAGGCCAACATCACGGTTCAAACAGCACAAAACAACCAGCACCAACTAGATGAAAAACTTTTAAAATGTGAACTAGGGAATAATTTACCTTCCAATATAATCTACATAACCTTCAAGTTGGTTAAAAAATCATAAAGGCTCAAACGAATGATGTAGGCTATTGGGTTAGTATTTTAAATGAATTATAGCAATTATTGGTCATTGCCATAGGCCTACTCATGGCATTTTCAAACTTCTTGATAAGAAACTACATTACTTAGGCCCTTGACTTGGACCTGTCAATGGAATGGCATTCCTCTTTCAGAGAAATATAACATTAAAATTTCCAAAGTTTGCCTCATAAAAACCTTTCAATATCAATTATTGCATTTTTGCCCTGTCAGGATAATATGCTGACATAACAAATGCTTCCTTGACCAGTTTTATTTACACAATTAGATAATGTTAAATAGTGTTCACACAATATATATTTTCATTTTGACGAGACTGGAAAATTGGTTT
Source organism: Brachyptera risi (assembly GCA_964007535.1). Lineage (NCBI taxonomy): Eukaryota > Metazoa > Arthropoda > Insecta > Plecoptera > Taeniopterygidae > Brachyptera > Brachyptera risi. Next base: position 64,790,649 of record OZ023326.1, read on the forward strand.
TTTGTTCAAGAAAAGAAGGGGAAGAAATATTCAAAATAGATATCTTCTATATATAGGGCCTACTGTACTGTATTATCTAAGAAATACAACAGATGTGTGCCCAAGGTAATCACATCAAAATTGCCAACTTGATTCCTTTTTACAACTCACTTCGAGTTATAGAGAAGAAGTAAAAAAAAAGTAATACGTACACACAATTAACCTTGATCTCAAATAATAACCAAATGTCTGAAAGAAGGTACACTAGATGCTATTTTGAAACTTGAAAGAACATAAAGCTTTTCAAGTCCATACAAAATTTTGTGACATTTGTCCTGATGGGTTTGTGTCTGAAAGCATGCATTTTCACTGCATTCCGCCCGTCCAAGTGGTCTGAACCTAATCTAAACCTAAAACTAATCCCCATGCCCCATAGAACCATCTAACAAGGGTCTACCTCGCTTACCCGGCGGGGCCACCATCCTCTGCCACTTCTGAAACAACGTTGTTTTCAGACAGTCTCTGGGACTCAGCGCGTACGCTTTATGCCTGGACATCAGCTCCTGCATCGGCTCCAGTATCACGCAGAGCTGAAACAATAACACAGAGCACCGATTATAACCTCCAAGTCTGAACTAGGTGCAGTCAAAATGATGCCAGGGCAGGCAGTTAAAAATACGGATCTCATGTACTCTTTATAGTTTATCTGAACACATCTAAAAAGCACCTTAGGTTTGTCAGTACTTCAGTATCGCTATACATTTACCATTGGAATTCAACCAATCAGAGAATAGTAAAAGTCGAAGTACATGTAATCAAGGATGCCAATCGACTGAAACGAAATACAATGGGCGTTTGTACGATCACAGGATTGTATCCATCGTGATGACTGAGCAAAATGAAATGAATTGCCAACAAAAAAGTATACTTCAAATGGCATGTTTTTGATGAAATGACCACTGAGTTGATCAAAGTCATTGCTAACATTTCAGTACTGTATTCTTAGTTGTAGTAGTTGTAGTATTTGTAGTATTTGTAGTATTCAGTTCAACATTCATGTTGGCTGATTTATATTCTCTCTCAGTCCAAGTGGATAGGCAGCTACATATTCAAGTGTTAATAGATGTTTGTCGTCGTCGTGCTGCTCACCCTGAGGTAGTTTAACGTGGAGTTTGTGATGCCTTGTCGCGTGATGTTCTTGGAGAGCTGGTCGAGCATGGCGGGGTCCTGCTGCGAGTGCATCCCAACCACCGACCGCGGTACCAGCTCGCGGTGCGTTCGCACGGCAAAGTGCCACGACTTGATGCGCATCAGGTCGTCGAACGTGAACTCTAGGATCAGCCGCCCCTCTGTGCACACCTGCAACATCCATCAGGAACACATTACAACACGGGATAAACACGGCTAGAATTGGTCAATTTTAATTGTACTGTGCGACTAGATATAGGCTACATATATTTATATATATATATATTGGAACTTTCCAAGCTATAGGGGATTATACGCGCTCATTCATGGGCGCCGCCATATTGGCTTTGACAACAAACGCACGTTTCTTGACAATATCTACACCTCATTAATGGCAGCTATTCTAATGCGCGCGCAAAGGATCATGGTACGGTAATGGCGAAAATATAATGGCCTATAGATTTAAATTTAAATTTAAAACAACAAATAATCAAGGCACCTAATTGATAACTTGAGATATGTCTCTTACTCTTGAGGGGAAAAAGTACATGCCATGGGGGTTTTATAGATTTAAATGAAGAAAGATCTATGCATCGATCCCAGATCCATCATTCACTACTTCTATCAATCATTGTTTTCTACTCTACTCCCATATAACCAATGTTAAATTTTCCTGGTTGAATTGTTTTCCTGCATGTATGGTTTATTTTTCAAGGTCCCTTAAAAAACGATAGATAGAGGTTTGACTGTCAAACATTTCCAGTGCAAGATATGAAATTAGTCAAATAAATAAAAATGTAATAAAACGTCCAGTCAAATGTTATGAAAACGCACATGGAACGATCAAAGGTTGATTATAGATTAACCTTATATTTTTGCAAACTATTTTTACACCATGCATCATATCCTAGTAGTCCGTAAACCTGATGCAAACGTTTATTATGGATTGGCAGTATTTTATTATCGTGAATACTCAATAGTTCTCTGGGTAGTATGAAGCAATTTCACTACCAATTCAAACTGAACTTGCTACCGTTTCATTTTTTTTTAGTGGGTGTAATGACACACTGTAACAATAACTAAGACAAGACCTATTGTCTAATGGCGTCGGATGAGTGGTAATTGGTCTTAGGCAGTGGGAATATGCGAGAAAGAAGTGGTCGTGGTCTATTTTGTAAGAACCATCCTGGCATTTGCCTAGGCTACAGGGGAAACTAACAAAAATTGAATTTGATTTTTTTGTTCAATATATTTTTCAATTTTCCCAAGTCAAATAATTTAATACGTACTGTCACGCCATCCATCATTATATTCATTCATACATTGATCATGTATGTACGCCATAGCCAAGGTGCCAAGGACAGATAATTCTTAATTTTGGGTATACTTCAATTTCCTGTGGTCATTTTAGTCACTAAAACACCCAACATCAAAATTTCGAAATTCATAAACGAAAAACCACATTTTACAAAATCATTTTACAACACCTCTACATGTATCAATATTGTACTTGCCTTTGTGAACATTGGCTTGCCGTGGTGCGTTACCATTGTACACTGATCACAGTCTAGAGTAATACTTGTATTATGGAAGGATTCCTTTGGATGCTTCAAATTGTAATATAATTCCGTTACGCCACCTTCAAATATACTTCGAAAGTACCGTGGGATTAATGTCCTTCCTATAGCTGTAAACCAAACAAAACACAACCATTATTATACCATAATAACCTTCACATCTTTGACCTGATATCATTCAAAATACTTCGATCCACAAAAAAAGATCATGTACCAATTGAATAACTGTAAAAACTTTGGTAAATATAGAGAAACTCACTACAGCTTCACACATCCAACAATTTTTAATGATGTAGTTGATTCACATTCAATCTCATCCTGGAAAATAATTTATCTTTATATGTAATGTGATGGCTATAGTACAAATATAACAGTGATATTTACGTTTGTTATGGTGGTAAATGACTCTTTTTTGGTAGAAAGTAGTACAGTGTATACAAATATATGCAGAAATTTTTGCTAGACAACGTTGGAAAACAATACATTGGTTTTTAACTCTTTAGCAAACTATAGGCTCTGTACGTAAAAAGTTTTGATCAAATAAAAAAAAGATCCAGTACAGGTTTAATTGAAATATGATCTAATGATACCAGTATGAGGTTGCCCAACTTCCCTGCTATCAACATAAACAATACTTTTGGTTACTGGTAGTTTCTTGCGATAAACTCAAGAAACAAGTTGGTGATGTGACACCTTCTACTATGAAGTGTGAATGCTCGACATACAATGCACGGTACGTTTTTATCAAGCCAATGGTACATTGGAAAATGAGTAATCAAAGTATGTATAGCTTTCAAATGTCAGGGACTTTTAAAGTACTTTGGTTATTTCAAAGAAATGACATACATATCTAATGTAAAAAACAGTTATCTAGCTACCCTCTTAGTTACAATGAAGGCATATCAGCTTTCTATTGGGCATACTATTATGCATTCAAGCCTCATTAGCATAGGTCTACACAGGATAACATACGGTACTGTACTATATATATCAAACCAAAAATTGAAGATGGTACACTTGCATTCATGAAAAAAATGAAAAATTTCTAAAAACTTCAATTTTGATTAAATCTATGCACATTTTACAGCTAATTTTTTCACAGACTGTACATAATGGACCGCTTAACATGGCCACAAGTGTACAAGTAATCTGAATATTTGGCCTTTCTGCATTTTGTACTTTTCTTGTGACTACTCAGCATAGTACGAATGTATGAAGTATTCAAAACACAGTTAAAGACGTTGCACAACTTACTGTATCTTTTAGGTCCGTCTTCTAAACAGAAAGTGAGAGTGAGGTTTGCGTCGTCTTCAAAGAATTCCGTTGCAAACGCGTCCCACCATAGGTTATCACTCTCCTGAAAAACAGGTAAAACAAATTATAATTAACACTAATTTTTTACACCTTCGTGGTCCAGACAGGAACTCAACAAAACCGTAAATACATTTACCAAGTACGCCCATTCATTCAATATGGGAAAAGTGACCGCTATCAAAGTTTATTTTAAAAGCACTGACTGTTAATACATATGCCTACCATGAGAATTTGGCGCTTGATGAATATAATGAACTACGATATAAAGGATGCTGTCTGCTTCAAAAGCTCATGAGTGAAGTTCTTGTTTTAAATTTGGTTGAGCAAAAAAATCTAGTTGTAATTTACAGATCTTTTTAATGCTACAAAATGGTATGAATGAGAAACCAGGTGTACAGACATAACAACTTTTCTTAGCTGCATACCTGTGAGAAAATAATACAAGAGTAGGCCTACAACAGTTACAACAGTTACAACAGTAGACAACAGTTACCTTTTTTTCACATAGGGTATGTACATTTTTGTATGTGTACATTATAAGATCCATGCTTTTACCAAATGTAAACAACAATTAATTTGTTACCTCTGTTCTCTGTTGTAATCTCTTGTTGAGTTCGTAGATCCGGTAGTCCGGTTGGCCAAAGTAGGGCGTGTGGCGCCTGTAAAAAAAAATCTACATGATGACACCAACAAGACAGCTTTCAATCCTAGGACACAGCAGTGACCTGGCAACAGGGGCGAATCCAGGTCATATTCATGGGGGGGGTGATTTCAGTTTGAAAAAATGTCACAAGAGAACAGTTATGCAACGGCCCGTTTTCGTGAAGCCGGCGACCCGCGGGGGGCAAAGGGGGAAGGTCACCTTCTGGCCCTGGAGGGCTTTTTTTAAATTACACCCATTTTTAATACCGTTCAGCGTGTTTTTGAGTGTGCATAGTCGTGTTCCAGAACTCAGCGCTTAGCTAGCGCTAGATTAGCATTGTCGAAATGGCGTTCCAAATTCTAGCGGCTAATTCCGCTAGAACCTAGCAAATCGTTCCAGAATCTGCTAAGTCCACTGTCATAGCTTATCTAGCGGTAAAAAAGGTTGCTAACTTGCTAGTTCAGCCATAATTTTGAGCGCCAATTCAAAGATCAAGACATCGCTTGGTATGGTCGACCTGCAGATTGAGTATGAGAATGAAATAATGTCAATAATTGTGGACGAAAGTGGTGCAAAACAATTAAATAATGATGAGTTTCATTATTTGAATGTAATGAGTAAATAATTGCAGCAAAAAAATCGACTTTGAGCTTATTGAAGATTGCCAAAAAGTTTGCAAAGGCCTAGGCTTAGATTGGAGGCTATTATTCAATTTCATTGGCAATAAGAGTGAAAACTTCGTCATCCTCTTCTGCTCCACTGGAGGAGGAATTAGAGGAAATGCGTGCATTTAATGCAACTGCTGCAGTTCCCAATACGATTTGATCTTCGGCCATAACTTATACAGCTTGTTGCAAAAAATGCTCGTGGTCGTTCCAAAATTACAAGCTAGCTGAGCTAGCAGTGACGTATGCTGGGCCAACTTAGCGCTAGCAAAGCGCTTAATTCTGGCACGCCACTATGACAATATTTGTAGCTGCAGGGTCGTTCAGTGTCATTTTAGCACCCTGAGCAAGCAATCAATTGGGCAGTCAATTGTGCGCCCCCTAAATTGAGTGTGCATATCTATGGTGAATGCAAATATCTCTGTCCCGTAGGGACATTTTTGAAAATATCCATTTTTAATACGTTTCCACGGGTTTTAGGAACTACAAACATTTCTGAAATACAACGATTTCAACAAGACTGGTTTTTCCAAATGGCTGTTCCAAGCAAATAAAACGCTGAATTAATCCATCATTCACTAACAGTGATATTTGAATATAAAAACATTTATTCTATCCAGTTATTTAAATAAAATTCCATTAATTTGATTTATAGAATACGATTACTGATAGAAAGTCACAAATGAGCGCTGATAGCGTCCTTAAATTTGGCCACCGGGCAACCGCCCTCTTTGCCCACCCCTAGAAACGATCCTAGTCGTTTTTATCATCGTTATTTACAAACATCTTAATACTGGTATATCATTCAAAACCTGAAAGAAGCACTCTAGGCCTAGTGTTGTTTGTTGATTCTTGCTGACTGAACTACATAGGCCTACTAGATCTGATATTTTGAAACAGTAGGCCTACTCCCAATTCATTTTCGATGCAATTATGTAAAATATGAAAACATGGCATACATGGCTTTATAGGATATGTATTCCATCTTTCTTCCTATTTCTTTCTTTCTTTCTTTATTTCCTTTGTTCTCTCTACCTATTTTTTCTATCTTTCGTTTTTCTTTCTTTCTTTCTACTTTTTTCGTAGCTTCCTGTTCATGGGGGGGCGTTCGCCCCCCCCCCCCCCCTCCCCCCTGCCTGACAAATCTTTCACTACGGTACTGGTTTGGTGAAAATACGTATACAAGATGCTCTTGCCTGAAAGGCAGCAGTATCCCGAGGACCAATTAATTTGAAAAATAATTTCATTATTGGATGTACAGACTTGCATCTACGAATGATTTGTTTGAAGGGAATACAATCATGACGGTACATGATATCAGCAGATACTTGGTAGGCCTACTGGTAAGTTACAGTCTAGAGTGCAAAAATAGAATTGGGTAAATCATTGATTACTCATAGGATCAACATAAACAAGACTCCATGAACGAACCTGAAAAATTGATTTGTTGTTTTTTGTTCCCACTTTGCAGGTACAAACCAAAGCTCAAACTTTGATGAAACTTGGCATGAACATATGTCTGAGGGGTGTACAACTAGAAAATGTGGTGTGCACCTGATTTCAGATTTCAGGGAGATTTCACGGGATTTCACGGGATTTCAAGAAGATTTCAAGTGATTTCAAGGGATTTCAGAAAGATTTAATGACAAGTGTACACCAGATTTCATGAGTTGTTGACCCCTCGCATATGTCATCATCTAACTTGATACTGTACAGTTTTGAGGTGCAATCGGTTGAACTACCTCTAAGAATCATTTTGAAATTTTGAAAACCCCAATAATATTTCAGAGGAATATATTAGGGATAGATATTCTCTTCAATTACTTCAGAAAAGTTTAAATGAATTTAAGCACACGAATGATACCCACTGTTTTCAAGTTTTAGATGAATTGGATTAAGCATTTCATATCTTTTTTTTCTTTTTTTTAGATTCAATTAGTGCTATAAAGAAGATTAAAAGGTTAAATCACTGAACCACAAAACAATTAAATTAGTCACACGTAAAACAGGAACTTGATAAGTTCAAAATCAATATGTGTATAGCTATCCATTACATTTCATAGAAATATCTCGCTCATCTTACAAGGCATTTTCCTCGATTCATTTAAAATAAGTAGACCTAGGCCTATATATTTTCATAGTTTGATGAAAGAAGTAGGGCCCATTCATTTTCTTCACAAGAGAAAATTGAGATACAAACACATTTGGCATCACTGTTATAAAAAAATCCTTATTTCATAATATGTATACGGTAACCTAATACGATAGTCATAGCTAATACGATGTAGATACCAACCTATTCATCATTGGAGCACCTTCTTTATATTATGACTATGACATAGATTATGATAAAATAGGTTGGTGTCACTACATCGTGTTGATAAAATCGAGTGTTTCTTGACAAGAACTGACACATAATCTGCATATAGTAGATTGATATCGTTTACTTAAAATACATATTGTCATCAATTATTTTTGTGTTCATTTCAATTATTTTGTTCACACTTTAAGGTACCTATTAAAAAATTTCATAAAACTAAACGCAATGAAACAATAAAAGCAGACAATGGCAGAAGTTGCCACCAATCAATCTAACAAACGACGCCGATAACGGCCTTGAAGCACTTCAGCAAATCGGTATGGCGTGTTGTTATTATTGTTCCAAGCTGTTCCATTGTCAACAATGCATGCGTTTTGCTAATGAATGCTGAGCATGCCGTCTGTCCCACGTGTGTCACCACCATGTGGCCGTTGAGTGCGTGCGACCTTCGCAAGCATGCCAGCCAGCCAGCCACTCTTCTCGCTCTTTCTCTCTCTCACCCTGCGACGCGACAAACCGAGAGCCATGCTTCATTTGCCGCATAACTTCTACTACACAACACCGACCAAGTTCAAATTTCGAACTATCACATTATTATCGAAACCCAAAGGTACACAAAATCTTTGGACCGAAATGTCATGTTAGCCTCGATTATTGATAGGTTTTAAATTTGAATTTTTCAAATTTTGCCATTCTGGCATTGTTGGTATTTCATTTAAAGTTGCAACGAGCATTTGTCAGGAGTGTTACGCCTAGACGTTGGTTTGGTTTAAAGAATTTTTGACATCAGCAAAAAAATACTGTTTTAATTTAATCAAAGGACTGCGCAATTCTTACTCGCAATAGAGATAGATGTAGGTGCTTTTTTCACGACACATTAACTATTCTACTCGCTAAGACTAGTTATATAATATTAATACGGTGACCGTCGTTTGATCACTGACCTCACCAGTCACCAATAAGTAGATTAAGCTGGTGAAAAATAAATTATATTTGCGAAAACCCACGTCAGCCCTGACGTCGGTTTCCAAAGTAGAACCTTGGCTGACTGAGTCAGAATTATAACAAGAATTTGACATTTTAATCTCTTGTATGACGCATTGTTTCACTTATTGTTGGTAGAGTTCGATCAACAGTCTCATGTACAAAGCACTACTAGCACCCTAGCACTAGTGGGCGGAGGTGTCGACCCGTCATCAATTGTATAATTATTATACTATTGATTTTGATTATACATACGGGATGATTCACATAATTTGTTATGCGTAATAATTCGAATTGTTAGCAGTGATTGTGAGTTACCAGTATACGGTCAGTCGAGTTACAACAATCAGTTCCGACTTCGTTCAAAAACAAGTTTGATAATTTAAAAATACCTACAACATTCATTCTACAAATGGGGAACTCGTTTTGAAACGATCTATTATTACTGGCATATTGGGCTTGACACTGTGTCAACAATCAGGATTATTGTTTATTGCTGGATTTGAAGGTGATCATTATATTTGACAAATTATCGCAACAATTGACTACACTGAAGTAACGTTACTCCGAGGGGTAAACCAGGGAGATTTCACGGAATTTCAAGAAGATTTCAACGGATTTCAGGAAGATTTCATTACAAGTGTACACCAGATTTCAGGAGTTGTTAAACCCTCGTGTTACTCATTGCTGAAAGATACAGACAACAATGTTCCCTCATGACAATCGATAACGTAGTTCTCGTGTTCGCTATATTCCTTTAGGCTTCTGTCAAGTAACAAACAACCAACAATCGTTACCATAGTAATACAGCGACCTGGGAAACTACCATAGATTGTGATTGGTTGATATCAACTGGTGGATTTGTTGTCTGTATCTTTCAACAATGAGTGAAGGCACTTGACACCTCCAATATGATTGCGATTGATATCGTGTCACCCCCGACCCTCGTGAAGTTTGCATCAGTCTTGTTGTCATAAGTTACTTTGACATGAGCTTGACAAGGAGGTAGGTGCTCACCTGAAATAAGGGCTACCGAACGGCGAGCAATAGAAAGGATCGTTGTGTATGAGGGACTGCATGCCGCCAGCGGGCATTACTCCACACATACTTGCTGCCGGCGACATGTGCATCCCATGGGGGGGCAGGGGGTCCGGCCCCCTTACCCCGCCACTCCCCAGTACAACACTGGTCGTATTGCGATGACGTACGGGCATCCGTCCGTCCTACCACTTGTCGTACTGTAAGAAGCGGGATGACCACCCCCGCCTCGGGGGCATGACCCACAACAGTACCACACAACACACACACAAACAAGCCGAATGTCACACTAGCCGAGAAGAACGACCAAGACCGTACTGTGTGCTATGTTGGCAATACTTGGCTCTGGCCTAGAGCCAGGCAGTGGTAGCCTCGCGACACAGGTGCACGCTTTCGTCTCATTGGCTAGCCCAGTTCGTTCACGTGACCAACGGGCCGAGAGCCGTGCATTGTTTACACCATGTCACAGCGATATCACACAACTATTGCTCCGCACCAGCCTGCGATTTAAATTACTTGAAACGTGATAGAAATGTTCATCTAAACCTGACGGCATCTCCTTCCGACCGACATTCACTCGAATTTTGTAATAGTTTCTTAAACCGTAAAGAACAATATAAATGATATTAAGACGAGCGTAGTAATCAGCTTATCGCCGACAATGAGGCATATAAAGAAGTCGACCGGCTTAGTCAATGAGGTTCATTGGTTCAACCGAGAGACAAACAATTTAGGCTATCGCAAGCGACTATTTTTTATAAAAAAATCGATCTTAAAACATGAAATTGAACAACACATTGAATTCTAATGGATGTATAGAAATAATGTTGGAACTTTGGTTTGAGATTTTGTGAGATGTACTCACAAAAACCCCAAGGCCCTCTCGCTGATACATAAATGACATAAAAAATATAATATAATTTTATATAATTTTAGAATATAATTCTAATCGTACCCTTAAAACATACTTTGTGAAAATCATAGAATGAAAAAAAGCCTAACAAATTGAATTCATTGAATTACGGCCAGTAGATAGCATCAAAGTCACTATCATTGTTGACAGCAATTGCAGTCAGCTACGATCATTGTATGCACCTTATATAGTCGATAGACTATAATATAAATGTAATGGTTACTTGAAAGTTAAAATTATAGGCAAACCGAATGTAATAAATTTATTTTAAACCAGGTACAATTTTATAACAATTTCATGTCAACTAAAACATGACTGAATTTTAGTTTGGATATCAGTTTTAGTTAGGAATTCCTGATTTGTCCATGTTTTAGTTCGCAGTCTTCGCCATACCATACAGTACACGGTCACGATTCAACTGATCCAACATGAAACGGTTGTCTATAATAAGCCTAATTTAATACGTATCTCAGATGTCTACTTCTAAGACAGTCAGTCGGACCACTTTCTTGTAAAATAATATGGAATATTTCGAAATACCCATACGAATAACCAACAAGAAAAGGTTGATGAGTCCTGCACATACGAGGATATACTCAACAGCTACTACAATCGACTACAAAATTCCACGGAAATTCACGCTGCTCTAAGAGACATACGTGGAGAATGAAATAATTGGGAGCATGAAATTTCGAATGAAATGCTAGCAGTTCCTCTTGGCTACAAAGTTGGAAATATTATGATCACTCCACTTTCAAAATCTTCATTGTTAGTTTAATACTAGTGTTGATCCCTACAAAGCGGAGCAAACTTAATTAATCCGTATGAATATCGGGCGCTGTCAACGACGGCCAAATCAAAAACTCAGTTTTTCCATCAGATTTGACGCAGGCGCACAGAATATTTTTAAATCTCGGAAATTAATCGAGGTGCATGAAGAGCTACCAATGCACTATTAACGTAGGCCTAATAATAATGTGCTTGGGCCCAGTTTTAAAAATTGATGGTTAGCAATAGTTGTAGTTAGCGGATTAACTCGTTATCTCGGTCCGGTGTTACCAAGCCCAGTTAGCAGTTATCTGAGAGTTGATGAGAACAAATGTCCCAGGTAACCATGGTGATGACAACTTTTATCTGCCAGTTGGAGCTACTCCCACGTTGGTAATACCGGGCCCAAGTTCCATATATGATATTTTCGGACCTTCAACTAATAGTTAGCGGATTAGTATGACTAAGGCCCAGTTTCACGGATTGACAGTCAGTGGATTTAACAATAGTTAGCGGATCAACTTGTTATCACTCTTGGTTGCATGCGTCATTTTTTCGTACCTTGACTAATAGTTAACGGATTAGTTCTTAAGAATGATTCGTCAAAATGGCTCTTACGACGTAGAATCATGGAGTTTGTATACACTATACAACCTCAATGGTGAAATGACAAATCAGATCACGAAAAATGGAAATATTAAATAAAAAAAATAAAAGATGGAAGATAAATAAAAAGTGGCGAACATTATAAGTCGCCAAGATAAAGTCCATGTCAAGATCATATCGAAGATTCATTTTTCCCCCCTCACAAAAGCTTAAATTTTAATTATCCCTGAATTTCATTATTATTAGTTTACTATTTACAATTTGATGATTATTATCATTTGCCAAAATATCTCACCAACAGTAAGGTTCACAAAAACACATGCCTTATGCAGGACTCGAACCCACGTCCAACTTGAATTTAGTGTCCACGACGGAAGGACACGAACATGTAAGTACGGTAACAAAGATCAAAAAAGATGAGTTACGCGGGTTCCCGTCACTGGATCAGTCTGGATGTCGAAAACTCGATGCTCTCTTCGAATGATGGACGTGATTTTGAGGCATATTTATGTTAAGTGTATGTGTGTGTGAGGGGTGTGATTAGCATGTACTGCATCATCTCAATTCTCTACGATCAACTCACATGTATAGTATCCAAACAAGAGTCAAATATTGATCCGAAGCCTCGCTACCAGCAATTTCATTCTTATTTTAAAAACAAAACTAATTTATATTCTCCGCTAGATGGCACTAGTGTTACTTGCACTAGTGACATCTAGTGGCAGAGTCGACCTCACACTGGATAGACTTTACCTACTACGAACATATCGCTCGATTATTGTTTGCTTTTGAAAGACCCCACCAACAGCCTAGTTATTTAAGGGTACAAATGAGCGGGATGATGTTGACAAAAGCCATTGCTTTATGCTTCCAGAGTTTCCAAGGCACTGCCTCGATCTTGACTCAACTGAACCAGACGGTCGGCAAAATATATTTCCCTTTTTTGAATTGCTGAAATTCAATTTTTAATGGATAATTTTTTTCTGAATAAAATTGCAGTGTAAGAGTTGTGTAATGATATAACCCGCCAAGCCCAAGTTAATTCTTGGTAGTACTTTTATTCCAGTATTAGCTCTTTAGGCGCTCAATTGTAATTGCGTGATTGACACTTTTTTGATCCCGAGTCGGATTTTTCTTTTTTTATAGGGGCGCCTGAAGAGCGTATTAAAAAGTTTTGACTGACTGTCAAATGCTGGTCAAAAATACCAATATTACTCACGGTAAAGTTTTTTGATTATATTGGATTTAACGACGCCCTGTAGGCCTACTGATGACTATAGAAGCAATCAAGGCAACAGAAGTGGTCTTTTGTTAAGGAACAATCCCAACCAGGCAAAACTTCTTTCAGGATGGTCGACCATGGTGGGAATCGAACCCCGGTCTCCTGAATGACGATCATGTGTGCTAGCCGCAATGGTCTACCCGTCTCAGTTCGGAAAAGTCTCTGGAAAAATATGTGTACTGAAATTATTGTAATAATTATTTTAAAATTCGCGCTTGCTAATCTGAGAGTTTTTTTTCCGGAATTGGATTTCGACCGAATGAAGTCGCCTGTGTGATTCCGTCACTAAAACCATTACCTTGAAAGGTGGAAACCGGAGTCAAGTAGAACGTGGTTTCGAGCTATGGTTCGAGTCCCGCATGACGTAGACCCATATGAGCTTTTGTAAACAGTCATCGTCGTTCGTACTACCACATAACCTTGCCGGTGGTGGGGTCGTTAGGGAAGAAATAATTATCATCGACCGGGTCAACAACTGACGTCAAAATGTTGAACTGTCAAACCCTGTCAAGCCGCCTCGTTAGCTTCGTTTTGGCGAGGGGAGGGCACACACGAGTGATCATACTTCACTTACAGGATGTGATATCAAGTTTTACTACGCTTATCGAATACAAGATTCGTCATGATCAAACCATTTACATCGTAATTTCCCCAAAAATGTTTTCATGGGTGATGCGATTCAACATTATACATATAATTACCCAGTTCTGTGTGTGTGTATGTGTACGTCAGGAACGCCGGCCCACACAAACTGTCCACTGCTATGACAAATGGACGGCTTCACCTCGCCAAAGTTGACTCATCCAAAGCGAAAGACGTAATTTTAGACATTATAATTACGTCGCCTGATTTCGCTGAGGTGTTAATGAAATTTTGAAATCACATATGGGCTATTTGTTCAAGTAATAGTACGTAATTGTATTCATTAACTCTTTGCGGTCAGATAGGCCTATCACCATTTCAATTGTATATCATTTGAATTAATAGGACGTCATTGTGTTTATTCATTATTTGCCATCAGACAATGGTGTTTACTTATCTTTATTCAATGTCACGTTTTACATGACGCGTCTCTATGATATAATTAAAATGATGAGACGAGTGACAGACCAGAGTGAATGACTGACCAGGCTAACGTCACCCCAACCCCCCTTCCCAATACCACCCCGGAGGACGGATAATTCACCAGGCTACAGAACATGTTTGAAACTAGCCTGGAAAATTGTCCCCTAGCAAATTGTCCCCCACTCCACCTGCACCCACACCAAATAAAAATAAACGGGCAAATCAAAATCAGCCCCGAAAAAATATACCCGGATAAAATAGAGACTATCCCGATAAAAAAATACTCCCTTGAGAACTCGGACAAAGACTTGGGTTATAGGTTAGGTTGCTTGTAGAATCCTCACTATGGTCGTCAAAAAAATTGTACTGTTTGCGTAAGACCCCACCAACAGCTAGGTATACGGGGGAGCATTTACTGGAGATATTTTTTCATGAGGACTTTTTTCCGAGGACACTTTTTTCACCAAAAAGTTGAAGATATTTTACCAGTAATTCCAATTAATCTAGTCCCGCATTGGAAAATATTTGTCATGGCCATTCATGTCAGAAATAATTGTTTAAAAAAAGGGTAGAATAATTAAATTGATCAATATTAGATTTTAGAGCAACATTTCATTTCCTCATGAATGAACAAAAAAAATCGAGGAAAAAATCATATGCCCGTCTAGCCATGGTCTAGCACAGTGCGTAAAAGGCTTTGCCTCGCCAAGACAGGGTTTGGTTCAAGTCCCGCATACGGCGTGAGTTTTGTCAGCATAATTCCTCCATCATCCGTTCAAATTCGCATCCCCAAATAACCTAGCTATTCATGGGGCCGTTAAGCTAATAATAATAAATGTACATCTCATCAAATATGCACGAGGTACAAACGTCTAATTAATATTTCGAAGAATTTTTGTCTATTTGAAATGTTTTAAAATATTTTTAAAATGCCCATAACATTTAGATTCAAGATGAATTTAATTTGAAACAATGCGATGTGCTTCACGCTAAATCCTTCCAGCATCCACATCCGTGTACACAGGTGAAAAGTGAGAACCGATCAAGTGCCTGCCTAGCCGGTTGAGACGGAGTGAAAGGTTGCATGTATAGCGTTTGTCTCTCGCTCCAGTGTGAGAAGAGAGTGCCGGCCGGTCGGCCTGGCCGCGCCACGCCGCGTGAGTATGACCCGCGAACGTGCGAGAGAGCGAGACAGAGAGAGAACGAGAGCGAGAGAGAGCACGTGATATTGATCACGAGTAACTGCGACCCGGCGCGAGGCTATATCAGCTGACAACAAACAGCGGCAACGCTGCCGCACAGCACAGCGTTGCCGTGACACGACACCCGACCGGGGAAACGCTACAACTGTATACCACTTGTGATCACTCGGTCGTATCAATGGATTTATTTAATTGTATGGGGATTACTGCAATCTAAATCAATCATCATAACTATAAGATCTATCCGCTGGCGCCGGTTAATGATGAATGAGATGATCGATGAGGCGAAAGGTTATTTTGATGGGAATTTTGTACAGTGGGAAGGAAGCGGTCGTGGCCTGTTGATAAAGAGCCAAACTTCAACGATTGAGGGAAACCACAAACACATCGGTCTGGATGATCGACCAAGGCGGGAATCGAATTCCGGTCTCTCCAATGACAGTTCAATGCGGTAGCTACTGATGATCTACCCAACTCAGTCGTCGTCGATCGTATATATCACAAGCAGCGATGAAGACACGGAACAAACTTGAGGATTACAGAACTATCAGGGTGATGAAAATATCTTTAATTACATCGAAATATTAAATATATGATATTCAGAAAATAAATGAAATTCTAAAAATAAATAAAATCCAAGATGGCGGCGTAGAAACTTACAAAAATGGAGGTGATGAATATTTATGTCGGCATGTATGACAGTATAATAATGTATGATATGTACTCGATAAATAACAGTTTGTTTACATGTCAAGTAGAATTGCATCAAATATTCAACTCGCGATAGGCATGAGGACGATTTGTTTGAGGATTGTTTTGTATAACAATACAAAAGAAGTCGTCTACCAATTATCACTATCATTTTTTATGTAACCAATTTAGTTGTATGTCTGTAACGAATTGATTTATATCAAGGATTAATATTGAATGAATAAGGTAATAATAAAAACAATTATAATTAGATAATTGTAAAAACGTCTCAAATTGTAAGAACTATTCAAATGTAATCATTAAACGCTTTTGAAATATGTATTTGTGTTTCTTATCGTCATTCTCGTCTCTTGAAATACCACTGACTCTCAAAATAGGCCCAACATATAGATATACAAAATATATAACAGTGGTAAGCCTACTTGTCTATTTCAATAACTTTCTACTTGTTTTGTTGGTAGACAACCTCCACCTTCTACTGCCGATCCGTCAACTCGTCTGACTGGTGGAGGATAATTCTGTACTCAAAACCCGAGCAGTTTCAACCTTCCTAGGTATGGCCGGGTAATATATATATAATGGTTCCGGGCTCGAAACTGAGAAAATTATGATTTCTCATTACAATATATAACTCATGAAGTTATTAGTTCAATAATTCCACTTTGTTTCATGAGTTACGTTATAATTAGTTACTTCGTTTGTGGTGATAAGATCGTCCTTTGTGGCCCAAACAATCCTACATTATTTCATATTTAGCAATAAGTTATAGCCACAATGAGAGAATAATTAATTTGTATCCTGTATTGAAATTACATTTTTTTTTGCCAAACGGTTAAACCAATCAACATTTTTAGTAAAACTACTTTCCTCAGTGAAACGACTTTCCAATTTCCGGGGTAATTCTTTGTATTTGTATTTCTTTATAAGGAAAACGCCATCAGTTGTCATCTAGTTGATGTTGAGAGCGAAGTGAAACAAATCATCAACATCGAAGACCTTATGGCTTATAATAATGATATATATTTATTTTTTTAGAAGATTTTTTATTACACAAAATATGAGTTGTATAAAAATATCGTTGACCCACAAAGTCATAACAGACTTGTCTGTGGGTCTACTAATTATGTTGTCATACATAAATACACACACCAGAAATGTCTAGATAGCAGCTAGTTAACTTAGTATTACAAAAAGAAATAAAATACTTCTTCGCTTCTCTTTTAATCATAAATGAAACATTAATCTTGTCATAAAGATGTTGCTATAATATTAGCATTTCATTTTTTAAATTTCAAGATGGTAATAATAATAATAATAATTATAATAATAATAATAATAATAATAATAATAATAATAATCGATTATTTTCAATGTTTCACAATTTTAAGAAGTGTAGGCCCCTATATATAAACATTTGATAATTTATCAAGAAATCAATGTTTGTCACTCGGAACGAGGCGCGAGGGTACAGCGTGGAGAAATCATCGATGCTGATAAGTTGGAGGACCTACACACCTGATCGTGGATGGTTATTGATGCGGGAAACAGTGTTCGATCCCGTCATCACTAGCACTGAAGAGCGCTGAAGGCGCGAACCACCCGTGCGACAGTGTATAGTGGTGTGGCATAGGAGACAGTCAATCGCCATGGCCAGCACTACGATCTGCTTCTCGCGTAAAGCTATCCTAGTTTTGACATCATATTTCAAGCTTTTCAAATAGTTCCATAGAATTTCAAGAGTTTCAAGAGTATATATATAATATATTTGAAGGGCTGATGATTTTAAATATCATTCATTTTTTCATTTTGGTTTTAACGACCCAATATTGGGTTTAATAGAATACGATCTATTGACGTCGAAAGAATGATTAATGAGATGATGTGATGGAGGTTTCTTAGGTAATGGTGTAGGATGGATAGTGGGAGGGAAGCGGTCGTAGCCTACATTGTAGGAACCTCCCGGTATCAGCCTCTAGACTCTAGAGCCCTAGACTAGAGGTATGCTTAAGCCACGAAAAAACACTGTAAAGATGATGGTTGCGGGGATCGACCCAGGTCCGACATGCCCCTCACCTCCCGGAAGTGAAGATGAACATGATGCGGGCGCGTTAGAAACTGAGCTGCATGTGCCGATTTTAAATAGCACAGCCTTGTAAAGTTGATTATTAAATTGTTATGGTAAAATATGGCTAAGCATTTTTTTCAATGGTGCTTTCAATTTTTTTCAACATTTTTTATAAAGAGTTATAATTCGGTTGCCTTGGATGAGAAACTAGATAAGTGCGTTTTTCATTAAATTCAACCAATCAGAGAGTGGTCAGAGAGTTGAAGTACTCAGAGATACTTATTGGCTGAAATGAAACGTGCCAATCGCGGGAGGAATTGATCATCGAAGCCGCTGCGCAGACACATGTGCAATAGTCAGACGGCTATAAGAACGACGGCTATAACAGCTAAGAACGAGACTGGCAAATATATCGAAAACAAAATATTGACTGAGTGTAGATCCAATATCGGTAGCCAAGGAATCACAGCCCTGATCATTATCATAACCGGAGGCCAAAAACAGAATATATAATCACAATTAGTTATTATCAAGAGTTACACGGGTAGGCTTCGACCCCTTAGGTTGCGTATCCATGGCAAAAAATTAGCTCGAAGAAAGTATTGGTGTGCCAACGTTTCAGAAACAATAGAGACGGCTATTGCGCATGTTCTTCTGCGCAGCGGTTTCTATGATCATTTCCTTCCGCGATTGTCTCGTGAAATGAAATGAAGAAATACCGAACATTTACGGGACTGCATGTAGCTATTTAGTAATGTAAATTGAAACTGACATTACGAGACAAGATATGAACCGAGAAATAATATTTTCAACAAGAATAAATTATTTACGACACGAAAAATTATGGCACAAATGACATATTTTGCTGAAATAACCAGAGCTGATGGTCAGCCATCACCATGGAAATCCACAGATATGTTTTTCGTTAACGTACAGTAGGCCTATAGGGTACGCTGGATCTCAGTGTCTTTTCTTTCTAATTCAATTACTTCCTCTCACTAAGACGGGTGGATCAGTGGCTAGCACGCCAAACCTTCAATCAGGAGACCTGAGTTCGATTCCCGCCATGGGAATCCTGAAGGTTTTCCATGGTTTCCCACTGTCATTTAGATACTGGGATGATTTCTTAACAAGTCAAGAGGCCACCACACCGACTACTTCCCACTATCCAAAAAACACATTATAAAATAGCTTTTTGTCGCGTCTTCTCGCCATCTCACTCGTCATTCACCGACGCTAATAGATCTTGGTCACCAGTACATTACTTCGTTAAAACCCGATATGAATAAATAACCATTTTATCTCGATCATACAAGCATCATCAAAGGACACTACAACTAGATTCTGATGAAAAATTATGATATTTAGGCCTAAATCCCTAATTTTGGAGAAAACTCACAACAAATCATCACCTCAATTTCAGAAATTATAATACATTATTTTGTCTTTCAGAGACCGAGAGTCATGACGTATAGGCATTACCAATTCTGTATAGAAACATGAACAGAATCGAGTAATGCCTACGTGATAACTCAGAAAAAGAACCGGGCCCTGGAGGACGAATAGGGTTAAAATCCAATTTCAGGGTTATGATGCCCTTTAAGGTCAGATCTACTGAATGCTTCTGTACCAAACAGTCACCTTGACAGAAGGTGTTCGACTACCTCGTCTCACATAGGCTAGCTGTATATAATTATTATGTAAAATGTGAAATAATTGTCCCGCACGATTTGGTGATGTTGTTCTGCGTATATAGCTCGATATTTGAACGTGGTAGTTGTTTTCGTTGGCAGCCATGCGCATCTCTCGTTACCATAGTAACTGTGCGTGACGTCATCGCCGACCTCTTCGTTCTCTCTCTCTCTCTTACACACACTCACAAATCATGAGCCGCCATATTTCAACTGATAACTATACTTCAATTAGCCCCGCAGGTTGGGATTTTAGCTCCAGTGATGTATCACTTATTGGCAGTGCTATTTATTTCAATAATTGTATTATGGCGCGATGTTAGAAAGTCCAGCTATAGGCTAACCTTATTTTGAAAGTTTGAACACCAATACCATGGGTGATAACTGATAACAAGACTGATGTTGGTAAGGCACTATTTCAAGTGAAATGATGACAGTGAAATAAAAGTAAATCAATAACAAAGATAGTAGACCAAATTACAATAAAGTAAAAGTATAAAATGTTATATTGATTCGGTATTGATTTGTTATAGATTTGATTCGGTAGTACTTAATGCGGCTAGTGTAAATCGATCTGTGAGGTTCAGTTTTCATGTCAAATCATTCTAGTTTTTCTGACCGAGACAACAAAACCATCTCAGGACATTATACTGTTTGGTCACGTGTGAGGTGACTTTTCATGTTCATTCCATCATTTCATATACTCACTGACGCTAATAGATCTTAGTCATCAGTGCAGTGCGTCGTTAAACCTAATATAAATGAATACAATATGTTTGTGCCATGTCAGTATAACGATACGAGGCATTGGATTTGTGTTATGCATTTCTCATACACATACATAAGTTACATACATGTCCCCGCATGCGCCTATTCGTTTCACTGTGCTAGGTATATTAAATTAGTTCGGTCGGTTCAAGTGATATTGGTTAGGTTGCAGTTGAATTAGGTTACGCTCAACAACAACAACAACAACACGCCACGGGTTACTACCACTGATCAGTGAGTCCATGAGAGTCGATCTAGCGAAATATCAGTTTTTTGGTGATCACTTCTGAACGGTGTATGAGATATCGAAATTCTAATACGCGAGAAACACAGATAATTATAATAGCTTCTAGATGATACAATTCAGCACTATTCAAGTCATGTCGCATGACTGTCAAGCGTATACAGCTAAAAAATGTGTTTTTTAGCTGTATACCCTACGCTCGACAGTCATGCGACATGACTCAAATAGTTATAACTTATTATGAAGCTATTATAATTATCTGTGTTTCTCGCGCATTAGAATTTTGATATCTCATACCGTTCGAAAGTTATCACCAAAAAACTGATATTTCGCTAAATCGACTCCCACGGACTCTTAAGGTTAATACAACTGCAACTAGGGATGCCGCCATTGAACGAGAAAAAGTCACGTCACCCCCAAAATTGAACCATTGTGGTGACGTCACACAAACATACTTTGAACGTACACAAACTTTGTCACTATCAGCCGTTTCCTAGCGACGCGAAGAATTGCGCGATAATCATAGACCAAGTTTCTCGCTTCGTTCTCGACCCGTCTCGTCCCCAACCACGTGCTCTTCTAGCAGCGACGTAGTCGCTAAGTACCGTGTTTTATCGGGGCGTCTGAAGAGCATATACCGAAATAAAGTCAACTCTGCATGTTGTGTGATATGGGCTTGGGTGTCCAACCGGGGCGCCTGAAGAACGCATACTGGAATACGGATACTGCCAAGAGTGAACGTATGCTTGGCGTGGTTACTTAAAAAGAGGATGTGTAAGTGGATGGAGAGGTTGTATCTATTCGAGGAAACGATCGAAACCTGTCTCAAATGACCCTAACTGGAGCTCCTCTGTGCTCTAAAAAAAATAGTAGCTCTTATACGGCATTATTACACACCAAGCCCACGTTCACTCTTGGTAGTATTCGTATTCCGGTATGCGCTCTTTAGCGCCCCCGTCCAATCTTACCTGGATCCTAACCACATTTTACAACCACCCATTGAAAAGTACCCCGAAGCGCATGTCATACGATCGAGTCGACTTTATTCCGGTATATGCTCATCTCTCTTCAGCGCCCCCAGCTCGTTGTCATCAACGTTTTAATCTGAGGATTAGCATTAAGCTGGCCTTACAAGTTCCAACTTACAAGAACATTTGTACAAGAACACACAAGAAACTCACAAAATCATTTGCGGGAGCGATTTCGCAGGTTGACACTAATTTTGAATGATTAGCCAATCAGCGACGACTGCGGGGATCGAATTATCCCCCCCCCCCCCCCCCAACACTGCAGCATTTCGCATGCGAAACGCTTGTTTCGGTTTCGCTTGAATATTCGCCTTCTTAATATTGAGGCCGCCGTCATACTGCTTCTTCCAAAACAGCTGTGTCGATTTGCATATAAATGTTATTAGACGAGCTTTAGCGAGGATTCAATTTGACATACTGAAAAAAATTGGTGTTCGTTTTTTTTTTTTTTCATGTTTTTTTGTCGGTTCTCCACAGGTCAAACGACTACGCAGCTACCAACTTGAAACTTTTTTTTTCAATGTGCTTTCTTATCCAACTTAGATCTGTATATAGTTTTGTGGCATTATCGGGTGGTAACGTTTATTTTTATGAATTTTAGAAATTTCAAAAATACCCATTAGAATAACACGGCGGGAAAAAAATGAAAATATTTTTATTTTCAAAAAATGAAATTCCGTGTGAAGTTGAATTACATTTTGATACACATTATTAAAAATTCTCAGCTTGATCGGGTGGGCCATTTTGAAGAAAAAAACATGAAATGTGCTAAATTGGTACCACTCGAAGCAGTTTTTACTCATTTATAACTTAAATGTCACCCAATTGGCGAATTTAGGCAAAAGTTTGGCAAAAAAGTCGACATACTATTACTTTCCGCTCGTCTAACAACGCGTATATAGCGTTTTCCTAGTAAAATAAATTCATCAATGTTCCAACGTGCAGATAGATGACTTGTTTTATATCCCATTTTGTGTCTACTTTTTATCACTATAATTAAGGAGATGACACCAGCGATGTCAACAAAGTTTCAACAAACTGTCAACGAACTAGTCTTGACATGGAAAGCGCGGGACACTATACATGCATAAACTTCTCTTTGCCCACCAGGAAGCAGCACTTTGGTTTATTCACAACGCATCGTCAAATTCGTATGAAAAGTGAAAAAGTTCATGTAAGGCAGGCTTTAAATTTAGGATTGGTGAAAACAAATCATTAGTCTCAACAATTTCACACTCGGGTTTGCGATAAACCCAAGATTGGAACTAAGGTCCAGTCGGTTCTAACGATTAGTCAAGTACCTCCCCACTACGTCACAGATCACGTGACACTCCAACATGGCCGACAACTGCGGGGTATAGAAAACCTTTCATAGCAATTTGAAATTCCGTACATAACACGGTATTTAAAACATGAAATCGGTAATAATCATTTCACGATTAAAACCGGTGGAATGACGGTTATTTTTTGTCTGGAATATTTCAAAACAAAAAGATCGCCGCCATTTCCATCTAAACGTGACAGTTCTCGACGTCGAGAAGACAGGGTCTTGTCGAGTCGAGAAGTTTTGTCGATCGAGACCGTAAAGTTGTCATAGAGAATCACCCCAGGTAAAGTTATCGACTGAAAACCTAGTTGTCGACGAAAATTACTCGTTGTCGATCGACAATATTATAGAGAATCCCACTGCAGACTACCAATTAAGTGACCTGTGACCTATTGTATGACATAATCTAGAGACGATTACAATCTGACTGTGTGACCATTCGTTTGAAAGCCGTCACATGAAACATCAACCTTTGCCTTTAATTTGTTAATTCAAATAATATATTTTATAAATACACATGAAAGGAGCCAATAAAGCTTATCTCTTCGCGGTTCAGAGATGAAACCGTGAAAATTCCAACACATGCTCAGGAAAAAATGGCTCAACAAAACAGACCACGCGGACGGCGAATTTCGGAACCGTTTGGGAGTGGTCAAAGTGACAATTTGCTCCACCGATCCTTTTGGGGGTACGTCGCCAACCTCCGTAGCACCATGGTCGGCGGAGCCGGAGGGGGGGGGGGTCTGAACCCCCCCCCCCCCCCCCATTAACCATATGTAATAGGCTCAACTATAATCGCTGACTCCTCAATACAATTGATAATTTGAATTGATATTATTCAAATCAAGTGTAATTTAGTACTTTCAATTGTATTAATTGAATTTATTTATAACATATATATATATATATATATATATATATATATATATATATATATATATATATATATATGTGTGTGTGTGTGTGTGTGTGTGTGTGTGTGTGTGTGTGTAGAATAAAATTCAATTAGTTATTATACCACAAGATATTTTTCATTGTAGCAAGAGTGTCTACAATGATAATGTGAAGTTTATTTTTTTGCAACTTGATTAATATTGTTATTTAAATCAAACATCTGACAGCTGCAATGATCAATCAATGCGCTCCCCCATCCACTTATGCTAAACCTCCTTAAAATCACGTCAATATGGCCCACTGCCCAACACCATTTCTATGACTATAGACCTACTTGAAGGGCTCCGCCGTCTCTGTCCGTAGCCTATTTTGGTAAGTAATTTTTCAAGTGTATGCGTCTATATCCCCACACTTGAAGAGATAATGATTACTGCCCTCACTTGATGTGTTTTCATAAAAATTATTACTTATAATTGATAATTAAACGTCAAAGTTCAACATAACTAAACGAGATTAATCTTTTCTAATTCAGGGCGATGTCAGATTTCAAACGAATGGTCACACGGGCATATTGTAATCGTCTCTACACAAGAGGTTCGAAAGTCAATTAATTTGTCATTTTTCTGTGTTGGTACAATATTTTTTCCGCGACTAAATATTAATTTTATGATGTATGCATCAATATTATATACTAGGAAAACGCGTTACGTGTTTCCGCGTTGATGGATGAGCTGGAACATATCATCTTATATCTTTGGATTGGTTATTATATATATCCATTTTGAGATCCAAACAATTACGTCACTGCCATCCCATTTCTATAATAATACAGAAGGCTTTGTTTTAATCGTTTCCAATTAATTGGTGACAGCTATTGCTTGGATTTAATTGGTATCTTATAATAGTTCCAAGTGATTTAAAAACATGACATTAAATTATTTTTTTTACATCAAAACGGCTGATTCGATTTGAGTGAAAGTTCGGAATAATGTGTATCATTATTATATTGAAATTCCCTGAAAATTTGAATTCTCTCGAAAGAAATATTTTTTACGATTTTTTTCCTCTGGGTGATTCTCATGGGATTTGTGAAAACTTTGAAATGAGTTTTCTCAGAAGTGGTTCAGCCGATTGCACCTCAAAACTATACAGTATCGAATTAGATAAGGACACTTTTGTATTGCCAGTTTCGACTGATTTTGAATTTTCATTTGATCAGTGGAGCGCGAAAAAAAAAAAGAACGGGCACTTTTTTTCGAGTATGGTGAAATTGAGTCTTCGCTTCGCTCATCCAATAATACAAGAGACCAATATTTTTTCACCAAACCACTTCGCCAATGAAAATTATTCAACGAAGGTCCGCCCCCCAAATTACCACTCCAGCCAACCCTGAGCAGTTGATAAATTCACCGTCCTCGATCTGTAGCCCATTTTGTCAAGTTATTCGTTCTGAGTATAAGTGATAAAATGTATTTCTATCACACACAATCCCGAATTGTTTCTTATGCTGCATCTTATCTATGTTATTATAAAAATAGATACACTAATACATTTCAGATTTAGTGAATCATACATTTCAAATCTACATAAAACGAACGATATTTTCAATAGATTCAATACCATGGCAGCTCAAAATTAAGAAAAAATAAAGACTGGCTCTAAGTGGCATTGAAAATACGCAAATCATTCAAAACCTGTTGATTTTACCTAAACACGTGCTTTTGAGAGTTGCTACAGCCCATGATCAAGCAGAGGTAAGATATATATATATAAATATATATATATATATATATATATATATATATATATATATATATATATATATATATATATATATATATGAGTTATGACGTATGGATGACTCAGTATGCGATTTTATGATTTTATGCAAAACCGAACCAAGTCCATACTGAAATACGATATATCTTCAACAATGTCTTGAGCAATTAGGTTTCATCGAGAATTGAAATTTGAAATGGATCTATTGATTCTTAGTTATCTATTGCTTACCATAGAAAATAATATAGATATGCCATGCTTCTTGTTTTATCTGGCTATAATATTTCCACATAAATAATTAAAATGTAGATTTAGTAAAATGATCTGAATGCACCTTTGTAAAACCTATGGGATCCACGATGTTTACGAATCTATCCTGCGGAGCAAAGCATGAACTAACATAGGCTCCTCCCATTTCAACTTTTGGCCATGTGTAATCATATGTCACACGTGATGTGCCCTCCCACATACGTCACGAATCAAAAATATAGCTGAATCAGCTGATAATACGTCTTTCAGAAACAAACAAGAAAGTATCTCGGTCAGTATAATTGATAGACTCCTCCCCTCTGCCACTATTAATTACAACAATGTTTCCAAGAAGAAGTGCTACAGGAGAAATGTGACATTTCGGTGACTTATTTCATGCACCGAAACTTTGTTCAATTTTTCATTTCTTTTTCGTCAACATCGAAACTTGACACAAAAACTTTGTTCTCTAAATAATTGGATAATGAAATAAATCATAGAATCAAATCAATACCATTGATCATTGAAGATCATTGTTTAAAAATACAAATTTACACTCAAATAATTTGAAATAATGAAACCATGAGTTAGGTACCGGTATATTAGTAGTTTCAGCTTTCATTTACTTACAATATTTTACTTTCAGCTTTGTTCAAACCAGACCAGTTCATTTGTAGAGAATGTTTTGGATTATGGTTTCTCAAAGTTTCAAGTTTTGATAACAATTTTTCTTCGTGAACTAAACAAAACTGAAACTTTTGAAAAATATATATATAAGAAAACACAAATTAGAATCTGATTCAATTTGGATCAATATGAAAATTCGAATTCAATATCAATTGATAAAAATAAATTTAAATCTATTTGACATACAATTTATTTATATTGGGTTTAGCGACGCACTCTACTGATGACGACAATCTATTGGCGTCGGTGAATGATATATGAGAAGGGTTATTTTATTATGTGTTTTTCAGATAGTGGGAAGGAGTCGGTCGTGGCCTGTTGTTGAGGAACCATCCCAGTATTGACCTGAACGTAAAAGGGAAACCACGAAAAACTCCTGTCAGCATGGTCGACCATGGTGGGAATCGACCCCCGGTCTCCTGAATGACGGTTCAGTGTGTTACCACTCAACCACTCGTCTCAGTATTAACACTCAAGTTCTATTTAAATTTATATATATATATATATATATTCAATTCAAATCAATATAGACCTACGTCGTATATCAGTGAAAATTAGCCAACTTGTTTGATGGTTGGTTGATCCCGTCTGTCTGGCTCAGTCAGCCGAGGAAAACTGAAAACCTTGGAAACTGAAGTAAAGTCGGGCGTGAGTTCGAGTCCCGCATAATATATGGATTTTCATAAACATCAATCATCATCCCACCCTCTCATTTCCAACACCACCCCCCCCCCAAAAAAAAAAAAAAACCTGTCGATGGGATCATAAAAAATAATCATGTTTACAACGTGTGCGAGAGTGAGAGGGAAGGTGTATGGTTAGGTAGGTATGCAGGTTGGTAAGCACCCGAGTGTACAGGGCTTACCGATCGGCGGAGCACCACCGAACCAACCACCACCGACCTGACTCCCAGCTACTACGACGACGACACGGGTAACCATAGCAACTGGATACTAGTAATTATTAGAAAAACCTTGGCTTTGCAATGAGTCGGATGGTTTTTGCCTGTTAGCTCTCTCGCTCGCTCGCTCTCAACCCGTTCTGCTCGCCGTGTTCGTTGGTCGGCGGCTAGCCCGCGGGGCCTCGAGAGGCCATGCAGCCACGCTCTCGTACACTTGGGGCTCATTGACAACCAGACAGCACAAGTACAAGATGGCACCCAACCATTCGAATACCAGAACCAAATAATACACGAACTTTCGAATATAGAACGCATCGATCCATCAGTTGGTGGCGGTTGAAAAAAAATCTATAGTTGAATTTAAATTGGGGTTTATTAGAATTTGTATTAAATTATATTTTATATTAGGACGAGGCATTTTAATGATGGCAAAGATCTATTGGCGACGGTGAATGATAAATGAGATGATACGAAAAAGATATTTCATCACGTGTTTTGGACAGTAGGATGGAAGATTCCCAGAATTACATTGAACGACAGAAAAAAAGAGAATCATTTCATTTAAAATTGCATTGAATTTTCATTTCTATTGCATGGATTCTTATTTATATTGAAATATTATTTACTTCAAATTGTATTTGCACTCGACTATATTTTCAAATTATGATTAAAATTTCTCATTTGTTTTTATGCATGGAATGTGTATGAAATGTTTGACACAGGATCAACAAGCCTATTGGTTGGCAGTTCAATAGTGAATAATAGGCCTACAGAGCCTATAGTTATGTCACGACTGGGATGAATAACTTGGTACAGTTGCTTGAATTTAAGATAGCTCCATATACAAGCATACGCAATAAATTTAAAATAATCTATATAGTACCGATACCTCAATTTTTACCATACATTTTGTTTGTGACAATGTTTCAATCTTTCCATAATCCTTTTCAAGATTGAAAACTCAATTGCTAAGCGCAATTGAGAAAAGAAAAAAAAAAGAAAAAACGACGTTTCAATTGTTTGATTTCAAACTTGGAACAGATTTTCGAATAAAAATTGAAATGGGCCCAATGTTCATGATGGGTTTAACGACGCACTGTATTGATGACTAGGTCTATTGGCGTAGGTGAATGATGATGGAAAGATGAGACGAAAGGTCATTTTAATAAGGTGTTGATGAATAGTGGAAAGGAGACGGTTGTGGCCTGTTGTTAAAGAACTATCTCAGTATGAACCTGCACGACAGAGAAAAACCACTAAACTACTCTATCAGGATAGTCGACTATGGCGGGAATCGAGCCCCGGTCTCCTGAATGATGGTTTAGTGTGCTGGCCACTCGTCTACCCGTCTCGGTTAGACCTATTGTGACAAGCATCACTTCTATTTATCGGATTATTCTTATTAAAATGACAATATTAAAATAAATTATACTCTCAATCAAATTCACACATAATATTGATTCAACAAGAAATGCTGCATAAAAACTTGAAAATAGTTTGCATTGAGAAAGCAATTTCGCGTGTATGAGCGATGGTGCTCCTGGGTGCAGATTATCATTTCTAAATAAATATTGTGATTTTTCAAGCTGGAAAAAATATGACAAATTTCAATCAAGCTTATAAATATTCAAAGCTTATATTCTCTTCAATAGAAACAATAGGGTCCAAACAAGTATTTAAATCAATTGGACCTAAATAAAAACTTATTTAGGAATAATGATTACCAAGAAATGAATGATCATTGTTTACGATTTCGAATTTTTGGTTCTAGTTATAAATATAACCCATAACAGTTACACATTTCAATTTGAACTCTCGTCACAAATTGTAGAAAGCATCCATACATCAAAGCGATTGTTAATGTCGGGAGCGCATTTTCTGGAAAATGTCTGGAATCGAATATCTATATGAAAAGTTGACGAAATCACAAAATGACGACTGAATTCGATCATTTTGAAACATTCTGTCAATACGTCGATAGCATACCAATACAATCCAAGTAGTCCTAATCTATTAATCGTTTCAACAAATAATCAATTTTGAAGAAAATAGCACGACATTAGATTCATAATGATTTAGAGGTGACTTGAATTAAGTGTTATTGCAACAATATAGCACAGACGCACAATATAGGAATAGTAAGCTCAGTTCAACTGTTCTCCGTGGTTTTAATGGTTTTCCATGGTAATTGTTTTTTCCGTGTTTTTTTAATGGGTTTAGGATTGCATCAGCATTTAAAACTATAGACATGTAAAAATCATTATTCACCAATTAAGGCTTAGGGTGCATCGGGGGGGATCATTCTGACGGAGCACCACCACAAAAAAAAGAATGATGCATTTTAAAGTAACTTGGGCCTATCTAACAAACTCTTAATAGTAAAATGAACAAATATCAATGATTGTGTTGGGGAAACGGATCTTCGAATGTCTTACTGATGTCGATTAGAATTATATTGAGATTTGAAATATTCTCTTGGATATCTATAGAATCAAATTGCTCTATTCCAGCTTATCTATCAACTTGACAAGTGTATAGTTGTCCTGGTTATCATTATAAGAGGAAGGAAAATATCCCCCATTATAGCCTATAATTGAATAATTTATTTTCATTCATTTATAATGGGTTCAAGATCGCACTATAATGATGACAAAAATCTATTGGCGTTGGTGAATGATGAATGAGAAGATAGAAAGATGATTAGAGAGGTTATTTTTTATAAGTGTTTTTGAACAGTGGGAAGGAAGCAGTCATGGACTATTTTCAAGGAGCCATTCCAGTATTCACCTTAATGAGAGATGGAAACTATGAAACACCTTCGTCAGGATGGTCGACCATGGTGGGAATCTAACCCTGGTGTCCTGAATGAGGGTCCGGCCTGCTAGCCACTGGTCCACCCGTCTCAGTAAACTGAATGGAGTCATGTTATCAAGAAAAGAAGGGGGAAGAACCAAGATTTGTAAGAAGACAAAAGAATCAAAGATATAGAACATAGAAAACAATAAGAACATCGATGATTCTTTTTCTCCTGTACACAAATGACTGAACTGCTCACTGTGTCAAAAATTAATACCGGTAGTTTAATATTAGGCTACTGTTGAATGAGTCGAGATATAATCAATCATTCCCTTTCGGAGAGTGAGATCGCTCTTCCGTTGCTATTCAGAACAGTCCGACTCCATCACCCATAGCCTTAACTGGAAAACGTGACTTTCTGTCAATTTTCCCGTGTTATTAAGAAAGTATTTCCACGATTTTTCATACTTTAAAATTATCAGTACCGGTAGGCCTACGAATAATAGTTTTTGTTACCTTGATGATTGTTTAGCAAGTCATCTACCAACCAAAGAACGCTATCTATAGGCCCTATACTTGTCGTATCGATGAATGCATTAGGAAATGTGGATTTATATATATGCAGTAAGGTGTTTTTCATATATGTATTTTCTAATGGTATACATACTGTACTGGTAGTCAAATACTTTGAAATGTTCAATAATTACATCAATCAGCAATAATAATTATAACTTGCATTTAATAATTTATTGTGATCAGTTATATAGTGAGAGGGGGAAGAGAAACTTTTATATACAGAAATAAAAATTCTGTTCTCCATAAAGCTGCCACGAGAACACAGAATAATAAATGACGAAACGATTCAGAATAGATAAATTCACCACGTAAAAACTAATCGAATTGAGAAGAAAAGTCAAATATATAAATTGCTGAAGAAATTATTACGGTAATGAAAGTAGTTCGCCAAATATCAGGTGATCGGTAATCAGTGAATATCGGAGGTATCAGGTGAATTCATTACAAATATAAATATTTAAATTATTAAAATTAAAATCAATCCAACTGCATAAATTATCATGGGCTTCCCCAAATTTTCATTTCATTTGTCTCGAAATTTGATCACTAATTATAAATATATATATCCAGGTATGAATTCACCCTCTCTCAGTTTAGCCTGTGAAGCACACACACTCAGAAAAAATTAGTGAGATTGGATTCTTCCCAGTATGCAAAAGTCTAGCTTGATCACAATTTATGCATGATGATAATAGGCCTACATGTAGGCCTAGGTATGAATGTTTTTCATCTTTAAGCCAAATTTGATCACTTTCAAACAACCAAGATGGCCATAAATTTGCCATGAGGAAAAATATGACGAAAAGCTTACAAAATGAAGTTAGGCCTACGGTGGTAAGTTGAAAAAATAGGTTCTGGCTTAACCACAGAAATCCCAAATTTAAGCCTCCTAAAAGTTCAAATTTGCATGCAGTAGAATTTAAATGTCACTCGGGTCTTATTTTAAAGTGGCCACATTTGGATGTCAAGTTTCCACCAACTCCAAAGAAAAAACAACCCAAGAACATGTGGGGAATAAAAACTGTTTGGAGCAACAACTTAGCACAACTGTTAAATGTTGTTGACAATGTATATTTGTGTTTTCCATAGCTGATTCAACTATAGGCCTAATTGGTCGTAGTGGGAAGAAATATGTCATTTCAGAATCAAATCTGACCAACAATGAAATCTTCTCTCAGTGTGCCAAAAAAAGTCTGTATCTCATATGTGTGTGGGTCTACATATCATCATATGGATCACTTAATTCATCCAACATTAAGTTGAGAAGTAAAAATTGATTATATCAATATATCCAACAAATACTTATTTCTTTATGTTGGTACAATCATTCGGCTTAAAAAGTTCCATGTGAATATAGGCCCATCTTTATTTATGTAGGTCTATTCAATGCTGATACACACAATAGGCCTATGTCAACCTAAAAACAGATCATGTGCAAAGTCACTTACTGGCAGGCAATAGAATGACATATTTTCACAGAGATATTTTGTTCAATGTTGATACACCGTTGAAAATGAAAAAATGTACTCAATATTAAAAAATTATAAATATATAAAAAATTCGAAGTGGCCATTTTCGCAGAGATGTTTTTCCATTTTTTCCAATGTTGATAGGCCTACACTGTTGAAAACGAAAAAATTTACTCAATATTAAAAAATTGTGAATATGCAAATTTCGAAGTGGCCATAGACTTAAATTTTTGTATCACAAAAATTTTGATTTTTGTGGTTCCTAGGTAGGCCTGAGAAAAACTATGTTATACGAATATTTGTGGGAAGCCGAAGTTAGTTTGGTTGAGGTCGATCGGTTAAGTCAGTTAAGACTAGATGAATTTAGATGAATTCAGTTTTTTTAGATTATTGTCTGGCACTTGCACATTCACTAGTGTCACTACTGCAAGAAATTTGTGGCTATAGGTGCTGCCTAAAAATTCTTTAATGAGAAAATACTCAATTTTTTAAAAAATTTCATGTCATCAAATTAAATGATGAACAATTTTTTCCTGCCCAAAAATTCATGGTGCTAGATTATTTCCCATTTTACACATTCTCATTGCTTCATATTTGATCTTCTGCAACCAAATAACGGGTATGGAACGCTTTTAGATGGATTTAATATTTAGTCAAGACTTTCTATCAGAACTACGTATTTGCTTATGAACAAATTATTGCACTATAGGCTTCATTGAGAGAAAATAGACCTTTGAAACTTTTCGACGAGAAAAATCTTTTTTCGAAAAAACAATTTGGTAGGCAACTGAACTTGTAAAACTGAACTTCTTTATAACCGTATTTGTCCACATTTCTTTCACAGACTGTACAAACACCACAATTAGGGTACGGTACCGGTAGTGGGGCTACCCGCTTGCAATGTACTGCCCCCCTCAGCTACCTTAATTGTAACATTCGAACGTCTTTGAAAGAAATGTAGAAAAATACAGTTTGGTAGAAGTTCAGTTTTGGAAAAGTTCAGTTGACTACAATAAGATTTTTTTCGAAGATAAGGATTCTCCAAACTTGCACAGTTTTCACTTTCTGGGAAGTTCAGTTTGAAAAAGGTTCAGTTGATGTACTTCCATTTAGGCCAAATCCATTTCCTCCATAATAAGTTTTATACTACCGGTATGACAATATTACAACGGTACCCTAATAGTTATTGCATGGCACACATCCGGTATCAAAAGACTCCATCTGACTAGTACGGCATTTACCTTTCTCGGTTCAGGCAATCAGTTTTTCAGGCTGTTTTTATGGTTGGGCAACTTGTTGAAAAAAAAAAGTTGTAACGGTAAATAAAATATGTTGGCCAGCATGTTTTTCGAATTTATAGTAAGAAGCCTCATATGAATGCATTTCCTCATTCGAGTGTAGATTGAAAATATTGTGACGATCATTAGACGAGCTTTAGCGAGGATTCAATTTGACATACTGAAAAAATTGGTGTTCGTTTTTATGCTGTTTTTTTTTTGTTTTTTTTTGTTTTTTCATGTTTTTTTTTTTGTTTTTTTGTCAGTTCTCCACAGGTCAAACGGCTACAGCTATCAACTTCAAACTTTTTTTCACTATGGTTCCTCATATAACTTAGATCTGTATATTTTTGTGGCATTATCAGGTGTTGCTTTTATTTTTATGAATTTAGAAATTTCAAAAATACCCATTAGAATAACAGGGCGGAAAAAAAATAAAAATATTTTCATTTTCAAAAAAAATGAAATTTTGTGTGAAGGTGAATTACATCTTGATACACATTTCTGGAAATTCTCAGCTTGATTGGGTCAGCCATTTTGAAGAAAAAACATGAAATGTGCTAAATTGGTACCACTCGAAGCCGTTTTTACCCATTTATAACTTAAATGTCACCCAATTGGCAAATTTAGGCAGAAGTTTGGCGAAGAAGTCGACATACTATTACTTTCTGCTCGTCTAACAATGCGTATATAGCGTTGTCCTAGTTATGATCAATTGTTATTTTGTTTGTAGCAACCCATCAACAGCCAGTCTATTTGGGGGTACGAATGAGCGGATGATTGATAAATGACATAAAAAATATTATCTACAGTTTTATAAATATCTACATATACCAGTATTGACCTAAAATACTTCTGAAACCAGTAAGCTAGCATACCCATTGCACTTCGATAATTAGATGATCATAAGCAAAAGATTAAACCCCCTAAAGTCAGCATTTGATTTCATGTTTTAGGCCCTAATTTTGGAGCTCTCCACAGTCTAAACAAAAAATAGGTCTAATGAAGTATTTGTTCAATATTGTTCTCAAACCAGAATATTTGTGACTTACTAGTATAATAGGATGACACTTATTTGGAACGCTACTTCACATTGTTTATAATAAACCCGGAGCGAGACATATCAAGTCCACAAAAACAAATAAAAACGTTGGGGCTATAGGCCGTACAGTATATATATGGATATTCGGGAATTTAATACTAGAAACATTATCTTCATATTATCAAAGTTGCCAATACAGACCTATTTGTCAAGTATTTTACAACACAAAAAACAATGATCGAACAATTGTGAATCGCCAGTACATGGTAACTCTTTGACATGGTCTTGAGAAAGCTGATCTTGCAACGCATGTGCCACGTTTTCCAGAGGCAACGCTGTGACACCAATAGCGCAGTCTTTTCATCACTCGTAATGACAATTATTTATCAGTAGGCCCAGCCCATTCATTACAAACGTATAATTTTTCATCAATTGCAGAATGAGCAGTTCGGATTTTCATAATTTTGATTTTTTCCCGAAGCAGTGTTCGAGTCACTGGGTCTTCGTTAGCATACATGGTTTACTTCAAAACCTATCTAATCTTATAATAATTATAATAATAATGATAATAATAATAATAATAATAATAATTATTATTATTATTATTATTATTATTATAATGTATGACTACTGTAATATATAAAACTATTTTAAATTTCCCATATTCACTTGAATCTTCCACAAGGTCCCCATACCAGTAGGCCTACCTGTAGTTCGATAGAATTTCCATTTCGTACACTGAACTACGGTATCGGTCTATAAAATTGCCATTTAGACAAGTCGCAACAATGCCAACTATGAAATAGCATAGGCCTATATGAAATGTAAGGTGAATGGAGAGTGATGATCAACATGTTTTCTGAAAGATCTCGAGCTGGCGGAAGACCTCAAAGGCCCTACTCTACAAAAGTATTATTGTACCGAAACAAAACAATCCACTAGTATTTCTTCGCAAGAAAAGAACAATGAAGATTGGATCGTATTGATAGAGCAGAACATAACTAAGCACTCTTGTCGAGAAGTGGTAAGGCACGCCCTAATCGGATGCGTAAAAGAACGTAGGCCTATAGTAGGTAAAGGTCCAGATGTTGAAAATATTAAAACCTAAGATATTGATCAATGAATATGATGAGGAAACGTGGAAGTTTTCGTCAGTTGAATTAGGCCTCATCATTTTCAAGATATATTTTATACAGAATCGATTCAATTAGAACGCAGGCCTATAAGATGTTGGTAAAAAATTGAACTGAGTGTAGGGTTCTAGGGGACCTACTTTACAATTCCATCAAGTACAATAATCTAAAATCCAGGATACGCGTACAAAACCAAGTCCATGGATATGAATTCGATCCCACGTCTAGAACTCTGGCATCACTCAGCATTTTTTAACATCAATAAGAATATTGTAACAGTGAAATGTAGTCACTCACCCTTGATCTATCCTGTCGACAGGATTAGGTCCTTGCATCTGGCCCTGCATCATGCCATGGGTTGGGATGGGCCCCGGTCCAATAGGGTGCCCTGGCCCATGGCCATAAGGAGATCCTGGGGGAATGCCAAACTGTGGGCCACCGAACGGTTGTCCCGGCGGCACAAAGTGAGGATTGCTGCCGGGCGGACCACCCACGAAGGAAGGCCCCGAGGAACTTGGCCGACCCACAAACTGAGGTCCGCCAGATGGAGAGCCAAACGGTCCCGGGCCATTGTACGGAGGACCATTGTTGGGGGGCGGAGGGAATCCTGCGGGGGGCCCAGGAGTGGACGATCCTGAGGGGGCAGGTGAGGCGGTGTATTGAGGTGTGCCTGAACCTGGAGGGGGGCCAGAGTAGGGTGGTACTCCAGCTGGTGAACCGGCTCCAGCTGGTGGGCCAGGGAACGGTGATGGCCCCTGGAAACCTGCCGGCGGCCCGGAGAAATTCTGTCCCGAGTTGGGTGCAAAGTTCTGTGGCTCCGAGCCGGACGGCGGACCCTTCCAGGTTGCAGCCGGGTCCTCCAGTGTAGCTGGCAGCGTGATAGGCGGCGCACCGCGGCCTCTACAGCCTGTAACCATAAACATTCACTTAGAATATAGGTAGGGCCTAAATCAATCTTAAAAGTTAAAACTATCTAAAACTTATCAGATGTCCAACTCTTGAAACTAAATAGCATAATAGGCCTAATATTATCAAAACCCGAAAGCCTTGGAACATAGGGTAATTAGCCTGGGGTCTACTTTTAAAATATATTGTAAGCCTAGGCTTATACAATAATACGATTACATTTATATTTATAGGCCTAGTCACTAGGCTCAACATGATTTTGTCTCATCAATTAAACTAGGTGGCAGCCTAAGTAGGCCTATGCCTTAGACTTGGATGCTCATTCAAGTATGAACAACTTGTGAGTTCTTCTAGTTAAGACTAAAATGAAGCACAATGATCAAGACCTAGGTTTCTTCTAGGATATATATTGAAAATAATTGCTACAGGCCTAGGCTAGATTTTATCCTAGTACCCCTAGATAGCATAAACTGATGTAGGGCTAGGCCTAGTTAGGTTATGTTAGGCAAAACCAGAGACTAAACACTAGGCCTATATAGGCATAGGCCTAGGATACACATGACGTTGAAAGTGCCGTGTCTTTTATTCACACTCACACGCATTATTGTAAGCTAGGCCTAGCATATATGTACCAATAGAACTTATATTATGGTGGGCTACGGCCCTATTTACAATAATATTAATTTACATTTTTTGTTTCGTTGGCCTCCGCGTCCTTGTCTCATTCTGTCAGTGTCAGAATACGCGAAAATTGAATGTTTTTGTATTCTGCCTTACTAGACGCATAACTCCAAGTGCACTCCAAGTTTCGGCCAATATCGTCGCACAATGTTTCACAATACGATGTATAACTGAACACAGCTCGATTCGGCTCATTAAATAGCATCATTTTCGACTTTACACGACATTAATTCCCTCCTTCATAACGTAATATTCCAGACGTGCTGGGTTAGATATTCCTCTTTCTATACAGCTCTCAACTCTCAAGAAACACAGAAATACTTAGCTATCACGGCTAAGGTCGTTTAGCGCTTTTCTTCAATTTCCGTTTCCTGACAAAATACGTTCAAGTTTACCATTATAAAAACGTAAAATTTAAATAATAATTAATTTTGACCTGTCTAAAGTAGCTCTAGACCTGTCTCATTTTCAGACCGATAGTTTATTAAATTGTCATTTGACGCGAAATATAATTTGAATCAAAATAGTTATTACTTTAATAACTCAACAGTACAACTTCGAAATACACGATTTCACCACTGCTTATATTCGTTAACGTAATATACATGGAAAATAAAAAATTGTCTTCAAAATGATGTATCATTGAGTCAACGTACTACTTTCATGCATATTTTAAATATCATAATACTCGCAAGGAATTTATCAGAAACGCGATCATTAAGCTCCGTTAAAACACACGGCGGCAGACTCTAAGTGGCCTACCGAAATAAATAGGTATCGCAATTTTCTGTTTCGAACACACAATTAATAGAAACTGAAAAATGTATTAAACTATAAGCCGAACGCCCACCTTTCTTGCCTCTAGCGAGGGCCGTTTGTTTGCGGAAAGTTGGAATGGAAGTGTCAACTAATTTTCTTCTTCGGCCTTCTGCAAAAATTATCCTGCGAGAAGCCACTGAATGCTGCCATTTTTACAGCGCTACGCGACTGGGTGAAGAAGACAGAAGCAGCGGTCGGCAGATAGGTGTGCTGCTCATCTCACTGCTCAGCGATGGTCACCCACTACGAAGTCGACGACCACTGTCCACTTGAGAAATACTTTATTTTCAAGACAAAAAATGACTTCCCCACTTTTAATTCATAATTCTTTAATTAGAACGTCGGCGATTTTTTTTTGTCGGTTTGCAAGTCTTCCATCGTGAACTCCCAGTCACCGTTGGTTGACAGTGTCACCC
Source organism: Brachyptera risi (assembly GCA_964007535.1). Lineage (NCBI taxonomy): Eukaryota > Metazoa > Arthropoda > Insecta > Plecoptera > Taeniopterygidae > Brachyptera > Brachyptera risi. The sequence continues at coordinate 64,829,652 of OZ023326.1, forward strand.
TAAAAATCAATAAAGTTTGTTTCCCCTCTCCACCCGCTACACCCCGTAACACTACAAGTGACTATCATTACTAGGCACAATATAATTGAACGTTGACGCTTCGCAAATCTGGGAGGTGGCACCGCCTTTCTTTTCTACCGACTTTATATAGAGTTGAATAATACTTATTTCTCATGCAGGTTTGAGTGCCACGTACTGATGAGTCTTGACAGAGAGAGGTCACTCATAGGCGACGATGACACTACGCCGCACGTCAAATAACTAGCAAATACGAATTTACTTGTGTTAGTTGTTTTGAGCGAGCGAGCAAGCAATGTGTGGAACCGTTTGTGGAACGGTTCAAACACCGGCACCGCATGTTTGAGCGAGTCAAACTAGTATACTCACATACATCATATTATTGCATTCTACTTTTCTGTTATATTAACATGTAAATTATTCTTGACCTAAGGTAATTGTTAGGACAATGCATAATAGGTGTCAATGTAATTGTAGGACCTTTCGGGCCGGGCACCACAAGGCCCACACGGGTGATCTTACCAATTGTAATTGTTAAAATTCAATTATGATTAAAAAATGTTTGTAATTTGAATGACCACAAAATTATCTCACCTTTTGACCTCAAAAAAAATATAATTACAGTCACCACTCACCATGCACGCATGCATGAACTAATTATTGGTGGTACTGTGCAGTTATAGGCCTACTCTTCTCTGATCGGGGAAACAAATAGGTAATGGATTTTAGTTGGGAAATTATTTCAAAATTAATTATCATATTGAGAAAATGTATATTTAAAAAAGATTTTGTAACTTTTATAGAGCACTACAAATTGCGAATTTAGAAACGAAGAATTCAAAACGAATTAAGTGTATGAAAATTTTTACGAATTGTATGCACTTTCCATTTTCGTGATATTTTAATATGTTCCCAAATTATCATCATTACCGTATCCATTTTTTCCAACAATTTGCTTTTAGATTATTTTTAATTTCTTGTTCATTTTTAAGGAAGGTAGCCTATATAGAAAGACCAAGAAGAATTGAAGAAAAAAATAGGATATAGATCAATACGACAGAAAAGTGACCTTCCAGTTTTCCCCAACACCAATTATACAATTACTTTTTCTGATCCTTTTATTTTATTAATTTATATTAATTTTAACGACGCACTGTACTGATAACTATTAACTAAGATCTATTGGCGTCGGATGAATGATTAATGAGATGATGATTCTTATGTAATGTGAACGAAGCGGTCGTGGTCTCGGTTTCTTAAATAAATAAATGTTTTTAAAATATATACGGTCTCTATAGAAACTATCCCGGCTAGCCTATTGACTATATTACAGAGGAGAATACCAAGAAAAAAAATCAGTTAAGACGAACAGTGACGGGGATACTCTGAACTGAACCTATTATTTGGTATAGGCTATTTACATTTTAGTGCAGGTACCCCGTCTCCGAACGGTTCTATGATGACATATAATTTAGGCCTACATGGCTGGCCTTACTGACCTTACAATAGCCGTTCTTAGCCTCAATAGGCTTCTGTCAAGTGATGTCACCTATTGTTGCAAGAGACCGACAAGGCGACAACAATGTCCACCAGCTCGCTGTATTGCTATGGTAACGATTGTTTGTCATTTGTTACTCGACAGAAGCCTATTGGTAAACAATTGACTGTTTATTCAATTCTACATGTTTAAAGAACCGGTATATACTGATTTTTTATATAGTTTGTGTGTTCTTTCGCGCGAGATAATTGGAATTGCACTTGTATAGAGTGCAAGTACAATCCTTCAAAGAGAAATCGTCACTTGTGCCTTCAACAAGCAACAACCCCCCAAAAGGAGGTTTTTGATGAGCATCCCCCCCCCCCCCTCCCCAATAAGAAATGTACTTTTTTCAGTTTCATAAATATAATTCGAATGTTCACAAAATACTGTATTTTTTAAAGTTGGCTTTTCGTCTCATTATATTGATTTTTTCATTTACTATAGTATATTAACAAAACTATTTTAGAAAAGCTGCATGGCACCAACTGTCCGAACGACGAAGTGTCTGTAAAAAACTCCGAAAAGCCAACTCTCGAAAAAAGTGGTGCCTACTTCTAAAAGAAAAAAAAAGTGTAAAATCCTAACCGAAAGTGAAACTCGTGAAAATGTAGGCAGCCAACTCTCCGAAAAAATTATCAAATTCACTTCGCTACTATAGGCTGTATAATTAGGTCAGGTCCAAATCGTTGTACTATCCGTCTCGGAAATATGCAGTTGCGTTGAATCAATTCTTTTTCGGTAAGTCCATTTTTCTGAGAGTTTCTTCAGACAAAAAGAAAACTCACCAAAAAATGAACTGACCGAAAATGATTCACAACTTTATATTTTCGAGTGCCGTTTATATTTCACTTTTTTCGCATTCATGGAAGTTTTTCTTCATTTTTCTTATATTACCGGTATATCGTATGTATATTTATTTTGTCATCATCTCCATGTGTTGTAATTCTATTTTTATTTGTCATGTAATATTATCAATGAGAATCAAAAACATGTTAAAATTGAATTGAATTGAAATTGAGACAGATAGTAGAACGATTTGGGTATACAGTGTGGAAATGAAGTGATCGAGTGATTCTTTTTCGGCGGGTCACTTTTTCGGGGTTTGATTTTCGGTCAGATTTGTTTAAAACTGGGTTGTTTTGAAGTACTTCTTAGGGCAGTTTAATTTTTGGCGAGTGTTTTTTCAGAATTTGTCGAATAGTTTATTTTTCGTTTTCGGTCAGTTCATCACCGTCCAGACTCCCGTAATTTTCAGTAGGCCTATACTTTAGCGAGAACCCAAATTCTAGACTCATGAACTACAAACTACGATCTACATACAATCTACGATACACACATCTACGAACTACCCCCGTTTTATATATTGAATTACTCTGTAACTCGAGCTCCTTACATTTCACCCCTTACAAAATTTTCATTTTGACCAGATGTATTCATATTAAAATGTATTTATTCATATTGGGACAGTTTGAAGGCGCACTGTAATTATTTCTAACAAGTAAGATCTATTGGCGTCAAATTAATAATTATTGGGGTGATGAGGAACAAATTTCTTAGGTAATGGGAAGGAATGATTTTGAAAGAGCAAGAAACTGCAAATGTACATTCTGTTACAACATACTATACTAGCTTTTATTAAATAAGTATTCATTATTTCACTTTATTGTTCTTACAAATTTCAATACTTGATTATAAGTCTAAGCATTTAATTACATAAGTAAGAAATATTTATTGTATAATGTATATTTTTGGATCTACTTGTACAATTTGTATTACTATGAAATAAATACTAAAGCTCAAAAGAGCTAGTGGCCAATTTATTTAAGAATGCTAGATAAAACTATCCCAGCATTTATCTATGCTAAAAGGGAAACCATGTAAAACCTCTGAGTGAAGACTATAACGGTGGCCGAGATTGAACCGAGGCTCGATTTACCCTCAACAACCGGTGGCATGAAGCAAGCAATGCGATTGTCAGTATTATATTGAAGCACATTTGTCGAATATTGACGCCGCACATTATATACTTTATTTTCCATTTATTTTATATTTGTTATAGATATGAGAAATTAAATGGCGAAGCTCATGCAATACTCAAAAGTGTCTGCCCTTTCCCTTACATAACACTAAAGATGAAACTTGAAAGAATGCAATTGAACTCAGTAGAAATTGACTTATACTATGGATTTTTAGAATTACCGTATGTTAATTTCTTGCTCCAGCAATGAAGTTAGTTATTCATATAACCCTATAAAACCTTAAAATAGCAAATGATGCAATGTGGAATTCAAGAGAAATTGTGCTATATTATAGGCCTATATTTAAGTTTAGGCCTACTGGATGGATTTTTAGAGTTGGGCCTGTATCATTTCTTGCTTCATCATTTATTTCTATCGGGTTCAACTATATAGCATAGTGTACTGTAGTTAGACTGAGCTGCATTGATGACTAAGATCGACTAAGATTATCCAGAATCAAGATTCATTCACTTGGCTTCGATAAATAATGAATGACAGAATGAGGTTAAAGGAAAAATGATAGGATTGGTTTCTTTTTCTTCATCAGGTGTTTCTGGATATTGGGAAGGAAACGGTCGTGGCCTGTTGTTGAGAAACTAGTATTTATCTTGACGCGGCAGAGGAAAACCACGAAAAACCTTAGTCGGGATGGACTGATGGTCGACCATGCGGAAATCGAGCTCCAGTCACTTTAATGACGATTCCGCGTGCTATACCCACTGCTCCACCAGTCTCAGTTGCTCTATTAAAAGATTTTTCAAACAGAGATTTGAACAGTTTAAATAATTACTCAATTTTAATATCTGTATTAATTCACTTTTATTATGTTTTAATGTGGAAAATGAAGCAAGATTTACAATTTACAATTTATGGGATGGTAAGATCGCCCTTGTGGTGCCCCGTCCAAACGATCCTATCTTTCATCCATAGCCTTAATTGGGGAACAAAGATTTTGTATCAAGTTTCGATGTTATTAAAAAAAAAAAAAAAAAAAAAAAATATTTTGACGGCTTCACATTCATCATATTCATATCAATAAGAGAAGAAACTGGTAGATTGTATGAAAATTTTATATCGGTCTACTTTGCACATATTATTCGTAGACGCAGCCTTCAAATACTTATTGTATAGTTTAGTAACTTTAGTTGACGCTGAAAGTTGGCTGTTTTCTGACGGTCACAATGGTGTTCAACCAAACTTTATGACTCACGTCATCTATAGATGTTTGTTACCTCTCTATTCCATAACTGCAAACGAAGTGAAGGGCTGAAGGCGCGATGAAAGTGTCAGTGCCCAAGATATACCATACGGAATCCTTGGTACAGAACAAGAATGGGCCGCTTTTATTTCTTTTTATAATGGTATAGAATAGATTCCGGCCCTGTGGTGGTCGTATACCTGTTTACTCCGAATTCCGATATATTTTTATTTGTAGGAAGAAAATGTAGAAAATCGAAACTTTTCAATCACAAATCACAAAGATGAGTTTCATCACAAAGGTTCTAGTGAGATGTTTCAAATTTTTTCAATCAATCATAATAGTGTATTTTCTTTGTTGTTTTTCAACTCGCATAAGGGTAGGGTTTTCAAAATTCCACAGTGCCTCATAAATAATTTTGTAGTATGCAACAAACATTGAGAGAAGATAAACATTGATTAGAATAATTAAGATTATTGATTAAGATTTAACATTGATCAACAAATTTTCAACCATTAAGTGAAGCCGTTGCTTCGTAATCGTTTCACCAGCTTCGAAAGAAAAAAGTCAAATCGTTCTCATTTTTTTAAATTGAATCTATGCTCAATAGCTTTTCACTCTTCTCATTAGGTCATTCCAAAAAATACTGACTGGTTTTGACAAATCTAATTTTGGCGATTTAAAAAAAAAAATGCTCTGAAGGTTATTATTATAGTTTTTATTCACCCTCTAGTGTCAATAATACATCATTATAGTTCATCGTTCTGTGAAAAGATATTCCAAATATTACATTTTGAAGGTTTTCACATCTATGTCATACCATAGATCTAACGCAATTGTTTAATGAGTATTTTTGTATCGAATTAATTCTTGACTCGATATAGAACTTTACATAACTTTTCTTAAAACGATGGTGTGGGCCCAATCTAATAATTAAGGAAAAACGAATTAAATACAATTATATTTTCCAGATGCCATGCAAACAGGTTTCTCTCAAGTGACGTCATTATAGAGTTCATTCAATGTTTAATTTTTTTCTTCTTGTTCTATGACATAAATAATATACACAATATAAAAAAGCACAATCGAAATCGAAATAGTTTAAATTAATTAATCGACAAGTAATAGCAAAAAAACAAGAAACCCAAGTAAGAGAAAAACTGTTGCGTGTGTGCTGCCTGAATTACAACGAAAAATGAAAATGAAAATGAAAATGAAAATGAAAATATTCAAGCTGGTCAAATGAGAAGTGACAAAATGACAAACAATCGTTACCATATAGCAAAACACAGCGAAGTGGTGGACTACCAGATATTCTTATTGGTCAATTCCAACTGATGGACATTGTTGTCAAATTGTCTTTCAATAATGGGTGATGTCACTTGACAGAAGCCCAAATAAAATAGGTATATTTTAATTTTTAATTTCGTTTTTTTTTTTTGTAAAAGTAAGGAAGCATCAAGTTTGAACGCCAGCTTGGAAAGAATATACATACTTGGGAATATTCCTTGGAATTTATAAACACCTTTCAAATAGGTTCAGTTAATTTTTTCATATATTATTATCATAGCCGATGAAGAAGTTCTACTTTTGTAGCTAAGCTGCGTTATCGACTATGATATATTTCTATTGTCATACTGTTAATATGCTATATTGTTATATTGTTATATATTGTTATATTGTTATATATTGTTATTGTTATACGATTATTGTTCCGGTATTCATATCCACTCTTTCATTTATTCATTTTTTGAACTAGGCAAACGCGTTATGTGTTGCCGCGTTGATGGATCACTGATCTCTATAACGTTAGTTATAGAGATCAGTGTGATGGATGAGCTGGAACATATCAACTTATCTTTGGATTGGTTATTATATATATATATATATATATATATATATATATATATATATATATATATATATATATATATATATATATATATATATATATATATATATATATATATACCTTGAGATCCAAACCATTACATCACTGCCATCTTATTTTTCATTATTAATTTCTATGATAATAATGAAGGTTTTAATCGTTCACAATTAAGTGGTGTCACCTGTAGCTTGGATTTAATAGGTATCTTATAGCTTTGAATGATTTATAAAAATTACATTATATATTTTTCAACATCAAAACGGCTGATCTGATGATTTGAGTGGAAGTTCGGAATAATGTGTATCATTATCAGATTAAAATTCCCTGAGAATTTGAATTCTCTCGGATGAAATATTTTTCCTGAATTTTTTCCTCTGGGTTATTCTTATGGGATTTTTGAAAACTTTGAAATGAGTTTTCTCAGAATTGGTTCAACCGATCGCGCACTTTTTTTTCGGGTATGGTGAAATTGAGTCTTCGCTTCGCTCATCCAATTTATATTGGACCTAATTTTTAGTTAAATATATAATAGTTAGGCCCTAATAGTAAAGTCGAAATTGTTCTGATGGTGTTATTATAATGTAGACATATTTGTAGATTTATCATTAACCTGGAACTATCTTAATTGTCAGGGACCAATAGTAATATTGCTAATCTGGATTATTGGCAATGTTGTGGTGAATTAAAAATATAAATATATTAGGTATAATCAGTTTTAACTTGGAAGACAATGCCTAATGCATTTGGTAGAATAAAACAGCATATTGTTAGCGCTTTTTGCTATTTCTGATATTTTGTGATTGGTGATTGGTTGTGATTTTGTGATTGGTTGGTGTGGTGGTTGTGATCATATAGACCTAATGTTAAGAATGTTAAATACATTCGTGACTGTCCTCGAGATTAATTTTTCAACATGTCTAAGTGAAAATCAAGTTCAATGAGTTCAGTGTAGATCCTAGAAAAAATTAAAAAGTTAGGGAAGTGAAACGTGTAATATCTTTCGGATCTGAAAAAAATTAAATGTCATATTCACTTGATTGTTGCTCGATGACTTATTTGTTAAACACATACAAATATATTCAAATGAACCATTTTTTTCACACAAACTATTATAATTAAAGCTTATACTAATTATTTATGTAGTCCCTATCATTCTAAGGCACGGTATTACCAAGTCTAGTTAGTCTTTATCTGACAGTTCAAACTTGTTATCACCATGGTTACCTATGCTATTTGTTTTCACCAACTCTCAGATAAATACTAACTGGACTTGGTAATACTGGGCCTAATAGCAAAATATATTAACTGAAACTAATTTAATTTTTCAGAAAACAACTTTCATACGAAAAAATGAAATGTATAAGACTGACATTTTTTGTAACAATAAAATGTGTACACTGGTAGTTTACATTTGAGTGAAGTTGGCATATTAACATAAACCTACTTATAGGTTAGTGCTTATACATGATAGAGACGGTAGATCGATTCGCCAATCTAGATGACCTATTTGAGGGTAATTAAATGTAGTCTTACGTGAAAAATCACAGAAACTTTAGTTTTTTCAACATGTTACATACTTACATACAGTATAGTTTATTATTTCCTTACATTTTTGTGACTGTTTAGATATAATTCATTCATTATTTTTAATCCTTCTGTTCATGTGTCGGCCTACTTGAACACCGTTAATTATAGAATGAATGTTCCACATCAATCTTTCAATATTTCTTTCCTCTTATCACAGATTTGCCAATGCTAGAACTGAGACGGGTGGTCGAGTGGATAGCACACTGAACCGTTATTCAGGATACCGGGGTTCGATTCCCAACATGGTCGAATATCCTATGAGTTTTTTTGTGGTTTCCCTATATCATTCATTTCAATACTGAGCATGGTTCCTTATCAACAGGCCACAACCGTCTTATTTCAATTCAATTCAAATTGTTTTGTTTCTCCTTCACACTATTAATAAATATCGAATAAAATAACCTTTCTTCTTATCATTCACCGACGCCAATAGATCATAATCATCAAGACAGTGCGTCGTTGAACTCAATATAAATATACAAAAATCAAACCTCGAGAAAATTATCTAAGAAAGGCGTAAAATTAATTCATTTCAATTCATTCATTCATTTGAACAAAATTAAACATTTTTGTGGTCTATCGTTAAGCAATGGACCCAATGAAAATGGCAATAATTATTCAGTGTAATAATCGAATTAATTTATGATCTTTTGCGTGACATATTATTGAATAATCTTGCTCCAAGAAATATATTTTAATAGAAAGAAATCTGCTACGTAATGAAAAAAGTAGCATTATATATGGCATAAGAATCTGTCTCCATAAGTGCCGGTAGGAACTGGGAAAGAAGGACGTAGCGGTAGACCTAATGAAAAACTAAAATTAAAGACTTGTTTCATATTATTATGAAGCGCCTTTTTTTTAATTGGCTGGCTGTGTAAGTTGTTACAGCCACAGCCATAATGAGAATAATAAGAGGAAACTATTCAAGGGGGCAGTGAGAAGGAATTTTCTAGATATCCTTGCAGCTGCGTAGTACACATGCGCAGTTTCAGTATTCATTCATTTGGGCCTATTCTGCCTCCTCTACGCGATCGCTGAGGCAAATTGCATCATAAACACGTGAAGCCGCAGACTCGTAGTAATTATTTCTCACAAGAAGTGTATAATGAAGATGTTATCAGCAGCAAGATTTATCGGCCAAAAGGCTTACGACTGTACGAAAGTAACATCAAGCCTTGGGACGAAACATACATTTAGTACTTTTCTTACAAAGGTAAGACGACTAAGGGCTAGGCCTAGCCATAGCTAGGCCATAGGCTTAGACAATTGATTTTGTAACCATACTTACAAAATCAAAGTCTAGAAGCTTTTATGCCATGCATAGGTTTAAGCCTAGGCCTAGTATCGACCTATACGTGAGCCCTAGCCTAGGCCTAGACTAAGGCCTCGCCACTAGCAATTCTTTTGGCAAATGGGCTACAATCAATGCTTTTGGATAGGCCTAGGCATAGGCCCTGGTTATGTAACTATGACAAATATCTGTAGTAGGCCTAGGCCTAGGCTGACCTTGTCCACACACCTAGATCTGGCTAGCGGCCTAGGGCATACTCGGCAACTAGGCCTATGTCTAGCCTCGATTGTAGGCCTATCATTTTACGTAGGCCTAGGCCTATGCCTAGGCATTGAGTTTATTGGCCTAAAGGAGTAACTCTGGCCCTGAACACCTGGGAACAGCAGTGCCGTTGCGCATGTTTTAGTTTGCACTAGTTTTAGCCTAGACTTGCCTAGGCTTAGCGTGTATTGCCTCATAGGAAGCACTTATTCTCAATTTTGTATTGAAGGCTTAGCCTAGGCCTAGCCATCTTTACAGCAAGCTGTTCCCCATGTATCTTGCCCCTCTAAATTTTCATTACTAACCACTCATTCCTTCCCACCCTGTGGAACCGTTCCTTGACCATTCAATAGTCTGTCCTTTTCCTTCCTTCTCGACTTTTTCCTAACCCAATTCCTTTTACCATCTCACTTGTCACTGGGCCATGTGACAAAATGTTTCAACTTCCCTGATCATTTATTTCTATCCTCATCCTTCTTACAGCCACCCCTTACACATTTCTTTGTTTTTGTTTCAACATCTTGGGGCCTTTTGTCAGTTAGGCCTATATGATTTTAGGAAAGTGAGCATACATTTTATACTCATGTGATGGAGAAATTACAGTTATTCGAAATTAAAATTGATGATTTCCCCTCCTAATTTGCATTTATTGAATAGTGTTTAGTTTTCATAAGGCCTAGGGTAGTCCACTTGCACAAAGTGCACCCAATGGCTTGAAGATGAGTTGTTTTGAATATTTTTTCTAACGGTAGATGGAATGAAAAAGTTCCAAATTATTGCTTGGATATTGATTATGTGCCATTAGTTATTAATTTGGCATGGATATTGGATCCTTGTAGAATTTCTCTTGGTGACGTCTAATATCACTTGTGGTTGGGTTTAAGTGGAGGGCAGGGCTTGTGTTGAATGGACGACGATTCTAATTTTATGATCAGAAGTCGAAGCACCAAAAAAGATATCTATAGGCCTAGCCTTGAAACAGTCTTGATGGCTTACGATAAGTTATCCCCAAAAATGTTTGATGTAGACCTAGGCCTAAATTTTCTGATGTTAATTTACATTTTCTTTTTCAGACTGTTACACCATCTATATCAATTCATGACTGTCAAATAAGAAATAAGTAAGTAGACCACACTGTTTTCAGTAACATACTAAAGGTAGGCCCAGCAGTCTATAAGATATGAAAGTGTCTATATAGACTTAAATCTTTCTAGTTGCTCATGATCTATTATCTTGAGATACAGGCCTAGCGCTAGGCCTACATTAATTTGCATTTAGGCCTATTATCCTATATATTTAGGCCTACTTGAACCATTTCTAGCTTGAAATGTACGGCCCACATTTTGGTCTGTTTGGAAGTGGGCCCTATTAGACATTCATTCGTACATTAAATGGGTAGTTTTCATAGACCAAAATAATTGGGATGAATTTCCTCAAATGTCAGATTAGACTATTTCAAGTTATGTGTCTAGTATGAGTCCCAACACATAGACCTTGGAAGTAGAACAGTTTCTGTTGTAATGTGTTATCTGTGTTCTGCGCTATATGTGAGGTATTATAACAAAATGTGATTCTGATTTGTAGATCTGATGGCGTCAAAGGAGCGGTCATCGGTATTGACTTGGGAACTACCAACTCGTGTGTTGCGGTTATGGAAGGAAAACAGGCCAAAGTTATAGAAAATGCCGAGGGATCGAGAACTACACCTTCTGTGGTAGCTTTCACCAAAGGTGAGTTTCTCATAAGCCATAACTCGACTACCGTTTGCAAATAACAAATTTTCTTTGTTGATATTTGAAGTTGGCTCAAGAGTTGGCAGCAACCAAGTTATAAGAAGTCTGCACTAGAAAAAAATGTTGGAACACCCCCTGACCAATTCATTCTGGTTATCTGGAAAGGATATAAATAGGCTATACATTTTGTATTTTATTAATTTTTTTTTTTATTCGCTGATGGACATTCATACATTTTTACGAACAATATATAGGCCTACATGATGAATCACAGCAAATAGAACAACCACTTCATCCTCAGTATCCCACAAAACTACAAAGTGTAATTTATCAAGTGGTCAAAGTTCAAAGTTTGTAATTGCATTAGACTGTAATATGTTGGAGAGCAACAAGCTTGTTCAGTCCCATTCAGAACAAACAGAAAATCAAGGTTTTATTTGTAGGTCTATAGCGGTGGCAATTTGAGGATTAATGATTTCTCAGGGTGAGATTCATGATTCAAAATAAAATAACATCTTTGAAAAGTGTCAAATGTTCAACTCTGTAGGCCTAGCTAGTTTCCCTAGAACAATTACCGGTAGATGTACCGAAGTTTTTGCAATCAGCTCTACCGGTACCAGTATATGGAACTTGAGTTAATAATATATATATATATATATATATATATATATATATTGGGTTTTAACGACGCACTGTAATGATGAGATCTATTGGCGTCGGAAATAATAATAATAATAATGTTCGTTTATTTAGCGGCAATGCACTATTCAATAGTACATTACATAATAAAATGGTAATACACTATCAATTGAATATATATAATAAAGACTTATAACTTGATACAAGATTGAATTATAAAATAGGCCTAGTAAATAATTAATGAAATAGGCCTAAGGATTCTAATAACATAACGGGAAACTAATTAACTTCCCGAAGTAATATATTTTATAACTGCATTTTTGAACTCTTTCTGTGATACTAAATGTTTTATAAGGTCTGGTAGACTATTATACTTACGAATACCTTGAAATAACGACTTTGCGTTCATCTTTTTGGAGCAACTACTTGGATATAGATTTTTATGGTTTCTTGTAATATAATCATGAACAGAATTAACAGATGTCAGTTGTTCACTGAGATAAGGGGTATTAAACCATTTTGCATTTTGTGAATAAAGCACATTCCATTCAGTCTAATCCAATTAACTACATTCAGCCATCTTAGTACTAGTTACGTTTTGATGATGATTATTGTTTGCTTAACGACCCCACCAACAGCTAGGTTATACGGCGGTACGAATGAGCTGGTGATTATGAATGTATGAAGTGATGATAAGTGAGAGGACGTTTACAAAAACCCATGCCTTATGAGGGATTCGAACCCACGCCCAACGGTGACTTCAGTTTCTGAAGCGGTGCCTCAGCTGACCGAGCTACCGAGGGTGGCCAGTTACATTTTGTTTATAGACGTATCTCTACTACATTATAATACAATTCTCATCCCTACATTCTGTAATAGTTGCAAGTTATTTATTTAAGTTAGTTGGCTATTTATTTATGTTTGGTGTTAGTTGACCACCATCATCTCAAGGATAAAAATATCTCTCTCTAGGGCAGAGCTTATATCTGAGAAAATGAAGCCCTTCAACCGCTGAATTTGAGTTGAATCTCACCATCCTCTGTTTTCAGATGGCGAGAGGCTAGTAGGTATGCCAGCAAGACGTCAAGCAGTCACAAATTCAGCCAACACATTTTATGCAACTAAACGTCTTATTGGACGCAAGTTTGAAGATGCAGAAGTTAAGAAAGACATGTAAGTAATTACAAGACTGCATATTTCTTTCTTCCTATTGCAGTGATGCACAACCCACTGCTAGCCATGCCATTTTTTTTGTGGCCTACCGACTAGATGAAAAATTCTTCAAATTTTCATGGCATAACCCGATGATTTCACATGGAATTGTGTTACCATTTTTGGCCCGCTTATATTGTTCATTTTTAGTGAGAAATTAGTAATGAAACTAGGGCCTATATGATATTACGTGCATATTTCTACAATAGGTTCATTGTGAACCTGGTTCAGTGGCTAATTTACTGGTATGTTAGTTGTAGATTATATGTACTTAATTTCTATTAGTTATATATTTCTTGACGTCAACATGGCAGCTAATTACTGTTTGACAGAACATACTCAATATTTCCAGTTTCTTTAATAATTTAGCAATTAATTGAGAGTTGATTATGGTTCATAAATCATAGTAAAATCCTTACATGGTAACATTTTACTGTAGCCTGATTCCCAAGTTTCGATAATTTTTTCCTAATGCAACTTGGAAAATGACCAGATTAGGCCCTACCTGGTATGTGCCTATATAGGCCTTTACATCTGGTTGCAAAAGAATGAATTCATAATATTCTGGGACATTTGTAACCTGTGAGGCCCGTGAACAAGTGCAAAATAAATGGCCCTTCTGATAAAAAGCTTGTGCATCACTGCCTTATTATTTATTGCATGGTAGGTCAATCGATTACGATAACTTTTCCTCGGTTCTAGCCTGACACGGTACCAGTTTTGAAGCAACTATATTAATAACATTTAGCTAGTCGTGATCTCAATTATCAAATATCAATTTTTCACTGTTGAAAATGGATTTGGGAGTCCAACTACATCACAATTCCTGACAAAAACAAAGAAGTTTGTCATAAACTAGAGTTATGCTGTGATTACATGACTATGAAATTGCTTTCGCGTCGCGAACCTCTTGTCATAGCATAAATGATTACAAGAGTAGGCCAACTATGCTAGTTAGTGCCTGAATTACCAATGTGGGAGTAAACTCCCAACTAAACGTCCAAAGTTGTTTTCACCATGGTAGCCTCTGTTTTTTGTTTTCACCAATTCTCAGATAAAGACTAACTGGACTCGGTAATACCGTTCCTTAGCATAACAATATTATTTGGCGTAGTGAAGTAATTTTTTAACAATTTTTTTAACATTGTGAACAATTTTTTTTTAATAGAATCGTGAACTTGAAAACATATTGAGACTTTACAGTGTTCTGTATTTCCATTCCTCACCTTTTAGATGTAAATGGCCTTATGAAACGAGTCGTTTTCTTCTTGAAAACTTGAGAGTAATTTATCGTACAGTGCAGGCTAATTAATTAATTGGGCCTATTATTGTTGTAGGAGAATTTGAAATATCATTTGTTCAGATTAATATATTTTGCAGCTGACAGTGAGCTACGGTATTTCATTTTCCACTTTCATCTTAAATAATAGAGGTACAGTAGTGACTGATCATGATGTTGAGTGTGAAACAGAATCGAGGTAACGTGATGTCATTGATGTCATGATTCAGAAATGGGGGCGGCTCTATGGAAGTAATATTGTGTACCAAATAAATTGAGTACAATTAGTTGTAAACCAAGTTGACGATTTCTAGCTTTCTAAAAATTAAAGGGACAATAATCGTAACCTCTCATTCGCACTTGACTCTCATTCGAACTTAACCCTCAGGGTTGCAATGTTGGACATTTGAACAAAATTATTCTGTTCATTGTTCATCCATTGCTCGTCATTCCGCGTTTAGTTCATTGTTATTATACATTATAAGACCTATCAATTAATTTATGGTCAACATTTTTCACCAGGCCGTATTATTGTCTTATTTTTCTAATTTCCATTGCTATTTTCAATTGATTTTTATCATGTGTTATCATATGGTAAACTTGTTGTAAGGCAGACTCTTGATACCCCGTTCACACTATGTTCACTAACTTCTAGTGGTACTAACTGACATCAAGCTCCAAGTACGTTAACAGAACAAAGTTGGAGCTGATGTCAGTTGTTGTTCGCATTATGTTGTTAGTGTCAGTTGCTTAACAGTACTGTAATTAGAGAACTCTGGTGTGATCAGTCACTTATTGGGGTATTAGGGTCTGTTTGTGCCCAATTAAATGAAAAATGTCAATAGACCTACTCTATATTTCATCATATAGTATTGTAATGCTTTGTCAACTCTTGAATAATAAAACAAAATCACAAAGTTAATGGAATTCAATTCTATATTACAGTGAAACCTCTATGCGTCGTTCCCGTATCTATCGTTTTCCTGCTTGTATCAATCATTTTTTCTCGCCCCACTCTCATATAATCAATGTCGAATTTTCCTGGATGGATGGTTTCATTTTCTTGGTCCCTTGAAAAACTATGGATAGAGGTTTCACTGTATACATTTTGAAATTATTTACGTGAGCTTGTTGCCATAATATCGTGTTGTTTTCAGGCAAACCGTTTCCTATAAGATAGTACGAGCTTCAAATGGTGATGCGTGGGTGGAAAGCACGGACAAGAAAATGTATTCGCCGAGTCAAATCGGCGCGTTCATCCTCGTCAAGATGAAAGAGACGGCCGAGGCGTACCTGAACATGCCCGTGAAGAATGCCGTCGTCACCGTGCCGGCTTATTTCAATGACTCGCAGCGCCAGGCCACAAAGGACGCGGGCCAGATAGCTGGTCTGAACGTACTACGTGTCATCAACGAGCCAACGGCCGCCGCTCTGGCTTACGGCATGGACAAGACGGAGGATAGGGTGATTGCCGTATACGACTTGGGCGGCGGCACGTTTGACATATCAATCCTCGAGATACAGAAAGGCGTGTTTGAGGTGAAGTCGACCAATGGTGACACTTTCCTCGGCGGAGAAGACTTTGACAATCTGCTGGTCAATTACCTCGTGAAGGAATTCAAGAAAGAGGTTTGTCATCTTTAAAACGCATTTCACTACTTCCCGCATACGTTGGTATCCATGTTTCTCTTCCCTAACTCGTATAGGAATGAAGTGAAGACAATTTTTAAAGTATAACTGCGGAATCCTGATTAGCCTGTGGGCTACAGTATATATACAGTATTTGATACTCTTTGAAAAATTCCATCCTGATTTTATGATGGGCCTAGGCGGCATTCAACCTCGACGAATTGAAGAAAACATGGAAACCACTAACTCAATTTTCTTCTGATTTTTTATGAATTTGGAATATCAAAAAGAAATTGGGCTCAGTTAGTTTAGGCATTACACAATAATACTTGACACTACTCTACAGCAAAACCTCGAATCATTTAAAGTTGGATCCCCTGCCTCAATCATACTCTTTTATATAACTAATGTTCAATTTTCCAACATAGATGTTTTTTCCTGGTTTATTTAAAAATGATACTGTAGAGATCTCACTGTTTCAAAACTGGCACAGATAAGTGAGATAACCCCATTCTTCAGAACAGTAATCCAAACATTTGAATTGAATCGTGCAAAAAATGCCAACATACCAGTAGGCCCATATTTAAACAACTAGGCTATACAAACAGAATGCTAAAACTCTTAAAAGATGGAGAGACTTCGAAATGCATATTCTGTTCTCTATTTCCAGCAAGGCATTGACGTAACGAAAGATCCAATGGCAATGCAACGTTTGAAAGAAGCTGCAGAGAAGGCCAAGATTGAACTCTCGTCGGCATCGCAGACCGACATCAACTTGCCTTATCTGACCATGGACTCTTCCGGTCCCAAACACATGAATCTCAAGGTAAGCCAGCCGACTTTCGTCTTTGAATTCCAAAATGTATGTTCATCGGAGATCGTAATGTCGAGTTATTGTCCAGATGAGCCGTTCTAAGCTGGAGAGCCTGGTTGGCGACCTTATCAAGCGCACCATCGGCCCGTGCCAGAAGGCTCTCCAAGACGCCGAGTGCTCCAAGTCGGACATTGGCGAGGTGTTGCTGGTCGGCGGCATGACGCGCATGCCCAAGGTCCAGTCAACCGTGCAGGAGATCTTCGGCCGACAACCGAGCAAGGCGGTGAACCCGGACGAGGCGGTGGCTGTTGGCGCGGCGGTGCAGGGCGGCGTACTGGCCGGAGATGTCACCGACGTTCTGCTGCTTGACGTAACGCCGCTCTCGCTCGGTATCGAGACGCTCGGCGGCGTCTTTACGCGACTCATAACCAGGTACGACGATATAACCCGTCACATTTGAATACAGTCACCGAGATGAGTGGTCTAGCACGGCGTGGCACCAGCCCTCAGAAAAAAACTAGACCAAAATAACCCCAAAAAAATACGTGAACGTAATCAAGTGTTGGAAAAATCTGACTGAAAATAACACACCAAAATGATAATTTGCCCAAAAATAACCATTCACTTCTTTTCCTCGCTGTATCAAGAGTCGATAAAGCCAGGCCCAAATCGTTCTACCGTCTGCCTCAGAAATAGAAAGTTGTGTTCAACATGATTCCATGACTTCTTTTTCGGTCAGCTCATTTTTCACTGAGTTTCATCAGAGACTTGATTTTTTAAATTTTGGAAAAAAATTGGGATTTTTAAATTCTGGGCCCGGATTCTCAAAGAGTTTTATATTTAGGACGTCTTATAAGTTGGGACTATTTTACAAAGTCAGGACCAATATTAGTCATAACTCATTAAAATGGTGCCAACTTGAGACCAATATTGGTCCCAATTCAGTCAAATGGTCCCAACTTACGACGTCGTAACTTTAGATAGAACTCTTTGTGAATCCGGGCCCTGGGTGGATCGTTTTCCTGCATGGATGGTTTTATCCTTCTAATCCCTTGAGAAACGATGGACAGAGGTTTCACGGTATACCTTTGGTACAGTCTGTAAACAAAGTGAACGATTATTTTCGGGGTTTCATTTTTGGGCATTTTTTTCTAAAACTCAATTTCCTCTTAGATAGGCCTACTTGTTGACGGCAGTTCATTTTTTGGTCGATCAATCAATCCCCGGCTAGCACACTGAACCATCATTCAGGAGATCGGGGCCGATTCTCACCATAGTCGACCATCATGATATGTGTTTTTCGTGTTTTCCGTCTGTCGTTGATCAGGTTGATGCTGGAATGGTTGCCCAACTATAGGCCACGACCGACTCATTTCCACTATCCAGAAACACCTAATAAAATAACCTTTCATCTCATTATCTCATTCACCTACGACACTAGATCTTGGTCATCAGTACAGTGCTTACTTGAATCTGATATAAATGTATACGAAAAGAATACATTCACCAGCACACGTAGCTCATTGCTAACGCGCTTGCTCCAAGTGACCCAGGAGATGAAGGCAGATCGAGCATCGGTTCAAAGCCTGCCACTGTTCATCTTTACCGATTTTTTTCGTGGTTTCCATCTCTACCCTAAGCAAATGCCGGAATAGTTCGAACAAAATAGGCCGTAACTGCTTCTTTCCTACTATCCTTTCCCAATTACCTAGGAAGCCTTCATCTCATCATCCCATCAGTTACAGTGTGTCGTTAAGCCCAATATTATGAACAAATGAAAACACATTCAAAGATGTACTTTGTATGAAATATTTTGACTGGCAAAAAGGTTGCTTGCACTTCTATTCTTGAGTAAACTTGCTTCTGAAATGGATGGTCAGTTGTTGGAACGCAAAAAACATTTTTTTTTGCGGATGGCTTCTCATTACCCAGATGAACGAAAAAGTTTAACCTTTCATCTTATCTTCTTATCTCACTGATCATTCATCGACGCCAATATATCTGAATCTTGACCATCGTTACAAGTCCAATAAAATGAAAATGTTGGATCACATGCCTATTACGAAGTATTTTCAAATTTTTTTGACAATGCTATAACAAAATATAGAATAAAACCAAACATCCTGCATAATTACGGCGGTGGCCTGTTCCCCCAAAAGCAGCCTCTGTGAACGGATTTTGTTGTTTGCAGGAACACGACGATCCCGACGAAGAAGAGCCAGGTGTTCTCCACGGCGGCTGACGGACAGACGCAGGTAGAGATCAAAGTGCACCAGGGCGAGCGTGAGATGGCCAACGACAACAAGCAGCTCGGCCAGTTCACGCTTGTTGGCATCCCGCCAGCGCCGCGCGGCGTGCCCCAGATCGAGGTGACCTTCGACATCGACGCCAACGGCATCGTGCACGTGTCGGCCCGTGACAAGGGCACCGGCAAGGAGCAGCAGAGTGAGTACGATTCCTCGTACCTCGATGAGTAGATGCGGACTGTCGAGTGATGACCGTTGGGTGGGCATCACTCGACGAGGCAAGATTCTAGGTGTGTAGTAAGGGGGCGAGATTGATGTTGTAAAGAAGTTTAATATCCGATTCAAAGAAGTACGCTACTTGGCAACTCACAAATTTACTTTTTAATAAGGTATTCACATTTTTTTTTGATGAGCACATTTCACAACTTTCTTAAATAGGCCTATATTGTATTTAGGCCCGGTTTTACCAATCTTAGTTAGGGTGCTAATCCACTAACTATTAATTATTTTAATTATTATTATTAATTATTAGATTTTTTTTTTTTATTAAAAAAAAAACTATTAATTTAAGGTACGAAAATAACATATGTAACCAATGGTAATAACAAGTTAATCCACTAACTATTGCTTAATCCAGTTTCGTAAAACCTGGCCTCGGAGTCGGTTTTACAAGCTAATGATTGGTGAATTTGAGCAATAATGAGCTAATTGACTTCTTTTTGGATCCTTGGTTATGTAGGCCTATGGTATTTTTTAACCTTGATCTAAATAATACTTGATTATCAGTTGGTAAAACCAGCTCTTGGATCTACATTTCAACCGTGTTTTGCATATTGGAAAGAAATATACCAAAGTTGGTCTCTCTGCATAAGCTGCGACCTTTGACTCTGAAGCATACTAGCCTGTCTACGAGACGTTGAATAACATTTGTGTTGTTTTCTGCAGTCGTGATCCAGTCGTCTGGCGGTCTCAGCAAGGACGAGATCGAGAACATGGTCCGCAATGCCGAGACGTTTGCCGCGCAGGATAAGGTGAAACGAGACCGAGTAGAGACCGTAAATCAAGCCGAGGGCATTGTTCACGACACTGAGGCCAAGATGGAGGAGTTCAAAGATCAGCTTCCAAAAGAGGAGGTATGCCAAAAAATACCTTACCACTTTTTGAATTTGTTTCTTTGTTTTAAATTCAGTCGTAGAAATAATTTGCTATCTGAAATGGGAGGAGCCCATGAAACTTGAGGAAATAATTGTGAAATTTTATGAATCAACTTTTACTGAATGCAAATATTTACACTGTTCTATTATAGTTCCAATATCTCGACTATTATTATTATTATTATTATTATTATTATTATTATTTAACTCTTGCAAATGACATACTAAAATACTAAAATTAAATTGGCTATTGAATGAAAAATAAATTAGATTAACTAGAATTTAATTTGAATTCCTTATTCCTGTACATTGTCACTGTTGTAGGTTGTCACTTAGCGCAATTAGCCATATGTACTTTTAATTTCCCATTTATGAATACCGTATTTAGGAGTGTGAAATTTACGTTGTACATAGTAGTTATATGTAAAATATAATTACCGGCACGCACATTTTGCTGTTCTGTTTATTACTAGTCTTCATGAATAGGAAATGAAAGATATGACAGTTGTAATGAAAGTGATTACTTGTGGCAGTGACAATGCACAAGAATGAGACAGTAGGTCCAGAGTGCACCAACTGTTTGAAAAGACTGTTTGAATAGTACTGTAATGGTGTATGTTGATATTTTGGTGAGTTGAATGTCAACATCATCGTGGGCTAGATTAGGATGTTGGTCCAGATTTGATCATTCAACCTTCAAATTCAAATGAATTTTTGCCATCAGTGTTTTAAAATGTGTTTTTGCAGTTGCAGTATGTTGTAAGAGATGTGTTTTTTTCAGTGCGACAAGTTGAAGGAGCAGGTGCAACAGGTTCGGGAAGTGATCCTGAAGAAGGACGAGACAGATCCGGAAGAGATACGCAAAGTAACCAGCGCCTTGCAGCAAGCGTCACTCAAACTGTTCGAGATGGCATATAAGAAGGTATGTAGCTCGCTCTCATTCTCATACCTCGTGCGTGTGTAAACAGTCCTGATTGTAATCACTACCGAATCAGGCTAAGAAGTGTAGGCAGTACCGGTAAATGATATTGAAAACAAAAATTAGGACTACTGTATAGTGGAACTTCTTCATCGTTTTTTACGTAGCGTGAGTAAAAAACACACATTATGGAGTGAAATAAAAAGTAGGGCTGTGCGAGTTTGAGAATTTTAGTTCAAGTTGAGTTTGAGTTTAAGAGAAAATCGCAAGTTTCGAGTTCGAGTTCTGAAAAAAAAAAAAAAAAATTGATCCATTCCACCTCTTGACAAATGAATTTTATTAGGCTATACACATTTTAAATTCCACTCCACATTGACATGTGATCATTTATTAATTATTTATTAGGCTACTACTCATCAATCTGTCACAATCTTATCACCAACAACATATCAATTGAGTTTGTATGTAATAATTAGGAAGTCGGGGTACCCAGGCGGTTCCAATTTCAAGTGAAACCCGGGCTCAAACAATTCCCGACGGGTAGTCAATGTTTTTTTCTGGTCTTTATTTTCCTGTGTATAATGTTTTTGGCCCGGTCCGTATGTATAAGCGCGTTCGACTTACGCGCATTCGTCTCCCCCCCCCCCCCCTCACCCAACCACTCATCCAGCCATCAGTACAGCAGCCATGTGTTCAGTGTCTTTGACAGCTCAGTTGACAAAAGTGCTTCAGCAACGAAATGACGCCGCCGTTCAGATGACTGGCTGGTGTGGCATTACTTTAAATGTGCTCTTGACATTTGTTTGTTTCTTTGTCATTGTTGGAAAGGGAATATTATTGAAATGACATTTTTTGGTCCAATCAATGAAAAGCAATCATCATTGCCTTTTTAAATACTTCACTTTTGGAATTACTTTTCGTCGCCATAAAAGAAATGCGCTCTTGCAAAAGTCTTGCGCATCCCCCCCCCCTCCATTATCAGCTGTTACTGGAGGACCAATGTGCTAGTGTGATTGCACCATGACCATTCTCATCAAAGTGCTTCCAAGCCTTGCGGTTAGAGGTCCTGTTGCTCTAGAGAGTGATGATTGGATTAAGGAAAATGACGCGTCTTTTTATGAATATACGTGATTTAGGGTCTTAACAATTTTTTTCGGGAGGAAAACCCAGTTAGGAGTCGGGTAATAAAGGTGGGTAGGAATTTTCCTACCCTCCGACATCCCTAGTAATAATTATCAACAAAACGAGCTATTTCACTGCTCAAGTATAGGCAGATAAGCAAGAGGGTCAATTTTTAACACTTCCCAAGTTTAGTATGTTCTGCCAAATTACAAAAATAAAAAACGTCCAATGTTAGGCCGTTATTTTCATATCAGTAGAAGAAATCAAATGAGAAGAGAAAATTACGTTTGAAAAAAAAATCAAACTCGAAATTTTCGAGTTCAGCTGAATTTGAACTCGAACTTGAAAACTCGAGTGCTCGCACACCCCTAATAAAAAGTAATAGAGTGAAAAACTTGCTAAAGAAACTAGGCCTAGTTATCAAACATGATCGAGGATATAGGAGGATTTAAATATATAAGGCTATTGTACGTAACTTAACAAAGCGATTCTATTGTAATTCTCTATTATAAGAAGAAGTGTTAGAAATAAGGACGATTTGAAAGGAAAATCGAATTGAAGACAAAAAATAATGATTCATCTGTAAGAAGATGGATTTCTTTTCAGATTGAATTGTTTATAACTGCAAGAACTTTTGAGTTTATTATTTTTGTGATAAGCCTACAGTAGAAGGACTATATATATATATATATATATATACATATAGGCTAATCATTTTTTGATATTAAAAAAAATCAAAGTCTGATGCTTTGGGAGAAGGGAGGGGGTGAGATGCTAATAATTATTAATCATGTTGCATGTCTCTCAGATGGCTGCTGAGCGAGAAAGCAATTCTGGCAGTTCCAACACCAGCTCCTCAGAAGCTCCTCCCACGACCGACGAGGCAGACAAAAAAGAAAAGAAAGAAGAGAAGAACTGAAGAGATTTCGTTTAATGTTTAGTGTATATTACTATTATGATGGAGGTGATGAGTGACATTAACCGACAACTCTGCATAAATGTGTGTTACCTATTTGATTAGCCAAATTGTAAGTGAAGAGGTATATATATATTTATGAACGATATCTTTCATCACAATTTAAAGCTGTTCTTCGGATCGAGGAGTGAATGCTTACGTCAGGATGAATGTGGTTTGGCTGGCGAATACCAGTAAACGAACGCGTGTTTGGGTAGTGCAAATATTTTTGTTGATAAATTGTTATGAAATATCCAGTTTTCAGTATAGAAATTTCATTAATCGGTATGAAACACGATGATGATTATTTTTTGGCATTTTTCTTTAATATTGGGCCATATTCTTTATTAGGTAGCCTAGGCATATTCTGTCGTTGTTTTGAAACTACCTGAGCTTACACAGACACTGTGTGTGAAGGATGCCGTTGTGCTATGGACCGCCCAATTAAATCAACATAATTGCTCGTCAAGTTTTATCTGCTTCAGAAAGGATGATGGTAAAACTACAGATAGTATGTGAATTCTAATGTGTAATTAATGTCTGATTTAGTGAGTCCACATTTACAACATTACACCATTGATTGTCATGTTGAACTTTGTTATCTTCCAAATTACCAGAAGAATTCTCATTTTTCTCTTTGTGTAAGCCAATTCGACCAATAATTTCACATTGTAATACCAGACCTATTTGAATTAAACTAAAGTGACTATTTTGGTTTGACCTTTGATATTTGCACAAACTTTATCTATGAACACTTTATGCTAGTTTTACGTATTGCCTTAGTATTCAGTTTGTAGTAGACTAGAGATATATTTTGTAGTAAATACTAAATACCAAACTATTTCCATCTTAGAAAGAAGTACTGTATCATAATTCCTGCTGAGTAATGCTTAGATCTATATTGTAAATTAGCAATGAAATTATGCCATTAATTTGCCGGTGGTACCTCCATCACTGCAGGTAGGTTACTGAACTGCTCTCATTTCTCATATTAGTCAACTGATTAACTGGCATTTAGATTTGTTTTCGTTGAGAGCATAGGCTTGCATTTGTAACTTATTTGGGCAGCTGGCTCCGTCACAAATCATGATGTTTGCTTTGTTGAAGGTAGACAAGTACATTTTATATATTACGTATTATTCAGCATTGTTGGGCTTCTGTTCTTTTTTGCGCCCCCCTATTGCATTCATGTTGTGCTGTACAAAGTTTTTAAGAAAGTAAAAATTGGTAAATAAAAATCATAAAATATATTAATTAGATGTTAATGTCATCATGTTCATTAAGAACCTTTTCTTCATGCATGTTCCTTTTTTGTTGGTAAAAAACTGCATTTTTAGGAACTTGTAGCTGCAAGTAGGTAGTAACTGGACGAGTGAGTGAAGCAAAGACTTGATTTTACCATACTTGAGAAAACAATCAAGTTTTTTGTTGTAGTCTTGCACACAGGTCAAACGAAAGCACAAATTTTGATGACTCTTGGCATGCACATACATCATCTAACTCGATGCTGGATAGTTTAGAGGAGCAATCGGTTGGACCACTTTTGAGAAAAGACATTTCATAATATTGAAAGCCCCATACAAATATTCCAGAGGAGAAAAATTGGAAAATAATTCTTATTCGAATAAATGCAAATTTTCACCAAATTCAAGCACATTATTCTCAAGTTTTCCACAAATTAGAGCAGCAATTTTAAAGGAAACAAAATTACAATGTAATGTTTTTTTTACATCAAATGCTTTTAATTTAAAGCTATCGAGGACAAGCAACAAGTGATACCAATTAAATTATGAATTATTTAGATTGTGATTATTCACAATTTAGATTGTGAAACAATCAAAATTAGCAGAGATGAAACATTGAGGCAGTGACATTATTGTTTCAAAATCAAGGTGTGTGTATAGATCACATTTCATATAACATGCTATTGCATTCATCCTACATCGCAAATGTTGCGTTTTCCTAGTAGGTAACTACTTACTAGGCGTGTCGGCGAGTACCTGGGTCGGGTACGGGTACACCACTACCCGACTCCAATATTCCTTACCCGGGTACCCGCCACTTTTTACAACGCAAGCTTTTGTTCTTTATTTTCACTGACAGATAACTTTTAAACAGCGCACTTGTGTGGCAGGAAAAAGGAAAGAATTTAGGCGTCCTCTATTACTCTCTAGACCATAGATATCACAAGTTGCATCTGGCTCGCACATGCTGCTTCCCCTCCCTCCAACACTCTGGCACTTGGAGCGACCACAGTTCTAACACTTCTGCTTACTGCTTAAACACATGGCCCTTTGTTTCCAAAAAAGAGGGACATGCCACATTCACTCAAGGTGACTCAACCAATGTGTTTGGGTAGATTATTTTGTGCTGAGAGGGTCAGTGAAATGATATGAGCAGACTATTTATAGTTGCAACATTAATAATGGCTAAGCCTAAAGAAGGAAAATGAGATGATAAAATACATTTAAATGAAAAGTAGATGAGCATAGTTAAAAAAAGCATAGCAAAAAACCCAAAGAGAAAATCCAAACGGGATAAAGAGAAGAAGAGACAGCAGTACAACTATGACATGGCACAGTTAAATTACTACAACCAGCGAAAGAAAGTTGTTCGTCAAATAATGAATACTAATAAATCTGTGACATGTCTCATTCCCATGAATGACCTTGAGAACCATTTTCGAAATGCTTTCGAAGTTGAAAACGATTCATCTCGAGAATCATATCTCAGTGCACATGATGATCCTCTGGCTTTCAGCCCTGATATAACGGCAAAGGAAGCAATTGCAGCTATTCAAGGAATGGCAATTGACTCTTCTCCCGGTCCTGATGGGATTTACGTGAGAGTACTTCGTGAACTTAAATGCGGTGTGACAATGAGCCTTCTAGCGAGCGCAATACTAAAGAAGAATTACGTTCCAAAGAAGCTCCGCCTTGGTAGAACAATACTAATACATAAGGGAGGTGATCCTAAAGATGTTAAGACCTGGAGACCGATTACCATATTTTCAGTTGTTCGGCGAGTCATTGAACGAATATTCGATAAAAGACTTCGTTACTACGTCCAGTTGTCAACTCACCAACGAGGATTCGTGTCAAGTCCGGGAACGCATATAAACGCATCACTGTTGAACAGCTGCTTGAAGAATGCCAAGGAGTTGAGGAAAAGTTGTTGTGTCACATTTCTCGATGTGAGCAAAGCGTTTGACAACGTAGGGCATAGTCACATTCGACAAACTCTAAAAAGTCTTCCAATTCCACAACAGCTCCAAAACATCATATGCTCCCTAACGTCGGACAACATAATTCAAATTGAGTCGAATCGAAATAAATCGAAACCAATTTCGATAAAAAGAGGCGTTCCCCAAGGTGCTCCACTATCTCCTACCATCTTCAACTTATCCATAGATCATATCATCAAAGAGCTTACCGAAAAAGAAATTTCAGATCATCATGGTTATAATGTCGTTGAATCATTAGACAATATATCAGCAATGGCTTTTGCTGACGACATAGTTTTAGTAGCCAGAAATTCAATGTCGTCAGCAGATTTGACTTCAATAGCTGAAAATGGATTGAGAGAGATAGGTTTGGTCATAAACAATTCCAAAAGTCACGCAATCAACATCGTAAATGGTGCGTTGTCAGATATCCCAGTGACAACCACGGAAGGATTGATAATTAAGTCAATCGGTAACAATGACCGAATAAAGTATTTGGGAATAGATTTTAGTTCAGAAATTGTATTAAACAAGGAGAAAATAATACGAAATCTACAGGACGATCTTGAAAAGATCACTTCTTCTGACCTACTCCGACCTGACCAGAAACTCAATATTTTAAATCAATTCACCTGGCCAACACTGATTTACCCGCTCCAATGCGCCCCTTTGTATCGTTTAACCAAGTCTTTCTTAGACGATATCGATAGACTTGTCCGAAGTGCAGTGAAACAAAGGGTTACCAACTGACACTCCAAATAGCTTCATCTATGCCCCTAGTAAATTCAGAGGACTGGGAATAATGAAGGCAACATGGGAAGCATTCATACAAAATTATAATATCTGTCGTAAGCTATTGAGCGTTGACGATCAATTACTACAGGCAACAAGAGATTTTAAAGGAGAAATGTTGCACTGTATCAATCAACTCGACCTATCACCAACACTCACATTCCTACATTCCCCAACAATCCCTGAAATGGTTGATGCTGGAACATTACAAACATCAAATAATGATCTCATCAACGTTGCGACAGAGAAGAAAACTCCGACTGGCCGTGAATTGAGAAGCGCGCTGAGACAACGCTCGTTTGAAGACTGGGCAAAACTTCCTCAGAAAGGCAAAGGAGTCGAAGCTTTCTGCGATACTCCACAATCAAACTTGTGGGTTTATTCAAAGCGACAGCTTTCATCATCAGAATGGACAACTTCCATAAAAATGTCTTGCAATGTCGCAGCAGTTCGAGCCGTTCCCGGACGATCACTCGAGGGTAACCGTTGCCGCCATCCAGGCTGCAACGAGATCGAAACAATTGCCCATGTCCTCGGGTCGTGCCGGAAAGGTGAACTGCTGCGGAATAACCGCCATCACACCATCAGAACAATGATCGCTGACCTATTTAGAATGAATAAATGGGAGGTGCACGAGGAGGTGCATTGTCACTCTGCCTCAGGTTCGAACCGTAGAGTGGACATTGTCGCAATACGGGGAGACAGAGAAAAAGTTCTAGTTCTCGACCCCACTATTAGGTTTGAAAAGGGAGTGGGGCACGCGGAAGAAGTAGATGCGGAGAAGAAGGAGATATACCGTCCCTGTATTCCTCACCTCGCGGAACGTTATGGAATTCCTGAGGAATACTGGGACGTTGTAGGACTCCTTCTTGGAGCAAGGGCAGCTATTCCCACATTTTTTATTACTTTTTTCAAATCATTTAATATACCGGTATCAAAATCATTAATTCAAGAAATAGTTTCCACAATATTAAGAAAATCATCACATATTCTCCACAATCATCTCTTCAGCGTATCTCAATCTACTTGAATTCTAATATTTTTTTTGTATAATAATTAAGTTTTGATCTTATCACTATATTTGTATAACTCATTTTCACTTTCGGCAATTATAATTCCAAATTCGTAGTAAGCTGGACCTTCATGGTCAGTCATCAAGAAGATGAACAGCCGTCAATAAAAATGATTTTCTCTCTTAAAAAAATTTGATTATCCAGGTAATGATGACCGGTACCCGACTCCAAAAATTGCTACCCGCCGACATCCCTATACTATTTACTACTAGCACAACTACACTGCACAACTAGCAGTCTTGAAGGTTTACACGGGAGACCACTTTCAAAAGTGAACCCCGCATCCTTATATTATATCATCTTTCACTATTTCATAGTGTGGACTTATAAGTCGATATATATCTTATACTATAAGACTTATATTATATATAGGACTTATATTATAAGTCGATGATCATAGTACGAATA
This sequence comes from Brachyptera risi, assembly GCA_964007535.1. Lineage (NCBI taxonomy): Eukaryota > Metazoa > Arthropoda > Insecta > Plecoptera > Taeniopterygidae > Brachyptera > Brachyptera risi. The sequence continues at coordinate 64,858,657 of OZ023326.1, forward strand.
TTGAACAAATATACAATACAAATTATAAATTTATAATATGCTACGCTGTTGCCTGCTGTTCTAGGACTATTGAGACGCATGAACAGTCATACAGGAGGTAGAACTGCTTTATCGACTCTACATATGACTCGCCCATATGGCTTTACCATTTCATCTATCCCATTCCTGCTTCCCAATCCCACACATTTTAAGACAGGAACACACAAGTCAAGACTCGATGCAACCAACTCTTATAGAATGTTTTGATTTCTAGATCAAGTTGAGATCGAAATCAATGTGTGTAAGCACCATTTGCACAAATCCAGAATGAAATAACAAAGTTTGTGAGAATATTTGTATCAGTCATTCTTTTTATCAACTAATCAAATTTGATTAGTATAGTAGTAGTAGCAGTAATCAGTTTATTAGCAAAAATATTCCAAATGAGAATAGTTCTTGTGCTGGGTTATATTTATATAAAAAAACTAGAAAATAAGATTCTAGGTTTCAATTTAACTTGACCATTTCGAAAATTTGAACACAATCATAATTGACCACTAGTGATGGGCGGTTGCCAGGCCACCTAGATATATACTTCATGTGGGCATTTAGAGATATTCTGATAGGAAAATGTCAAATTTCCCACATACCAAAGCCCATTTGATTGGATGTTTCGTTTTGTGACGTTTGTGGGCGGGTCAATCACTGGTTGTCAATTCATGTTGATCTGAGATATATCATATTTACGTTTTTATTTAAACACTGCCGACTATACAGTTGCAACTTGGATACAGTATACCGAGACGCGTGGCCGAGTGGTAACACACTGAACCGTCATTCGGGAGACCGGGGTTCGATTCCCGCCATGGTCGACCATCCTGACAGGGGTTTTTCGTGGTTTCCCTCTGTCGTTCAGGCTCATACTGGGATGGTTCCTTAACCGACTCCTTCCCACCATCCAAAACACATAATAAAATAACCTCTCATCTCATCATCTCATTCATCATCCACCGACGCCAATAGATAATAATTTAGATGAGCGTAGCGAAGCTTTCCATTTCACACCCTGAAAAAAATGGACTTCGTTTTTATGTTTTCTTTTTTTTGCTTTTTTTTTTGTAATTATATACGCGGCATACAGGTCAGAGAAATGAATCAATCAACTTGAAACTTTTTCTGAACGTTGGTGTCATACCAGAATAAGTTGGGATTGTTATTCAGAGGAATCGATCGGAAGGTTTTTCCGGAAAATGATCGGAAAGTTTGGAAAATCCTCATAAGAATAACCCGGAGGAAAAATACTTGAAAAACAAGAATTTTTCAAAAGCTCTCAAATTCTCACAGAATATGAAAAATACTATTATACACCTTTTCAGAGATTTTTAAAACAATCGAATGAGAAATAATGAAGAAAACGCAATAAACGTGTACATTTTATTGAATATTTGGATCAATTGGTTTTGCTAGTGTTTATGCGACAGGTTGCAGGTTACTATAAATATCAACAAGTTGCAGGTGAGGTTTTTAAACGTTTGAAGTAAGTCAAGGTTTGTAGATGTAAATTGAGCTGACAAGATATTTTTCATTCTAGATTGCCATACTTCTAAGCTCATCTCACAACGCGCATCCCGCGTTTTCCTAGTAATAATAATAATAATAACGATAATATTGTCATATTTTTTCAGAATCCTTAATGCAGTGTGTATGGATATACATGATGCTGGATTGTGCAGACCCAGTATAGTGCGTATATAGTATATATATATATATATATATATATATATATATATATATATATATATATATATATATATATATATATATATATATATATATATATATATATATATATATATATATATATATATATATATATATATATATATATATATATATATATATATATATATGAATTCATTATAGTTTTAGGGTATAATCGTGTTAAATTGAGTACAAAGTATAGATGTTAGATACTTTTTTTATTTTATCTACTCGACGTGTTTCGACGGTCTTTTCAACCGTCTTTTTCAAGAGATGTCTATTCTATAAAACAATCACATTATTGTACAATAACAAAAGAGAAGAATTTTACAAAAACAAAACTGGCGACTGGATACATTAAAAAGTCAAAGAATAAAAGAACATTGAAGTGAAAATGATAATCAGAATAAAATACAAATCTTCATGGAAAACAGAGTTTGGGACTCGGAACTGGCACCACCACTAACTCTTCAGTTCATCTCAAATTGTATCGGTTTTTTGTCTGGGTTTTAATATTCTCAGCCTCTCTCGTACTATTTATTTATATTTCATTTTATGCTGTAGTCGGCTCATCACTGTTCGCCAACCATCGCTTATAACATATTTGTCTTCACCATTGAAATTATATTGATGTTTTTCTATCTGGATCGATTCGCTAATTCTTCTTTTAATGAGTTGAGGTTGCCTATCTATCACCCGTGACTCGTCGTATAGGATTCTATGTGATTTACTATCATCAGTCGAACACGCATGTTTGGCTACCGCGCTGATAAGTATGTCTTATACACTAAAACTATAATGGATTCATCAATTATAATTCGTGAAAGTTTCAAACAAAAAAAATATATATATATATGTATGTATGTATGTATGTATGTATGTATGTATGTATGTATGTATGTATGTATGTATGTATGTATGTATGTATGTATGTATGTATGTATGTATGTATGTATGTATGTATGTATGTATGTATGTATGTATGTATGTATGTATGTATGTATGTATGTATGTATGTATGTATGTATGTATGTATGTATGTATATATATATATATATATATATATATATATATATATATATATATATATATATATATACATATATATATATATATATATATATATATATATACATATATATATATATATATATATATATATATATATATATATATATATATATATATATAAATATATATATATATATATATATATATATATATATATATATATATATATATATATATATATACATATATATATATATATATATATATATATATATATATATATATATATATATATATATATATATATATATATATATATATATATATATACATATATATATATATATATATATATATATATATTTATATATATATATATATATATATATATATATATATATATATATATATATATATATATATATATATATATATATATGTTTATATATATATATATATATATATATATATATATATATATATATATATATATATATATATATGTAGCCATCAGTATAGTGCGTCCTTAAAACCCAATATAAAAAAAAAGATACAGTATAAAAATTATCAATAGCAACTGAAATCGCCACAATAATGGTAATATTATCGTACAGTAAAACTATCAGTATTCATAAGAATAATTACAAAGAATTCAAGAAATGATCTACAACAGCTACATACAACCAAATACATTAATAAATAACCTTCGGTATTTGATATAACAAATCAAAGCAGCATTAACCTTGGCGCCAGGTTAAACTGCTACGTCCACCCCATTTTTCAATTTCAGTTCGGGATTGCTGGTTCTGGTTTCAAGGCAATATGCTACGAGCAGTTGGTAGTAGAACATCTAAAGTTGGTATAAGTTCGTGAATATATAGTAAAATATAATATTGATTTCTGTATTTTCCGATGTCATGCGATAGGCACGAGGTAACAAAAACAACGGACTAACAGGAAAGCTCGTTGCATACAACAAGAACACGCGACTCGGGCTGTCAAGTGGGCCGTGGCGTACATCTCCTTATCACTTTATTCAAGTGTTGACTTGAAGTGTTGTAATTGAGTTGTTTGGAGAAGTCAAAGGTAAAAGCCTAGAACGTTGGAGTCTCAAAAGATAGCATTTTGAGTGAGTACTCATTGGAAAATCTTTTCAACTTGAAGGTGTGAAAGATAAAGTGGACATCAAGTAGTAGGCCTATTCAGTAGTCATGTGTCGGTTATTTCATTGTATGTATAGTCAGTCACCGTACATAAATTCCTTAGATGTAGAGGGGTCTACTATATATCCTACTTTTATACTTATACGTATACTTATATATTATACTACACTTATATAGACCTACTACTTTATCTAAGGTTGAATGAAACGAAAGAGAAATGAGAGTTACTTTGACTCCAATAAAATAGCTTGAAGTTGATGCAACAAATTAATTTACTCATTCTGATTAGTTCAAACGTCACAATGAAAAGAGTAGTTCAGGAACTTTTTAAATTAGAAATATTATAGAAGGATAACTAAAATTTTGTGTAGGGGATAAGAATTTCTAAGTACAGATTTAAAAAAAAAAAGATTTTTCTAAATACACAATAGAACAGTGGTGTGTAATGGTATCAAGTCATACTTTATGGGCATATCTTTTCGACTCCTCTTCAATCCCCCCCCTCCATCCCCTCCATTTTGCGTCATATTTATTGTAGTTATCCCACAGGTGGTAAACCCCATTTTGGGTTGTTTATGTTCAGTGTATGCTATACATATTAATATATTAGATAATAAAGAATCTGGCAATAACATTGAAACATTCTTCCCTCGTGAAGCTCACCATTATTTCAATACAATCCCTATTCATCTCTATTTAAAATCGAGTTATAATAAATACAATAATACAATTATAATAATATAATAATTTTCACTAGGGAAGTGCGGAATTGGCGTTGTGATTAGCTATTCATTTATTAGTATAGAAATTTAGAATGAAAAATAACTTGTCAGCTCAATCTACATCTACAGACCTTGGATTACTTCATACATATACATACATATAATTGTCTTTAATTTTTATAAAGCTGGATTCACAATGCAAACTGATGATTAGTGACTAATACTAAATACTAAAACTAGGCAAACGCGTTATGTGTTGCCGCGTTGATGGATGAGCTGAAACATATCAACTTATCTTTGGATTAGTTATTATACATATATACACCTTGAGATCCAAACCATTACATCACTGCCATTTTATTTTTCATAAATAATTTCTATGATAATAAAGATGGCTTTGTTTTAATCGTTCACAATTAAGTGGTGTCACCTGTAGCTTAGATTTAATAGGTATCTTAATAGCTTTGAATGATTCATAAAAATTACATTATATATTTTTTTACATCAAAACGGCTGATCCGATTTGAGTGGAAGTTCGGAATAATGTGTATCATTATCAGATTAAAATTCCCTGAGAATTTGAATTCTCTCGGATGAAATATTTTTCATGAATTTTTTTCTCTGGGCTATTCTTATGGGATTTTTGAAAACTTTGAAATGATCTTTCTCAGAAGTGGTTCAACCGATCGCGCCTCAAAACTATATAGGCCTAGTATCGAATTAGATAATGATACTTGTGTGTGCCAAGTTCCAACTAATTTAAAATTTTCGTCTGACCTGTGGAGTTTAAAAAAAAACAAAAGAACAAGTACTTTTTTTTCGGGTATGGTGAAATTGAGTTTTTGCTTCGCTCTTCCAATTAAGAAACCGAGCATTCACATAGGCTAGAAATAAGAATTAATTTTCATGAGTCGTGGCTGTCTTAAGATGACGGATTCAAATTGAAATCTACATGTTAGAAGGCTGTAAACGAGTGGTTTACATTGACTTCCTGTCGTTTCGAATTCACGACTTCTGATTGGTCGGACTAATGATTGAAACTAATGATTAATACTAAAGTTGAAAGTTAGTTAACTTTCAAGGTCAGTCACTAATATTAAACACAATGTGAACGTCAACACTGATTCCGTACCTTCCAACTTTAGTTAATCATTAATTACTAATCATTAGTTTGCATTGTGAATCCAGCTTAACAAAAATGGCGATATAAAGATTTTTAGTTGATTTTTCAAACGTTTAAACGTATGTGACGGCCTTCCAATTATTTCATTCATCATTTCAATAGTTCTAAATAATTGGTACCACTTTTTGCTGTAGATGTAATTGCTTTCCCTTTAAAGCTTTGACAGATGGTAAAATGCGTTTTCAATGCGTTTTCTTCGTTATTTCTCATCCCATTGTTGCAAAAATATGAAAATGTGTATAATAGTTTTTTCATATTTGATGACTTTTGAAAAATTCTCGTTTTCCAAGTATTTTTCCTCCGGGTTATTCTTATAGGGATTTTTCAAACTCTTCGATTTTTTTCCTCAAAGTACTTTGAACCGATTTTTCTGAAGAACAATCCCAACCTATCCTGTTGTGTTACCAATATGTAAAAAAAGTTTCGAGTCAACTGCTTTTTTTCCTGACCTGTATGCCACATACAAAATTATAAGAATAAAAAAAAGCCTAAAAACGAAGCCCAAGGTATTTGAAATGGAAATCTCTGCCACGTTCATCTAAAAAAGAGCTTTTCCAATTTTTCATCATTGAATTTTTCAAAAATAAAAATTCCAACAAATTAATTAGATGAGCGTAGCGAAGATTCCATTTCACATACCGAAAAAAAATGGGCTTGGTTTTTATGTTTTTTTTTTATTATTTTGTGCGCGGCATACAGGACAGGAAAAAATACTTATCGACTTCAAACTTTTTCTACATATTTTTGTCATACCAGAATAGGCTGGGATTGTTTTTCAGAAAAATCATTCGGAAAGTTTTTTCGGAAATAATTCGGAAAGTTTGAAAAATCCTCGTAAGAATAACCCGTAGGAAAAATACTTGAAAAACAAGAATTCTTTAATAGCTCTCAAATTTTCACCGAATATGAACAGTATTATTATACACCTTTTCAGAGATTTTTGCGACAATCGGATGAGAAATAAAAAACAAAACGCAATAAAAGTCTACATTTTATCGAATGTCAGGATCAACAGGTTTTGCAAAGTGTATATGCGACAGGTTGCAGCACTATAAATATCAGCAAGTTGCAGGTAAGATTTTTGAACGTTCGAAGTAATCCAAGATCCGTAAATGTGGATTGACCTGACGAAATATTTTTCATTCTACATTTCCATACTTCTAAGCTCATCTCACAACGCGCATCCCGCGTTTTCCTAGTAATGTATAAAACACGCCATACATGATCAACATGTTGACTTGACATGTTGACAGCTAGTAGATAACCCCTATTTCTGATCTTGCCTATACAAGACACCAAGGTGTTGCTGTCGTGTATAGGCAAGATCAGAAATACTGGTTATCTACTAGCTGTCAGCATGTCAAGTCAACATGTTGACGAGTAAATGTTGATCGTGTATGGCGTGCTTAAGAAATGACAATTTATTTTAAGAAAATATTTGAATGTTAAATATGCTTTTTTTTCTATTTCAACTACTTTTTCTAGCAAAGTTAGGTAAGTACACTTCACAAGGGCACAACATCTCAACTCGATTCTGCCAGTCCCAATTGTCCTCTTTTTCCAACGTCTCCTCTTCCTGATTCTGCTCTTCCTCCTCCTCTTCCATCTCAACTCTTCTCACCACCTCCCTCCATTTTTTTCTATTCTTCCACCATTTACCGCTCTCAACTTCACTCCATACCTCTCCTCTCTCTTCAACAGCTCTTTTCACTCCCATTTTCCATCTCTCTCTCGTTATCCCCAATCTTCTTTTATCTCCACACATTTCCAACCTCTCGTATTCTGCTCTGGGTATTCTATTCCTGGGTATTTATTTATTGTATTAAATATGCTTTATGAAAAATTGTTGACTCAAGAATTATTGTTTGAATTCTTTGAGGTGGTAAAATCGTCCTTATTGCCCCGATTGAACGTTCCTCCTTCCTATCGTTCATCCTTGGCCTTAATTGGGGAACAAAGATTTCGTATCAAGTTTCAATCTCCATAATTCATTTATTATAAAAATCGAAATATTTTTCTGTATTTATTGCAAATCAAATGACCTGCCATAATGCCATTGATGAACCAAAAAATGACGTTCTGTCAAGAATTGAAAGTAAATTTCTGTAAATATATGCCACATAAATCAAACAATTGAATTTCGATTCTGAATAAATTTAAATTTTATTCAATAATATGATTTATGATTTTCATTGATGATAGCCACAACATGACTGATCGCTGATACTGTGACAACTGTTCCAGCAGGAAATACTGCGATGAGACCCGTGACTAATCAAACGAGACCGCCCGATAGCCAATCAGCTGAGGCTATTGTCACGAGCTTCAAGCGCAGTCTCAAACTTCTTGGCTTCCAACCGGAAGAGTTTCGAGTCGGCCGAAATGATGACTGTTCTCAAAGAAACCAGGAAAAAACCAAGTTGAAACATGTTGCTCCTAGATTACAAACACGAGTTTTAGAACGCAGCGTTTCGTTAGGAGATCTACGTCTCGCGTTACTTCATGAAGCTGCTTCATTAGACACACCCAGAGGTAGTAATACTATTCAATTCAACTCTCTCAATTTTGTGTAATTATACATTAATGAAAGTACACTACAAAGGATGACATTCGTTATGTTTTTACAGTGATGATTAATTGGTTATGCCTAGAGACATGTAAATATAGCTTCTATTTTTTCATTTCATAGCATTTAGAATTTGAAAAGTAGCAGCTTGGTGCATCTATCATTTTAAAACATAGTGTTTTGTAGCGCAACAGCGTTCTGTAGCGTAACAACAGTACGGTACCGGTAAAACCACTAGATAACGTACAATAGGCATACAAGAGAAATACCCCAATTGATTACGTGTTTAGAAAAATACTAAATAGTCTCCACAACCGGGTTAAGCCTACACCTCATCTGCTGCCTGCATAGATCTGCAACTGTACTTTTATCCAAATCCCCAATTAACTTGACCAGTTTACACCTGAGATGAAAAATTTTTGAGAAAAATAGCATCTATAATGCTTCTATTCCAAATATAGCGTCTATATCGTCAATACATTGAAACGTAGCGGATTCAGACGTTTGTAGCGCTTTATTGCGTTTTCAAAAACATTATAGAACAACATCAAATGTATTGAAACATGAAGAAATATCATAAAAACACGTAAAAAAGCACTTTTAGATTTCATCGCTTTTATAGCAATTGCTATGTTTATAACATGTAATATGTTTATAATTCTTTTAGATATACGTGATGCATAGTGGCAATTGATAATCTATCATATACTTTACACCTTTGTTACGTTTAGTTATTCTAATTAAACATTTTCTTGAAACTTAATTTTTCTTCAGTTCTTCACATTTCCTCAAGTGTTGCTATATTGTGCATTCATACAATCTTCATTTTACTTCTGGTAATAATTATTGATCAAGTGAATAATAAATGTAATAATGAAGTAGTAAAGTTTTATTTTCATTGTATATTCGTAGTACCTTACTCCTCGCATTTTTTTCTTGTCTTTTCTACACTTCTCTCATTTACTTATCAACAAGTTTTGTATACTTTTGGTCATTGTCAATTCTCTTAAACTTTTTTGATTGCTATATTATTAAACAGATCATGAAAACAATCAATAGTAGACCACTAGCTCTGAGTAATGTGGTCACTTTATCACGAGATAAGAGTAATTTTGTTTAATGATTGATTCGTATTACAGAACAGTTGCGACTAAGCCGTGAAACACTTTCAAAAGCTGTTTATGAAGAATGGTACTTCAAGAAATTACACGAATCTCACAGAAAAAAGGAACTAGAATTGTCCAAAGAGAAACAGAATGCAGAAGATTCAGATAAGGTACGTACAATAAGGCCAACATGATCATTCAACAGTGATAACTTATTCTGTTATTGCAATACATGCGTCATATTTTTACGAGTTTAAACAAGAAATTAAGATATGATCAGAAATTAAGATATGAGCAGAAATTAAGATATGGTGCATAAAAAAATGGGAAAATATTTGGTAAAGTAATTTATTATCACTTCATGGATGTTGGTACATAACGTAATATGCAAGCCCTACAAGTACGTATTTTTTTAGAAATTGAAATGTTCAACATTTTCTTTAAAACGTAGTTTGATAGTTTTAGAGGTACCGGTAGGCTTTTACCTGGGGATTTTGTGCGATTTTTCAAACGAGTTTGAATTGGTTTCAAATATTCAAAAAAAGTTGGAATTGATCTCCAGAATGGTTCAACAAAAGAGGAAACATAAAAAATGCAAATGCATTAAACTACGGTATGTCAAATACGGGTATATCATTTCCTTATACTTTCGTAGGCTCGAGAAGCGAAAACATTGAAAACCGTGGAAAGTCTGACCAAGTGGAAAGAAATGAAATTAACAAATCAGAAAAAGAAGGAAAACAAACGGTCTAAAAGGTTAGTAATACGAGTGGTACATACATTATAATAGAAGTTGAGAGTAAACACTACCTCGTATATATGCTGCCTATCATAGCTCAGTGAACTAAGGCACCGCTTTCAAAACTGGAGCCACAGTTGAAAAAGGGTTGAAATACCGCATAGGGCATCCGCATGGGTACCTATATGAAAAACATCTTTTCACTTATTACTTTATACATAGTTTCATTATCACCTTCTGATTTGTACTCCCAAACAACCTAGCAGTTGGTGGGGTCGTTGAGCAAACAATAATCAACTGGTTGATTATATGTTGTTATAGCTCCTTGGCACACCATGTTCAGCCTGTCACTAAGGAACAGGCAGACATCGCGTACAAACAGTGGAAGAAGAAGAAAGAACTCGAGATGGAACAGAACAAGAAAGTAAAACTCGAAGAATTGAAACAACAAGCGGCGAAGGAAAAAGCATTACAAGATAAAAAAAGTGATGCAATACAAGTAAGTATAATCTATAATAGTAAGCCTAGGTACTGTAAGGAATTGTAAATAAAAGCTAATACTGTACTGGTAACTGATAAGAAATATTTATTGAAACATGAAATACGCAGTCTAGAAATTAAGTGCAACATTCAGGGTTGCCACTCAATTTTATAACTGACACTGATTTATCAAATATTTTATAATAATCAATATATTGATAATAGTTTCTTTTACACCTAAGATATGTGGGGATTTGTTATGGGATGAAAGTTTAGGTTGACATTGACACTAAAGGTAGCACTATATACTTGAGAAAACTAAATATTCATTCACCCTGGTGAATACATGCGACAGTAAATAGCGAGTGAGTCTGTTTGACCATTCTGGCCGAGTACTTGTGAGTTGAACTGTTAACTGGAAACTGAGTAATTGTTTAAGTTGCCTTCCTTGTTCTAAATAATGGGGAACCCAACCTTGCAGCATTCTCCTACGAGACTACTACAGGAATCTTAAGCAGGAATCCCCTACAATCAGGGGCGGATTGGCCATAAGGGCAACCGGGCAAATGCCTGGTGGGCCGGTCGGTCTGGACGTAATTTGGGCCGCTTATAAATTCTTCAAAACTTGAAAATAATTTTAATTCCTAAGAATTACGAAAACTTCAATACAACTGGCATGCATAATATATAATAATTGAAGTTATTGTTTTTTTCGCCGTCATTGATGAAATTATGATTATTTTTAATACAGCTAAAGGCACAAAGGCCGCTTAGTAGCCGGTAGGTTTAATTCAAATAGAGGAGGTTAGATGAATTATTCTTTGAATTTGGGCCGCATTATTCGTGGTATTTATCAGGCCGGCCGCCTGTTGTCTGTTGGTAGGCCGCCTTGTGCGGCGGCCTTTTTAACAGAATGATTCACTCGGGAAAAAGTGGCAAAATTGCAATTTTACAAAGTACTAAGGCCACGTTGACAAAAATATTAATAACAAAATTACACAGAATCGTTGCTCCGAGTAGACGAGTGGGTCGCGGGCCACCGGCCGGATTTGTTCGGCGGAGAACGTTGCTATTCAGAGTTATATGGCAGAAATAACAAGTAGCCGCAAAAAATTTTGTGTCATGGGCAAATGCAAAACTTCGTGATGTTAGCGACGATTCGGAATCGGAGTACGAAACAGTGGTGGCGACGTTTTACCTAATATTTGAGTTCGACAGTGGCGAGCTGATTGTAACGAACGCACACCCGACGATCCTATCCTTTAGGCAAAGAAGAGGTATGAAGTTGAAGTCCACAACGTTATATTATATGAAGCGGTTGAGAGTATGCAGCCAAGGTTCCAAAAAATGGTGCTTTGTACGCTGAATTTGCCTGTCTAGACCCTAAAAATTTTGAAGACATGATCAATAATTGTCCTAAAAACTCGTTAGAAAAACCAAGTGGTCTCTTGGTTAAATTCGACAAAACAGCTACACCCACCAATCTTTAAAACGAGCTTCAAAACTTGGCGATAAACTGGAAAAATTTAAAATCAACAGTGCCCGAAACATATGCTTCTGCAGTGAGTTCTGCTACTTATGACGATGAATTCGACGACGAAAACGATGAAGACGGGATTATTGTCAGCAATCGCAACAACAGCGAGAGTGCAGCTGCAAATCACTCGTGCAGATCGTGTAAAAATTGTACCCAGTGCGTTTTCCAACTTCTTAAGTTGTATAATTTATTCAGTGAAGCTTATGAGACCATTTTCCTGGCATATAAACTGTTACTCTCATTGTCTTCGACACAAGTAGCGTGTGAAAGAAGCTTCTCAACTCTCAAATTTGTAAAAAAAAAAAGACTTTGAAGCACCCTTACACAAAAACATCTTGAAGCTTTCATGTTAATGGCCAGCGAAAAATCAATATCAACACATTTGGACAACGACAACATTATTGACAGGATCGCTGCGAAAAGTAGTTTGTTAAGAAAGAAGTTACTTTTATAACTGTGTATTGGTCGAGGGGGGAGGGGGGGGGGGGGGAGGGGGGGGGGGAGGGGGGCGCAATATCAATAAAAAGGCCGATGCAATGTGGGCCGCTTTCGTACATTTGCCCGGGCTGCTTTTTTTCCCCAATCCGCTCCTGCCTACAATATAATTGATTATTCGATCAAGTGAAGAAGTGAATGGCAAAAATAACAAAGAACTACAATTGAAAAACATTGCTCACACTATATTATGTCAGTAAAATAAGGAAGAATACAAATTTGGTAGGTCACTACACGGGGAGCTGTGCTACACTGATACCATATCCAAGCAACAAGGTCATTTTGCACATAACAAGCTACAATACAACAATGAATAATCAAAATTACCGTAATAACAATTTCTAGTTTATCAATTTAAATCATTTACAATTGTCTGATGCAGATCGATTAGTGATTCGAAGTCTGATGATCGATAATCGGCAGCATCTGTAGTAACAGTGTACAGACATGTTTATTAAATTCTTTGGCTGAGTATCTAAATAGGAATAAGGTCTACAGATAATATTGAGTTGTGAAATTATTCCACCATTCTATTCCGCCTCTTTCAACCACTGAGTTGAGTCTTATTTTACCTCGATAATTTTCTCTGCAAATTTTATACCTGCGGTCTCTTCTACAAAAATGGTTTTCTGTACAATACCATACTTGGAAAATGTTGTACATTGTATTACTGTATAATTATTGTTTTGTAACTTGTACGTATGTTTTTATTCGTTCAAAAGTTGTATGGTATAATAAAATAGGATTCTCAACCTACTCCTATGAGATGTCATAATTAGGTAGCCTATACCTGTTGCCATCAATATAAACGGCAGGCCTATC